>JAZGTH010000014.1:6083750-6743125 GCA_036877525.1 Chromobotia macracanthus
TTTCTTGGTTATAAGAACATTATTCAAACTTTATTCAAATTTTGTAATGATTTTAAAATGTTCCACTAACAATTTAAGAACAACATTTTTAATACATACAATATATAATGTTAAAAGCGTTATACTAACCTTGCTGCAAGAATGCTTATTGATCATTTTGACACAGCTTTTGGAAAGATTTCTGAAAATGCTCTGAAAGGGGTTTGTGGTTAAATTTACGCAAATGAAAAATTTCATCGTTGTTTAATCACACTCATGTTGTGCCAGATCTGTATTATTTTTACTAGAGCACAAAAGCAGTTGTTCAGAAAGTTTACTGTGAAAGTGAATGGGGACTGGAGCTGTCGCACTCAGGAGAAAATACTGGTCTGTTTCTCACACAAAACTATTGTATGGCTTAGGAAGACTTACATAAAGTATTAAGCACTAGTCATATTGATTAGTTTTTATAGTACATTTAACATTATGTTCCCCTGAAAAATAAAGTCATGCAGGTTTGTAAAGAATTTTCATTTTTCAGGAGAACTGCTCCTTTAAAACACATCTTCACTAGCCTTGAGTTTGATTGAAGCCTGTACATTCCTCACACTGTAATTCATGGCACGTCTGGTTTTACATCAACTGCTTTACATCAACAGAGATTTTCTGAGAAAGGCTTGTGGCACTTCAGTATATGGGAAACAATGTTTTATATCATCAGATATATGCAGAGTGGAGCTTTTAGGTACTGTACCTTATTAATATTGTATCATATGGATTTGACAGAGTGAAGCACAGGTGAAAATTAAAGCAGGTGTGAGATGCCTCCAGCCATTTGCAAACCTACAAGATACAAGATTCACCTGTGTGCAGACAAAAACACCAAAACCCAGAGAAAGCAGGATAGATGAATAGAGGAACAGAGAGAGAGAATGTATACACTTAATTTATTACCTTCATTATCTTTGATGAGATGGAAAACAGTTTATGGTTGAGCTATAGTGGCCACATATGTGAACATTTATTTGTGTGTGTGTGGGGGGCATCTATTAAGGCTTGTTGCCAGGTTACAGCCGTGTTGAATCTGCCATAAGCAACAGCAAATATTGCAGCATAGTGGAGAGAAAAAAGAAACAAGAAATATAGTGAGATCAGTTCTAAAAATCCCAGTCTGCCCGACAGAAACTTTAGGGGTCAGTCAACACGGTCATTCATCTGGAGAGGAACAATTTGATCTTTTGACAGGGTAAAACCACCACAATGTCCAAAACGTACATTCAGATGACAGGCATACAAGAGCATGTCTCTCAGATGCCGACTTCTGACCATCAGGTTGAATAACTAGCTTGAGATCAAATGATTTACACAGAAAGAGATTGTTTGACCAACATGTAAAGCAATCATCAAAAGTTTGTTTTGCTTTGGGTTTTTGTTTTCAGTTTGTTTGGTCTCCTTTTCATGCATTTTACAGATTTTTTAATGCCCCAAAACCAGCACAATGTGCAGTCAGCGGATCTGGGTGTTTTAATTTAAGTTAAATTAGTCAAATAAGTTATTATAAAACATGCACCCTGACTCACAGATATTGTGTAAAGCCAGACAATCAGATTGGAACTTGTTATTTTGAGAAAGTTTTTGCTATTTTTGGTGACAGCACACATTAGATGGTCTTTGGGCAGTTCATGGGTCCAAATTAGTCACCTACATCGTCTTTCCACAATGTTCTTACACATATAAACAGTGAGGATGGTGAACATGCACTGTATCACTCTTAACAAAAACAGTCGTGTTTTACTATCAGAGGGAATCCAATTGTAATCCAATTTCTCTCTTGTTTAATATTGCAATGAAATCAGCCAGGCTAAATCTAAGGTATTGTGCAAACACCTTAAAATATGCATTCCAAAATGTGTTAACATTTTCCGTCCCCCATCTGGTCGCTAACGCTGCAATATTAAAATGCTAATAGGGCCGTCGGACAGACGCTGAGCGAAGAGTTGATTTTGTCTTTCACGGAGGCTGGGAAGAAAAAATGTGTCCAGGAAGAAGAAATGATTGGCTTAAAAGTATTTAAAAGCCAAAGGTGATGCAAAGACAAAAGTGACTGATTCAGTGTGAGTTTAAAGTCAAGTTTTGGTCTGTAACTCATCGATTAGTTTAGAGATTGTTGGAAGGGAGAGTTCTGGTCATTAACCCAGTCAGTGAATGTGAAGGAGGGATGAAAATGAGTCGAGAGAGAGTGCCAGCAGATTGATGGAGAAAGTAAATTATTGGCAGCGGGGGAAATTTATTGACAGCGTAACATTGACAAAGCTTCAAAAATGTCACAGGCTGCTGCTGCTGCTCCATCTCTCTCTGTCAGGACCCCCATATAACCCTCAGTCTCTGTGTAGCTCTCTGTTCACTTAACACCATTATACTTGTACATTTAATAAAGAAAACGTGAGTGATGTTTTAATGTGCAAAAGTCACTATTGCAAAGCTAAAAAGTTGTGCGTAATTACCAAAGCATTTCTGTGCAGTTACTGAGATGTTCTGAGTGGTAACATAAATGCTTAACACTCTGGGCTGCTTTATCCCTTGGTTTTAGTTCATTAGACATATAGCTACGTGTCACAGTCATGTCCTTTCAGTGTATCTGTGAGCTACAGTCTGATTAGTCATTCCAAGACGCTGAATCTCTACCCGAGCCACCACGAATCTCCTTCACACTCTCGGTTTCTGCCCACAGCAGCTGAGCTTTAAACAACACCTATTACTCTTAGCCTGTCAATTAGGATAATTTATGGCCGTAATTCTGAGCCGGTGTGAATTGTGGTGTTTTGATGTTGGTAAATACTTAGAAGTTAATTGGGGGCATCTGCTCCGGGGAGCTCGGGCGAAGAATGGAAGACGCTTGTGTTTCCGCTCGTGCTTGCCAATTAACGACTCCCACCTCCTGCCACCAAACGCAAAACAACTCGCAGACCCGACGTTTAACGCGTTAGCTCCTCCACCATGGCTGTTCGCATCTCTGGCAAGATTCTCTGGTGTGTGTGTTTAGTACGTTTTAATTGCAGGGGTTAATTTCACTTCCTCTTTGGAAGCTGTACATGCGAGACCACCATAGAAGCAGTACATCATGTGTTAGTTACTAAAGAGAGGTGATTTACAATGTTTTCCTCAAGACCTGTTCCTCAAGATTTTAATAGCTCCTGTAGCTCAGTTGGTAGCGCATTGCGTTAGCAATGTAAAAGGTTGTGGGTTTGAGTCCCAGGAAGCACATGTACTGGGTAAAATGTATAACTTGAATGTACTGTAAGTCAATTTGGATCAAAAGTGTCTGCTGAATGCATGAATGTAAACAGTCTGTAAATGTAACAGAAGTAGAAACTTTGTCTCCTCACTGTTCACGTTTTGTTTTTAATTTCCACTCGCTGTTGTCTTGACTTCCTTCCTTCTTCATTTTGTGGAGTCTTTCATCAGAATTTCTCTCTGTTTTTCTCTCCCTTTAGAACCCTGACATTGTGCTGGTCCACTACCTGAACGTGCCCGCCATAGAGGATTGTGGGAAACCGTGCGGACCTATCCTGTGCTCCATCAACACAGATAAGAAAGAGTGGGCCAAATGGACCAAGGAAGAGCTCATTGGGCAGCTGAAGCCCATGTGTGAGTATTAAACCACATCTGATAGTATCTCTGATCCACGATTAGAGTTTTCTGTGACCAGACTGTTTATTTGTAATGATGTACAATGCTTTGTCTGGCTTTATTTTACAAACAACATATTTTAGGTTTATAAGAAGAAGCTCTTAGTATGTGCAAATGACTGGACAGCGCGTTCGTCATGGTCAGATATTTTGGCTAACTGCTACAGTAATGCTTTCCTGAAAACTCTGAGAGACCAGATACATAGACAATATTTGCTTTTTATTACAACATAACCTTTTAGTTAGATGTATTCACAATAGTCCTAATCCAGTTCCACATGGTTGTAAGCTATATCAGATATCAAGATTTGTTCTGATTAGATGTGATTTTAAAAATAACTTGCTGGAAACTCTGAAAAACATCGGAAAATTTTAAAATTGTTATTTTTGCAGGCCTGCAAAGGTCACCGGAATTATACAATCTTTAAAAGTCATGGAAAAGTCATTAAACTTTCTATAATGAATATAAAGTGTCTTGTTATGTCCTGCTGTAAAAGATTTTATTGGCTGGATGTTGCTCTTTGAGAAATTCCCTTGTTGGCCTGCAATGAAATCTTATGATGTCTTTTGTCTTATTAGAGACATTTGCAGACTAAAAAATTACCATTTAAATATATAAATTTCAATGATTGGTACATGATACACAGATCTGGCCCAGCAATAATTATAAAATATTTTTTAAAGTTCTTATTCAGCCATAATTAGAATTGACTGGAACCCTGTGGTTGGAAAGGCCTAACCACAGGGTTCTAAGGGACCTCAGATCAGTTTCAGCTCCCGGAGGGGGGCGTCTGCACTGAAGCTGCCTGTCAGGAAAAACCCAAATCACTCTGGCACCTGTCCTCTGGTCCACTGTGCTTTTGACTCGACTAAACCAGTGTGAGGACAAATTTATTACTCATCATGCTGAAATACAGACAGAAGCTTTCATAGTCAATCCTGATGAGATAGAGCTATATAAAGAACACAGAGTTTAGCTCTGACTTATTATTGACTTCTAGACAGCTTCAGTGTTCTCACCAGGCTTCAGTGTATAGACACACACACTATACATTCAGAGCTTTTTCCCCTGCAATATCTGATCACACATCAATGAGTCATTAACTTCATGATGTGGTAGTGCTGGGGTGACAGGCCAGCTGAACACTTCTTACATCATCATCTCTTTGAATGACCTTCCAGAACCTTCTGTCAATGACAGTGCGATACTGCCACCTATTGGTGACAGAATGAAGTTGCAGGGACATTTTGATCTTGGGAGGTGGGCATATGAGGGCAAATCGCTGTCCCACTTTATGACTTATGAATGTTTGAAATAAATATGGTCCCCAAACTGACACGTATATACTATACATAGTCATTAAAAGAACAGCTTGGGTAACTGTGTTTGTGTTTCTAACAATTTTAGGTTGTAAGAACATTTCTCTAACATTTCCATTAAGTTCAAACGTAAAATTTATATGTATTTTTAGATGTATTAACGTTATTGCTTGGTTGCAAGAACATTTTTCAAACATTTTTTCAATTTTGCAACATTTTTAAAACAGAGCACTAACAACCTAAGAAAAAACATATTTTTGATATATGATATATAATGATAAAAATGTGTGTGTGTTGTGTGTGTGTGTTGGTGAGGTCTCCAAGTGCCCACTGGGCTATTAAACCTAAAATCACATACTGTATATTGTGGGCAGAAGTCAATGGTCGCCAAGAGGAAAAATGGATTAATAAACACACTAAATAATGTTTAATGAAAATGTGAAAATGCAAAAAAAGTTTAGTAGTTTAATGCCTGGGGGAAAGGATAAAAAATAACATTAGCTCAGTATTAAAACAATGGAAGTCCATTGAAAGTCCCACTATTATAGAAAAAAGTGTTTCTGAAAAATACCAGCAAAACAATAAAATTATCAAGATTCCCATGAGAAAATAAAAAACTTTATATAAAATTGGGTCTTAATCAGTCTGTGATATGTTTTAATTCTATATTTTAAAACAGGAGGTCAGTCCCTGGGCTTCTGCTTACATTGTCCTCCTCTCTCTGAGACAAACTCATTTGTATTGACTGAAAGCAAATCATGTGCCTTTCTAAATCTTACAAATGTGTCAAAAGCAGCCATGTTTATTTCTGGATAGAAAGATGCAAAAGGAAGCTTTTAGCAGAAGAGGTGCATGGATATGAGCAGTGTTTTTTATCCACAATAGGAGACATATGCTGAACAAGATTGTGTTTGTATTTATTGTTCAGATGACCCGTCTCATATCATTCTGTGTTTGTTGCCTGTGTGGAACCCATTTTAATTAAACCTTTAGCACAAGGGTGTCCATACTGCTGATATGTTAAAGTCAGCATCTGCGTGCTATTGAGAAAGAAAATACATACTCCTCTATTCTAATTTAGATAATTTTCTCTAACTCTGTAGCCTGAAGGAGGGGCATTAGCTCAAAGTCCTTCAAAAACGGCCAGCCAAGCTGGTTTACCATTATATCTGCTAGAAATGGATGGGCCCTTATGGATGGGTACTTATCCTATAAGAAAAATGATTAATATCACACCAATTCATTGCTTAAACTATAGAGATGTTTTAGCCGCTTTATTATTGTTTTTATAGAAACAAAGGATTCGAAAAAGGTTTAATAGGACATTTTGTATGTCGGACAGTATACAAATTTTGAGTATATTTTCAGTCTCCAAATAAATGGGTATCACCATCCATAGACAGGATTATTATAGATGTAGAGGTGGGGGTTTTGTTCGGGTGCCAGAATTGCGCAACTGCGCATGCGTTGCATTCAGACGCGCAGGTATGTCATGCGTTATGGTATAATTTCCTCTCTCACCGGTGGCCCTGGAAAGTTTGATTCATTGAAAAAGTAAAAATAATTAATTAGGCGATTGTGGGATGAATGGGCGTGAAAACAAACTCAAGAGCAGTACACTGGTATGAAGAAGACTGTTACACATATGGACTGGTCCATTATAAGTGCTGGTTTGTTTACACACGTTTTTGCAAGCATACATTATAGCAAAACTAGCGATTAAAAACTCGCTGTAAGACAGTAAACCGGCATTTGGTTGCTTTTAACTTCTGCTGCCAGTTATGATTTTTGATGCGAGTTATTTTTCAATGAATTAGTTGTAGTACCTCAACATGTCCAGCAGATGTCCGTGTTGCTTTGTGTTTTTATCGAGAAAGCTCCGACTCGTTTATCTGCTAGAGCATAAAGTAATATCTAAAATATTTAAAGTAAAGTAATATAGAGTAATAAAGTAATATAGTCTTTGTGTGTGGCACTTTAAAGGGATATTCTGGGTTGAATACAAGTTTAGTACATTAAGACACTTACAACACAAGTAAATGAAGTTTGGCAAGATAAACTTTAAATTCCACAGTTTTATAAACGTAACCACAAGACCTAAACAATACATCTGTTGAGACTAGATTTATAAAACTGTTTACTATCTGTGCAGTTTTATTCAATCTCTGAACTGTTGTTATTGTTTATCTTTGTTAAAAAAGAGACTAGTCAAAATGTTGGTACATAACATTTACCATTTTTTACCAGATGCTTTTAAATCACAGAGCATCACAGAGATTGTTCTTTAATAAACATCACGTCACAGATGCTGTTGATACAGTTTAACTGGTATTGAACCCATAATATTTCTTCAAAGGTCAGAAATTAATCAGAAATGTTATATGATGCTGTAGTTGCACATACACTGAGAAATCAAAGCAGGCCGGTGACGGACAGGCAGTCCAGTGTCAAAGTCACAGGGAGCGCAGGGGCAGTCAGACTGTGTCTCCTCTGCAGTGTCAGTAGGGGGTGCTGGCGAGGTGTTGGTCTGTGTGGCTGACTGGCTGACGTCTGTGTGTCGCTCCTCTCTCCCGCCAGTTCATGGAATCAAGTGGACATGCAGCAACGGGAACAGCAGCACAGGCTTCTCAGCCGAGCAGCTGGTGCAGCAGATTCTGGACAGCCACCAGACCAAACCACCTCCCCGGACTCACAACTGCCTCTGCACAGGCAACCTGGGTAAGAACACGGGGCAGATGGAGGGGGTTAGAAAGCTTCAGTGAGGGTAAGCCGTAAGAAAAAAAGAAAGACCTCTTTATTATCTAAATTGTTTCTCTTAGGCTGTAATGAGAATCGGTGGAGAACCAGTGGAGACCTTTTGCATCTTGTAGAACTCCTGCAAACAGTGCTCAGATTTGTCCCATGTGTCAATTAAATTTGTCAGTATAAACTCCTGTGTTTATCCTCCTCGCATTTCTCCAAGAGCAAGTTATGTAAACCGTGCTTTTCTTTTTAAATGTAACAGCTGTACAGACTTACTGTTTTAAGTTAATTCTATTTAAATTCTTCTTCTACAAGACCATTTACTTAATTTAACTAAAAACATAACTGAGAGCTTCAGATTCAGCGCTTATAGATTTTCACCAATAGATGGCACTGTTGAGCTTAGTAAAGATTAGTCCATTACCCCACACAACAACAGCAATCAGACATAACTTTAAATAAAAAAGAAAGCTTACAAAAAACTATTGCATTCTAATTTCATATGTTTATTTCTTAATACTGTGTTTGTATCTGTTTTAGTCAGTCTTATTTTATGACTTATTTTATGAGGTGATTAATTGTATTTTTACCACAAATAGGCATTTGAACAGAATAACTGTTGTGTAGACATATTTCTGTTGTAGACAGAAGACCAGCCCCTCTATTTACAGCTCAATGAATTGTAAAATGTGTCAAAGTTTTTTGTTTTTCTTTATGTGGCAGGATACGTTTAATACATGGTATAGTTGCATTGAGTTAACATGTGTCTGCTCTTTGTAGGTGCTGGGAGCAGTCTGCATCACAAATGCAACAGTGCCAAACACCGTATCATCTCCCCAAAAGTAGATCCACGTACTGGAGGGGCCTACAGCAGCAGTCACTCTGAGGTTCAAAACAACGATGTGTCAGAGGGCAAGACAGAGCACAGCCATGGTGGGGGCAAAAACGGAAGGGCAGGGGGAGATGGCCCAGGTGGAACGGGCAGTCGAGAGAAGAGGAATGGCAAGGTGCCCAAGCCAGCACTGCTCCACCAGAACAGCATGGAGGTGTCCTCCACCAACCAGGTGGAAGTTCCAGATACCACCCAGAGCTCCCCCGTCTCCATCAGCAGTGGCCTAAACTCTGACCCTGACATGGCCGACAGTCCTGTGGTGGCTGGAATGGGTCACGTGGCCTCGGTCATGAGCAGCCTGTCTCAATCCACCACAGTTTTCATGTCTGAAGTTTCTGGAGATCCTGTTTATAGCATGTCCCCTTCTGTAGACCCCAACACTCATCTCCTGGGTCCTGACACGGCTGCTAGCAGTCTGGTATTGGCAGTGACGGCTGACAGTCATAAGTTTGCATTCGCTGGGGCAGTGGGAGTAGGGTTAGCAGATGCAGGGTCCACAGAGGGACTCGCCATGTTGTCGACAGCCAGCGTGTCTGAAGAACTGGTGCTGTCAAGTAACCTGGAGTCCGGGAGTATCAAGCTGCCTGAGACCAATATGAACTTTGACCCTGACTGTTTCCTCAACAACCCAAAGCAAGGTCAAACGTATGGAGGAAATGGGTTAAAAACTGAGGAGAGCAACGGAAGCAGCTGCAGTAATGGAGGCCTGCAATGTTCTCCTCCCCTCAGTGACAACGGTTATGTCTTCAATGCCTCTCTTGTGAAGAACATCAAGACTGAGGACACCTCCTTTGAACAGCAGCTGGCTAAGGAGGGTGGCTATCAAGTTGGGGAAGTGGTGAGCGGTGTTGCTGGCATCTCTGGTTCCTCAAGTGGTGGTTCCTCCCAGAACTCCCTGGCTTTGACTCCCACTGGTTCATTGCTGCCTTCTGGGGGCGGACTTAGTCCCAGCACCACACTTGAGCAGATGGACTTCAGCGCCATTGACGCCAAGCAAGATTATTCAGCAAGTGTGATGTCAGCTGCAGGATATGGCCAAGCGATCTCCAGTTCTCACCTGGCCCACCAGAGCCACTCTCCCAGCTTCTTCCTGCAAGGCTCTCCACAGTCCACACAAACACAGACCCATCAGAACAACTCTGCTTCGACTCAAAACTCTCACGACTCCAACACTTATATGGGCCTGTCTGTCGTCAAGACTCAGGACTCGACAGGAACCAACGGACATCTCCACCATCATCACCATGCCCACCCTGGCCAGCACACTGCCTCTAACTGCAACGGTAGCTCCCCAACTGACAGAAACGGGCAGGCCAGTTCACTCCAGCTTTTGCAGTACCAGAATCGCTTCTCCAACCCGGGCCAGGAGCATGAGGAAGTGAGTGGCTTGGAACAACCAACAGGAGTAGAGCCAGGAGAAGGAGGTGCTCAAGAGAAAGAGTCAGATGTTATGCTGAAACCAGGGGACCACCTGCAGCCTGGTGGGGGAGAAGCTGAGGGTGTAGGGGGCTCAGAGCACTACCTCCAGCAGCCAGCAGAGGGCAGTGGAGTGGGGTCAGGGGTAGCAACTGCCAGGGCAGAAAGTGGAACCCTTTGTAATGGTGGTGAGGGAAACGGAACTGCCAACAGCCCCCATCAACAGCTCCAACCGCTCCTGCAAGGAACCGGTTTGGTGCAGGGCCTCTTCAGCTCTGTGGGGACCCACCAGAACCTGGGTGGCAGTGGAACCAATGCAGGAGGCTCCATGGAGATCAGCCTGGACCATTTTGATGTTTCCTTTGGTAATCAGTTCTCAGATCTCATCAATGACTTCATTGCAGTGGAGGGTGGAAGCAGTGCAGCCGTGGTGGCGGGGGGCAACACTCTCTACACCCATCAGCTAATGACCCATGCAGGAACAGAGAGGCAGGTCTCCTCTGCAACTACAGCACAACAGGGTGCAGAAGAAGGAGCTCATGGGGCAAGAGGGTATAATTCTGCTGACCTCTGCATGCAGCCCTGCTGCAGCCCTCAGTCATCACAGGCTGGGGCAGTTGCAGGTGAGGCGGGGCAGCTGGCCTACATGCAGGTGGCTGAAGCAGTGTCCGCAGCTGTGGCACATGGGAACATGGGAATGCTGCAGGGTCCGGGACGGCTGTTCGTGGTGACAGACTATTCTCCAGAGTGGTCTTATCCTGAGGTGAGCTTATGAATATTTAGTAATAATAAACAAACAAGCGGGGTCATGTAGAGCTTTTTGGATGACAGATGTTGCAGTTGTCTAGAAATCTGCAAGCACAAGTCCGCTGAGACATTAAATGCATCTCAGATGGTTTCCATGTGCCACTAATGCTAATCAGGTCCGTTTGGAAAAGTGATGGAATATACACATCAACGGTTTCTGGAATCTGCTTCACAAGAAGGAGATTAGTGATCAGCATCAGTTTATTTAATTCAGAAAAACATTTGAGTCCATGTGCTGGTAAGGTCTGAACATTAAGCTCCAGGTCTTTACAACAAGTGACATATTTATTTGTTCCAGAAGCCCCTGGGCCACATGTGACTCTGAATCTGTCATTAACATGCCTATTGGCAAGGAAACAGACAAATATAGACAGAGAAGATAGTGTATATTAGACATCACCACACAAACTGAAGCTCATGCCAACTCTATAATGATAATACCGGCATTTTTGTTCTTTTATTATTATGTTCCTTGTGACAATTAATTTATCAGAGATGCTTGAGTTTCTCCAGGGCTGTATATTGTACTGTTTTGACATTTTAAAATGTATTCAAAGTAAAAGAACAAAGTACACTTGTCATAAAACACAATCAAACCTTGTGTCTATAAACTTTCTATGCTGTTGTTTTGTGATGTAGAAGGTTGAATTGGATAATACATTATTGGTGATAATACGTTTATTGAGTGTTACAGTTAACCCTGCTGCCCCCTAAATAATGCTTGTTTTTTTGATGGTGTTTGTGTCAGGGTGGGGTGAAGGTCCTAATAACAGGCCCATGGCAGGAGGCCAGCAGTGAATACACCTGTCTGTTTGATCAGATCACAGTCCCAGCATCTCTCATTCAGCCCGGCGTGCTGCGCTGTTACTGCCCAGGTGTGTCCTCACAGTCAGACTGCATGTTTACAGCATTTACTCATGTACAATTGACCTTTACTGTTGGGGTGATACAGCTACAGTCAGTATGCCAAAGTGGCCACACACAAAATAAACACAACAAATTCCAACTATCAAGGGTTAAACTGTAGTCCACAAATATATCATGTGATCTTTGAACAAAAAAGCTGTCATACAGTGTCTCTCGATTGTTACATAACCAGATAAATGAATATAAAAAAACTTTCAAGCCATCACTCTTAAAATTGCAAACAATTTGCAAAGCAAAATCTAATTACACTTACAGTGACAATTGAATAACAATTATCACTGTTTGTGCTTAGTGCAAACACATTGCTTATGTTGTGCATATATTTAGTGCTAACAGTATCTGCCACTAGTTACACTTAGTTTAAATAGCACGTTCGTGTAGTGTAAACAGTATCTGTTGAGTAAAAAATCCAGCACATCTGAGTCATTATTTATTGTTCCAGACAGCAGACTCTGCTCACTGACTGTAACTTTCCTGACCAGACTGTTTCTGTCTTTCCGCAGCTCATGACACAGGTCTGGTGACCCTTCAGGTGGCAGCCAGCAGTCAGATCATCTCCAACTCTGTGGTGTTTGAGTATAAAGCTCGTGCTTTACCTGCCCTGCCCTCCTCACAACACGACTGGCTCTCTCTGGATGGTACAGCACTAATTAATCTTCTATTACATTATCTACATCTTATATCATCTACAATCTTAAAATGTAGCATTCGGTTGTTTTGTTCTTCATTATTTTGCAATGTGTATTTTTGTGTTTGGTAGTGGAGCTATTTGTTAACTCTGATGTGCTGTTGCATTGATTTATGAATACTGACTTTTATTTGTGCAATATAATCCATGGTTCTGTGTTTGGCTAAAATACAAAGGGTCAAATGACTGACGGATGGTCAGTGTAGTTAAAGATTTGGCTGTAGTTAAACTATTAGTTTGCCAGCATTTTGAACAAGGTCCTCAGTTTGTGTTTGCCCTGTCTCAAAAGAAAATTGTGGAGAAACCATCTGAAAGAGACTTTGGTTTAACCTTGAGGTTTGTTTTAGAGGTTGGATTGTATTAGAAATGGGTCAGACAGGGTTTGACAGATGTTTCTGTAATGCCATTAGTTCTACAATGATGGCACAGTAACTATGATGCATGTGCTGTCGAGAATTTAAAGATGGTTGAAGATATGAGAAGAGACCTCATCACTGGGTGAATTTCTGACGTTTGTGTACCCTAGTTTATGTTTCTGGTTATGTTCTGGCTCAGTGTGACATGTACAGTGTGAACTAGTTGATTCTCTAAGGGTGAATTTCACAAAAAATGACATAGTACAAAACCATTTTTAATAACATTAAGTTTATTAAGACATCTTCAAGGTTAAACATGTTTTATCTTCCGAATTGTCATTATTCCCAATGGGGGGTGGGGGGGGGGGGCTTAATTGAAATTGAAGTAATGTCACAATGCAAAATATATTATTTATCTGCATATACGTTGATTTATTTATTGTTGTTTGTTTTTTGGGGGTGAAATTGCCTGACACAAGATTTCAAGAATGTTTTCGTGAATCAGGGAAGCCCATCATCATCATCATCATCATCATATAGCCACCACATAAACAAATGAGAACTTAAGCGAAAGACATAAACTGCACACGTGAGATCAGATTTCTCAATCTGATTTTTTATGATTAATGCGTTTGGTAAAATCAGGCTTTAATCGCAGATACTTGGTTCCTCCGTCATGCTGCCTGCTTGGATCCAGCGCACTGTGCGTGGATCTGGACGACACATCGGCTGGCCTGATTTGTCATAATGCAGAGAGGAGAAAAACAGTTTATCTGCAGCACTGCAGGTACTGAAGCACAGGGCAGAGGCTGAGAGCGACAAGGGCAGAAAACATGCTCCCGTTGACACAGATTTGTCGCAAAACAGCCGTGTGATCGGACCATCGCTTTGTTTCAGGCGCTTATCGCTCCGGCTCTTTTGTGTTTGCGCGCTGCCACTCCCAAAATCTCCACGACACAATGCGCTTCTGTGACCGACCAGAGTACAACTTCAGATTCGCTACACCATTCCCAGTTTACTATCACATCACGGCTAAATGCTTCGAGTCGACATACTGCTGTAAATATCTTCAAAAAATACGCGTTGTCAAAAAAAAACACCATATTTAAGACCGGCGATTCACCGACCGCGGTTTGGAAACGCATGACGGGTGCGCACAAAGCGCTCGCTGTATAAACCGTGCCACAGAAGTTGGCTTTTCTTTTGGTTATTATTATTATTATTATTATTATTATTATTATTTGCTGTTTACCCTTTGTTGAAAAAGGTGGCCGTCGTGTCTGCGAGTGTTTGGAGAGCCAGCCGGTGGCGCACGACTGCGCGTAAAGCGATGCGTAAAAGCGCGTACCTGCGGTGGATGAACTCCAGCGTCTCCATACGAGAGCAGAGGAGATAAAGGATCGGCAGGAGGGATGGGGAGGGTGCAGGAGGAGGTGTAGAGGAGGGGGACGAGGGGTCTCTCTCTCTCCCTACGCTCTCCTCACTTACACTTTGTTCTTTTGTTGTTGGCTCTGCTTCCAAACGGCTCCTGCAGTTAGTTTGAGGCTGGATGGAGAACATGTGTGAGTGACAGACACCACGTTGGCTGTTTTGGGTTAGTATGCATGGTGCTTCATATTAACATGAACTTGATCCAGCGTGTAGGCATTTTAGAGAGCATTTAATAACGTGAAGAGTAGATGTGGGTTGCGAGTCTGTGTTTCAGGTTTAGCAATGTGTGTTGTTTGTCATACTCTATTCTGACCCATGTTTGTAATGCTTTTCTCTCTGCTGGAAAGATAATTCATTGTGCTGTCTTATGTTGTTAGTAAACTCATGTCGAGTCCACGGCTGAAGTGCATAAAATATTCAGAGGTGCACCATGAAAGAGCCTGGATATGGGAGAGTTTTGAACAAGTTTCCAAAAATCCATGCTCTTAGAATTATTATGCACTGATGTTTTGAAAGGTCTGTGTAACAGATCTTAAACTTAGATGATTCAAGAGACCTGGAGCTCTCCTGTGTGAAGCATGAGGTTGTAGTAAGTCAGTCAGGTGAAGCGCTTTGTTTTCAGCACCACAGGCGGTGGACGGTGAGAGTGAGACTGGTGCCTTTATTTTTATGTACAGTCAGTTGGAGGGAGTATAAATACACTGTGCATTAACGTTGACCTTGTTTTCTGGAGTTACACTGAAAGTTGTGGTTTTAATATGAGATCTGGCATTGATTTGCAGGCAAGCTCATTAGAATTGTGCCAACCTGTTGATAACTTTTGTCAGTGTTCTCTTCATTAATACTATATATTTTTCAATTAATATTATTATAATATTTCAAAGAGGCTTATGCTTAACTGTATTGTTAAACAAATTTGTGCTTAGTAAATTGCAACGTGCAAACCATTGAGCATCCTACTGAAATCTTTTTATAAATGTATGAAAAGGATTTACCTCAGAGCTGAATTTGTGTTTTGTTAATCTACTCATTTGTCTGTCCTGGCTACATCTTCCTCTCTGCCCAAATAAGGAAACTTGTAACTAGGTCACTATAATCAACCCTAAATCAGAAGTTCAAAGTTCCCTGTTCCACTTTGTGGAGATTTCCTGTGGAATTCTAGGAATTGCGGTCAGGGCTTGAGTCCACTAATGGAGCGCCCACACAGATCTGTCTCGTCCATGCTGTTACTAAGCTTTCACTCTTTATTAAGATTAAAATGTTTTTCATTTTCCATCCCCATGCAGTTTAAACTGAAGTGAGTGATTTGAGGCTGTTTATTCAGTTATTCTTCATTTTGTTTTGATTAGTGTTGTTAGTCAAACTTATCTCTCAGATAAAGTGTTTTTTTATGAACACATCTCACATTTTAATCATCAGAAATGTCCTTCAGAATTTGTGGAACAGATTTTTGAGGTTATAGTGAAAGTTCTTGGACAGCTTGACACAGGTCTGCATAGATACACCCAACACATTATTTGTAACATATTTCAAGTGATACTTGACAATGGTAAGGTTTAGGTATGTCCCTGAAAATACCTGAAAAAGTTACAAAGAAACAAACAGTGTTCTTCTCTCTGGCTGTGCTTTAGTTTTTAAGCTGTGCATGTGCTGTTTTCAAGAGAGCCAAAGTTCTGGTCTGAAGCCTGGAAAATGCAGTGTTTTTCAGTGGTGCTGCGGGGTGTTATGGGTTAGACAAGGAGAGTTAATACAAATAATCACTTGTGGGATTATGGCTGACAGAGTAATAATAGCATTATCAAAGCTGTCTCACCTCTGTTCTCTCAAAAAGCACCTGTTCTAGAGTCAGTGATCCACCAGATCTACCAGTGTCCACAGCTTTAGTACCTGTTATCCCAGATTTGAGTCCATGTTGAGCGAAATCCCCTTAAGACCAAATCAGATAAATCCTGTCGAGTGGGACATTTGTATGATTTTTTTTTTTCATTTTTAGTGATGGGCTTAAATAGAACATCAGCCTGCTATAGATTTAAAGAAAATCCTCATGGCTGATCTTGAGCTCTGCCTGTTTTAAGCCCTATAAATAAAAATGACTCTGCTGTGAGCCCAAATATTGGATTTTCTCGGAGGCAAAATTATATAGCAATCACACAGCAATCAATAAATAATCAAGACCTTCATATGCACTATAAATATCTTTCTTTGTGCATCATTCTATAGTTGATGTTTATTAAACATTTTCTGCATTTTAGGGCACCATATTTTAAGTCAAAAGCTGTACATAAGTATTTCAATTGTCGTTACTTTTAACATTATTTACATAAATTATAGAATCTGCCTTGTTAAAAAAATCATATGTCTGGCTTAATTGAATTGTGGTGTTATTGCCTGTAGAAAGTGGAATTTTAAGTGACAATTGTTTACGTCTATTTTAATATCAATTGTTTAAGCACAGTTTCAGCCTTTTAATAGTTTCTGGATGGCATTAAACACTGTACAGTCCTAGCACAGTATACTAGATTGCGACGATCTCCTGCATCCTCCGTAACATTGCATTTAAAACCGGCTCACAAAATGGGCAATTGCACCCTCCAAATTGCTAAATTTGTGGGCACGGTTCTGCCTTTACTCGATTTGCATAATTCCTTTGGTGAATTAGGTGCTAAATCTTCACTGTGTGCAAACAAACAACGCTATCAGTGGGTGCAACTTGAGTGAATTCCCCTCTTAATGTGCAATAATCATTCTTAGCTATAAGGATTCATTGTCAAATGCTTGTTTAATTTCTGATGACTTCAACAGTCCTTCAGTTCATTATTGCCAGTCTCATAAACCGCAATAGATCCTCAACAAGTGAGTGATTTTGAGCCCTGTTGCGCTTCTAGCTGTAAAGTGGTGCAGAAGCCCCCACTCTCAACAGCATGATGCAACTCTGTGATGAAACAGAGAAATCGGCTTGGGCTCTCTGCATTAGGATATTACCATGAGATACCCAAAGACCCAGCAAATAGAGAGTTTAGTCCTCTCATTCAAGCCTTAGTAACACCAGGCACATGAGGTCTGAATGACCAGGAACCCTACCAAGGCCAAAGGAGTGCAACCAAAGCTGATGTAACATCTCCTGGAAAACGGTAACACACATTGGCGCAGGCTGTTCAGTGACTGTTTTGTATTTTTTGTAGGCACCTTTGGGCTAGTTTATGCATAAGCTTTGTCATTGGTCTGTTTTGGTGAAGGTTATTGTTATTGTTGTTGGGTGCTTGGAAAATCATATCTGACTTTCTACATGTACAACCACAGGATGTGTTAGAAGATTTTGATATATTTTAGTATAAGACTTAAAGTGCATGCCTTTTAAAGATTTTAGACATTTTCTAAAGCTCATATTGAAAGTTTCATCAAATAAATATTCTTCTACAATAGTGAATTAATTTTTGGAAAGGATGCCCTTAGCTACAGTATGTGTCAGAATTATGGTCTTTGATCTGTGCATGCATTTGTTTGTTTGTCTAAGAGCTGGTTTCTGTGTGTATTTTTGATGCAGTTTCTCTGTACATTTTGTGCAAACTCATAACAAATAATCTCTTTACATTGGTTTACTCTGAGCAGTTAAAAAAATGAATGTAATCGGATTGTATTCTCTATCGCCATATTAATAAACATACAGTTAGGTCTGTCTGTTTTGAAATGCTGCCTCTCAACAGTTTGGGGTTTGACACAAAGCTCTCAAGCATTCTGTTGCCTGGCTGGTCTGCCAGCGTCTGCTGGCATCTGATTGGTCGTCTCTTGGCTGCTGGAGGTGTATTAGAGCGTTGATTATGTCACAGCCCCGTTGTAGAGCAATTTGGTCCCTCCTCCCCTTTCCCCTCCCCACAGCCTATATAAGCGTACGTGTGCCGCATTCTGAGTGGAGGATATGGGAGAGAGAGAGAGAGAGAGAGAGAGAGAGAGAGAGAAAAAGAGAGAGAAAGAGACAGCCAGCCAGCAGCAGGTGGAAATGACATCATCTGCACTGCACCAACACTGCAGTAGTGTTTGAACAAAGCTGCACTGGAGCCTCCACTCAGAGCTGCTCTTTTTGTTTGCAAGGGTGGATATCTGTGTAGGAAAACCTCTAAACCCAATGCATGTGTGTACTTCCATTCATCAGAAGTAGAATCACTTTCATTCACCGTGTGTGGAACAGAACTGGTGTCGGTATGGTATATGTGAAGGAATTGTCTTGAGGCTGGCGATCACAACACGAGAGCCTACAGGTCCAACAAAGCACATTCAAATGCATCGAGGTAAAAACGAAATGATATTCGCAGCCTATTGTATGTGACATGTTTCCCACTGAAATGGGATATTCATCAAGGAAAAAATGTAGGACAGGGTTTGAGTTCATCATCAGAATCTGTACCAGAGTTTGCAGGCATTTGTGGAGGGCTACTTTCCTCCTGAAACCTGAAGACCAGGAACATGTATTAAGGCTGTAATCTGTAACTTTGTGTGGTTTACAGTGACCATTAGTTATTGAGCAAGTACATGACAGATCATTGTTTCCTTACCTTAACCCAATTCGCTATGCTGAGTTTATTATAATGATTTATAATTTGAGCTGTCAAGTCTGATTTTGTGAGAAATGTCTGTCTGGAAACAGAAAGAACATCCAGCCACTATATTGCATGCCCAAGTGCTGTGAATGGTGCAGCGTTTGTAGTTTGTTTCTATAGCAGTTTTTAGAATTTAAACTGGTGCCCTGCAATTTTCTGTTTCAAACAGAGATGGCGATAGAGGCAAAAGCTGCAGTCTGCATTTTTTTTGCTAAATATGAACAAATTGTAAACATGAACATTTGTGGATTATTCTTACAGCAGTTGTTTAGAATTTTAGGTTGTCATTCACGTTAAAAAAACAACTTTGCAATACCCTGTAATTATGTTCCAAACAAGGATAGAGAGACGGTAGTTACAATTTGTGGCTTTAAGAAATACATTAGATTTTTTGTTGAAAATACTGCCCTCTGTAATGATAAGGTTCATGAAAGGTTTGATAAGTACCAGTGAACATCTAACTTATTTCTCTTTGTTTCTTGTACAGATAACCAGTTCAGAATGTCCATCCTGGAACGCCTGGAGCAAATGGAGCGAAGGATTGCAGAGATGGCAGGACAGCAGCAACAGCAGCAGGGCAGTGGGGGATCATCAGAGATCGGAGGAACTGCAGCAAGTGGAGGAGAAGGAGGAAGAAGCAGTTCGGAACAGGCACAGGTTTGTATATTGTACTGACCTGAACTGGGGTGTAATATGATCGAGGTTGCCATTGTATTCTTGATGTAACCCTAACAAAAGTAAGTGTTTGGGTTAGAACTGAAAGGGTGTCTGGTCTTATTAGTTTTCAGCAGGTCAGAGTCAGGGCCAGGGTCAGGGGCCAGTGGGCAGCTCCTTTGAGAGCCGCGTGGTGGTGGTTTGTGAGAAGATGATGAACCGGGCCTGCTGGGCTAAGTCCAAGCACTTGATCCACTCCAAAACGTTCCGGGGCATGACTCTACTACATCTGGCGGCTGCCCAGGGCTACACCACCCTTATCCAAACACTTATCAAGTGGCGGTAAGTCCACTGATTTTAGGGCAAATCTAAATGCAGGTCACATATACTTTATTCACCTGTTTCGTATGTTGCTGGTTGTTTCCACAGCACTAAGCATGCAGACAGCATTGACCTGGAACTGGAGGTTGATCCTCTAAATGTGGATCATTTTTCTTGCACGCCACTGGTGAGTGTGGAGATTAGTTGTTTGTGATACATCACACAATAATCGTTGCGATAGTATATCAGCTGTCTTAATACCAGTCATGATGTTTAGATGCACTGATTCTCACAGCAAGGGTGTTTTTTTACTAACAGTCTTAAGATATTTTTGCACAGACTTGGAATACTATCCCACAATAATTGAAAATTATGTAACTCTTTTATCTGCTCAGATGTGGGCCTGTGCTTTGGGTCACATGGAAGCAGCAGTTGTTCTGTACAAATGGGATCGGCGAGCTTTGGCCATCCCTGATTCTTTGGGTCGTTTACCACTGGCTATCGCCCGGTCCCGCGGCCACACCAAGCTGGCAGAGTGTCTGGAGAGTCTTCAGAGGGAAGAGCAGCAGTCAGGACCACTGACTACAACTCCCAGCGTTCCTTTCCCATCATCTGCTGAGGCCTCGGCCACAGAGGGATGGATGAATGTTTGGGGTGCTGAGACACCTTCAGTTGGACTGAAAGAAAGCACTATCACTAGTGCTGCTTCTAGCTCCAGCTCAGGTGAGAGCTAGAATCTCTTGTTTTGTCTCACATCAACAGTCTTCCTTTTTGTTATGTTGTTGGTCTGCTCTATTTGCGTAGTAAATACATTTAAAAACAACCTAGTAAACCTTGGAAAAACCTTACATGAACAAATGTACTATTTGCTGTTTATTTATTACAAATGTAATAAATAAATTTATTACTACTTGCTGTTTTACACAGCAAGTAGTACAGCAAGTATTCCTATAGCTCAGCTGGTAGAGCATTGCGTTAAGCAATGCAAAGGATGTGGGTTTGATTCCCAGGGGAGCGCAACATACTGACAAATGTATAGCATAATGTACTGTAAGTCGCTTTGGATAAAAGCGTCTGCCAAATGCATAAATGTTAACTTCCTTGGTAAGAATCAGGTGTTCTTCTTTTGACATTTGCAGACCTGAGAAGACCTAGGTCTGAACCGTCCAGCTTCTACAGCAGTGTTAGTCATGGAGACGCCCCATTGAGCAAGAAACACAAACCCAATCCAGAGTCCCACCAAGCTCGTCCCAGCAAGCTCTGCTCTGCAGCTCTTGGACTAGAAGATCAGGCCCACAAACCCAAGTCATGCTCCTCCAAACCTAGAGAAGTCACTGTGGACAAAGAGCCAGGAGACGAAGAGCATTCTCAGGCTAACGTGGGCTCAACTTGTGGAGGTGGGCGATGGGCTTCTAGACAGGCTGCAGGACGCAGAGTGCCAGCTGGAGGACTTGGCAAAGAAAGACTGTCAAACAGACTGAGATTACGAGAAGTTGCTAGCACAGGAACAATCTCTGATCTTCGCACAAGTGGACAAGAGAATCTGGAGAACACAGGAGACCTGCAGGTGAGGCTTTGAAAAAACACTTTGTTGCACATAGTCAGAATGGTTTATTTTGTTGTGTTAATGGAAACATGACAAATATTGTGCTCTGATAGATCTTGAAAAGGTAGCATTTGCCTCTGGTGTCTAGTTGCAATATTGAGGATGTTTATTGGTAATGTTAAGGCCTTTCAAACCACATTGTAACATTGTAACCACAGATGAAACCTGTGATTATTTGAGTTATATATCACATTTATGATGTTCATTATTTATGGTCTTGATTCAAATATTTAGTAAATATCAAACTACTTGTTTCAGAACATGAACATGATGACTTTAGCAGAGGAAGTGATTGAGGCAACATCCGATCGCATCAAAAGGGAAAACTTTGTTACATCAGAGACTACACTTGAGAGTGTTGGAGTCAGCAGTAATATGAGCTGGTTGGCCAGTTACCTAGGAGATGCAGAGAGGTTAGTGTTGAGAACACATGAAAACCACTTTGGTTCATTTTCAATTTGAAATCTATTCAAGCATCTGTTGCATCACAAAATACTGTTACAACCTCTTTGTTTCTTCCTGTGAAATATAATTAGCATCCCCAATTGTTGATTTCCTCAGGTTCCTTTTCAACAAGCCGCTTACTTCCTCTACTGGCCTGAGTGCTGTGCATGGTGGAGGACAGCCAGATCTTGAAGGTCCCATTGGGAAACTCGGCCTTCAGACCCCTGCAGAATGGACTGCTCTCCTCAATGCTTCCCAGAGCAAGGAGGAGCGTGACCTGACTCAGCTGGCCCTTTCCGATCCCGAACAGAGAGAACTATACGAGGCAGCACGCCAGGTCCAGAACACCTTCCGCAGATACAAGGTAGGGCAAGGCTTCATCCAGGTGTAGGGTCACCACTGTACCGCCGCCTTTGCAGGCTGTCGTGGTGTTTCCTTTGATGTGTTACCAGTGTTCGTGGTGGTCCGGTTTCAAAGGTCGTCCTGTATTGTGTTGTGTTGTATTGTGTTTCTGAACTCAAGGTAAACAAATCCAGATCTTTGAAGTCCTGTGTCGTCAAAGGTTGTTGTGGTGTGTGCTCTAAAGGCAGATGTAGGGTCAGTGTTGTTGAAGCATGGGGAAGTTTGCTTGAGCTTAGCATGGCCTTGCTGTAGAGAATGATTGCATTGTTCCCTCTATCTGTCTAAATGGGATGTGCAGATGTCCCACACCAGTCCACACCACATTGGTTGTTCAGAGCAGATTTCTCTTTCTGAGGAATAACCTTCTCCTTGGAGCATATCCACCCAACTTTGCCAGTCTAAGAAGACACCTTGGCCAGCCACAACAGGAATCAGATGCCATCATCTCCATGGCCATTCAGGCCTCCTTGTGAACACTAATCTCTCTCCTGTCCTTTCCCACCCTGCCTTACCCCCCTGTTCCCCCTCCTGCAGGGTCGCCCACTTCGAGAGCAGCAGGAACTGGCAGCCGCTGTCATTCAGCGCTGTTATAAGAGATACAAACAGGTATGCTTGATGTTCAAAAACATAGTCTGCTGTGGTCAATCATAAAAGGCTTCACAGATTACCTCAATTTCCTTCCTCTCTCTTTGTCAAGCTGACATGGATAGCCTTGAAGGTAATACTTCAGTTTAATGTACAACTTCTAAACTTCTGCTCCTTTGGATTTAATTGAATTAACTTATCAGTAATGCTTGTTATTGGATTAGTTCACAGTATGTTACATTAAATACACACGTATCGTTCCAAACCCGTATGACTGACTGACGTCTATGAAGAAAATCGGATTGGGTGAATTTCATACAATGGTGGTACATATAGTAATTCCACACACAAAATGCTTTTTTTGACTGTTCCTGTTTTTCATAAGTATTTACATATTTTTATTGTCTTTTGAAGTGCTGTGTAAAAGCAAATATATGATCTGCAGCTGAATCACAGATGTGTTAACATACAGCTATATTGAATTATTGCTCCTGTGAGCAGTTTGGTACCAATGTTGTTTTTGTGTGACACTAGTTCTGTTTTCTGTCCTTTCGGCAGTATGCACTTTATAAGAAGATGACGCTGGCCGCCATCCTGATCCAGAGTAAATTCCGCAGCTACCACGAGCAGAAGAAGTTCCAACAGAGTCGCAGGGCAGCCATGCTGATCCAGCAATACTATCGCAGCTACAAAGAGCTCGGCCGATCAAACCCCCGTAGTCGGGCCACCGCAGCTGCACTGGTGCAGCACAAACTCAGGTACAGTAACATGCATTCCATGCAGTTTATCTAGGGCCCTTTTTAAAACAGTGGAGACAAATTGGCAACTAGAAACTTGTACGCTGTATCCCACACACACATTGAAATCTATCAAAAAACTGTGGTGTAAAAAGTGTGCACATACGCTCTGTGGCATCATTGGCCATTTAATGAACTTGACAGAAATTCCATATACAGTTTGTTTTAGGGACTACAGGAGGAATACAGTATGGGAATTTCTTGGTTCATGGTCATTTTGATTTCCTGAATAACGTACTCCTGGAATTTTGATCTAAATTGCTATTTTAATGCGTGTGTGCATACTTTTAAGAAGAAAACAAAGCAAAGTTGGATGATGGGGCCTGGGGGTGATCCATGCACCCCTGAGTGAAGCACCTAAAACAAGGTTACTTCTATGAGAATGTCCCTGTGATAAATACACAGTCTCTTTAGTTAAATGACAAACCAACACTTCACGTGTAAATGCTGCCAAGTTCACTTTCTCAAGTATGGCAGCATTCAAACCCTCCTGTTTACTTTGAGACAATCTGGTATTGAAACATTGCCAGTCACACCCCCAGAAATCATTTTACAAACAATTCGGCTTTGAATCCAAGTATATGTAGGAACATTATTAGTATTACAATTGAGCAAATTGTACTGTAGCAGTTGCAGTTTAACCTCTGTATGTTTTTCTGTCACCGTATTATCACTCATGCTGATCGTTCTGTTTTAGAAGCAGCTTACTGACCAAGAGACAAGATCAGGCTGCCAGGAAGATCATGCGATTTCTCCTGCGGTGCAGACACAGGTAAGCCACTATCAGGAGCCTCCGCTGGATGCAATGTGCCACTAACACTCTTATTACTAATACTCACACTTCTTGCTAACATTATGGTGTACTTGCATCGTTAAAAAGATCTTGCCTTTATTCCAAGGTGTTTTGCATTCGTCAGTTCTATAATATAGTACAGTTCATAAAGGCAGACAGCAACTGCAACTGATGTATTCATATTGTCAGGTGTCATAGGACAAATCGTAGTGTTTTCATGGCTCTGTTAGAAACCCCTTTTGTGTTTGGTCCCATTTCCCCAATCCAACCTCAGTGTGTACTAATAGCTGTGTGGTGTTGTTTTGCTGTTTATGCAAAGCCCCTTGATGGATCATACACTATTCAAACGGGTGAGTGCAGCCTCGGTACATCAGTTCGTACCCCCTCGATTTCTCTCTTTCTTTGTCTCTTTGTACTTAATTTCAGACTCTGCTTTTCCTTAAGTCTGTCTGTCTTTCCTTCTCTTTGTACTTTCTCTATTGCTTTTGCCTGCCTGCATGACGGCCGACTGGAGCCTGAGATGACTGAGCCGTAATGAGAGAGAGAGGACTATAGATCCAACTAACCTTCAAATACAGGCGATGCATTTATGGCAGAACTAACAAAGCTCTCTCTCTCTCTCTCTCTCTCTCTCTCTCTCTTTCTTTCTCGACCCTTCTGTCTGTTCTGAAGTATCCTCTATGTCTCCTGTTATGAGGATGCTTATGACAACACTAAGGACTGCTGGGTACTGCATTTGGCATTGCATGATGGCTAAAGATATGGAGGCCTTGCTTTTATCAGGGCATGCTTACATTTTTCCCTTTCTCTGTAGAAAAGGATATGTTTTGAATGCCTGGCTGCCTGTTTTTACATCTCTTTCAGCTTGTATAAGCTTGACCTGGGGGCTGAGGGAGGGATGGGGTAAAACTGTGAGTTAAAAAGCCTTTGGGGAACTTCAAATGTTTTAATGGTGTTGGTTACAAAGTTTAAACCTACCTGTTTAAAATGAATTCTAGAGATGAAGTATACCATGCTAACAAACATTATGGATACATATCATTTAATTAAGGGTTTTGTGTAATTTCTCTGATATACTGTGCATGAATTGTAGCTATATGTCTTGTCACTCTAATTTTCTAGATTACAATTTATTAATAGTATAATTAGTGTTAAGATTGATTGTTTAGCCAGAATGTTTTTCTGGTCATTGCTCTAGATTCTTCTTGTTCCTGTATTGTTACTGATATAAATATTTGCTTTGTAATGTGACTGTACACTTTACATATTAAAATGTACAGTAGATGTAGCAATGAATGTCAATTTTGCAGAATTATTAATCACTACAATTATATTGAAAACACTTGTTTTATACCGAGGCCCAAACAGTATTTGGACACTTGAGACATGTTAAAAAAATATGAACGTCATTTCATTAGATAACAATGTATCAAAACAAGCGGCATCTGCAAACTAGTGATGCAAGATCTTTGTTCAGAGAAGTTTTCTCAGCCATATACAGTGACTTAAGTAACTTGTATCAAAGTAATTTTAGTGGCTGTATGAAGTACGTTCTTCATAAGTTCACATAGAAGTCTCTCAGAATAACCACAGCTGTAGTTCAGCACATTAACTGTGGACATTTTACACTGATGTCTGACTACCAGAAAGTCCAAATGTTTCAACATAAAATCCAACAAACGTTTCTCATAAAATGTTTTGCTTGAAAAATATTTTTTAAATGTCATGTTTTGATATTTTGTCATGAAATGCAATGACATTTAAAAAATACTTTTTAAAAAATTGTTTTTGGGACCACTGTGTCTGTCTCCTACTTTGTGTTCAGTGTTTTCCTACAAAGGTTTCTGTGGCAGTTTTGTCATTTGAAGTGCTTAAATTTGTTGGTTTCCTGCCTAGTCTTTACTGTAAAGAGACAGTATCGAAACAGGTGTATCAGCTAACAGTCCCTGATGTCTCTGACAGCCCAGAATGCTGATGAAGGCTGTTTGAACCCTCAGGCTAACGTTACAATACTGTTGTTTGTTTGGTCTGTTTTCAGGGTGAAAGAATTGAGAAAGGCCAAGGAACATGAGATCGCCTCAGCGAGTCCCGTCGCAATGTAACATCTGCAGCCAGACTCTTCCTCTTTGTTCTGTTTTTACAAGAGACAATTTACAAAAAAAATCAAATTATTCATGAAGCGGATCATCAAAAATGCGACGGTTGAACTCTGTGAGCGATCTGACTGCTTCTGCTAACTGCATTGTGTTTTTCTCGCTATGGGGAACTGAAATCAAGACTATTGGGGAGAAATGACATTACCTTCATGGCATTTTTGCACTCTTCATAGATTTTCTTTAGATTCCAAAAAAAGGAAAAAAGGAATGAAGACCGAGGAGCAAAGGCTTTTTATTCTGACAATGCTTGTAAAATATCATGATATCAGAAATGCATCATGCTGGAAGCCGCTTTACATTTTTTATATTTTGAAAGGGAAAAAATACAACAATCTGTTTGGGGAAAAAAAAGAACAAAACCTAGAAAATTTTAACCAAAAAAAGGCCTCATTTCATTGACCATATGCATGCAGAGTATTTGACATCAGTCTATCATCTCCACTAATCTTTGTTTTTAACAAAAGCTGTCCGTTCATTCAAAGGGAAAGCCTTCTTATGAATGTAGATGGGGTCAGGGCAAAAACGCTGGGTTTGAAATATCAGTGTCTTACTTTTTTGTCTTTGTGAAGGTTAGGGTACTTCTAACGATTCTGGGTTACCTGTTTAGTGTGCACTGTTTCTGACTTTCTTATGGGTCTTTTCTTAATGTCATCTTTTGCTGGCCTGACCTTGTGCGTCCCGTGTTTGTTGAATTGATCTGATACAGTGCATGTGTTTGAGCAAAACGCTCCTGCATGCTGAACTAAATGTTTCGTGTTTTATTTTCATTCATTCATATTGGTGAAATTGTGGCACCATCAGACTTGCCGTATAAATCTAACCCTATGTTGCCTGTTTGTTTCAAAGTATTGATATAAAAGACCATTATTTTTATATAGTTTGGTTATTATTATTTATTAGCATTATTATTTTTTACCTTAGATTTTTTTAATGTGTGAAAGTTTTAAATCTCCTCCTTTTAAAAACAGAAACCTTTGTTCATGTGATATGTACTATCCATTGTGCCACAGCGCCAGTTGTATTTGTGAAGGTTATCTTCCATTTTTGTGTGTGTATGTGTGTTGTGAAACGTTTTCCATTGTTGCCGTTTGTTGATTTGAAGCTCTGGAAAGCTGCCACAAGCTTTTCAGTGAAGTTTCACTGAGCTTTGCCTTGACTTCTTGACTTTTTGAAGGGTCCCTATACAGAAGCTTAAAAAAACAACAAAAAACTCATATTTTTGACTATTGAGTGTCCCTGTACATATTGAAGGATGGGTGAAGGAACCATGATAGCCAGAAACTTTTTCCGAAAAGGATTGTATTTAAGAATATATAGTATTTTATTCATAAATTGGATTATAACACATTAAGAGACAAACAAAAAATATATTGTATAGTTTTCTTTGAACGCCCAAGATGTACGGTTGTATTGTTTGTAAATAATGTAAATATGGTTTGCGAAGGAGCCATCTGCATGAAACTTTAAACACTGAATATAATGTAAAGAAAACTGTAGTGGCGATGGTCTGTCATATGATCTGAACTTCACTGTAAGACCTTGTTTGGAAATGTTCTTTGCCAGAACATTCTCTGACGCATGACAGTGTTGAAAATCATGTTAAAAACGTAGATTTAGGGGAGAGCCAAACAAATTCATCAGAAACAACTGGAGTTTTCTGTTTTCAGGGTTAGCAAGAATAAAGTAGTGTTTTGCCTACGGTGATCTGTCACGTGAAAATGACACTGTTCAACTGAAGATAAATAAGCTATAATACTTTCTGAGAAAAAGATTATCAGTGTTGGAACATGTAGTATTAAAGGACCAGAATTTACTTCCCGCACCAACAGTTACGTCCAGCTGGTGTCTCTGAAACAGAAGAGTAGATGTTGCGTTGTCACTACACTTACCCCGTGCATCATCACTCGTGAAGTGTCTTACATTTTATCATCTCCTTTAACTCAACATGAATAATAAGACAGGTTAGAGTGTACTGGATCACATAATTGAAAATAATGTAAAAGAGGTACTTTCATCCTTGAGTTAATAAAAACTTATTTAAGCAGACAGCTTGCTTGCATAGTAGGAAATTCTGAACGGAAATGAAAGCGATATTGTAAGAGGGCATAAAGCTGGTTGTAGACAAATATTGTGAATGTAGCTCAAGACCACCAACACGTACATTTCAGCTGTCATCACTGAGACTGCCATTATACTCCTATTCATGGCTTTATTCCTTTCATTTTTTCTGGGGGCTGCTACCAACATTCAGAAACCCCACAGTCATGCAGTCACATGAGTCATATTATCCTTCTGACTTTCACGAATACTTGTGTCTCCGAGAGAGATTTGAGTCACTGAATTTCCAAAGCAAATTCAGCTGACAAGATTCATCGTTTTAAATGACACCAGCACATTTTGCCTGTTGTAAAAGGAAAGAATGTGGTGCTTATGAGCTAAATTACACATGTATTCTGAGCTTCTGTCCCCACATTTCACTCTGACTCATTTATTGAAGGTTAAACTTCTACCTTTAGAAGTGAAGGGTTTGGATGGTAACTTTTAAGTTTACATTTTCATCTCAGAGACTCAATATCAGTATTATAGAAAGTGCCTAAAACATCCTACCAATATCAGGAGTGTGTTGTTCCTAATGAAGGTCAATATGAACTAATTCCTCTTTTTAATGGTATGCAAAACTAAAGGCTGGTTTTACTGTCCGAACAGGAATTTTGTCACCCCAAAGCCCAGGTCTGTTTTCTCCTTTCACAACCTTTTCACTCCTTTAATGTGGGTATGAGCTGAAGGCACCTGTCATATCATGTTTTTTCCACTTATTTAGTTTGGTTTACTGGTTCATTTGTAGGAGGTTTCCTGAGCCAGTAAAACACTGTGCGTGTTTTCAGTGTTTACTTTCTTGAAAATGTTCATTTTTCCATGTTGCATCCAAACTGGGCCAGGAAAATAGGACATGCTTGGTAATGTTCGCGCATTAAAGTCCAAGTTAGAGCACAACTCCCAGCAAGGGGAGCTATTGAGATTTTCAGCAATTGGGCCTTTCCATCCATTTCCATCAAAATAACATTCTTCTAACATTTACATTGCATTTATGCATTTGGCAGACACTTTTATCCAAAGCGACTTGCAGTGCATTCAAGCTACACATTTTATCAGTATCGAACCCACAATCTATTGTGCTGCTAACACAATGCTCTACCAGTTGAGCTACAGGAACACTAGAACATACCTTAAACTTCAGGAAATCGTAACCAGGATTCATAAACAGAAAGTCGACAGTAAAGTTCACTCATTAAGAGGTTTAAGGTTCACCAGGTATTATGTATCTCAGAAGATCAGTAACTTTATGTTTGGTTTCATCTTAGGGAACAGAAATATCCACCTCCCTTTTGTAGTTTTTACTCAGGGTGCTAAAACAGGGAGAGGGTGTTTAGCATGGAGACTGGATAGGTTAAATGAAGTCTCCAGGATTAGCTCAGAATCATCAGGAGAAACCACTGGGATTCCATACTTCCATTTGTACATTGTTGTACATGTTACAAACCACTATGAGAAAGAGACCGTCACTCAAGATAGACCGCATTCGTTTATAAAGTTTTTAGACCATTTTTTCCAAAACTGAGCAGGTAATGTCATGTGTGTAACACTCGTTTAGTATTGCCACATCCCCACGGGGTTAGAAATGCATGATATGTATACCTCAACGTTAAATACCATCAGAATAAGGTGGATATCTTGTCATTTTATGAAACAGCTCAGTATACATGCATCCTTTGTTGACTGGATCATGCTTGCTGTGTTTTTGTGTGAGTGAAGAAAAATATGCACTTTGTACAGCTCACCATCCAAGTTAAAATCCCTCTCCAATCCCTGGTACTAAGTGTGTGTGTGAGTGTGTGTGTATGTCATATGAAACATATGAACCGGTTGCTCTAAATATGAATGACCACATGAGCACACATAAACATTTATCAAAATGAGGGAAACACTACTGGTGCAGTTGGAAGTTTGTATGATCTCTTGAATCCTCTTCGGAACTCCGGGAATGCAGGTTAGGATTAAAACAAACCGATGAACCACTCGACTATAAGCTTTTCACTTACAAATACAGAGCAATAAACACTTTATGTTTTTAGCTGAGCTCTTTAGGTTGAACGAATATGGATAAGTCGAACAAAAAAGGGAAAAAAAGAAAAAATAATATTGGGACATGCTTAGTTCACTTCCTCTTATGCAATTACAGGAACACAGAGAGAGGTGTTCAGTGGTCTGTGGACATTAAGTTCATATTTCCCAGCCCTAAATGCACGTTTTCATCATTTTAAAGTGAAGATAAGAAAAAATAGATAAAATATAAGCCCATATTTCTTACAGGGCAGTGGGCTTTCAACACTCTGCATGTGAAGCTAGTATTAGACCTCCGTTTACCCTCCTCTTGCTCTATCTTTCTCCTTCATTTCTGCTTTGTGCCCTCGTACCCTCCTCTTCCTCCTCTGATGGGTTTATCCTCATGTTCTGTTTCCTTTGCCGTCTCCCTCTTTCGGTCCTTCTTGTGAGTTTTTTATTTATTTACTTTAATTTATTTTTATGTTTTGTAACTGCATGTGAGAGCATCACTGAATTGTTGGATATGTTTTAAAAAATAAAATAAATATTCAGCTGCTGAAGCCATGCAAAACATTTTGAATTGCCCTTAAAATATGGAAAATGTTTTCTGAATGCTTTATATAATTTCTGCTGTAAAATAAAATCTTAAAAGAGAAAGATTGTGCAATGCTTCTTTTTTCACTTGTTTTCATAACTTTTCCTGACTCCCTGTGGCTATGAGAAGTTCATATATGCAAATATTTAGTTTCTCTCAGGATTCAGGGAGTTTAATTAACATAATAGAAACATTTACCTTTTTAAAGCAATATACATATTACATACACTTACAATAAAGCTTGTTAAACATTTTAGACAGACAGACAAGACAGACAGACAGACAGACAGACAGATATATAGATAGATAGATAGATAGATAGATAGATAGATAGATAGATAGATAGATAGATAGATAGATAGATACTTATACTTATGCAAACCCTCAATGGTATAATGTGCAAACCACTTTTACTCTGGTGTATGACCCCACTCTCTCTCTCTCTCTCTCTCTCTCTCTCTCTCTCTCTCTCTCTCTCTCTCTCTCTCTCTCACACACACACACACACACACTCACACACTCGTACACAATATCAGTATCTGGGGCCTTACAGCATCACATATCAACTCAACAACCATGTAAGTAAAAGTATAAATAACAGTGGCATGATTTCAACACTGGATGTGTTGTCGTGTTTTCTCGTGTTTTCTTCTTCCTCTCTGAATCGGCCCGTCAGTTTTAAACTTCGTCTTTTAATGGGTGCGAAGGCGGCTAGATCAACAGGTTAGCATAGCACAACACTTTTCACGTCGACCTGTATTTCGTTTGTAAATGTATTTATTCTTTATTGTTGCTCGTCCTGAGTTGAAATGAAAAGTAGTTTGTGACGTTTAGTTGCGTTTTTTGTTCTTTTGAAGGTTTGTTTGTTGTTTTGTCGTTTGTGTCGCGTCCGCTAATGCTAACGGCTAACAGTTCGTTTCCGACTGATCAGCCCCAAAGTTAGCAGAAACTTTTCGTTTTACATTTACTTTGTCATTGCCACTACTTTATCAACTTTATTTTATTTTTGACAGTATTTCATTAGGTTTATAATGTGTGTTTAATGTTGTGGTCGAGTGCCGTTGGCCGAACTTTTAACAATATATTAAAATGGTACAATTGCAATATAATAATATTAATAATAATATTTAAAATGAACTTGCCTGGTAAATATTAGTAAGTAATCCAGCAATTGTCATTTTACACAAACTGTCAAAACGCAGGTTTAACAAACAGCTCGTATTTTAACAAGTATTGCATTTCATAAAGGTAAGTGGACTATTAATAGAGGTTATTGGCTAATATTTATTCACAAATTGTGTATTTGGCTGATGATCACATGAGCTGAAAGCTCTTCATTACCTAAAAGATGTGTGTGATCTTTCAGTCCTGATGTTTTCTGCCCATTCTCTTTATCATCAGTACAGTTCATGTGTCTAAATCAGACTGGCCTGCTGTTTTTCACATTATCATGTGATTTCTAGAGAAGTAGGATTGTTTCTAACCTTTCAAAGAAAAGGATGTTTAACAGATGCTGGCTAGATGTTGCAGTATTATTCGTACTGTGCATAATTCATTATGCATGTAATACTTCATGCACGGTCACCATGCAAGTAAACAGGCATTTTACTGTGTTGTAAGCAGTACCGTGGTATTGTGAACCTGTATCAAGAGTGTAGGACTGTTGCTTTGTGAATGTTTTGTTCCTTGGCCTTTATATTAGATTTGTAGGTCTGTGTGTTCATTGCCACACAGTATAAAAAGGGCTGTTTAAAGAGAACTTAATAGGCCCGTATCCATCATCATGTTTCTTGTACTTGTTTAAGCTTGTTTTCTTTGTTCTTCATGTCTTTGTGAATTACTTTTTCATGGTGTGAACTCGCCTATACTTCATCATACTTCATCATGTAAAAGCGACTAGGTGGTTGATGTTTGTTGAAAAAGTGCAGTTTCTCTTGCTACATGGTGTCTCATTTTTAGTGTTTGTTTTTACATGTCTGTGGGTTTCTTTGTGTAGGTTCTGTATCTGAAATTGAGCTGTTGTAGTCGTTGTGCCGCTAGATGGCAGCAGAGAACTATATCCTGTTTCCTTCTCTAGTTTTTAGTTTATGTCGGTGTAATATTGCATTTAGGTTCTGCCTTATCAGAGTGACTTACAGTATACAAACACTGGCAGTTATCTGCACAAGCAGTCAAGAATAAAATGTTTAAGAATATAATTTTTTTAATTAAACCATAATATAAGTATGTATTTCACATGATCTGAACAGAGTATTTTTGTGCTGTTTAATTGTACATTATCACTTACATTTAGAATTATTGTTATATTGCTTGAATGTATGTTCAATCAAACATGAACATATATGCTCATTCTCTCTCATGTATAGGTCCGCTCCCAGTGCAGAGGGTTCTGGTTCCGCAGGGATGTCAGGCAGTAATCGCAGGCTGCAGCAGACGCAGGCGCAGGTGGATGAGGTGAGACACACCTGAAGTTACAGTCGCCTTGAACCGAGAATGCGTACATGAAAAGTCATCGTACATGACTTACTAGGGTGTTAATGTTTTTCTAGGTTTCCATTGTAACGATCAGTACCATTTTATAATATATTTAATGACATTCACCAAAAGCGTGTGAAAAGATTGATTCTTACTGCAGGTTCTGTGATCTGGTCAGCCAGTTTAATTAACAGTCACATGAATTGTTCCTCAAGTCTTCAAACCTTATTTCCTTGTTCTTTAATTCACTTCATAACATCCTTTAGTGTTGTAATCTCAGTAATAAAACTCAATAGACCACCATTTTTGGACATGAAACACTGTGAATTGTCACTAAATATACAGTTACTGCAGCCTCAGGGTGTGTCGTCCTTTATTTGGAGATTAAACTTCTTCCTCATTACTGTGTTTCACTGGGCAGGTGCAAGTTCATTACTATTGCTAGTGCAGTGACATTTGTTTCGAGGAGGGTTTGTTCACACTGTCTGGAACATCTTGATCAACATTGTCCATTGTGGAACAGTTACCTAATCACGTAATTGTTTTTAGGACAGATCATCTCAATAATTCACAGTGACTAATTTGAATATTTTAATGATCGAGTGCCAGACTGCGCCCAGAGCAGACATGATTATAATTTTTTACCACTGTAAACAATATCAAGTTTACACTTTTCTGTTTTGATGTAGTGCCACCAAACAGAGCTTAATGTGAGAGAAGAGGTAGAATGTGAGGTAGAATCATACCACTGTAAATACCAAAATTCATTTACATTAGCGTTGGTTAATATGACACTGCGTTAGTGTGATTTGACTAGATGTTTGCATTTTCTGAATGTGTTCAGGATTTACTGGCTCACGTGGAAAAATCGCACCCCCAAGTCGCTAGGATTGTCCGAACCTTCCTAGATAAACACCAGCTAGCAAACACCACTAATAAATACTATTAATATCTGGTATGTTAAATGAATTTATCTGTTGTCGGCTTGTGAAAGGAAACAGTGCTGTCTTTTTTTCAAATATAATACGGGTAGTTGTTTGAGGATTTAGTTATAGTTCGAAATTTATTGAAAGTGAATAATAAAAATAACTTATATTGCAAAGTTATAACGATGAGCTGGGTGTAGAGGTCATTTAGGTGTTTTATATAAAAGCAATACCTTTTATGGTATTCTAGGTACAATGAGATAATTAAATACTATATGCAAGTACTAACTATATTGTAAAATCACTCTGATCTGTCACGCCCGCTTTAGTGCTCTGTCTATGTGACTGTTTCCCAATGAGCCCAGTGTGATGCTGTATTTCCACTTTTTTTTTCCTGCTCCAATCAAATTGTTGCTTTGATTTGGTGGATTTAACATCAGGACATGCGCAGCTCTCTGCACTCTGGACGACCCTTGACCTATCTCGTCAGCCCTCTTCGTTTAGTTTAGGACGAGCTCATAGGCTGCCGCGATCTTATATAATGCCCCGTCACTACGGTTATGCAAGTAAAACATGGATGTGCACACGCTGAACTCCCCCCCCACCCTGATCTCTCTTAAAGAGACAGTACGGTGCCCTCATCCGACAACAGGGTTTGTGGAGCACTGGAGCATGTGTCGGGGGTTGAGCAGTTTGTGTTGTGTTGCCATAGTGTTCGTTATGTAATTCTGCTGTACGGTTTCGTCTCCTATCACTGTCTTAAAACATCTGCTGAATAAGCAGGGATTGAAAATGGCAATAAATCACAGATAAACTCTGAAACGCTCACTTGCTTTGTGTGGACGAGACGGCATATTTGGCACCAGCAGTTTCAGCACATACAGTAGCCAGTTTCCCTCAATGTTTTAATGTTAACTGAGGTATAGTTCATAACATTAACTATGGATATGTTACAGTAATGTTTTCAAACCAGAAAGTGTCCAAACTTTGTCTTCATTTAAAGTCTATATCTGTTCTGTTTTGTTCTTTTTAATATCCAGAGCACTTCATATTGCTAAGTTTTCATATTGCGAGGTTGAATGTATGTTCTGTCTTTGTAGCTGTTAGTGTCTGTTTGGCTGTTCCATTTCCTTGTATAACCTGTCTGAGGAGTTTGAGCGAGTCTGTATAAATCAGGATATAAATGATTACTGAAAACTGATCATACAGAGTAGAGATGAGCTCATGAGCTGTTTTCAGCTGCTAGCAGTGACCAGTAAGTGAAGCACTGTCCCTGCCTAAGGCACATCTGTTTTTATTGGAAGGAGTTCTGCTTTCTAATATCAGTGAAGTCCCACAACATTGAAGTCCCTAAGAAATAACCTGATGAATACTTTAAGTTGCCTTTAAATGACATCATAGCCCTGCAGAACCATGATGTGCTGCTAGCTTTTGCATCACTTTTTTACAGGGTTCTCCAGGAACTCTCTTACAGGTGCTCTTGTTCTTTCAGGTGGTGGACATCATGAGAGTGAATGTTGATAAGGTCCTGGAACGAGACCAGAAGCTCTCAGAGCTAGATGATCGTGCCGATGCCCTGCAGGCCGGTGCTTCTCAGTTTGAGACCAGCGCTGCCAAGCTGAAGAGAAAATACTGGTGGAAGAACTGCAAGGTATGAAAGCTTGTGTGTAGAACAACCTCATCACACAACCACAGGCACCAGATGATAAAGTCTTTCTGTTTGTGCTCCTTGCAGATGTGGGCCATTTTGATAGCAGTGATTGTGATCATCATTGTCATCATTATCAGTGAGTATATTTACCGTAACTGCACTTGTATAGACCGACAAATGGCTCTTCGTGCACTGTTATACACCAGTTTTGTTGATAACTTGTGTTAAATTGCAGTGATATATGTGACAGTATTTGAATGGTAAAACGCCACAGAATACTTGAGTGATACCTGTGGAGCTGTGAAGTTTTAAACTTTTGTGTCTTGTTCTCTTTCAGTCTGGACACAGTCATAAATGCACAGAGAAAATTGCTTGTGATTGGAAGAAAGATGAGAACATGAAGAAACATCAACTAGAAAGAGAATGAATGGATAAGTGAATGTTCTTCCAAGATGTTCTAACCTGCTGATTTTCAAAAGCATATTTTGTAAACTATCTTCAGTGCATTTGTTTCTTTTTATTTGTTTTCTGTTTTAATGACTATAAGTTTAATGTGTTCCAAAAAGCTCACCTGCTTTATAAATACATCTAATGTTCTATTCCAGTGGAACATGTATTGTTCAGCACTCCGCTGTTGTTTTGCACCATAGATTTCTGATTACAGTACAAAAGTAAACAAGTATTCAAAACTTCTCATTTCAAATCACTACACTTATACTTTTATATTAATAGAAGAATGTTGTGCTCATATTTGGAAGCCAAATTACAATGACCAAAAACTATAGAAAACTTTGCCAGCGTTGCAGTGCCTCACAGATCTGTATAGAGATGGACATAAACACTGTTCATTTACTGTAGATTATTCTGTGACAACAAGATGTACAAGCCTTACCTGAACAACCACAGAAGTGCCATCAGACCCCAACAGTGCCTTTAGACAACACTGTAATTACAGTAACCTATTACAGTAACCTGTAACAGACTCAACTCTGATTACACTCTGCACATAGTATATGAGACGATATGGAATGAAATGTTTTGACAAAATGTACTAATAATTTATATAGAAATATGTAGAAGTAGTTTGTCTAGTAAAATTTCAGTAACATCACCTCTTGCTTACAGTGCCAAAACATTGTGTTCTAAGCTTTTTTTTGTATGCATCTCATTTGTGTAACTTGTAAACAAGTGCAATTCTATACTGTGGACTTTCAAAACTGTTAAGCCTGTTGAATTGCCATTGTTGGCTCAATAAAATATGAAATTAACATCCTGTTATTTAGTCAAATGAAGCCTTTAATTAGTGTTTGTCAGACGTTACACATATTAATTTTAATGTTCAACTTTTCAGTAAATTTTGCTAATAACAATTTGTAAAACTTCACTGTTTAGAAAATGCAAAATGTCTCAGACTTGTGGACTCCGCTCCAAGCAGTAATAATTCAACATTAACAATATTTTGCACTTACTGAACTTATGCATTTTTCTTATCTGTTTGTACTTTGTAGATATGGGTATTTAAAAAAAAAAAAGACACTTTAGACCTTCCTGTAGTTCAATAAAATGGGTCTCCACAATCCAGACATCATTACCCTGTTACCATTTACCTCCTGATCTACTTTCCGGGCCGTGACGTCACGCGTGACATCACGCCCCGCGTCGGTGGCTTGCGGCATCTTAACGTGTCAAATATTACAGATATGAACTTGGGACGCGTTTAATCACACGTTTGAAACGATGTGCAGGTCCACGATGCATCCCTGTGGCAGATTCGACTCGTAACCGCGGAATGACCCGGTAAAACGCAACGTTCAAACCCGCGGCCTCAACCGCTACGCCGTTGTTTTCGTCGGTTGTGTAACATGGGAATACACGTGAGGCGCACGGCAGCCTCCACTTGACTGGAAGCGTGGCCACGCCCATGTCCGCGTATTGGCGAATCGGCGCGCGTCTTTTGGACTTTTCTCGCCAATAGGCTTCGAGTGGGCGTGGCGTCGCCCCGCCGATCTCACGTTGGTGTGATGCGTTGAGCTCCGGCAGAGTAATGGAGGGACGCTGGAGAAACTGGAGCAAGTGATGGTGAAAAACATAAACATAAACGACAGAAACACATGAAACGGATTTTAAAACCGGATTGATGGATATGATGTCGCTGTGATCTTCAGTGGAGTTGGAAAAAAAACAAGAAACAGGAGGAAATTCAAGCACGAATGAAGACGCACAGCTTACGAACTAATCTAACTCCCTCGCTGTTGTGATTGAAGGTACATTGCGTTTAAATACCTCGTTCATAACCTTTATTTACCTTTACTTTTGTTAATAATAAAAGCATCACACTCATGAGCATCCATTGCATACATTAACTGGCCTGCGCACTGTTTCTTTACTAAACGTCGGGTTGTCTTACAAGTGGCATTTCGCGCGTACGCGTTGTCCAGCAAACTTACGTGTTGATTTATATGATTTATATGATTTATATGTGATTGCATCTGTAAAATACGGGCTGTCGGTGACGGTGTGTGAGATTCACGGGTCCGTTGAGGTGATATGAGGACACGCAGTCTCTGCAGACTCGTGTCCGTGCATGTGCATGCGCATCGGCGACATAAGTAACTGGCTCGTGTGGGCTTTATTACATTACGAGTCCCGATGGACAGAAAATGTAGTTAAAAATGTAGTTAAAACGTGTTTACATGAACGTTTTCGTGTATCTCTTTCTCAAAATCGCTTTTGCTTTATCGTTGCTTTATCAACTAACCAACAGTGTTGTGACGTCAACGCTCCGAGTTATTATTTTCAATGTTTGTTGTTATATCGTAATAATAGATATAGTAGCCTGTTTTTGGGTTTTTGGGATGAGGTGCAAGAATCAAACAGGTTTGTCATGAGTCGTTGTTGATCACTAGAGGGGGCTGGCTAATGATGGATGTGATGTGGGCTGATCAAATGCGATTTAAGCAAATGAGATCCACAGCCTGACTGATGTGTTAACTGGAAATGAACAGAGCTGGAAAAATAATGGACATTTCCAAAGTGTATATCATTTATGGTCCTAGTTTCATTTGTAATGCGTTCAATACATTTTTACAGGCCATTTGGTATAGCAAGAATCACATTAATTCTTGTCACATCACTTGATCACAGCAGAAGGCATAAGAACAGAGTTTGGTTTATAAAACAACATAAAGCTCTTGAATGTTCACGTCCTACATTGTGTTTTTGCTAACATGATACAAGTGAGTCACTTTTGTCAGGAACTATCGCAGCAGATGTGGGAGGGGCCGGTCCAGATTGTATAATGCATTAGTTTCACTTTGTCTGTCCTTTGTAACCAAGAGACACGTGGTTTATCTGTGAGAAAATGCAGTGAACCCAAATGTTAAACTATGTCCGCTTCACGATCTAAAGTAGTATGCAGTATCTAGAAAGAATATATGTTACGCATATCTCTGTTTTGTGTGTGTGTGTAAAAGGGCCTGAGTGTTATGTGTTTTTTAGACTATTCAAGATGCCCCTTTAAACTTATATACAGTTTATATGTGTGATTATAGCAGTTCACAAGCTTCTATAGAAGCCTTATGAATAACCAAAACAACATGGTAACCACAAGTTAACTATGGTTTTGCTACAGCAATCTTAGTTTTACCATGGTATTTGTAGCCAAACTGTGGTTATACAAATGGTAATCAATGCACCAAAAATGGTTACAACACTTTTACTGTAATAAATCCAAGATTAAGTGGCTATACGAGCAAGGCTGTTCAGTTCTGGTCCTGACACGTCACTGTGCTGTTTAGTTTCAGCCCTAATCAAACACACTGCCTGTAAATTTCAAACAATTCCTGGTTAGAAGGTGAGGTTAAGCCTCACTGGTTTCTTCAAAAGTGTTTCTATTAAAAGTTTTATTACCTGATCTAGTGCTGCTCTGGAGTATTTTAAGAACGACTGCATCAGACTGTTTAGGCAGTAGACACTGTGCAGCTGGGTCGTGGCCCCAGAATGTGCAGATGTGACCCGATCATATTATTATTGGCCAGGCCAGTATAACCAATAGACAACAAGCAGAACTTGATTTAAGACACCTGGGCACCTGGGTAGTTAGTGATGGTTGCTGGGTAGTTAGTGAGCATCACAGTTACTGTTACTTTATGATTTAAAAAGGACGTGTATCTCATCCACATTGTTTGTGCTTTGGAAATAAATGATATCTCAAGTAATGTGGCTTGTTTGAGGAGAGACGATCTGTTTTCAGAAAATTAAACAAATAAAAAAACACAGGAGGTTCTTTAAAGGAGGGACCCAAGCCATGTCTGTGGAACATAAACTATAGTGATCTGGGGGGAACCAGTAAGAAATCACCTAGCGATGCCCTAGTAACCATTCCGTAAACTCCTTAGCAACCGCATAACAATGCCCTGGTAAACACACACAATGCCCATGTAGTAACCACAGGAAATTTGGTAAAAACATCATAGCAACTGCATAGCAGCACACTGGAAACCACCCACAACACCCTAACATTTTGGCAGTACATATTGCATGGGAAAGCACCTCTCACATTTTCTTCAGACAGCGTAAAACTCTAATCTGAATGTTGCTGGTTCAGATAAACACCTGCTAAATTAGTAACTAAATATAAAGAATAAATACAGTGTGTTTTCTACATGTGGACCTGTTAGGACTTTTTGAAAGGAGAACTGATTATGTAAGATGAGCAAGATGTTTATCTCCCTGACACACAGACACGCATATACATTTAGTCAGACAGTTATGTAACAAGCATGGAGCCGTGGCTGTCTTCTGCCTGTGGAAGGTACCACAGCCTGTTGTTTTGTTTTTTTGTGATATGGTGTTCACACTTAGTCATGTCCTACGTGAGCGCCAGCATGAAATTATTTGTTTTCATAATACCATTTCTAATTATATCAGATGTAAGATGCTGAAATCAAAGAGCTGTTTTCTTATTTTATCTCAGAAATTTGGGAGTCATTTGGGAGAAAATAAATAAAGGGAAGTTCATGCCAAATGTGTTCAGAGGTCAGAATAACATTCTGAAAAAACAGTGATGTGCAATATATCGTAGTTCCTTTTCAGAATTGTTAAAGGTGAAGTGTCTTATTTTCAACTGCTAAAACACTCTGCAAAAACAACTATGAGATGTTTGAAGGTTGATTTACCCAAAACGTATAAAAACTGAAATTGTCACAACAATGATAGCCCCACAATACTTTATTGTAAGAGTTCCCTACAAATGTTTGTGTTTTCTTGCAGTTCTCAACAAACTTCAACACCATGGAAAACTGTACATAAATCCAATCAGATTCATCCTAGTAAAATATCATGGTGCATGTGGATTAAGATTGTTAATGTGGACCAAAGCAGAAATACATCTAGATACAGGAGCACAGGGTCAATAGAGGAGGGCAGCAGTTGGTGGAGACATTTCTGAGGGGAATGCCAGGAGGAGACGACTTTCCCGATGGAGAAGAGGAGAACTCTCCTCCAGGCTCCAGCGAACGGGCAAGGGAAGCAGACCAAATTAACAGTGGGCAGGAAGCGACCACCAGTGGAACCGGTTCTGGATCAGGATCGGGAGAGGAGGAGGAAGGCGAAGAGCGGCACGGAGGAGAGAGCTCAGCGGGGTGCGAGGAGAGTGGAGGAGAACGTTCCGGAGGGGAGCAGGCACAGGATGATGTAGATATGAACAGCGGTCATGATTCCAGCAGCTGTAACGAAAGCATCGGTGGATCGCAACATCATCACTCATCCTCTGCCAATTGCAGCCCTGGAAGCACCACGGGATCAGGAAGCACGAAGAGGTACAACAAAAAAGCATCTAAACTAAAAAATGTCTTGCACACATTTTTAATGTTGAAAATGGCCTGAGATACAGAAGATAGTTACCTACAGAAGAGAGTTTCCTTACATTCTGTTTGATTGACATTTGATTAAGTCTCAGAAGTTTCAGAAGGCTAACACAACAGCTTTCACCGTTAATTGTGTGCTGTTACAGAATAACATTAGACTCTAGGTTCAATCAAGTTCTGCTTTTTTCTGTTCTTTATCTTCAGCTCAAAATCAGCTTCTGGTTCCTCATCCTCCAGTTACCACAGTACTCAACACACAGAGTGCAGGTAAATCAACTTGCGCCAAACCCTGCCAAAATCTTTATGATACAGTATCAACAATATCATTATGATTTATTATTATGAGAGTATCACAACTGCAATTGTGTTTTTATTGGCTTGTGTACATCAATATGGACAGTGAAGAATAATGCATGTACACCCAGTCGTGGCCTTAATCAGTAGTTGCATTAAAGTCATTACAAAAAATGGCTTCAAAAAGTTATTACTGAAGAAAGTTCTAGCATCAGTGGTTTGTAGATTACACTTTGATTTCAGCGCAGTTGTGGCCTAATGGATAGAGAGCTGGACTTGTAATCTAAAGGTTGCAGGTTCAATTGCTTCTCGGGTGCTGCAATGAATGGCTGCCCACTGCATATAAAAAGTATAATAGTGTGAGGATTAAGTGCAGTAGTTATTCTGCTTGGCTTGTGTGTGTTTATGTTTATATGTGGGCAGGTTTTGTCATGCTTGTTGTTTTGTCCCATCTCAAATATCCTCAGACAGACAGCAAACCCTTGTGTTGCTGTTCCCTCTACACAGTGTCCTACTTCCAATGTAAAGATGCAGAAATTTGTATTTGATATGACGTCAAATGTGTGTGTGTGCAGCGAGCAGACGGAACATGGCCGTGAGCAGACGCACAGGGAGATGATGCAGACGGTCCAGGAGATGAAGAAGCGGCTGCCTTCTGAGAAAAGGATTCGCAGTAAACCGAGTACAGTAGAAGCTCTGAACTATGCACTCAACTGTGTCAAACAAGTGCAAGGTAAACACACACACACAATGTAGTGTATGCAGCAACTAATAAAGCGATGGGTCATGCTGTAGATTAGTGGCCCAAAAACCCACTAGTCAGTTTAGTGAAGTTGACCGATTTACTTTATTACTTCAATTAAAATAGTCCATCTTTTAGAAGGCATCTTAAAGTCCCCAGATTTTGTTGTATTGTATTTTTACAATGTTGTATTAAATGTAAATGAACAATGTTTATTCCTCCATGTTATCTGGACCAAGAAATCCATGATTAATTGTCAGCAAAAGTTCACAGCTGCCAGGCTTTCGTTTAAACTACAGATTTTATCCACACCCACAGTCAGATCGACAGAGGACTTGGGTGTTGACGTTTTTATACTTATGTGTCAAAAAGCAAGACAATGGCCTTTTTCTCTGTTATTTCCAGTAAGGTAGCACTGATTTAAAAACTTTCGTCAAGTTTTAATGAAAGCTCGTTTTTCTAGTGAAATACCCCTTTAAGACCCCTGCATTCTGTTCCATGCCATTGTGCTTTGTTATATCAAGGTCATATGAATCCTGCCAGCCTAATGATGCAGAGATTCCTGTGGACTGATTAGTCAACTAGTTGTTCAGCCAACACACTGACAAGTTGTATTAGTTATAAAAGAAGCTGGGCAGGTCTCTGAACTAAAAGCATACAGCTGTTACAGTAAATGGCAGTGATGTACAGTTCAGGTCTGTGGTTATGTAACAGTCAGTTCGCTTTCCAAGGGTGTGTCCGGTCCACAAACTGCTCACTGACTGTAAAAACTCTGTTGGATCTGTTCACAATGTCTGTGTATGTGCCATGATACTTGACTGCTCACGTCTCTTGTTCTGTTATTACTAGATTAAATGTATGAATGTGATGTGAATGTGACACTGGTAGCGCAGGTGCTGATATAATCTGCGTGATCTCATCATCTGCGTAATGTTGTTGAGTAATTCAGTGACATTCAATCCGTTGGAATGTGGTGTGCTGAAATCTGTTTTCTGCTGTTGGCTCTTGGAGGCTAAACTTCACTTTTCTAACCTTCTGGACGTTAAAGTTTTTGTTGGACTGTTTAAGTAAACTTTGCCTGGAGCACTAAATCAAAATATAAAAAATATAAGCACCCACCCTACCAACCCAATATGAGGTTACCATATGTAGAAGTTGTGATTATGTGGAACTTTTGCCTGGTATTTTTTATGTTTTATTCAAATTAATTTCTGCAGCTTGTGTTTAATGGGTCATCTGCTGTGTTGTTTTGTGTAAACAGTGATGAACTGTGTTCTGGCTCATTATATGGTCACATGCTCAATGGATTTATGTTCTCTCTGCTGCCCCCTCTAGCAAACAGCGAGTACTACAACTTATTAATGAGCACTGGTGTGGAGGAGAGGCGAGATGCGACTGTGTGCACACTGGAGGAACTGGAGGGCATTACATCAGAACACACGCTAAAAAACACGGTACATGTTTCCACTGTCAGCTGACGCCCTTAATAAGCGCCATCTCGCCAGTGCAGTGAGTTCACTAACATCTGCTGTTCTCAGGACACATTTGTTGTGGTGTTCTCGCTGTCCACGGGGAAAGTGGTGTACGCATCGGAACAAGCATCCAGTGTGCTCCACTGCAAGCGTAAGTTTCTAGAATCGGCTAAGTTTGTGGAGCTGCTGTACCACCAAGACGTCAATGTGTTTTACTCGCACACGGCGCAGCCGTGCCTGCCGCCCTGGAATATGGGCACAGATAATGGTGAGTCACGCGGAAGTTTGATAAGTCACTGGTCGTTCATGATAATAAAAGTTTATCAAGAAACAAGAGCTTTATACTTACGTTTGTCATCTGTCTTTCTCTGTAGTGGCAGTATTGTTTGAATGTGCCCAAGTCAAATCTTTCTTCTGTCGAATCAGGTCAGTTTGTTGTTTATATAGTCATTTATAACTGCTGTAATCAGCACTGTTTCCTGAGGTTATTTGGTCATTTAACATGATCAATACTTGATCTGATGTGTGTGTTTAGAGGAGGGAAGGATAGAGATGGAGAGATGCGCTATAACCCCTTCCGCATCACGCCATACCTGCTGAAGGTTCAGGGGGCGAGTGCAGAACCAGAGCCCTGCTGTCTGGCCCTGGCTGAACGCATCATCTCAGGATACGAAGGTGAGAGTTCCTCTGACCTTTCACCTCTCCTCTCATCTGGCTATGTGTAGAATACAGCATGCAGAATACAGTGTGTTTATTGCACACTGCACTTTTGGCAAGAGTAATAGGTGGTGTAGGAATTTCTTTACATACTGCACACAACATTCACCATGCAGAAATGGAAGGAGGAGTATGCTAGGAAAAATATTGCCATTGTTTCATTTATTTTTGTTTGTTTGTCTCCAGCCCCACGCATTCCTATGGACAAGCGCATATTTAGCACAACACATTCTCCAGGCTGTGTGTTTTTGGAAGTGGATGACCGGTGAGTGACTTTAAAAAGATCTTAAAAGATTAATGCACACCTGAGGTGGTTATACTTCCATAATGCAAAATATCCTTTATTGTATTCTTTAATTAATAGTTGGTCACACATTGATATGTGCGTGTGTGCATGTGTGTGTTTGTGCAGTGCGGTACCTCTACTTGGTTACCTCCCTCAGGATCTGATTGGTACCTCAGTTCTGACCTGTTTGCATCCAGATGATCGGCTGCTTATGTTGGCCATGCACCGCAAAAGTATGTAAAGTCTGATCTTCTGTGATCACAGTCCTGGAGATCTTCTTGGTCCAGAAAACTAATCAATGAAGATCCAAAAAATCTGACAATCTGCATTGCCAAAAGTATGGCCTTAGTCACAAAACACCCACAGAACATCCAAATGAACCAGGTGTTATGTGTGCTTTAGCACTGCATATTTATAAATGAGGTCATTTATTTTCATCTTAAACACGCTTCTTTATGTAAATGAGGCTCATTATAGAATGTGCCAGATTTTGAAAGTCAGCACTGTTTCACGGATGCAGTTTACTCTCTTACTGCCCCACCTTTTTTTTATGTTAAAGAAGTTTGTGTATATATTTTTGTTGATCATAGCAGTAGTAATTAATCAAATAATATAGAGAAGTGTTATACCTGTGTACACATCCAAAACCGCAAGCTGGACAAACTGTGTTTATCACTGTATTAGTGGCTTTGTTTTTTTAAATGGTAATACTGTTTCATCTGCTCAGTTCTGAAGTACGCGGGCCAGCCTCCATTTGAACATTCGCCTATCCGCTTCCGCTGTCAGAACGGAGACTATGTCACTTTGGACTCCAGCTGGTCCAGTTTTATCAACCCTTGGAGCCGTAAGGTGGCCTTCATCATCGGCAGGCACAAAGTTCACACGTAAGAATCTGCTCTGATTTCATTACAGTATTACATTTGCAGCTGGATGGATTGTTGTTATCTGTTTATCCAGACATCCATATTTGCACATAATAATAAAGTGTTCGATATGCATCTCCACTGTAGTGGACCTCTGAATGAGGATGTTTTTGCTGCACGGAGTAAAGCTGAGCAGTCAGTCATGTGTGAGGACGTTAAAGAGCTTCAGGCGATGATCTATAAGCTCTTCCTGCAGGTGAGAGGTCACACAAACCCACACGAGACACTGAACGGCTTTGCGGAACACTGAAGTGTTTTGAGTTTTTGTAACTGATACGATTGTGTCTTTTCAGCCTGTTCATAACAATGGCTCCAGTGGCTATGGAAGTCTGGGTAGTAATGGCTCTCATGAGCATTACATCAGTGTGGCGTCGTCCAGCGACAGCAATGGGAACCTCTGGGAGGATTCACACAGAGAACCAGTATGACAGATTTGTTCAAGAAAGAGTTACTATAGAAGTTGATCAAATATTTTGATCAACTTTTAATCAAATATTTTGATCAATCGGCTTTATTGGTGGATTTTGATGAATCTTTTGTGCATTTTTAAAAGATGACATTGCAGCAGTTCTGTGCTGATGTCAATAAAGTGAAGAATTGGGGCCAGCAGGCGTTTCTCGACTCCAGGAGAAAAGTCACACCTTTACAACCAGCCACAGCAGGTACGGACTTGATTTCAAAACACTTCATACATATATACACACATCTGTCTTGTTTAACAGCTAGTATATCTGTTCTCTGAATTAATGTCTTTTCATAAAAATGGAGCATGTTTATAAAGATAAAGAAGCCAATCTAGGAAAAGTTCATGATACAGTGCTTGTGATTTAAGTGTGTTTAATAACCAGCCTCTGCTCCAGCAGTGTCAGGAGGCAGTGTTCTGCCCAGCAGCGGTCAGGGTTTAGGAATCAGAGATCATTTGAAACAGTCGCTACAGGAGGCCAGAAAACAGCCACACGTTCCTTCCTACCAGCAGATCAACTGTGTGGACAGTATCATCAGGTGAATGTTTCTGGAGCTTAGTCAGGAGAGCATCCCAGCTAACAATTTTAGATTGTTAGAACGTTTCTCTAATGTTTCCATTAAGTAACAAAAATGTTAATTATATATTTTTTGGAAGTTCTAGAAATGTTCAAAACATCCAGTTTCTTTAGACATTGTATTACCATTATTGCTTGGTAATAAGAACATTGCTCAAACATTTTAAATTCTCGAACGTTTTTAAAATGTTACACCAGCTACTTAATAATAATGTTTTGAAGTATGATCTATAATGTTAAATCATTCTACTAATGTTACTGCAACAATGTTTTTCAATAACTTTGAAAGAACATTTAGAGAACATTAGCCACTGAGAACATTCCTTGTTCGCTGGGATGACAACAACTGTTACAGCTAGTAAAATTTTAAACTTTAAAAAAATTTAGTAAATTTTTAAAGTTTAAAATAAATCAGTAATGTTATTTGTAGTCAGTTATCAAGAGAAAGCTTATTGTTACACTTACTGTGTTTTCTGCCTGTCTTTCCATAGATATTTGGAGAGCTGTACAACATCTGCTCTAAAACGGAAGAGTGAGTCTCGGTCTATAGCTACCTCCTCATCTTCCTCCATGTCTGAGGAGGATAAAACTCCAGCGGCCACACATGAAGTTCCTGCAAACACAGATGGTAGGAACCCTCCATGTCCTCTCCAGTCCCTCTGAAAGCCCATCATAAAAGTTCAATGACGATTAGTTAATGATTATTCACAACAGTCCCACCTGCAACCCATCTCACATCATCTTGTTGTTGCAGAGGCTGTGCTGGAGGGTGGCGGTGTGCTGGACAGTCAGGTGTCAGCCAGTTCAGCCACGACAGCTGCAGTAGTGGGAGCTCCACTCACTGACATTACACTGTCCACAGAAGCCATGAGCGTGGTGTCAGTCACCAGTCAATGCAGTTACAGTAGCACTATAGTGCATGTACCACAACCTGAGTCAGGTGAGTGTCACATACAGCCACTCTGAACAGTATGTAGACACACAAGTCAAAGATAACACAAGTACACTAAGGAAGCATTTTACAACAATGTTTAAAATTCTAAACCAATATATGTACTGTATAAAATGAAGACATAAAATTTAATTATAAATATACATCCTTCTTGGTATGCCAAGCTCTAGAACTTTTTATTGGTAAAAATTGTGAGTTGTTGGCTTCCAATATTGTTGTGAACAGTGGGAGGGGGATCCAAAGTTGAGATATTACTGTTTCAGACACTTTGTTGTTGTTAAAATATTAGTGGAACATGTCTATCGTTAATGTTTCTGAACCACACCTGTAGTTATTCTGACTACACCCATGTACAGTTGAGGAGAACTGACTTCATACATGCACTAAAAATCACCTTAAAACCAGATATTAGTATATGTAATTAGTTAATATATTAATAAAGTAGAAATTAATTGCAAAAATGAAAAAAACATTGGACTGGCACACATTTGCATAACTTAATGCTCATAGCAGTTATTCTTTTTTTAGAGGTTACTGTCTTAGAAGATGCTCCAATGGGGAGTGAGATGACAGACTCCGCCCCCATCCCTTCACGCCCCACACCCAGTACCTCCTCAGCAGCGCAGGAGGAGTTACTTGTGGTGGGCCTTACTAAGGAGGTGCTGTCGGCCCACACCCAAAAGGAGGAGCAGCAATTTGTGGACCGTTTCCGACATCGTATCCTGCAGAGTCCATACAGCTCATATCTTCAGCAGGACACCAGCAGCATGGCCCATTCTCATCACAGAGGTCTGGGTGCTTTTAATTCATTTTCATTTTTTTGTACTTCCAGCAAACAGGCCAAAAAATGTTGAAACATTCATAATAACACAATGTGATTCTAAAGTTCTAAAGGTGAGGGTCAGTTACTCTTTATAGATAATTCCCACATTTTGGAAAAATAGTAAACTATGAAATAACACTTTTGGAATTATGTTGTGACTTAAAAAAAATTCAAAAAGGAATTTCGTATCTATTCTGGGCTCTTATTGGCTGCTCTTTCTTTATTATTTTGTCCAAATTGATTTAAAAAACTTTTCCAAAATGTTTTCTAATGACTTTTTGAGTCTTTTTTTTTTTTAATGATTTTTTTGAATGATTTTTAGATCAAGAGAAATATTTACATCAAGTGACCCTAAATGTTTGTATTAAATGTTTTTAAATGGTGGTATGTTGCTCATAAAAATAAGGTATTTTAGGTGTTTATTCTGCTAAATGTTTTGAGGAGGTAACACCCTCAACAACCTTTTATTACCAGGTAATAAAACCAGTAATTTTCTGCATTCAGGTGATGTTGTCCGACCTCCAAACAAACACAAACGAGCAAAACCAGAAGACTCGTCTGACAGCTACGGATCACAGCCGGGTAACTTCTGGCCACTTCCTGGACCCACAGGAGCACCACATTCCTCATGGCCTTCTTCTGAATCATCTCAGCCTCCACCTTCCAACATAGGCTTTGTGCCGCCCATGGCTGTACCCATGCAGACAGCCACCCCGTACTTCACCGTCGTTGGCCCAGAACAGCAGTCAGGGGTGCCTGTGATTGTTCAAGCTGATCAAGGTGTCCAGAACCTCCAGCCCATGCAGACCATGAGCTCTGTTATGTTTGTCATACTTCCTGGCTACCCCACCTACCCTGCCAACTTTGGCATGTACTCCCAGGGTATGCCTGTCGCAGCACCTGGGTTCATTCCTCAGCCCCCCTATAATATGGGAGGCTATGTCCCACCTGGTGCCCCCATGCCACAGGGGTCTCCACTGCAGGGGCATCTTGCAGGGTCCTCCGCCACAGGAGTTGGGATGCCCCATGGCGCGGCCCCAGTGGTGGATTCAATATCCACACCTTGGTTTGGAGAGGACCTGGATGCAGCTCAACCCACTGCGCTCTTCTCAAGTTCTCGCTCTAGCTCACCGATCCAGCTGAACCTTCTTCAGGAAGAACTGACCAAACCATCAGAACCCCAGAACACCACCGGCCCAGAGAGTTTGCATGAGCACCATGCCAAAGAGGTGAGATTTAAATGTTGTTCACACCTTATTTCTGTGTTACCATGGTTATTATATAAATAGGTGGCATGTTTTGTTTTTCTTGCATGTGACATTATAGACTGAGGAAAATTTCATAACTTTCAAAATTTCCTTGTCAGTCCCGAAATAGTATGAGCTAGACAGCACGCCCACAAACCACCCACAATCTCTTCACTAAATCTCCCACATATTGCACATTAAACTGGCAGGTACTATTAAAAACTGCTACATTGTAGTATAATTTCCCTCTCATTTTAGGGGTAGTTTAGTGTTTGTGATACTGTTATTTCAGAAGCAATGAAGTATTTTGATCTAGGAACACTGACTGTCCAATTACGGTCAACTTAATTACCCTTCTCATATATTGTATATATATATATTGTATAAGACATATATTGTATCAGGAGATCACCTAGAGACCATGTTATGCAATCATGCATGCCGTTTATATTTGCATATGATTTGCTGACATCATCATGTTTTGTATGAATGAGGTTTAACCTTCAGTCTGTCTCCAGGACGGCATTCCCAGTGAGTCGGGTAACCAAGACGGTCACTCTTCCTCCAGTGAAATGCTTGACCAGTTGCTGCAGGAGGACGCCCGCTCAGGAACCGGGTCAAATGCCTCAGGCAGTGGCTCTGGAGAGTCCGGAGGTTCTCTGGGTTCTGGTTCCGGACTCGGTTCTAACGGAACCTCCACCAGTCATACCGGTGCTGTTCAAAATCACAGACACTTACTGTTGTGTGAAGAGAATTATAAATGCCCACTGCTAGATAATCTGTATCTTCTCTGTTTAATAAATCTAAAAATAAGCCTTTTAAAAGAAATTTTCAAAGTAAGTTCCCAAAAATGTAATTTTTGGGGAAATGTCTTCATTTCCTTGCAGTCATGTAGTAACCACAGATTAAAAAACAATTACTTCCAAAGTCATTCAATTGCTTTTTATTAAGCAAAAAAAACAACAGAATAAATAAGTTAGAATTTAACTGTCACTTCACATCTATGGTCCTGGTGATGTCATTAAACTGACCGCTGATGTTTCAACCTCACAGGAAGCAGCAACAGCAGCAAGTATTTTGCCAGCAATGATTCGTCAGATACGTCGCGGAAGGCACGCAAGTCCGCGGAGGCCCAGGAAAGAGAGCGCACAGCCTTCAATAAGCACCCGCTTCTTCAAGAAGACAACCCGCTGTGGAGCATGATCAAGCAAACGCCAGAACCCGTCATGATGACCTATCAGATCAGCCCCAGGTATCAGACCTCATCCAGGCACAAAGAACCTCTCCTCCTCTCTGTCTCTTTCCCTGCTTGGGTTTCCAGCTCGTTGCTCTGAGAAACCTGAGGGAAACGTGATGTTTTGAGCAGATGAAAGACAGAAAGACTGCCAGACCCTTGCTGAGGTAGTTCTGATCAGGCTAAATGTCTCATTGCACTGTCAACCCTGCTACCCTGAGGTAGGTGATTTCGGGCAACAGTGTACTGTGATATCTGTGTTAAGCAGCTTGGCTAGTTTTGAACGACACATGGTTATGAATAAAGGCAGTATAGTTGAGCTGGTTTTCAATCAGTCGGTGTGTGTGTGTTAGGTAGCAAAACACTGAGGCAGCATAAGTGACTGAGTTTTCTTTTGTGTGCATGGATGTTCCTCCAGGGACCAGGCTCAGGTTTTACAGGAAGATCGGGAGAAATTGCTTCTGATGCAACCCTTGCAGCCCTGGTTCACCCAGGAACAGAAGAAGGAGCTCATTGAGGTTCACCCATGGATCCAGCATCACTCAGTCCCCCAGGAGATAGACACACAGGTGTAGAACTCAGCCTGTTTGACTTAAATATGTTTGCTATTGATCAAAACAATTACATGAACCTTGATATAAAATCCATATCAACTTCTTAAAATCTGTTTTTAGGGTTGTGTGAGTTGTAACAATTCACCTATGGAACCAGGAGAAGAACTTAATCTTCAAACCAACTCCCCAGACCTTCCCACTCCTGACAGCTCTTCCCCACAGGATTGCTTGTCACGGGACACCAGCCCTAGCACAGACACCTGATAGCACTCACAGAGCAGTCGGTGCAAACACAGACCATCTCTGGCCAGGATGGACCAGAGTCCTGCAGGACAAACGGCCGTCAATGTCTGCATGTCACCGTCATTACTGTGCCCATAGACACAAACGAGGCGAGTCCTCTGCCCTTAAACATAATCAAACCACATATAGGTCAGAGTGACTTCTGATTGGATGATCACAGGAGACAACGGCCAGTTCTAGGTGTGCACTGTTTCTGTTCTGAAGTCTCTTTGAATACCATAGACCCAAACAACTGTGAATATCTGACTGCAATTTGACACTGATGTCATATTCATCCTTGTGTGTTTTAAAAGTCCCCTTTTTATTTTTTGCATTGCATTTTGCATCACAATAACAGCTGAATTTCTTATTTTTTGCATTATGAATGTGTCCAATGGAAAGTTGCCACGCTCGCCAGCATTGTAGATGCATTTTACATTCATTACGATTTGTTCTCTACTGAAGTATAAATCTCACAGGCTGTGGGGAAGAAAGGGCGTTTCTGATGTACAAGCCCAACAGAAATGACCACTTGAGCAGACGTAAATGTCTTAACTAGATGTTTGATCAGTTCAAACAAAAGAGTAAAAAGAGGTTAATACAAAGCTGTCTTGAAGACATGATGACAATCTTTTATTTGATCTTTCATCCCTCCGAACGGATTACTTAAATGAGATCTAAAGTTTCTCAGTATTAGTTTTGCTTTGATCAAATAATATTTTTCTGCTATGTGTCTGACTGAAAGATGTTGATCAGTATATGTTATACTGATCAGTATGAAAACTAAATAATGCTGGTAATCTGTGGACACAGAAATTCACAGGACACAGAAATTACAGTATGTGTTATAAATCTTATACACGTCCAGAACATGGCCAGGTCACATTTTACCTCAGAATCAAAATGGCAGACTATATATTGCAATGAAGACATAAACTATTAAGGAAGAGTTGGCAAATTTTGGAGAGGTTAGCAATAGCAAAGTAACTTTGAAAACATAAGATCCCGCCCTCCCTTCAGAGTGCTCTACAAAGCCACGCCTCCTCCAACAGTGTGCAAAGGTATGCAAATACATAGTTTGACAGGCAAGCAGGACATCCTATCATTGCATTCGGACTGTATCCAATGATTTGACAAACACTTTATGGTCCTGTGCCTTCCACAGAAGATACATTTTGATAATATATTTAGACCACTTCATTTAATGATTGCAGTGAAGTAAGGGACTTTCAACCAGCATAACAAAACATGTTTCTGGAAAGAATCGCCTTTACCCTGCCATTAAAGTGTGTGCATTGTAAAATGATAGCCGTTACAAAAAGATATTTTTAGTTTGAGGATTCTGGGGAGTGTTTGTTGATGTTGGGGTAAAATGTGAGTTGATCACTCACACATGAAAAAGATAAAACAGCTTGTTATAATGTCTCATATCTACCATAAAACCCGACACAGACCCATTCACTCTAAACTCTCACCAAATCCCCTCCCCTCTTAATATTTTTAATTTATTGAGCTGTTATGTCCAAAAAGGCGTGTGTCAGAACTGGTGTATGTTGTTGTGAGCTTGTTTCTTGTGGTGCTCACTTGTCACAATTAGAGTTAACTCTAGTACGTTTTTGTAGATTGTGTTAAGGTAACTGATGCCTGCTGTGTAAAGAGGCCAGATTACTGAACGAACAGTCCCTTCTTACCATAAAACTCCTGATTTGTACAGTTTATGATCAATAATACATTTTTGTACAGTTTTTAAAAGACAACAAATGTAAATAACAGTACAATGTATTTTACAAAAAAATGCAAAATACAAGTACTTGTATAAAAAAAGCCATTTTGTCTTGAATTCAGGGAAATATTTTGAGACTCCACCCAACTATGAATAAAAGAACTGTTTGTTGGTAAATATGATCTGCATGTTTCTCAATATTTCTGCATTTTAACAGACTGTCAAAAATGCTGTTTTGTTGAAATACTCTGAAATTATTTAACATGCGTTAGTCTACATAAATGCAGGCAAAAAGGTTTTCAAACATATTTTATTTACATCTGAGCTGAAGCATGGTTATTTACACATACATAGGGTTGTACCCTACAAACATAAATAGAATTTTTGCAATTTAGTGCATCAGAAAATCACAAAATTTGTCCATGTGTGAAGCATGAGAAGATGCAGCTGCAGGTGCATGTTAATGTTGCGTGAGCGCTGTGTTTTTCTATGTGGATGTTTGTTGGATGTTTTTAGACGCAGTATTTCCAGAAACACTCTGTATTGCTGCCTCTCTTGTGGTACTGCTTCCTGCCGCCCAAGAAACGGCTCAGTGGATTCATCAACGGCTTCTCCAACAGGACCTGAACAAAAGACACTGTTAAATGCCAATATTATATACTGAGTAATATGTGTGTTGTTCAGTCTTTATCATTCTACATTAACTTACTTCTTTAACAGCTTGGCTGGGGACAAATCCAGCTGTTCTGAGACCTGTAAGAGAAATGCTGATGATTAATCACACAACAGGGTAAGTTACAGGCAGCTGTCCTGATATCAGATATGCTACTGTCTATACCAGTCAGGGAAACTGCATGTGATTTTAACTGCATTTAGCCAATGTTTATATCTAGGATCTCTGAGACTCAAACTAAAGTAACAGAGAACTTGCTATCAAAGCTATCAAATTAAGGAAAAATACAGAAGCGATATCTTACCGTCACTGCTGATGTCTTGTGTGAGGATGGACGGGTAGCCGAATCCCACGGCACCCTGAGACAGAAACGCCTGCTCTGAGTAACTCAGATCTTCTGGACTGGCCGCCTGCTCATCTTCTACAAGAACTACAAGAGAAAGAGGTGTTAATACAAACTGTATTCTGAGTTACTGGATAGTGAGTTTGTCCTGTACAGTATATTTACTGTAGTAAGTAGAAAGTACACTGCCAAAAGTAGAAACATTCAGAAGCTTTTACACTGCTAACAGGGAAATGTTCAACTGGTCACTGGTCAATATTTTCTCAATTATCAAAAAGTTCTTGAAGTAACATAAGTAAAACATAACTTTTAACATTATGTATCATATATCAAAAATCATATTTTTAGGTTGTTAGAGAAACATTTTAAAAACACTACATAATTAAAAGTGTTTGAATAATGTTATTATAACCAAGCAGTAACATTAATACATAAAAGAAACTGATGTTCTGAACATTTCTAGAACATTAAAAATAATTTTTTGCTATTTAATAGACACATTAGGGAAGCGTTCTTACAACCTAAAACTGTTAGCTGGGTACTCAGAGTGACTTACAGTAAAAAAATTACTGTACAGTAGAGGTCACTGTAAGTGTGTTGACCAAATAGATAATGTTACATTATTAATCCTCATTGCTGGGTTTAAACCTACAGCTTTTCAGTTTCAGTCCTATACTCCACCACACCATCCCACCCTCAACTTGTTATATTGTTTCTGGATGTGTATGCATATAGAGAGAATAAGATCTCTTACCAGGCCTGGCGTAGGTCAAATCTACCGGATGTCCAAGCAGCACCTCCAGGACAGTGAAAAGTACAGCAAAAAACAGGTGCAGTTTACACAGCATGGCGACACGAACAAACACAAACTCTCTTTCTCGTGTGACTTTAACCAGGAGGTCTCATCTCAAGTCCTGTTTCCACCCTTGTCTTATATACTGTACGGCTCTCTCTTTAAGAGGTGTCACGGCACTTCCACGCACTACATCTCTCAATCTCCATCACAAATCCCTGTTCCAACCTTTTGCATATTCTGTGCTTGTAAATTCAGAAGGGACAGATGAATGGATCAATAAAACAGAGACACAGATGCAGAGTTTGTGCGTCAGGGATGGGCCGTAGTCTTTTACCAGCCCAGAATGTATTTCAGCCAAGTTCATAAATCCAACAAACACAGGTGGGAAAGCAGCACTTTGCATTAGAGCTTGTGGGATGGAGTCGGGCAGGCAAATTGCCCGTTTAATTCATTTCTTTAAAAGGCCGCCGAGATTTATTTTCCTTGGTGCAGCCGTTACTCAAATGCATCATCCTTATGACCCCGTGGCTTCTATTTTAGGAGACTCAGAACAGATTGCAAGGTTGGCAGACAGGAAGTGAGACCAATATTCTTAATGGTGTAAAGAAAATAAGGTGAGAGTTACTTTGGCCTCAGGCCTTGTCAGATTCACTGAGTGATGGACATATTGCTACCTCTGTAAATACATAAGTCTCTGTCTGTCTGTTCTATAGACTTATGTATATAGAATATCATAGAAACTTTTCTCATTCAGGCTAATAAAAAATAAAAAAGAGGAACATTTTAATGGAGATCTCAGTTGTGTTTCATTTAAGCATCAACTTTGCCTCAGATGTTTCTCCTAAAATTGCTTAAGAGAAATAAAAACAGAAACAAATAAGACAATTGTTGAAACACATTAAAGTATGAAGCTGTACAATTTATGTAGACTGTAGTCAATAATATTGACTTTTGATTGCAGACTTGGCAGATCTGAGCTCAGTTGATGACATTGTCGAGATCTCTTCTGAAATTCTAATGGAGACATTTGTGAGATTTCTGGGTCTTTTCTCTGGGAATTATCTGAGACACAGGAGACCAAAGCAAAAGTTTTAATTTGCTCTCAATTTACTCTTGCTGTTGTTTAGGAGAAATAACCGATATATTACAGATATCCCATTTGTGATTTTTCCTTTCCTATGGAAAACCACATAACAATGACCTGGCAACAACATGCATCATGCATGTCAGAATCTATTATTTTTTTATGGCACTAGAGGTGTGTCAATGGCTTTTGATATTGATATAGCATTGATATTAGTAAAGTCATTGATATTAGTAAACAGTCATTTTTGGCTTAGTAGAAAATCTAATTGTTGAAAATGAAACAGCAGTTTACTGTGCAGTCCTGACAACAGGGGCCAGTTCATTTCCTCTTGTCAAATATCATAAATGTTTTATGTATGTCAAGAACATGTGATGCTCTGTATCACACTCATCCCATATTACAAATATTCCGGCCACATGAGGGCTGATAAATCACAAGGTATCACCACTGCAGACAAAATGAAAATGATCTTTTGTTGCAGCAATCCAATGTTCCTGTATATTTTAAGTTGAATAGCTATAGTGGAAACTTACGCTGTATTTATTGTCTAAATGCCACTGAATAACAAATATATCAAGTATAGTTCAGCACATGCATTATTGACACGTTTTACTAACTTCTGACAGCCGGAAAGTGTCCAAATATATTTTTGTCTTGATTTTCTACTTAACACAGCAAGCCTCTTTTTGTGAAATGTTACAAAAAAAAAATTTAAGGGCAGGGTAGGAAAATTCGGGCCGAATGAAATAATTGGACAAACATTTTATGGTCCTGCGCCTTCTACAGAAGATATATAAATATACAAATAATGTATGCCACTTTATTTAGTGACCGCTTTTCTGAATGCGAGGGACCAGCATGACAACAAAAGTTTCCACTTCGTCCTATATTTGATATCTAATATGACATTTTAGCCCCATTTAGGTGCCATAATATGTTTAATAAGACACTGTATTGATATTACTGAAATAATATCACTATTTTATATATTTGTGAAAGTGTTTAAGCAGTGACTCAAATGACCAGCAGGTGGCGCCCTGACACAAACAGGCTCCGCGGAATGAACTTTGTTTTGGTTGAGAACAAAAGTATGAAGCGCACAAAGGCAAAACTGTAATTGTTCGTGTGAAAACAGTAGAAAGATTAAGAAAAGAGACGCAATTCGTGCATAAGAGACAACAGAGAAACCCGCTTTTGTTAGACTGCAGTGATACAGCAGATGTTTTTTTTTCCTTTGTGCATTAAAAGGGATTCAAGCGCGTCCTGTGTGTGGATGACAGACAGAGCTGCTCCTCTCTGAAGCGACTGCAGTGGGTGAGCATGTTTGTATTACCTAAACTTTACTTTTTTATTATTTTCTGTAACATTTTACCTTGCAATTTGTATGCAAAACACCTAATGCACGCAACAACGTTTAAACGTTTTAATGTTAAACGTGTTAAATGTTTGAAAACATTAACATTGCAAACTAGGTTTTAATATATAAAGTATATGTTAATAGTGCAGGTACTTTCAGTGCTTAATTTATTATGAAGTGGTATGAACGATGTCATGTGTGGTGACCTAGTTTTGCATGCGTGTTTGTGATGACTGAACTTGTTGAAGGACAAACTCAGACCATTTAACTTGAAATTTGCAACACTTGCTTTTGGAAAATGTAGAGCTCGACTGAAAAATGCAACGATTTGACTAAAAAGTGAAATAAAAAAGAAACATTTGAGATTTTCTTCGTATTTGATGTCACCCTTTTGTTTTAACGACAACAGTAGCTGCCATAAACTCCACAAGTGTGTCTGAAACCTGATGATCCATGTTATCTCACCATGAGCTGATGCTTTTCCAAGAGCTTTCATATAAAAGAGTTGACATGGTCACAAATTTGCTTATTTCATTAGTGACCTTAAAATAGCACAGAATCTTAAATATTTCTTGATCATCTTTTTATGTTGGATGTCTAAAAAAAGTTTCATTTTGAACTTTTTTGACATGCACTGCACGCATGCACACACACACCTATATGTAATCGTATGCAAAACTTATTTTCTAAGCTTATAAAAATACGTAAATAGTCTCATAACAATAGGAAACAAGCTCAGGAGTAAATAAGATCTTTTGCCAGTGTCTTAAACCTCAACACAATGTGTGTTATTGTACTAGGATTTGGAGAGATTAGATTACGACTGGCACATGTGATTGAAGTCACAATTACTTCCAGTATTTAACAGTGATAAAAAGTTGTGCCTAAAACTAAAAGTAAAAGTTTTTCATATAAAGATAATGTGAATGATGGTTGTCATGGTTGTGTGATGTGTCTTTCTCCAGAGATTCTTCACAACATCATGAGACTGTGAGCTCAGGCTGAAATCAGTCATGGCAGAAATTGAAGTTGACAAATCTCACCTTCCAGGTGTATATGACGGTATGTCTCTTAGTATGTCTTTCTTTTACATTTAGAGTCATTTATTTCTTTATAGATCTTCTTAGGTATGCATGATAAATCGGCATAATTTTATCTAGATGAGGAACCCACTGTTCATGCAGAAGGAGATGCCTTAGGGATGCTGTGGCATAATGGTTAACGATTTTAGCTGGCAACTGAAAGGTTGCAGGTTCAAAACCAACAAGGAAAGACCGAAACATGCATCAAATGTGCCAGAAGTTTGTAGTTGTTTACTGCTAATGGTGAACCTGCAGAAACATTTGGCAACAATGGACAGTCTTGCCACTACAGGAGAGCTACCTTAAACTGTGTGAAAGCAAAACAAGTTTCAAACAAGTTTAAGCAAATAACTTGACATTACCATGAAAACCCTGTTTAAATGCTGAATTAGCAGACCCTGCCAGAATTTATTAATATGCATGTTGTTCTGATGAATGTGTGTTGGATGTTGTCTAGCAGGACTGCTGTTGTGAATTGTAGAAGATGAGATCAACATTCAGGAATGTGATGTGAGACTGGGTCAAATCGAGCGAGTGCTGTGTGGAGCAGATAAGAGCTGGAGTGTAGCCACTCTGTTCTGCACTCTCTTATCTGCCCTGGATAAGCCCAAGAGCTTCCAAGCGTTCCTGTTTCTTAAACAGGATTTGGGTTAAGATTTCAATCTTCTCCTGTTTTGGCCTGAGGTTGAGGGACAGACAGGATGTTGGCGTGAAGAGTTCAAGTGCAGGGGAATTTTGATGGATGGTTTATTAAAGACGCTTAATTAGTTAGATCTTTGTTACCAAGTTAGGCAAGTTAGACTAGTTTGTACAATGAATCAGTAAACAGGAGGAACAGGAAAGTATTGTTTGGATTTATGTTTATTGTCACTCATATAGACAAGACCCAGAAAGTCAAACTGTGTAATGTCTGTGTATGTCTGTAAAAACAAGACACTATTTAAAGACAACAACTCAAATGTCATTATCAAAGCCTAGACAGAATTTAAAGCACTCTAAACATGAAGACTACTTTGGTAATAGGCAGCATGTGACATGTCACAAAGAAAGCAATCCCAGAATGCATTGCGCTGAGCTCCATAACAAAATGTAAAAATTAGCAGACTAAACTCAATTAATGCTAAAAGGCAATAAAAATGTTCAATCACTTATTGGGATTATATCACTTAATATTTGTGTGTTGTGTGTCTGTGTGCTTATTGGAGTGTTTTGTTGTAGAAATATATGTTAACGTCAAAGCCTACTGGTTGTGAATCAGTTGTGAGTCTCTGGTGTGCTTCATGTTTGCTGCTGCCTATGTAGAGCCCTCCAGGTTCAGGATGCTGGCTTAGATGATAACTCCTCATGTTGGCAATAAGTTGACAGTACAACTTTTTGGAATAGAGCCTCTGACCCAATTTTCTGAGTTCACGTGTGACCCCTCCTCCAAACTTCACCAGCAGATATTTATAGCTCCTGCTTCTGGACGGGCTGATCGTGCCAAATATAGACAAAGAACTGCAGGAGAATGAGAGACTGAGAGAGAAGAGCAGAGCGGTGATGAGAGGAGAAAGAAGAAATACTTGATAGATTCATGCAGGGGTCTCAATCTCTCTCTCTTTGTTTCTCTGATTCTGAATAGCACCATCTGTTTGGCCTGGGGGCCTCTTTATATCTGAGGGGGGGTCAAACGACTTGCGCAGACCACTCTCGTTTTTACTGAAACAAACACGCCCTTAACTGCCCTCCACCTCTTCCTCTGTGACATTCCTTAAGATTATTTATTCTTGCACCTTTACCATGTTTTTCTATGTTTTTTTAACCCCTCTTTGCTTTCTCACTTTTCATCAGTTCCTCTGTTTGTGGTGCTCATTCTTTTAGCAGTCAAAACTCTGCCTTTGTAACAGAGGTCTGGGTGGGATCTATTTGTAATTATTTGAAATTTTGATACTAACATATAAGTCAAGAGAAAGCATTCATATCAATTCAGATACCCTAATGCAAAATTGTTCATTATGTATTGGAAAGATTCTATAATCACAATTATCAATTTTTAGACTTTCTGAAATCCCTAGTCTTAGATACATTAGCTTCCAGCTACAGAGTAACCATCCGTCATTAATCATAACATTTTCACCAACATTTTTGGGATAAAATAAATATTAATTTAGATTCAAAGGCATCAAGCTTCAAAGGCAATTGACCTTCACATTAAAACTTTCCATTGGTTTCAAGATTTACACAGATTCTAATTTAAATTGCACAATATTGGTCCTAGCCTCACACACAGAGCCTTTCTTCATGACATTGAGTTTAACTGTGAGTGTGCCAGACATTTATGAAACAACGTTTGTCCTGAGAGTGCCCGTGTCAGGTTTTCCATCCTGACTCAGGGTGGAGAGGACCAGCAATTTTTTTCTTTGCAAAATCCATCTGCCAGAGCACCAGGACTGTTTACCAACAGAAGAGTGAGATAGACTGAGCTTTTCTACAAGGATGAATTCACACGAACATGTATACGTGCTTTATGACAACAGACGGAGATTGACGAAGAGACGCTGGCGCTTCTTTAAAAATGGTAACTTTTTAATATTTAAAAAATCATTTGCATTGGAATAAATCATTTGGAACTGGAATAGTATTTTATAATTAGTGTAATTAGAAAAGTTACTTATAAATTACTTTATTGTAATAGATGTTTGATTAAATATTTTGCTGAAATAGACACTTTGTGGTATAATATAATAAACTTTGAACAATACTTTGGCTTCTTTGTGAACATTAAGGGTCTCTGAATCATTTAATCATGTCTGGCAGCTCAAACTGTAATAGGTGGCCTGTTTATACTGTAGTGTCGTGTTTTATGGCAGTTGTTTAACATGCTTGTGTGATGAGTTGCTGTTATTAGCTCAGAGATTTTTCCACACTTACTTCAAGAGAGCATGAGCAAGGGTCGGTGGTGTTTTATGTATATTTAATATACATGGTTTTGTTTGCCCTTAGCTGAGTCTTTGTGTGTGTTGACAGTCTGTTTGCTTGCAGCTCATAAATGGGCCTCTGTAACAGAGGTACTTGAGTGAGCTGCACACATGCCTGTGTTCATTTATTAGTCATTATGCCCTTTTCGTCTGAGCTATTATATGGAAGTTGTTGAACCAGTTGGCTCAGCAGCAGTTATCTGTTTGTGACCTAGTGTGTCGTTCCTAGCAGGGCAGTGATGAGATAAAAAAACACCAAGGTTGTGATAAATTTAAACGGTTAATTAAACGTTAATCATTATAAATTTAGACACATTTAAGCATGCACTCCAGTAACTCTAGCAGGTGATGATAAGATGCTAAATAAAGCCCCGCCCCATTTACCACAGACTAGGATGGAGGCACGTGTGGCCACCAAGGCTCCGCCCCTTACCTGGACCAAGCCCATTCATTACTCTTTTCCTTAGCTGCGCCCATTCTCACCCTGAGGACACAACGACCATTTTCATTTAAATAATATATTTCCTATGGACTTTAAGTCCCCTTTTTAAACCTTTTTAAAGGTTTATTTTATTGAAATAAACACCTGTGCATCAAAATGTAGAGTCGGAACTATGGTTTATGGTTTAAAATAGCAACACACACCTGTGCCTGCACATCAGTTACAGTCTGTATTACTTTGCCAACTATAAACACCCTATAATTAGGCCAATTAACTGTTCCCCCACAACGAGGTACCAGATCACTCTCTAAACATTTACCTGTTCTGTTTGTTTGTGGTGGAATGAATCCAAGCCTCCACCTGATCCGCTGAGACCATCACCTGACTAATCCCTAATGCTCTTTCCTACATATTAAAAAACCTTCTTCTGTTCATCTAGTCTCCAGCAGCAGAATACAATATCCATTGTAAAGGTAGCTTTGTAGACTTGGCTTGTTGGTTCTTAAGGCAATAATGCTCTCGTCTTTTGTCGAGAAAAAGTTGCTTTGGATAAAAGCGTCTGCTAAATGAATAAATGTAAATGTATTACTTGGTAGACAAATAGCTTATTGTTATTAATACTTAAATGTTGAATTATTTACCATAAATTGCTGTCTTATGTCATTTTAATTGCCGTTTGACGACTTATGTATCAGTGATTTAACAATAATTAAGCATCTTGTTCACTTTCACCTCAACAGCACATCTCAATGCTTAATGCTCTAGAAATGTCTGTTTTTAATCTTGTTGGTGATTTTGCTGTTTTGTCACAGTATGCCAGTGTTTCTCTGTGTTAGAGGATGGAGCTCTGGCACACAGTCTACAGGAGCAGGAAAGTGAGTATCAGCTTCCAGCGTAAGCGCTCTCATCCTTTCTTATTTTACTGCATTTATATGGACCTGAGCCTTATTCAACTCTGTCATATCATCTCAGTCGAGCAGTTCTACAGCACCAACATCCAGAAGAACCAGGCGGTGCAGAGCGATGTTCGTTTGGCCCGGAGACTGCAGGAGGAAGAGGAACATCACGAAAACCTCCGTCAAGATTTGCAGGAAATGTAAGAAGCATCAGGGTTTGACACGTGCACTGAGTTACGCAGAGTCACCACCATTGCAAACCACAAACATTTTGGGTATTGAAATTAGTTTGTGGAAAGCAGACATTCTGACTCATTCATGTTGTATAACCTGATTGGTTGGTGTATTGTGAAACATAAGTTGGAAAACCACAGGAAAGCAGGCCAAAACCAGAACTTTGTCAGCCTAACGTGACACAGAAGTATTTGTTTTTGCTCCACAGTTTGTGCCACGTGGTTTAAGGCTTGTTAAGGGTGCTGTTAGCGATGTTAGTTAATCCATTCCGGCTACTTCTGCTAGTTGCAGCCATTGAATTAGACACGCCCCCTTTTCCAAAAACTCAGTCCTCCAGAAACAGGCACATACAGAGACACTTGGAGGTCAGAGCAGAGAGCGGCAGTGCCGTATCTTCATGTCACGTGTAATGGAAAAACCAAACCAGTGAAGTCAGCTTTACGACCTTGATGTCGACCTTGATATGTTATCTCCAAAAAGACTGACAGGCAAAAGGAACTTCAAAGCATTTTTATTGGCTAAACACCATATCTGATTGCAGCCTGCAGTCACATTTTCGTCACAAAGTCACAAAGACGAGTGATATTTTAGAACACCTAATCATAACATGATATTACAGCCTAAAGCAGCAGAAAGTATCTTGTAACAGTTGACACAAAGTTCATTTTATAAATATACGTTGAATGTTGTTAATGCATTTACTGAATTAAATTCAGTAAATCACATTTCACTTGATTTCCAAAGACTTTTTGGAATAATCCAAACTTTTGTGCCATGTTTAGAGAATCTAAAAACAGTAATGAGAATGCTCTTTCCTTGCATTTTTAATTTCAAACTGTTAAGTTTGTATAATTTTTATAGTGTTTTTCAGAATGTGCAGTGTTGCACATTCTGAATTTAATGAAAACATTTTAATGAAGATTTAATGAAAACATTTTAACACACAGGAAAAAAGGTGTAAATTAATCATCGTTTTGATTTCTAGGTTTAAATTAAACCTTTATATCTTTAAAGAGAACGATCATTGTGGTGTTAGACAGTTGCACCCACTGTAACTGTTATTAATGAAAATCTGATAAGAATGTTTAATCTTTAGTCTTGACCGGACATAACTGAGTCTTTTCTTCCTCTTCCTTATTCGCAGTGAGGAAGAGGATTGCAGATATGCTCGGATGATTCAGGAAGAGCTTCAGAGATGTGCAGAGGAGGTCAAGAGGAGAGAGCAAGAGGACGAGGTACGTTTCAATTAAACATGACAAAGTTAAATGTCGTGTTCCTGTTATGTCCACAGAAATAGTTGCAATTTAGATTCTTAGAGTAAAGTGGGAAATCCATGAGGGGCTGACCTGTTTGCCAGATCTCAATTTTAGCGGTTTAATTAGAACATTAACTCCATATATACCAAATATAGATATCCCAGGTGAATTTAATTATGTGCAATGGTTTTTTGTGCATTTTGTTAATTCCTCTGTTGGTAATTATATGTTGATCTGCATTCATTTGTATTGAGCTAAATCTGTCTGTGTAGGACTGATGGAGAGGTGCTTGTGTGTAAAAGAATAAAAGACTGAAAGAGCATAAAAGACACAAAAAAGAAACAAGAATGAGAGCTTTCTTGTAGAAGAAGAATCTTGCAGTCTGATATCCTTTTGCTTCAAGTATTCTTTTCTTCTCTGTATTTAGCTGTTGGGCGACATTTCTGTTTCCCAAAGTAGCTGCTTTGTCATCTTTGTTGTCGGGAGTGGTTTTGAAACTGTTCCCATGGGGATGTCTGCAGCGTTTCTGGGGTGACGAGTGGTTTTTAGGGTGGAGGTGGATCACTCATGTTGGAGGCCACGTCCCGTTGGATTCTTCTGTAGCAAGAGTCATGGAACACTGAGGTTCTGTATTTGTGGAATGACTGTTTACAAGAGGCTTTCTGAAGCAGTCTGTGTGGAGCCTTTATTCTGCCCTTTGGAAAATATCTTAAGGATGAAATGGTCTGTGGAGTTTCTACTCGTACTAGCTGAAAGAGGATTACAGGGGCCCAAATGATATAACAATACAAATAGTGTTTAAAATAAAGAGAAAGTTTTTGAACACTTTCAAAATTTAAAGGCAGGGTAGGGGATCACTTCCAGAAGCATGTTTTATGTTTTGCTGGTTGAAAGTTTATTCACATCTTTATAGCAATCACTAAAGTGGGCTAAGCATATTTATATATCTTCTGCGAAAGGCACAGAACCATAATGATCATCCAATCATTGCATTCGGTCCGAACGCAATGATAGGATGCCTAACTTGCCTGTCACACTATGTATTTGCATACATCAGTGCACCCTGCTCACAGACAAACTTCTGTCATCATTGTGTTAAGGAGTTGGAGGAGGTGTTGTTTTGGACAGAGCTCTGAAGGGATGATCTTATGCTTTCAGAGCTAGCTTGCTATTGCTAACCAACCTTTAAAGATCAATTTTGGTTCCGAAACTGTAATTAAAGCTATTTTTCTTGCACTTCTCAGGCATTTAAGATGGTTTGAACTTCTGTCCGCAGTTCCTCTGTGCTGTAAAGGGGTCGTCCATCAGCACCTGCTCTTTGTGTCTTTGTGTTCAGTCAGAGTGTTTGTGTCTAATGAGGGCTGTAGATGTTGACTGTGGATGAACACCTGCTGTGTAGTGGTGATAGAATTAGACGGCAAACACAACACACGTTATACACACATATACAGCAGATCAGTGGGGTGTACTGGTAATTGGCATTCTGTATTTTTGCAGGTTTGTTAACCGTGTAAATGGACAGTGTTGCCATGCACATGCGGGGGAAGCAGTGTACACCCAGTCAAGCTGTAGCAGTTTATTTTAAAATCAACTATTTCTATTATATTTTCCTAGATGATGGTCATTTAAAGTGACATAAGTCTGGATTAAAACTGTAATTATGGTAATTGTGCTTCTATATGCGTGTATATATTCATGTATGTGGGTTGGTGACACACACACATCTCCACGTGAGTTCTCCAGGCCTCAGTCAGTAAGGGTAGGCCGTACGGGCTCTGCACCAGAATGGAAACTCTTTCACCATGGTGTCACACAGTGAGAAATACCTCACCATGGTGGTGACTCACATAAGGGGGCATGTTGATTGCTGTGGCTTAACTAAGCATGCTTTTAATTCTGTTATTTATTACAATCCTTCTGTCAACTACAGCAGTTTACAGAACTCACATCCACTTGGCCCTTAACTCAACTTGCTAAGACTGGAAAAGCCATCAACCCACACATGCTTACCCTATGATGTTATGTTTACTTCTATAGCTGTATGGATGGTTTCCTGTGGGGAATTTACTGTTTGTTTACAAGAAGTACAGTATGAGCTTTACAGTGAACAAATTGCTTTGTCCGCCTTCGTTCAGACATCCTAAAAGCAAACTAATTTATTCAAACTGGTACAATTTATTCAAATAGTGATTAAAGGTCATGCCCGTCTTATATACGTCTCCTGTCCCCACCCCAAAACAATCCACATTCTGTGTCTTAAAGTCTGTTTTAAAATACTTATGTATATTATTGAATAAATTGTATAGAATAAAAATTATATTTTATAATGCCTAAAGAGGCTCTTTTTTTTATTTTTAACTTTGGCAGCCCCAGCCCACATTTACGGTCACTGTATGAAACAGAGCACCAATGAGAAGAGAAATGAATTTGGAGTGGGAATATGATGATGACACAATTTTCAGTTACTGGTGAACTTTTCCTTGCACAGTGTGACTTTAACGCACAGGCCTCCTTGATTTCAACATTACTCCCCCCTAGTGCACACATAAAGTATATACTGCTGAGTTTGTGGTAATTTTTTAGTGTGGGGGTAGCACTTAAAATTAACTTCCAGATTTCTCAGGACTTTCAGCGTTGATTTTAACGTAATATAAGCTCACTTCCTGTCATTACTTCCCTTATTCAGTCGCCCATTTCCTGTTGCTTAAGCTGTTTTCGATCTTAGCGACAAAACCCCCATTTTTTCCTTTGTTTCGTTTTTGCGTCTTTAATTCATAAAGGCTTATGAAACTGGGCCAAGAATGTAACTGTGTCATGTCACGTGCCATGCAGCCCGTATTAAACTGCTAAACTTTACCATGGTAATCATACTTTCTATTAAAATACCATATGTGGCAACCATTCTGACTAACACCAAGGTAATTATTTATATAATTTAATATAATCATAATAAAATAATATTTAATGTAATAATTAAAGTCAACATTTTCATTCATGTGAAAGAATCTGTCATTTTTTTAATAAAATGAGATTCTGAAAGCGTCTCACAGGTCCTACATTAATTTATTATGACTTGACATAAGTAACATTAATTCTTTGGCAGAATTTGGCAACTACAGTCACCATGGACAGTGTTTGGAAGTGCACCATAAGCAGATACAGTACGAATAAAACGGTCCGCTCATAATAAGAAAACTATAATAGCTCTCTGTGCTTCATATCTGAAGTGTGTCATAGGGTGATGTTCCGTGATGTCAGTGTGACTGAGACTCGAGCATCGCAATGTCTCTGTGGGTGTCACACAGGAGGTGTGTGGAGGTGTGTGAGCTGTATTTTCCGCAGGTCTGACCTGCTTGCGCTCTGGTGGGTGTCAGTCTGCTGCTGTAAAATGGTGTTCTTGTGTTTTATTGCCACCGTGATGGAACTTTTTCTGCCCACAACACCTCTGTGTGAACTTTAACTGATCGAGTGTGTGTGTGTGTGTGTAGTCCCCAGAAGTTATCTATTTTTTGTCCATTGGGAACATTTAGGTTGTCCTGGAGTTTGTTTAAACATATAAAAAGAGTAAATTATGTTTTTTAAAAGTCCTGAGTTTTCTATTAGAGCTTATGGTATGTCCCTGTTTGTATAGAAACATTATGTGTGTGTGGATGGGTGTTTGTGTGTGTATCTTTGTGTGGTTTACACTGAAGTCTTATTTTGTATAACACTTCTCTTCCACCCCTATGTCATATATTCATTTTGACTTCTTGTGAGCCACTTTACCCCACTATAATTATGCTAAAGGCAACATAATGTTCTTTCTTAAATGTTAACTTTCTTAATACCCTGGTCTTATTGTGAACAATACATCAGTTCACATTTAATAAACTGGTTCTCTTTGTAATCTTTCATCAAAGATCATGTCTTTTTTTGTTTCATTAACTGTCCTATGTAACATTGTAATATATGTAGTTGTGGAAATGAAATGGGCTGTGATGTTGACTTAAATCATCTAGTTTTGTGAGAGCTGAAATGATGATTGCTTAGTTTCTTAACAGTAAAATGCACCCATGATGCACCAGTCCTTTTTATTTTTAAATGTGTGTGAGAAAAATATTGTTCTCTGCTTAACAGGAAATAGCCAAACAGCTACAGGAAGAAGAAGAATTGGAGATGAGACGGCAGAGGGCTGCCACTGGTTACCATGGCAATAGCGTTGTTTCTCCTCTGTGTGAAGGTAGATCATGATGCTTCTTGACTTAGTTTTGTTACTAAGTTCTTTTAACATGGATGTATGCTTAATATGTATATATAATAAAATATATATAGTCAGTCTCTCTCACGTTTCTCTCTCTCTCTCTTTCTCTCTCTCACTCTCTTTCTGTGTGTCTCTCTCTATCTCTCTTAGGGTTGAGCGTTTGGGAGCAGGTGCTGCAGGATGCTCAACTGGCCCGTAGACTTCAAGAGGAAGAAGATTTGCTGCTACACAGAGAGGTTCAAGATATAGATTTTATTACACAGCTACCTGCAATATCTGATTCTGATTGGTTCATCATCATGACCTCATGTAGTTTGTCATGAATAAATTAATGCTTGAGTTGGGTTTGGATTTGTCATTTTTAATTTACAATTGTAATTTTTAAATGTTTAAATTATAGTTTAAAATTGTAATTTAAAATATATGCTATATAAATATTAGTATAGTTAAATGTTTTCTGGTAATTCTGTCAGTATACTGTCAGTAATTCTGTACCATACTGTGCGTCTGGGTGTTTTTTTCAAATGAATGCCCAGAAAGCACACATACTCACTTGATGTCCTTTGTTGTGTAGATCCCTCAGACTTCTGCTTCAGATGTGGACTTCATAGCTGCACAAGTAGCTCAAGATGAGGTAGAAAAAACAGTATAAAAAAACACTGTATTATTGATTGAGTAAACAGATTATTAAATATGAGTTTAAACATCAGTTTGTTACCTTACTACAGTATGTATGTGATATCACCACCTTAACCTTCTGGGGGGACAAACACTAACTCGCTGTATATAAATGCTTACTAGGAGATTGCCCACTACATGCAGCGCCATCGGAGGAGACTCAACAACAGACCACAAGACCTAGAAATCCAGGAGAGGCCTAGTGAACCAAGAGATGAAGGCAACACTACAACCAGGAAGGTCTGAATTAACATTATTTGTGTAAAGCTGCAATCTATAACGTTTGCCTCTTTATCACCATCTCTGTTTAACACATTAACACAAAATTGCTGAGTAACTTTAATGTGGATGACAAGTTTAAATGCTAATTGCAAGCTACAAATGCTCCACAAGCCTCAGAACCCACACACAATATAGTAGCCAGATCTTTGGTTACGAACATGATCTGATCTGACAGCTCAAATGGTAAATCATTATTATAACACCAACCATTGCAAATTGGGGTAAGGTAAGGAGGCCCTTTTGAACACAAAAAAATACTTTTTAACCAAAAGAAAAAAGGTTACGGATTGCAGCTTTAATGAAAACACAACACTCGCAGGAGAACTGTTTCACAAAAAACACTCGCAATAGAACTTTCACAAAAGACTGTGGTAAAATTTTGATGTAAAATGGTTTGATGTGTTATTTGCTAATACTACATAGAAGGAAGGTGTGTACATTGTATTTGTATGTGAATAAGAACTGAGAGCAGTCTCTTTAATATCAGGCTCTTCAGATGTTGAGAGAGAGATTAAACTCCGACGGGCTGCACTCGCCTGTGGAAGAGGAAGACAATTCTATAGAAAACCATCTACCAAGCCCATCATGCACTTCACTGTAAGTAACACATTCTCTATCACACACTCTTACTTCATAAGAACTGCTTTTAACACATCTTGACACCATTTATCTCTCTTCAGCCAAACACAACACGTACACAATATCGCTGAAGAGCTGGACCCAACATTTAAGGCTAGAAAGCGCGAGAGCCAAATTTCCACCAGCCCTCCATCAGGTACAAGCTTACAGTTATAGAATAGGAAACTTCTATAACTAAAATTGTGCAACATCAGCAGCCATTTCCTGTTCTTTTTTGCAGGTCTGTGTTTGGCCCCCCGTAACCCACATAGCATCTTCTATGATTACTTACCAGAACCCACCTTCATACCACCAACTAAACGACATAGTGATAAAACAGGACGTCACAAAGCCAAAGACAAGAAAGAGAACTGTAAACAACAGTGATGATGTAAATAACTCTGTCTGCTTAATCATAACCCAGACTCATACTTTTGACTTTTGAGTGTTAACAGTATTGTAACTTTTTATACTATAAACTTACGCATGGACACAGATTAATCCATTAGATTTAGTAACAATGTACACTGCAATTTCACATTGAATTTGCTTTATAGTCCAGAATGAGGTGTAATGCTTTTGTGTGTGTGTGTGTGTGTGTGTGTGTGTGTGTGTGTGTGTGTGTATATATATATATTTTAGAAAGTCAGATTTTCATACAAACATCCATTAGAAAAGCACAATAAAGCGCTATACTATACTTGAGGTCCTACAGAAAACGCAGAGATGCGACTGTATAATGGCCACAGCATCATGTGTTTACACAAACTGGTGTGTAAACATGGTAACTGATCATCTGTGTTAATGTGTACAGTAGTGGTGCTATCTGTCATCTTCCTAATGTCGGGCAATGGAACGTTGTGACATCATAATCTCTGCTTATAAGCAAACCTGTCAAGAGGAGACTGTGCTACATAAACAAAATAAATGCAGTTTTTTACTCTATAAGTGTTTGGAATGTTATATAAATATATAGTAAAATAACATTGTTGTAAACCGTGGCAGATTTAACTGGAAATTAGCAATGTCAACCATTTATGTTTATGTAAAGGATAGTTCTGCTATTTTTGTTTGCCCATGCAAATTTTTCTAAATGTGTTCTTCATTTTCAACTCTAAATGAAAAAAAAAAGCAACATTTGTGTTTCTTGATGTTGGGAAAGACATCTGAGGTCAGGAAAGGCCCTCTAAAATCATTGACAGGAATTTGCACAGCCAGGTTTTTTTTAAGTTAGAAATTTTGTGGATTTGAAAAAGTTCTTCAGGGGAATTCTGATGATGTTAAATTAAAACTTCAAGCACAATATCACATTTGACAGCCCACAGGATTTCAGTGCAGAGGTCTCTACACCCCCCACACATACTGTAACCTTTTGTGCATTTTTGCTGATGACATCATAAACACTGCTATTGCTGAGGTGATTTTGGAGATCACCAAAACGTGTTCTGATTTTGTTTTGTAAAGTTCCCCTGTATGATTAGTTCTGGTTATTTCTTAACATAGGTAGTCCGTTTACATGAGTTGTTTTCATAATAAAAGTCATCACAACAGATTATGTCTTTGTGCTTTTTGTTCCTTCACAATTTTATTTTTTGTACATTGGAAATTGTTTTGGCTGACTATACAGTCTCCCATTAAACAGTTTTTAAATACAGTTAAACAAAACAAAAACTGAAATTCCATGTCTCCTATATTATACAGTCATTGATCAGGAACAGCTCATGCATTGTCAAAATTAAGTTTCATTACCAATTAAGAGATGCCTGTTTTTATTTTATATTATAAAATTATTATAATTTGCCTGTATGATGTACTCCTGGATCATCTTTCATTGGTCTTGAAACATTTGTGTAAAAGACAGTTTTCAAAAACACAGGAAAACAAACTTCATAAACATCATAATACAACTTCTTTGCATGCTACTTGTCCAGCAGGATTAAAAATAAATAACTATGTAGACACATTCTACATATCCACAGATAAATTAACAGATAGTTGAGTATAGTATATATATATATATTAGTAGGTATAGTAGTATATATATAGGAGGAAGTATATATATATATATACTTCCCACTATATAACTATAGTATATACTTCCTAATACATGTTCTTGGTCTTTGTATTAAGTTAGATAATCATGGCTCAAATGATGAAGCGCTACACTGTTTTTTCTTATTGAATACTCTCACAAAAGTGTGTGTGTCATTACAGAAGCGAGATGTGACTACTTTATATTCACTTTAAATAATGATACACACATACACGCATATATGGTTTACAGGGACTCTCTAAAAGTGTTGTTGTTGTTTACTGAGCTAATCAAATTGTCTTTCCCTAACCCCACTCCTAAACATAACACTCATAGGAAACTTCTGGAATTTTTGAATAAATATAAACCATTTAGTACGTTTTTAAGCCATTTGGTTTACAAGTGTCCTCGTGAACATGCACAGAGTAAAACTCTATGCTAGCAGTGGCATGACCTTCTCCTTTGAGATCAGCGAAGACATGGAGGTCTGACTGCTGCCTCCACCATGTTCCTGCTGCGGAAAACAGAAGCTGCAATCTTCAGGAAGAGCTGTTTCAGTCTGTTCTACTGCAGAGCAGAAAAGAGATGCTTAAATCATGTCTGTTAGAAAGCATGTGTAAATGAAGATACATGAGCTCTAGAGGAACCCTCTATATTTAATACATTTGTAAAACAAAAGTAAACCAGCCTCATTGGCAAGTCAGTTTACCAGTTACAGCATCCTTTGCAACATGATGTTTTTGGTCTTTTTTGGTCATTAGCCTTGTCCTAACCTCCAGGTACAGGATTGTAATCATGGGTATGAATATACAGAGGATTCCAAAAGTCACGAGAATAGCTGTGACCTCTGTGGAAAATTTGTGGAAAGGGAGTAATTCATTATTTAGACATTTGTATTAGTTTACAGACTAAAATGTGCATATGACCAGATTTGAACTTAGAATGTGTGTACACTAAAATCCATGCCAGCGTTCTGATTTATAAAAATGGTTTTGATGTGTAAAAGTACTTAAAAGGCCATGTCAGGTTTTAGGCAAATACACACACTTTTCCTTGTGGCAGAGTTGGAGTACTGCTTAGGAAATCTAAGCAACAAATAGGATACATGTCCATCTGGACAATGAGAAGAAGGGCCCATCTTTCAGATATGTAAGAGATGTGTATGTTTTTGTTTCGTACATTTGAGATATGATCTTTGATTAAATGTAGAATAATTTCCATGCAATGTTTCATAAATGAGGTCCCAGGTGTCTGAAAAAGGTCCATCTAGAATAATTCATTCAAGGTCTGTATGCCACACAGACTCTGTGGATGTATTTTCTTTTGAATAGCTTTAAACCGTAAAGTATATTAAATGTTGCTGAGAGTACTAAATTCTTGTGGGAATATGAAGGCATAATCAAATTAGCTCAGAGAGATTTACATATTCCGAGTTTTGCAGGCACAGATTCTACAATTACAATTACAGTTACAATAAAGCTGCTGCCATATGCACTTTTACCTCAGGTTGTTTTTCTGTCATACATACTGTTGTCTGTGTTGTCATGTGGCAACACTTTTGGTCTGTTGTCTGGTGGTGAAGTGGTTCGTGCTGGTTCTCTTTTAGGGTCACAGACTATATCTGACTTGCTTGTTCCAGGAACAGTTATTTGGTAGTCTGGCTTGGTACATCTGTGGGATGGAAGATAAAGCATATAATATGTTTGTAATATGTAGTTTTAGTTCTAGAGTGTTTTCAACAGTTAAATAACTACAAATTATTTTAATCAAATAACAAGATACAAGACAGAAGCATCATACTTGCTCCAGGGAATACAAGGATGGTGGATTTTGTCATTATACTTTCCTGGAGGGCATGGTTCACACGTTCCTGAATTCACAGAGAAAGAGCTTGCAGTCAGATGTGTGATAAATATAAAAAGATTCACATTTGCGCATTTGGCAGACACTGTTGTCCAACGCTACTCACAGCACATTAGGCACAGTAGGTTTCGAACCTACAACCTTTGGGGTGCTAACACTCCAGTAAATACCACTTGAGCTAAAGAAACACTACAGATCTGTGATTTGTTTTTGCGGCAGACTCACTGTTTACAGGCTGCTGGCCCTCCATGCATTCCTTGACACAGAATGAACACCTGCCATCCCCACAACGAAATCCATGAAAACACTCACAAATTGTGTCACTGCTGGGTGAACATCTCACCTTCACACGCTGGATACCTGCGTCAGAAGATAAGAGGAGAGTAATTGTAAAAAAAAAAACAAAATTACACAGTAACTGGCAGTAACATTGAGGGGTCATTCTAAACAGGTGACATCTGTGTCCCTCATTAACATACGCGTGTGTAATTATAGACATTTTATAGACAATTATAGACACTATCAATAATCTGTTATATTTTTGTGGTGAACAGGATGAAATTTTTTAGAAAAGACCTAAAGCTAGTATTTCGTCTTATTCTTTATTCTGCATGTACTCTACATTTTTTGAAATTGTTGACGATGTTTCATATAAAATACCTTTTTAATTTGTCACCCTAGGTTATGCATCAACTCTGTTGTTATAGTAATTTATTAAAATCATACAACATTACAAAAAAACCTTTGTGTCTAGCAGCTTAATGATAGAGGTTTAATTTATGAAGACAAAATGAACTTAATTGTCTGATAGAGCATTTAAAATCTTACATAAATCTTCTTTAAACATGGAAAAGGATTGAGTGCATTAGAACCAAAGTGAGTGTGACAGGTGACCTGTATATGTGACCTGTCCTGAACCAGTACCAACAACATGATCAAGCCCTTCACAATATCATAATGTAGTTAGATGATACATTAAATGTACTGTACCTATGCACTGAGTACACCTGAGACAGCTCTTCTGACTTGTATCTGAAATGTAGGTGTTATTTCCACATGGAGTACAGAGAGCATGTTGGTCTAGACCACAGTCAGTGACGAGACGATGTCCTTTAACAAAACACATAATATTGTTAGTAAAACGACATGTATGGCAATGATAAATTAAAGCTGTCTGGGCTTTGGTTAGCACATGATCATATTTGCCCATATTTGTCTCACATTGTGTATCATGTTATATATTACTATACCAAATATATTCAAAACATTAACACACATGTAACACAGACAAGTTAAATAGTGTTACTTGTAGCAATCTCAATAACAGACCTGCTCTGGTTTATGTCCTACATATGGCTTACCCTGATTTTGGCTTACCCTGAAACAGTCATAGCTAACAATTTTAGGTTGTAAGAATGTTTCTCTAGAAAACTGCAAGAACAATTTCTGATAACTTTCAGATAACTTTCAGAGAACTTTAGCCAATGTTCTGAGAATGTCCCCTGTTAGATATATATATATATATATATATATATATATATATATATATATATATATATGTAGTGTTTACATGGGAGTCCAAGGTACATCAGCAAATACAGTGGTACCACAATTGTACATTACACTTTTTTAAAATAATTTTTTTAATGTTGTTTCTTAGATCCGTAACCTTTAAGCTGAGCTAAAATGTGTTTAAAAAATTCAAAGCCTTCTTTATTATTTACTTTGATTTTGTCATCAAAAGCACCATAAGCAGTCCTAGCATTGTTATTTTCCTGGTCAGTCACTCACCTGGTTTGCATTTCTTGCAGCAAACGTTTTTGGGATCCCTATCCAGACTCCAATCCTGGCATGCAGATTCCACAACGTGTCTTACAGCCAGAACCAACACTGTTAGAGCCAAGACCAATCCATAGACCAGCCTCATTTTACACATCCAGTTCTTAACACACTGCACATATGCCGTGGAAGATGCTGACAATAAAGATATTCTCTTGCAGTGTTACTTTATACAATGGCCTGAGATTGGGGGGTGGGGTGCGTAATAAGGCATGCTCAAACCACATGTGTAAGTTCCTAAATGTCACATGTTCACACCCACAACACAGTACACACATTGAGCGTGTCTGACAGTGACTCATCTGTTTTCAACCAATGTAGTGTGTGTGTGTGTGTGTGTGTGTGTGTGTGTGTGTGTGTGTGTGTGTGTGTGTGTTTACGTCAATACTTAACTTTCTCTGCATTTCATTTTTCAGTTTTAAGGGGAATAACACTATTGTGTGTCTTTCTGAAATTTCTTAAAATGTGAAACAAAATATTTGTCATTTTTCAGTGGATAACACAAAGTCTGCGTGAACAGTACAAACCATTTCAACTCATAAGTCTTGTCGTTAAAAATAGATCAACTATATGCTTTCATATATGATAAGGCCATTCTGCCTATAATAATGCATGCAAGTAAAGTTAGATCAAAGGAAAATAGAGAAATAGAAAAATGCAGAAAAGAAAAATAGATCTTCAAACTATTTCTATTTTAATCTATTTTACTTTCAGTAAGCAGTAAATCCCCATTTAACCAGAATCGCAGTTTATTACAGGTACATTTACATGGATTTAAATATGTGGGAATGATTTCAACACTGGTGACGTCAGTGTGTGGGGTTTCCTCCCGCTGTGACGTCACTGCTCCCCCTCATTTCTATGACTTTTGAAATTAGATCTCCACGTCTCCCTCTTCTGGCCAAAGCCGGAACTTCTGAAGGTCGGTGTGAACACGTTGGGCATGCTCCTCAACAGTCCAGATTTAATTTCATCGTTTCTCTTTTTCATCAGTGCCAGCGCTGGGGTCAGGGGAATATTATCACAATTCTAAAAGAAATAAAGTTTTTTTAAAAAAGGGTCCATTTTAAACAGTAATCTTACTTCTACACCATTGCAGTTATGGGTCCTTGCCACTGTGCCCCTTGGCTTGTCCATTATGAATACAACAGTCTGATGCAATTGTATATTTTTTACAGTTTGTAAAATCAATATTTTATTAAATTATATAATATATACATATATATACATATATATATATACATATATTATATAAAATGTCTCAATTGTAAGCTTACTTTATTATATAATTTCTCTTATTTCTATAATGGTATATAGATGTCATATCTTAATCGTTGTCTGTTTTATACTAAAATGCATTTATTGTAAAGCTGCTTTTCAGCAATGTAACACTGTGAAAGGTGCTAATAAAACTGAAGTGAATAAGAAATCCCTCTTTTTCTCTTACAGGGTTTCGTGTGTTTGATGGGACCTCTGTGCGCTGGAGATCCAGTGTGGATTTGCTGACACCCGGTGCTGAATTTTCTGTCTTACGCTGTCCTGCGGCAGTACGAGCATTGACTCTTTTAAAAATGTCACTTAAAGTGCTGAAAGTCTTGCTCCGTGACAGCTCTGAAGGCTTCTGTAAAGGAAAACGAGTATAAAACCAATCATACGATTATAATGACATAATAAAACAATATGCCAAATGGCAACATCACCACAAACCCAGCTAACAGGGAACGTTCTCAGAATGTTGACTAACATTCTCTCAAAGTTATCAAAACTTGCAGTAACGTTGCTAAAACTTTTTTAATGTTGTATATCATCAATATCAAAAATGTAATTCTTAAATAGTTAGAGGAATGTTTTAAAAACATTAAATTAAAAAGTTTAAATAACATTCTTATAACCAAACTAAAAAATAAAAAACTGGATGTTTTGAATATTCCTAGAACCTTAAAATAACACTTTTAACATTTTTGTTACTCAGTGGAACCTTATGGGTACATTCTGACAATCTTTAACTGTTAGCTGGTAACGCAGAGCCTTCATTGTACAATAATAACTACACAATAATTCTCTGTAATGGTAAGACATGAAAGATCATGTGTTGGAGTTCTACAACAGTTAAGGGTAGTTGTTAGGAGCAGTGTTGTTTAAACATCACAATACCTTTGGGTTAGTTTGTCTGGTTCCCTCTGGGTTCATAGTATCTCCTAAAACTCTGTCCCTTCTAAAGAAAGGCTCTCGGCTGATAGTGGGTCCGATCTCTTCCTTTGAACTTATGTCTGGTCTGTGGGTGCGAGGTTTGTATACTGGAAACCTTTCCTCATTGTCAGCAGTCAGTGGAGTAGGCAGCTTGTATGGGATTCTCTCAGGGATTTGTATCGGCCTGTGAATGAAATATGTACACATCACTGAGAGCTCTTTAACAGGTTTGCATCCATTCATTCAAATATTTGCCTACCTGTGTGTCTTTGTCTATCACTCTATAGTGTGTCTTTTTTTAAAGTCTTTTTTAAAGCCTCTTTTAGACTGCCTTTATTATTTACCTGTTTACTGTCTCATTGGCATGAGGGATCTGGAATTCAGGCGAAAAAAGTCGCCTGTAAACGCAAACACAGACATGTCTCACATCTAGACACAAAAAACTTTTCTGTTATTTCATAAACCTTTTTGAATAATACCAACCTTGATCTTTGATATTCTGGATGCCTGAGGTCAGACAGAAACATTGAATTTAATCTGGAAGATAAATTACAAAAATCATGTTATACATAAGCTGCCTTTGCAGATATCATCACATCAGAGTTTTATCACAATGTTTATAAAATTTATCAGTTTTGTAGAATATGAAACCATTACCAAGTTAGCAGGGAACATTCTCAGAATGTTGGCTAATGTTCTCTAAAAGTTCTCTCAAAGTTATCAAAAACATTATTTTAACCAAGCAATAATATTAATATAGCATCTCAAAACTGGATGTTTTGAACACTTCTAAAACTTTCAAAATAACATTTTTAAAGTTTGTTACTTTATGGAAACACTATGGAAACATTGTGTACTTGTGTACTGAAACATAGACACACAAAACAGTTTGTGTATTTAGTCATGCATTCAAGTAATGCATTCCAGGATTTAAACCACGTTTTAAATTGTATATTAATCATTGTGTGTTCAGTTCTTACATTTGACTCTAACACAAAATAGCATATTAATTTATGACAGATATGAAACAACAAGGTTCAGTTCATCCAAAAAATTCAATACTTGCCGCCGTGGCATTCACATTGTCAAGTCCCAAAAGACAAAAAAAGCAAATTATATGAAATAGATGAGGTCTAAAGTCTAAAGCCATATGATAACATTGAGTAGAAAAAATGTAAGTTTCTTTAACACTTCTACACATTTAAACCTGCTTTAAATATTAGTCCACTCCTATAGGTTTATTATATTATCTTTATAAGACTTTAAACACTTCAAAGACTACTTAGTTTGAGAGCCACTCTACTTTCGTTGTGTAGAAAAGCCTGTGCATTGTATGAAAACATGCTTTTTTGGGTGAACTGACCCTTTAACAGACTATAAGCCATATTTGATATCAGGCCAAATAAGCAATTAGCACTTACTTGCCCTCCTCGTAATGTCCAGACCTAACTTTGGTATTAAACTCATTAAAGGGGAAATCCCATATTCCTGGATGTCTGTCCATTAGAGGCTGATACTGGAACTGCACCTCACCAGCATCAGGTAGATTAATAGGGCTGTCTGGGAATCTCTGGATAACCCCCATAGCCTCCCAGTCCAGAAAACAGTCAGTAGGTGGAGGTGGAGGACTAGACACAAACTCTGTGAGTTCGATTTTGGCACTGTTCAGGTTCAAGGGCTCTGGCTTACAGTGGCTTTGGGGTTCAGTTGTTGACTTCCTGGTTTTCAATGTGTCTGGGATTGGCAGTGAGGCAGCATAGAGGATCCGAAACTCACGATCGAAAGATTCCACAACAGCTGGGCCGCTTATAACGGTGACGATCTGACGATGCAGGTGAGCGTCAGTCCAGGTCAGACTGGCCAATACACAGACAGAAGAATCAAGAGATTAGAAAGATTTTGTGATAAATCACACTCCATTAAGATCTAATGGTGATAAACCAAATTGTATGTAAGTCACACATAATTTAACTTAATAACTGGCAAGCACACTCATAGAGGTGATTGAATGCTCTTATCCCAAATTGTTAATTGTTGATATAATAAAGGGATGGTTAAGCTTAATGTTAAGACATCTTGGCTGAAAACCAAAAGGTTGGTTCAAATCATGGAAAATTCCTCCTAAGCAAGTGAACTAACCTCCAGAATTGTTCCATGTATATAGCATGCGCTGCATTTTTCTTCGTACAGCATTTGCTACATGTAGTATAACAGTCTAGATGTTGAAGATGTTGTGTTTTTTGGACAGTGATCTTTTATAAAACTTGTAATTGTGTTTTGATTTTTGTGTCTTCCTTTACCTGTAGCTCCCCAACATCACTGTTTCTAGGTCCACTAATGCAAAGTTATCCTTCAGTTCTCCAACCACACTCCTTGTGTCACGCGACAGGAATCTTTTACCTCCAAGAACACGCACCCTGATATTCTGAAACAAGCCAAGAAAAGATTCCTATAAGCTATATCTGAAAATTAAATATTTTGCATTTTTGCACACCAATGAATACATGAGCTGTTAGCTCGCTCAGTTGCCCAAGAATTCAATACACGAATTCAAAACCAAAGGTTAGTTCCTGTTAAGTGTCATGCAGTGGGGGTTTGTGTGTAACCATTCCACAACCATCTGCTATTCATCTGCATTAGCTGAATGCAGTGAAACCTGTTCACCTTGAGTTCTGCCTCAACAGCTCCTCAATCATTCTCAAAGAGAGAGAGAGAGATGATGAAGAGGAATATTTGGCAACAGATGCGAGTTATCCACTAAGGTGTGTCTGCCAAATAAGGAGAAGCCTAATAGATCTAAGCAAGGTTAAATCTTTTAAGGTGTGCATAGATTTCTGTTAAAGGTGTAGTGCTTTGCTTAAGGATGTTGCTTTATTGAAAAAAGGACAATGATTAACTTTGATTGATTTGCTGCTGTTATTGGCTACCACCTCTAATCATTTATGTTGACATGAGCACAGTACCAGTCTGTCTCCACTCACTGAATGTTGAAGTTGGTGTGGAAAGCAGTTCTCCTCCACAGACCTTTGGTTGAGGATGATGTACACTGGAACACCTCGTGACGCAGCACATTGGAGGTCAGCAATCACTGCACAGTCCGACAATCTGTCTGTTACCACGGCGATCAGCTGCTCAACACAAACATCAAGACTATGCTTACAGGAAATGCAAAAACATGAACGTGTCATGCCATATACTCCTACATGGTTTCTTTATTTTTAACTTTTCAAACTTCAAACATTTTAAACATATTTTTGCATCCATCCAAAAAAGGTCAACTTCTCTTTTAGACACTTTTGTAAGAATTGAGTGGAAATTCTGGTCCTACCTTTGTGGCTTCTTGCAGGAGTCTTCTAAGAACTTCTCGTATGGATGGTTCACCTTCTGCAGGGGGATTCGTGTAAACATTAACTCGCCCCATATCCATCCAGTTGTTCCTCTCCGGCCATCCTAGCTCTAAGCATGGGGCGGATGTGTCTGACTGCTCTGGAAAATAGTGTCCAGAAACAGACTGTACATCAGACCCAACCTCCTCCTCGCCATTTCCATCCTCCAGCACTGCATCAGTGTCGTGATTGCTCTCGGCCCAGCTGGAGATCTCATTCACCTCCCCAGGTGAAAGAAAAGGGTCAATTTGCTCAGTGCTGAGTTTGGTGTAGAATGCTTCAGGGCCTGAACTCACAAGGCTTTCCAGACAGTAACGTTCTGCTTCACAGTGCAAGAAGTTTGGACTGGATGGAGTAAATGAAGCAAATATAATATTCTCATTGAGACTTTGCTCTTGAGAGTCTGACATGTTTGGAGCCTTAAAACCGACGATGGGTGTAGGTCACCTTCTAGAAAAGCAAAATTATTGCATTATAAATCATGTTGATGAGAAAAAACAACTGCCAGCAGCTCTATCTTGGAGGAGGTTGGCAGATTATTTAAATAGTTGAGGTTTTCTTCAGACAGTGAAGCTATTTAACCCCTGATTCTCTTTAGATACCAAGCGTCAACAGAAAAGCAGAACACTCCTTTAAAGAATCATTGTAGTCTTCGAAGTCTTGCAGAACTTTGAAATGTTTTCAGATAGATCCTTTTGTGTAGTCCTTCAAGTCTTCATTAGCTAACAATAAGCTTCAGACTTCAGGAATTCTCCAAGCCATCCTCAAACCTTTTATTTGATATCCATATTTGATGTGAAAACAAAACCAAAACAAAAGTTCATCTATTTTATGTACATTTCTCAAACAGATCACAGATTATGTTCCAAGAGAAGTTTTTAGGTAGAACAAATAACTTACCTCCTCCCTGTCTCACTCACACACCCTCACTGTCCATTGATTTTTACTGTCAAGTTCTGACAGATCACTGGTGCATGTCTCCTCCCATCCTCAGTGGCCTCACTCGATCTGGTGTTAAATTACTCTTCGTCACCAACCAGTGAAAGGATCCTGCCATCAGACTCATCTGCCTATTTTCTGTTTTTTTGCCCCAATGCAGGTCTTGACTCACCAAATATTCAACTTTGAAGGCCACAAAACATGTTCTAAATTCTCCGCTCACCTCCTCATCCGCTTTCATTATCCAGCACATTGTGTCTCACTGATGGTAGATTTCAGGCTTTAGTAAACACGTATAATGTCTTTCTCGTTTAACATCTGCCTTTCTCTCATGACTGGTTCTACCAGATGGGCCGGTCTTCTCTAGGGAGCAGGAATCAAGACCTTCTTTTCCTCCCAGCTACAGTTAAAGGGGGGCGAGGCTACACACCCAGTGGTCTCTTTGTTTTGTTCTATTAAATGCTACACATGCAATATGTTTGTGCAGACCTTAGGTTATAATCGATCTACTTTTGTTTAATGCTTGGCCACGTGCAAAGGAGGGTGTTTCAATCGGCATGCCGTGTGGGAGTGTTCTAATCCATTAAATGAGTGATGAGCTCACCTTTGCTCACATTTGAGACCACAGTTCCGTACAACATATTAACAACATACACATTCCTCTTTTAAATCACCTTTTCTGTCTATGGGGTTAAACAAATGTCATGTCAAAGATAATATCTGTGTATTTAAAAGCAGAAAATGTGTGTTACGCTGGTATGCTGAGAAGTTATACATAACATCCAAGCATAATTGTACAAATTTATTCAAAGCCCATAGTTTTGTAGTAGTTCTCAGTGTCATATACTGTGAGTGCAGATTGTTATTAAATGATAAGTATATACCATTACTATATCTAATTACTGTACAAACCACTTAGAACATACGGTACACCATGACTCAGTTGATACCAAACCAGTTACAAGTGGACACTTGTTGAGCCTGCTGAAACTACAACTTTTTCTGGCTAACAGTGGCATTAAACTGTTCCGCTTAGTGTAGTTTATTCTACATAAGAACACATTTAAACATAAAATACCTGTAAACATAAAATCTACCGTCTTGTTTAAAAAATACTTTATTTATAAAACTGCATATAGTATAACAGAATAGTACAAAAAGAAAAAAAATTAAAAAGGTTTTCCAGTTCTGACTGAATGATCTAAATTAAACTGAACATTTTTATTAAGTCTCTGAGATCAGTTTAATTAAGACTTTAATCTGGTTGATTATTTTTACACTCCAGTTTTTTTCTTTACACGACTAAGTCAAAAGTATCTAAATCCCACTTGATTATCAGCTTTAACAGGAGCAGATATTTCCCACTGTGGGAAAATACAGTAAAATACAGTTGCTTGCTTGTTTATCCAAAAGCTGCAAAGCATGTGTCAGGAACTTTATCCTAAAAACTAACATCCTGGAATAGGATAATAAATTATAAAGAGCAAGCCATAACATAAACTGTTTCTGAGATGAAGCTATAGCTAATATCTGGCTTTATGTGAAAGTTTTAAAGCATATAATTTTAAAGCAGATGCATGAGTGAGTCTGAGCAGAAAATCAGGCCCTTTTACGGAGATGGACATACAGAGCTCCGCTGATGAGTAAGAGAGGCACACACACCCAGGCCAGGATGTAACAGTAGCCGAAGTGACCCATTTCCACCTCACGGGAATCTTGAAGAATCTCTTTCCTTTGAAAGGTGTAGATAAGCACCGCTGCAAATGCGGCAAAACCTGCAGGAGTGTGTCCAATGAGAATAATACTGGTTAAGAATGGAAAGTGGCCAGAAGGGGGCAGCATATTAAATAAAACAGGCCATGCTGCAGAAAAGCTCAGATGTCATTTTGCAATGCATTCTAATTTTCTAATATTAATATATTGTAATATATTCTACAGAAATGATAACAGTACTGCAGTACACTTCTCTTAAGCAAACCGCACATCTGATGTCAGTAGAACAAATAGTGTAAGATATGAAGTTTAATAATTAGGAATAGAAGTTTGTTTAAATACATATCCAGTGGTGTGAGCAATAAATTATGAATTGCTTACATTATGCATATGAATTCTTACATTAGCAAGCACCTCTAAATATATTTAAATAAAAATGCAAAGGAAATATTTGGTGTACAGTGCATGACTGGGATACCTGCAAACAGCTGACAGAATCCAGTGAAGTAGAAAAGACCTCCTTTAGACATGGTGAAGAGCTGTCCGAGGAACACCATGAATGAGATGGAGGACAAAACCACAGACAAGATCATGAGGGCTTGAACTGACTGCAGCCATTCTGAGAGAGAGAGAGAGAGAGAGAGAGACTGTCACAACTTTGATTTCATCTAAACACTTCATAACAGGAGCTCCCCAAAGAGTATATCCAATACTGTATTTCAATCATTCTTTTACAGCATGGAAACCTAACTAAACCTGACAGATGCACAGATAGTTAAAAAGTTACAAAAATGATTTTAGTGTATTTACAGTCAAGATTTTCTTTTTGAACATATAAATAAATGACTGAAGTTTAAATGAACTATGCATTTACTGATTACACTTACTGATTACAAGTGATCCTCAAGTACAGTAATACAAATCACTACTAATAAAAATCTCAAAGTCTCATAAAATGTCACACTAGGTCCTTATACTAAAAACTACAATATTATCATAAATATGAATAGAGTATTTGGATCTGTTTGTGTTACTCACCACTCTCACTGGCTGACGCACATAACCAGGTCCCACTGCTGTTGTCATAGGAGCATTTATACCAGAGATCTGTGTTCTCAATGTCTCCCCATGACCACCATGACTGAAAGATAAACACATGATGTGTACGTTTATTTTTAACTGTGAAAGCCTGAAACTCTTTTTATTAAAATTCCCTGCAGAGGTATTCCACATGATGGTTAAAAGCAGCTTCTCCTTCATTATCAAAATTATGGAAATCTGTGGGTTTGTTTAAAGGGCAGAGCAGTGAAAAGAGCAGTGATTCAGGCTAACAATTTTAGGTTGTACAAATGTTTCTCTAATGATTCTATTAAGTAACAAAACTTAATGCATGTTTTTTAAGCTCAGCTTTTAACTTTTTTAGATATTGTATTAACATTATTGCTTGGTTATAAGACTTTTTTCTGTAATGGTTCTAAAACATTCCACTAACTACCTAAGAATAACTGATCTTATATAGAACATTTAAAAAGTTCTACTTTAAACACTAAAACATTCTGCAAGAAGATAGTGTTGAGAAAACTTCTAGAAAATGTTAGCCAACATTCTGAGAATGTTCCCTGTTAGTTGGGATACAGTATGTTTAAATAAAATGACACTGTGTGACATCTCAGTACAGTAAGTCTCCTCCAGCAGGTTTTGACTAACCTTCTCCATGGTGGCGATGAAAAGCATAGCCAGGGTGACCAAATGCAGAACAGTAACTGACATCAGCAGGAAGGCCATTATGGAGGATCCTGCCAACAAGAAACTTTTTGTTTAAAATTTCAACTCATCGTGTGTTTTCCACTCTCTTACAAGGGAAAATAAGGATTCGTTTGGGATCTAATCAGTGTGTCTGAAATGCCTCTGATCTGGCTTTAAACATCTCAGCTGCCCAGCCCTGGAGAAGAAACATTTTCCAGTGTTCTATCTGATATGGATATGCATAATGCATCTGATCTGCCATCTCATCCATATGATATTAAATGTATAGAGGGCATTGTCTGGAAATGTCCCTGGTTTATCGAGGGATTCCAATGAAAGTTTCACTTATTCCATTTCAAAATGACATCATTTGCACACTGCATCTTTTCCAGGCAAACTTTTAGGACGTACATGTGAAGTTTTATTCATGTGCTGTAATATTACTTCTCTGTCACTGTAGCTACAGCAAAACTGAATTTTCACCTCATTGCCAGAAGCTTTCAGAAGCATTCATTGTCCTGTTTCCAGGATAGCAAACACAGCTATACCACAAATGTTCCCTAACTTTTCTGTTACCATGAGTAGATGATGGAAAATTCAAACTAATAAAAACAGACTTCCACTCAAGTTCCTCATGCAACAACAAGTCCTTTCATAAACAAGGACCGTGTGTCTTATTTTGACCAGGATGGGTATGGGGAAATTTGGGAATTACACAACTTGTAGACCCTCCAAACCCCAAGATTCCACACCCACTATGTCACTACTGTGTGTTACTACTTAGTGAAAACACGTGAGTGTCTATTTCCAGACCAAAACTCAAAGGCTGTGTTTAAAGCCCTTTATGGTGGCTGTAAGATTACGTAGTTCATAAACATTCTTTAAGTCTGCTTTTCATTAAACTGGCCCCTAACTCCTCATGTTTACACACAGAAGTTGAATGACATATGTGTTCCTGGAGCAGATTTGGACTATTATTTCTCTTTAACTACATTATGTGTTATGCAAGAGTTTACCAAGATGCTTTATAAACTGTAAACAGTTAATTACAAAGATCTTACAGAAACACCTAAAATATAGGACACTGTGACAGGCCACAACACACTGTCACATGAAATCAATTAAGTTTTTTTTTGATAAATTATGACTTACATAATCCTCAGTCTGTTAGGTTACATCATTTTACTTTAGTGTCTTTTGTTTACATAGTTATAAATGCATGTGTGTATGCGTGTGTGAATATATATATATATTCACACACACGCGCACACACACTAAGAGTCCTTTATATACAGTCTGTCTCTTTCTCTGTGTGTGTGTGTGTGTATATATATATATATATATATATATATATATATATATATATATATATATAGATGTAAATGTATATGTTAAATGTTTATTTATGTTAGACTTCTAAGGCATCCTAAAAATCCGACAGTTGAAAAGGTATAAAATGAAGCTTACCTTGTGTTGTCGTGCTAACAAACCTTCTGAAAACTTCTGTGTGAAATCTCTTTGAGATTTCTTCTTTTCAGGAGGACTCCTCTTCTCCACACACTCACTCTCCTCTGTCCGTTTGGCAAAAATGGTCCAGGGAGGAATGTGGGTTCGGTTAAAGGAGGAGTTTCCTTAAATGCTCAAAAAAAACCTCTGTGTTTGAGCCTACAGACTTAAAATGAGCAAGTTTGTGTCCGCCCAAACCCTGAGAGAAAAGTCTAATTATACCACAATTACATAATTACAAAACAATCACTGATGTTTTTCTGATATGGTGGAGTTGGCAACTAAATTTTGAATTTGTAATGTAACACAAAACAATAGGTTTATACTTTATAGACATTGTTTGTATTTCATACTGTTATTTCAGTAAAGCTATTACAGTAAACATTGATGATTATTTGTTTTAGACAGTTATAGGACTCCTGTATGGAGCTATCTGGAAAATGATTTCCTGCTGGAGGAAACATAGACCACCCAGAGAAACATTTATTTCTCACCCATAAATCTGTGGAGTCTTTTAATCTTTCCGCTCCAACAAGTATGATTAAACACAAACTTCAGCCCCTAAAAGGATTTTTAAAGAAACTTCTGAACCAAATGGAAAGAAAATATTTCACAAATTGGAATATCATGTTAGACTTTACTGTATCAGATTTACTGCTTAAAAGGTGTTACAATGTATTTGGAGATTTTCTGTTTGCCTAATGTTAGTAGAACGTGCGGTTAATGAACTAGACTTGGTGGTTATTTTGTTAGGACATGACTTATATATTTTTTATTTCAGTACGTTATTATCTTTTTAATTCATTTTCTTTTCATTTTCTAAAGGACAGTAAGTTTGTTCTCTCATAGGACTTGCACCCTTTGCAGGACGTCCCATACGAGGAAAATATTTGCTCTGGCACACACATGTGCGCGCGTTTACTTATCTGTCTAAATTGAGACATTCCACAGAATTTTATTGTTTTTATACACGGCTAGTTATAAACAATACAACCTAACCCACACTCTAACCCTAACCAAAAACTTTCAGCAATTTAACAATTTAAAAAAATGTTGTTTACTGTATTTTTATAGGGGTTTTACAAATGAGGCTGTCCACAATAGGAGGTTTTGCTCAGATTTGTCAGGTTTTGTTGACTTTTGGGTACAAATATGTCCCCAATATATGGTAAGTAAATCAATCGAATAGACAAACAGGTGCTAGTTTTTTTGCTAAAGGTTGCAGTAAATACAGAGATGAATGTGACACTTTGTAACATCTGTCTGAAGTTTTCACAACTTCACAACTCTGTAGTATCTAAACAACCATGTAACTTTCTTCAGTTCTGGATCGCTGGTTGTGTTAAACAAAAAACGTTACATGCGGCTAGCCGATGCACTAGAGGAGCTTTTAAAGCAGTTAAAGAAAGGCGTTTTACAATAGGACGAAGAAATATATTGCAATCTTATATACCTCTTAATGTTCAGTGCTTAGTTCACTTAACATCTTTTGTTGACAAGCAAACATGATAAAGTTTCCAAAATCTAGAAAATCAAGACAGTACATCACAACTGCCCTAATTACAGCATTGATATACTTAAAGTAGTTCTTTTTCTAAACTGTATTATACAATACATGGGATTACAATTGTACAGTTTAATCTGTTGATATGTTTCAGCTGATGACAGTGTCTGCTTAGCTGATTACTAGAGGTGCTAGCGCCCCCTTTTGTACATTTTGTGTACATGTTATTTCACTCTACAATTTTAAAGCATGAGCGGTGAGGAGGCCCAGAGTCTCCCACACCAACACAAATACTAGATTACTCACACACACAAATACACTGTTTAGTAATGTGTGTGTCTATGACCAAAATCTAACAAAATCAAAGTTTTATTTCAGCTTTTGCAAACAGTTTTGCTTTTCACATGGCCTTTTGTTTCTCATTGCCCCCTAGTGCACATTGATTTCCCTCTTCCTCTTCCTCTTCCTCTCTCTCTCTCTCTCTCTCTACTCTGTCTACAGGATAAAGTGACACAGAAAGCTTTACCATAACAAAAACACTATTACACCCTCAGAGCAGACGACCAACACACTAGGTATAACAGGTATAAGACAGAAACATGCGCAAAGACAGTATTGAAACAAATGGCTTGTATGCAGGAATGCACCACATGCAGGAATCAAACTCACACAAACACTTTGGGTTTTCATAAGATTGTTTAATGAAATCTGCAGAAAAAGTAAATGAAAATACATAAAACTGTTATTTTGCAGGTGGGCAAATGCAATGGAGGCAACCACAGTGTTATAGTATCTACCTATTTGCTCAGCTGACAACAAGACTCAGCTCTCCTGCACAATTCCAGACAGCTAAACCCATTATGGTCTTAAAGTCTTAAATCACATCACAGTTGCCTGTGCCTGAGAAACCAGCAGAATCACCCCATTTAAACCTTGTTTTCAATCTTCATTCTCTTTTTAAGGGACAGCTGTGGCAGAAGGTTGCTGGTTTGATTCCAGTGCTGGCAGGTAGCAACTGAAGTGCCCCTGAGCAAGGCATCTAACCCCTGATTGCTCCCTGGGTGCAATAGTGTGCGTTTGCTGGTGTGTGTTCACTCCTCACCAGTAATGGGTTAAATGCAGAGGTCACATTTTGGGTATGGGTCACCATATCTGACAAATATGTCACTTTTACTTTTTTGCCTCCTGAATTAAAGGACAGAGTTCTTACAGCGTGCATAGAGTCACACAGAACAGGTAATGTTGGTGTGTTCCTCCTGCACGCTGTACAGTGTCTCACCTTATTGGCTTTATGGAATAAAAAGTGCCAGATATATTCAGTGTTGTTTAGTGAAACCACAGTTTGCTCCTGTGTTGTGAACGACTGTTATAAAACTACTCATCTGTGTGGGCGAATGTTCATTTGTTAAACTACAACTACTTCTTTATGCAGATATAATTCAGCGTGCTCATTTATACACGAATGCAGTGAATTAATGCAAAATTAAAATTAAGAGCAAGGCATTTAACGCAGTTTCAAATGAACTCGATAAGTAACAAGCTCGTTATAGAAAATGTATTGAAATGTTAAATGTTAATTTATTTAACAGCTAAACATTTAGAATATGTCTGCCACCGAAGATACTAAAATGCTTGATATGAAAGAACAAACAAATGACATTTATATTTGGATTTAATTTATTGTAAAGGATGAGGCGAGCCGTACATTTAACTTAAAATCCACAGTGTAATATGAATTTGCAGCTATATTAAGACATTGCTATGATTTTTTTTAACATTCTGTAGTTAATTTATAGTGGTAGTGAAATTCTACACTTACAAAAACTACAATAGCAACCATACCTTCGGCAAAAAAACTACAAAATCATAACTTGGTATTATAGCTACCACAGTCATCAAAAATGAAATGAATTAGATCTAATTTTGAAAGACATCCTATATGCATTATTATATTTTACAGCGGTAACTAGAACTGTATTGTTACTATGGTATTTGGGCGGTATCTATGGTTACCATGGTAGTATTTTATAAAGGATAAGTGACGTATTTCTGTGCCTTCAGATCGGCATGCATTCGAAGGCCACGCTGGGTAAAAGCTCGATGCAAATCAGCATGCAAATGCTGTCTCCTTTAATTACAAATAATGAAGTGCCACAAGGTTTATTTAGGCCTGCAGTATAGGCCTTTGTTATTGCTACCAAATCGGAGTCTTAAGATGTTCAACAGTAATACTAATACACGTTTATATTGATTAACATATTTTTACTAGAAATGCAAAACATTGCAAATGTAATTCAGTAATTCTGTGTATTTCTGTGTAATGTATTTTTAAAACAAATTGGTCTTTTATATCATGTTGTTTCTTTCATTTGTCCTTGAATGTTACCTTTTTAAACTGTATTAAATTTCAGTAATTTATCTGTGGGTTTTTAGTCCCTTTTTACATTATGAAAATTGTAAAAAGGCCCTGCATAGTCCAGAAGAAAAAGAAAATTTAATGTACATAATTGAAGGGAGAAACAATACATCTTCTCCCTTTTCTTTTGCCTTTTCTTTTTTCAGTCTGTAGGGTAACTGAGAAGAAAATCATAATACATATTATATATAAATACATATATGAACAATTGTCTGCGCAGGGTTATGTCACTTGACTCCTGATATAGTCTATCCAACTCTATTTAGTATCCCTGAATAATAATCCAACTCACACCAATTTTTTCTATTTTTTTCAAACAAAACATATTATTTCTTTATTATAAAACATGGGCTTCCAGGCCTAGCAACAAATGAATACGGCTCAACTGACTAAAACAGAGGCATTATATCAATAACCTTTCTGTGTGTGTGAGCTCTATTATCAAACTGCAGCCTATTAATGTGATATAACCAGGTTAAGATAATTGGCTTCATCAAAGTGGTCTGTGGCATTTCAGCCAACCAAGAGGTTGATTAAGCAGCAGAATGCCTAAATAATTGATATGCAAGAACAGCACAAAACATTTCTCCCTATTTCTTTTAATTCTTTGAAATATTAATAAAGCAGAGGTTCACCATCCTATTGTAAGCCCCTGATAGAGACTGGGTGAAAACTGTCCACACTTGAATATAAACCTTTTTCACTACATGAAACAACACACCTCTGATGTCAGATCAGCCAAAAATGTTGTTTTAGTCAAAGTAGTCTGTTACGTTAATAGTCTCTAGTCAGTTGTAGCGCTATGGTAAGTAGGCCTCATTAGACCAAGCTTTACTAGGTCAGCCAGGTCAGGGCACAACGGACACGACTGCAGGACTGATATAGATGAAGTTATAAAGCAAAGGACAGAGGCCTCTCTAAAGGAGAAAAATTACAATGGTGTGGTAATATGGCAAGAATTGATGCAAATTATGTTAAAGAAGGAAAGTAAGAGAGAAATGGGACTGTTCTGGTTGCCAGACTCCCTTGAGTTACTCTGACCCACTAATGGAAGAGTTATAGATACATTCAAAGACTTTAATTGTCTGAACAGTTATCTCAGTGGGGGCGAGGCTTTACTTCTGTTAGCATATCAAGTGAAAAGTGGGTACATTTAGGTGAGAAGTACAAAGAGTTGTGTCGAGACTCTGAATGATGCAGGACTGAAAAATAATGAGGTTTAATATGGACAACCCTTTCTAAATACACGTCCTGTCTTCATGTGTCTGTACCACATCCATTAAACCAGTACATATAAAAACCTGCTGGTGCACATAATAAAACATAATAAGCTGCTGAACAATTAGAATATAACAGTAGAGAAAGATAATACATTGTGATGGCCAAATCTTCCCAACTGAAACGTTTCTATTAACTGCAGCTGATTGGTGCTGTGGTTTCACTGAGACCTGATAGATAAGAGTCATATTTTCACTTTTACTAGTCATTCTGAGAGGATTTTATATATCATCTGTGAACCCTAAAGTGAATCAAAGGTTAACCACACACAGTTGTTCTTCATATCTACTCAAGACCTGATGTACAATAGGCTGTTGGCCTCTGGAAAAAAAGAAATAAAATATGAATAAATTAGCTTTTCTTCCAGACTAAAACTTACAAAACATATTGTTATGAAATTCATATGTTTTTGTCGTATGCCCTTGTGTCAATTTGTCTGATCAAAATACATGCATCAGAATGGTAAATGAACATCTTTTGTTTACAAACATTCAGAAATACACCCGTGTTAACCTTACTCTGCTTAATCATGTCTTTATTTCCCTGATTTTCCGTCATCCTCACCTTTGCCTAGCATATATGTGCTATTTACAGTATCTCTGTATGGAGGATAGAGTTACAGAACACTATCACTAAATCTATGAAGATTTTGTTCCACCGCTATCAAGCTTTCTTCTGAAGAACAGTGTGGGCATTAACATTTCTCTCTTTTCTTTGAACAAAAACAACAATATAAAAGGAAAATATACAGTTATATATTATTAGAATACAGGACACGTGGAACAGAATCCCACAGATACAGCCCTTAGTCTCATGCATACAATACGGTATGAGTGCATTACATAATCACAATGCTCCATCCTTCAATGTCGTTGTAATAGAAAGATATCAGCAGGGACAGAAACTGAGAGACTGATTAACTGAGGAATAGATAGTCAACAGCAGAAATGAAGGGTGAAAAAACAAGGAGGCAAAATGAAACCGTAAAAAGAGAAGTGTGTATAACTGACAAGCAGCAGTTCAATAAAACAGCAGAGAAGTTAAACCATGGATCATAATCCCACACGATAGCTCTTCACTATACGGTTAGAACTTTGTCACAACTCTTGTACTAATAAGATCAATTTGTTACACACACACACAATATTGAAGAGGGGTAAACGTCATTTGGAATGATACTAAATATAGAAAGACTGAAACCCGGAGCTTTATACACCACCGTCTGGGGCATAGATTGAAGGGGTGGGGCAGTCTGAGTCAGCATCATGCGACTACTGCTTTTTGTGTACAGTGTGTGTGTGTGTGTGTAATAAATGTTTTTCCTCATACCCTGTCTGTGTAGAGGTGCGAGGCAGCCTGCCTGGAGTTTCCATGTTTACATGAGGGATCTCCAGCCATCAGGAAACAAGAAACACCAACTACCAACAATGCTAACTCATAAACTAGACTCATGAAACACAAAAACACCTTTCAGAAAGCGACCCAAAGCACAACTGTATACAAACAATTGCACATGTTAAACATAGATAGACAGATAATGCCTTGAACATGTATTGATATTACTGATTGATAGGACTCTCTCTCTCTCTCTACCTGGTCGACGTCATTCCTCCAGTATTGTGACGTCATGCCCAACGCAAACGCCCTTAACTTACCAAGCAGCAGGAGAATAAAAGGCGCCTTATACAATTTCTGTATATTTGAAGCTGGTAAATGTTATACTTACAGCTTTCAACTTTCAGCTGGTTTGGTGAACTCGTCCTGCTGGAGATCGTCCACGTTGTCCACCAACAAGCAACAGATTTCGCTGCATTTTCAGCGTTTGTCCGTTCAATGATTTCCAACCAATCCATTTACGATTATACGGGAAACAGATGTAGACAAAGTAATTATAGATAAGCAACGATTTTAGGACAGGAAGTATTAAACGTTTTATATATGCATGTTCAATAGAGGAATAAACGCTTATAAACTTACAAATATTAGGCTTGGTTCATGTTGCCATGAAGTTATGTAAGCACATACAGTATAGAAAGGGTTAGACTGACTGCTCTAGTGCTTACTGTTGTAAAACACACGTTTCTGTTTTGCATTTACATTAATAAGGTGAAAGTAACTCGTTGCCTACTGTTCAATCATGTTTTTCAGGTGCGTTGAGATGGAGAGAGACACAAGTAATGATTTTCTTATGATCACACGAAAGTGTTTGGTGGCCTAAACTGCAGGACTCGTACCCACAGCCGAGTCTTAAACGTGGTTTCCATAGTTAGAGACTATTGGCTGGCAAGTTATTTGGGCATGTGCCAAAACGTTTCTTTGCTGGTTAACTAGGTTTCCTAGAGAAACCCAAACTAATGGCAAACCAATGGTTTTGAGTCACAATGCTTTATATTTTCTAAAGCACTTTTTTATTTTATTTCACCACAAATGACCTGTATAAACTTATTATGGGCTGTGCAGACTATTGTTAAATGTCTGTGGCAATATTTACCAAACCATTTAGTATGACATCTGTTCACCCATGCTTACACATCAAACGATGAGAAATATGTGTAGGTCTAGGTGTGCGAGAATGTGTACTGGCAGATGGTTTCTCAGTGTGTACTAAAAAACTTGAATATTTGAATAATATATATGCTCACATAATGTATAAGTTGTTGAGTGCTTTTTAAACTCTTTTAAACTAAAAATCTAAAGTGCTAAAGTGTTGATGAGAAATAATAAATTCTCTAAGTGAGAAACGGTCATGATCTATGACTGTATGCAATGGTCCGGAGGAAGCCCACAATGTACCTTGCGTGGAAATCCTTTGACGCACACATCTATGAGGGGTGTATCTTACATTTGGTGCTGATAAAGATGGCAGAAGATGCTCTGTCTGAGACTGTGCTTGGGGTTTCTGCTGATCTCTCGCTCTCTCTCTCTCTCAGATCCCTGAAACAGATACTAACCAGACATTTTTTTTAAAATAGGGTTAGTTTTATGGTACTACAATAGGTAGTTTATAGTATTTAGTATATCGTGTATGGGTTACCATATCTGACAAAATATGTCACTTTCAGTAGGTAGTATATTGGTACAATATTTATGTGGGTGAAGGTTATACATCACCTGAACAAGTGAGTTTAAGTATATACTGTTATTTAATATTGATATTAAAGTATGATATTGCATTATTGGAGGTAATAATGCTTTTTTTTTACTGAATATACCCCTCAGAATTTAATCCCATTAAAAGCTTTATCAGGTTTACTTATGTGTTGTTGCATTTGTGGCACCTTCACTCAAAAATTTAATATAAAAATCATAGTTTCTGCAAAAATACCATACTCATGTTGCCACAGTTAAAACCAAAGAACTGTGTAACTTCAATGTAACCTAGAATAAATCACTACTGTTATTAAAAATAAAGTGACAGAACAATCTGAAAACTTCTTACACTGCTTAAAAGTGAAATTAAAAGTGTACACTGTTTAATTTTTTATAGTTTAACAATAGTAAGCAGGTCTATCACAGCGTCTTAAACTAATTCAAAAAGATGGAAACTACTGCCATCAAGGGGCAGTGTTATGAACTGCATCTTACAGTACATTTAATTCTACCTATTGCTGCAAACTCAGAATTAAAGATGAAGATCAATAGGACATGCAGAAATTTGCATTACACAGCAGAGGTTAGATAATAAGGATGTGGTACTAGAAAACATATTGTTAATTAAGTGAAACATTAGTTTGATCCCTTTACAAAAATGTTCAATAGAAAGTTATGTGTATCTTATTACGAATACTCTAAATTCTGAGTAAAATATGTATTTCTTTAATACAAATGCTATATGGGATAACTTCACTGTGAATGAACTACTACAATCTCTGACATGGCAGGCAAGGCTCATTGTCATTGTAAAAATCTAAGACATCATATAATGAATGTTTTTTAGTTATATTGTCATTAGATGTGATAGTGTTTGTGTCTTTTAGTATCTTGACATGCTGACAGAATAGAGGCCAAAAACAAAACAAAACAAAAATATATACATTTTATCCAAAACGCACAATGCAGCTTTTCATATTTAAGTTTTATCTGTAATATCCCACATTATTAAGACCAGACATTATGTCAGTTTTCTCAAATGAGAGTATTGCATTGTATTACCCCACAATAGACATCAGAAGTAAGAACAATTGAGGAGGCCCAGAACTCTTTCAGAATATATCGCGTTACAGCTTCACACTCCATAATATAGCTGTACATCTTTCCAACATACTGAAAAGGTTAAAAAAAACATACAAATGTTTTCACATAAAAGGATCCGGGAAGAAGAACTAAAGTGGAAGTGGCTGCCCGATATATTAAGCTTTCTTTAATGGTACGTCCTAGCCAATAGGACAAACACTTTCCTTTCTATACTGAACAAAACGGCAGTAAGCCAGGGTTGCGGATCTTGTACACCGCGATATAAATCGCATTTCAAGCCCTCCACAACCTGCTAACTTCACTCAGTTACAATAATCGTGAACAATCGTAAATCAGTAGAGACTTGAGCAGGTTTCTGACAGTTGCAAAGCAATCGCTGAATGTTGCGTCCCACCTATTTTATTGTTCGCTGTGGGCGCGTAACAAATCTACGCGCTAAATGTCAGCAAAAGTGTTGCTTTTGCGTTTTTGCCTCGCTGTTGCGATGGGACGTTGAAATCATCGTGCTGAAACGGGTGGCAAGTTCGCCTTTTTAATCGAAAGCCAACAAATATCAATCCCCGGGCTCGTGGATGAGAGGCTCGCGCGAGAGGCGACGCATGCGCACTGACACTTTGTGCCATATTGGAATGAGGTCGTGAACGACTAGGCGGAAAAAGACACGGCATCTAAAACCGACTTGAAAAACTCCTCATTGGTAAGAAACGAAACGCAATCCCAAATATTTACGTATTTTACCCTTTGCACTAATCGACCGTGGCTTTAGCGAGCTATTTGGCGTTGCCTTCATCTTTTTTCCCGTCTCCAAAAAAAGGTGACTTGTGCTCGCTCGTATGAGTGCTTGGCTCTATTGCTTGAGCTATGACGTTTCAGTAACTTGACTTGGTTACAGGCGTTTTTAGCATGTGCACGAAATCGGGCGCACTTACATCAACGACAAGCCTCGCTAAGATGAGAAAACGAGTAATACTGGCAGTTGTCGGTTGCATTTTGTGTCTTTCGCAATGAAAGTTGCCTTTCGACGTGAATGCATTAAATGCTATTATCCAGTTATATGTAGCTAGCCAAACACACCGCACTCGACAATGCACCTATCATCTCTTAACGGAGGATTCAGAATATAAAAGAATATTATAGAACGATAGCTATCTGTAATATTACTGTAATATTTATGTCTAAATGTCTCCTATTTGGGTTGTGCTTATGCACTATATTACTGACTTATTTTAATTACGGACGCTTGTTTTTTTTTTTTATTGTAACCTGTATATTTAAATGCCGAAGTTTTGTGGTAAGGTTTCTCATGCACTTTTAGAAAGGACAGTTTCAGTCTTTGGTGGTGTTACATAATTGAAGTTGTGTTGTAAGTCACATCCCTCAGATCAGCAAGTTCTGCGTCAGCGGCAGCTTAAGCTTTCCATCGGTGTCATAGTAATAGAAATGCTATAGAAAGAAAAGAAACGGTGCCTTTGAATGCCATATCAATAGTTTCACTATTACACGTCTGAACCACGCTGAAAATATTTGCATTGCATTTGACTTTTGAATTGTCTATATATCTGATCCGAGTATATTGGCCTTATGCACGTTCTGTATGTTTAAAGCAATGGCTGTGAATGATTAGCTATAGTATATGTGTTAAATACTTTTAAAGTATGTCGATATGTGTTTAGAGGACCTGACTGTGGTTGATCCACGTGAAAGCGGCCACTGCGTCATTTGTCATGATCTTATTTTCGCTTTCATTGATTTTCTAAAACAGTTTATGTTAGTTTATATTGGGTAATTCACGCTTTGGTTTTTGAGTAAGGTGATGCAGACTTTGGCAGGAATGTGATGAGGGTTCATAGACTTCATATGTATAACATCTAGTAACATCTAGTACTTTTCCTTTCTGACTCAGCCTTTTGAAAAATCACCATAGTAACCATAGTATTTTCCGCCAAATACTAGACTACAATTTATGTTACTTCTGTGCATATTAAATTCCAAATTGACCTTTAAAACCTGTCCAAAACCTTACGAATCGTAATGCCATTTTAAGTACTTTATTGTAGTTATGGTTGTCATGGTAATTATTTGTTAGGGTAAATTCTTCACATCAAACTTCTTTAATGAACTTAAAGAGTCTTTTTTTTATTTCTTGATTTTATTTATGGTACCCGTGGTAATGTTTGTAAGGATAAATCTGTTGATAGTTTTGCTGAAGGAAAGGGACATTGTTTTTTAAACAGCCTGGGCTGCTCTTTTAAGTCCCTATTGGGGACCACTGTGACCCCCAGTATATTGTGTCTGTGGCCTGGGCTGTGCTCCAGGGCTCTGAGACGGAGATGGACTGGAGGGGGTGCAGTGAAAGAGCTGATCCCAGTGCAGCGGGAGGGTTACGTCCCACCAACGGCTGTCAGGGAGAATGTCTGACTCTCATTAATAGAGACATCAAGCTTCACAAAGACAGCTTGACAGCTCTAGATGAATGGACAGAGTTGATACAACTTTGTTGCCATTTTTTAAAAAAATCTTTCTTTTTAAGAGTGACATTTCAGACTGTATGTATATAAGTTTAAACCTGAACATTGAGGGATGTTTCTGGATTTTTGTGTGTGTAATTTTCTAGTGCGTTTCTAGATTTTCTAGTGCGTTTCTAGTGAAGTTATTTGTTTGGTTTGTTTATTTTCTTTTATAGTATATAAGTGGCTTGTATTTTATTGTTATTTTTTTAACATGTTTCATTTTATTTAAAGCCTATGTAATGAGTCTTTACCTTTTAGTTGAACATTAAATCTACACAAACCTTTTCATATTGCAAAGCTGTGTATAAGGTGTTATGCATTTCTCCTTATCAAAGGTGATGCAAGGAGGGTGAGTGACAGAAGGGCTTTTATCATTAAAGCTACAAACACATGGAAGATGACTCCTGCTTACTTAAATGAGCTAGACTGTGTGAAAGTTTTGTGTCTTTTACAAGTCTCCTCATGTTTCTGTTTTGACACACACACACACACACACTGTTTTAATTGTTTTATTGTTTTTAAACACAGCTTGTTATAAACAATATCACCTAACCCTTATCCACACTCTAACCCTAACAGAATAAAAGTTTTTTTATTATTTACTATATTGTTTTTACAAATTATGACATCTCCATAAGGAGGTTTTGCACAGATTTGTCTGGTTTTGCTGACTTTTGTACACCCCCCCACACACACACACACACACACACACACACACACACACACGCTCGCTCACTCACACATATTGTGAGAGGCAAATAAGCTTCAAAAAGTTTCAAAAAGGCTTTTATATATAACATTCAAAAATCATAATCTCTTTGTTTTTATTTGTTTTTTCCTCATTATTCATGTAGAAGCTGTTCAATTGTGCTCCAGGGGGTTTAAACATGAGCCTTCAGGCCCTGGAGTCTGGTAAGTTATTTATTCCTTTCTTTGTTTTCCATCACTAAATAAATTGAAAAACAATCTCATAGTCTATTCCCTGACCCTGAAAATTATGCTGTTGTAAGCTTTTTGGCTCTATCACACATATTTAAATTGGATTAGGACAGAACTTGTCTGACAAAGAGTGGTGAACATTTTTGCAAGCAAAGTTCACTAGAACATGAGTTTGAACTCCTGTTGTTCAGTTGATAGAGCATTGGGTTAGCAGTGTAAAGGTTGTGGGTTTAAATCCCAGGGAGCACATGTACTGATAAAATGTATAACATGTATGTAAGTTGCTTTGGATAAAACCGTCTGCCAAATGCGTAAATGTTTTATTGTAAAATATTATTACTGTACATAGCAGCCCTCAGTTTCATGCTCTGTTGATGAGCTGATGTGTTGTGAGTGTGTGAGCTGATGGTTGCAACTTTTCAGATGCAGACACTGGTCAGGATGCGCTGGAGTTTAACTGGGATGATCACCTGGAGGAAACTGGGGCACTTTCTGTTCCTCATCATGCGTTCAAACACGTGAGTAAATGGGCATGCAGTGAAGCTCCTCAGCTAACAATTTTAGGCTGTAAGAACATTTCTCTAACTTTCCATTAAGTAACAAAAACGTTAAATATGTTAGTTGATTTGTGAACATTCAAAATGTCTGTTTTTTGTCCATTCTTGGTTATAAGAACGTTATGTTAAACATTTTTTACATTTTCAAAACATTCCACTGACTAAAGAAAAAACGTTTTTGATACATAACATTAAAAAATTTCTAATAACGTTTTTTAACAATTCTTGTCTCCTTTAGAGCTAAACCAATATTTTGTGTTAAACATAGTCTGCCAAATAATCTGCTCACTCTATTAATAAATCACTAGTAGCTAATTCTGATGTTGCGTTCAGGCACAGGACACCATGCTCTATTCTAGGCCTACCTAGTTATGATTTCATATAGATTTAGTGCCTGAGAGGTCTCTATAGTGATCCGTAGCTGTCAGAATGCTTCGTTCTCACAGGCTGGTGTTGTAATATGTGTAAGTAATATAGTCTTTCATGACAAACTACAAACAGGTCTTAAAACACATGCAACACCTCCAAAGAAATAAGTTTATACAAAAAACAGTTATATACTAAACAGATTATATTAAGTAACAGTAGACATCAGAGAGCAGTATAACTTAATAAAAATGTATAACAGTATAAAATTGTATTATCACATTTAAGATATTGTTGTGCCGTGTTTACAACTACTTTTGTTTTAGTTCAATTATTTGACATAAATGTGTACTATCTTATCTGGTTGGGGGAAAAGCCTTATTACCCTTAAATTATATGTCACCTGGCTATGACACTTGCTACGTTTGTGTTTACTCAGAAGTCATCACCGTAAGATTTGTTTGTTCATGGTCAGCTGTTTCAGACAGTGTTTTATCTCTCTGCAGGTAGACCAGGGTCTGCAGACTGGTCTGACTCCTGGTATGAAGCTAGAGGTGTGTGTGCGCACAGAATCTGAAACCGCTTACTGGGTGGCCACAATAATCACCACCTGTGGACAGTTGCTGTTGCTGCGATATGAGGGCTATCAGGATGACCGGCGTGCTGACTTTTGGTGTGACATCATGACCGCTGACCTGCACCCGATTGGATGGAGCAAACAGCAGGGTCGACCAATGAGACCTCCCGATGGTGAGCAGATGAAATCATGGAAATAGCAACTTTTCAAATGTAGTATTGTTTTATTATCACTCAAAAAGAGGTCTGACAGTGTGGGGTGCCGCTTTTAATACACAATACATTTGAAATAATTGTATCTTTATTTCTGAATACCCAATATACGCGTATGGTGTCAGTTTATACAGGAACAAGAAAAGTGTGCAAATCGCATGAGCAGTCTAAATAAATATAGTGACATCATGTAAGAATGTGATTTACACACTGAACGTACTTGAAAACTCCAGCACTGCAGATTTTGAAACGCATTTGACAGACGTCACTGCCTTCAAGTATGAGTCGCTGTGATTGGCTGCCCTCCAGCATTTTTCGCATCTCATTAACATAAAGTTAAGCCTCTCTCAACCCACCTCTTCTGTCAATCCCACAATCCCCTGTGCGTGCCTGTCACTCAGCCCTCATAGAGAATGAATTAAAAATGCCTTCTCGGCGCCTGTTATATTGAGTTTCCATTGAATACGCACAAAGACACACAGAGAGACTTCTTATCCAACTAATTTGTTTCATTAGTTAATCATTTGTTTCAATAATTGTTTCATTTTATCATTCACTCAAGACCTCAGCATTGTACTGTTTAGGTAAAGATGGACTGAATTTAGGCTTTAAAGAAGTAACGCTCTCAGTTCTCAAAGGCTTTGTATATATTGTCCATGCAGTGCCAGATTTGCATATTTCTTTATGTACTTGAACTGCTGTCTCGCAGCATTGTGCTAATTCCTGTAGGTGGTTGCTCATAGTTGATTTGTGGGCAAGTTGAGGAAGTGGGGGAGGGGTGTTGGGGCTTTTATATAGCTTTTAATATAGCTTTCCGCTCTGTAATGATGGGCACACACTTTTCTCCACTGAAATTATTAAAGAGCCAGTTTTAATACTTAAAGCACTGTTTATTAATAAAATCCTGGAGCAGAGTATAACAGATACAGGCCTTGAGAAGATGTTTGCTGCAGTTTTTCTGCCTCCAGGCAGTGCTTTATTAACTACTGCACTTAGCTCACAAAATACTACGTCAATTGTGAAGTGACCTTAAGTGCAAAATGACTAGATGATAAATGATCCACTGTTTCTTGCTAATGTCTTACTAATAAAGATATGTTTATTGAATTGGTGTTTAGGTGTGCGTGAGAAGCACCAGGACTGGGAGGCTCTGCTAGAGAAAGCTCTGTCTGAAACCTGCAGTGTCCCTGCTAATCTACTGGAAGGGGTGAGAGGCAATCTAGCATGGCAATCTAGCATCTAAAACAGCAGAAAGTTTTCTATAATGGTTAGGTTTAGGGGTAGAGTTAATGTAGGGGGATAGAATATACAGTTTGTACAATAAAAAACCATTACATCTATGGAATGTCTCTTTAAAACATTAAAACACAATGTGTGTGTGTGCGTGTGAAGGCCCAGCGTGGCTGTAATCCTATAGATCTCTTGAGTCTGGGTCTCAACATTGAGCTTGTGGACCGTCAGGATACTGGAGTGGTCTGGTATGCAGTGATTGAGGATAATATAGGGGGCCGTTTACGGCTTCGATATGCTGGCACAGAGGGGCTCCCGGACACCCATTCAATCACATGGGTCTTCTACCTGGACCCCCTGCTACATCTGCCTGGCTGGGCACAGGAGCACAACTGTACCCTTAGACCACCAGCAGGTGAGACTAATAGTACTAATTACTAATTTAATGTCTGTATGCATGCAATAATCCTTAACATTTACCAAAATTTACAGCATGTGATGTTTTTGCATGCACAGTACAGTATTTCAAAACTGGCTTGTTTTCATGTTTATGTGTCCTGCACTATACTAAATTTAAAAACTAGCTAGCGTTTGAAGTGTAAAAGTTGTCAGTGCTACTAAAACCATGGTAACAGCAGCAGAAACTGGAAATCCATTTGGATCTTAAGTGTCATTATTAGCAACCATCAAGTGAGTGAAAACTTCAACAGGATGTGCCTTATTTTGCAGTATAATCTTTCTGACTTCCTTCTAATGTGCAAAGCAACTTAATTCATAATTGATATCCTCTGTGCTAAAATCGTAAGCCATTTTTAAGTCATTCTTCCAAGACATGTTTCCACATATCATTTTCGTAACTTCATATAAAACCTCATCTAAGTCAGCCAGCTAGATAACATTACCATGGTGACATACATTAAGAAGCATATTTCACAACACAACAACGTTATAGAAATCACAGAAAATCAGATGTCTGAAAGTATATTCCATAGTATACTCCATAGAGTATGGTCACAAATGCATGTATAGACCTCATCAGACTCTGTTTACGATGTCATGCAGACAAGTGAAGTATACTTTAGGCTTAAATAATCATTAGAATGTAAAAATGCTCAATACAGCAAGTAAGAGTTCTGTCAGCTGGCCCAAATGTGACCCTAGGCGAGTGGGCCATTCTTACTGTTGAGCCCTGCCTGTGTACTTTTACCCTGGTAGAGTTTAGCTAATCAATAAGAGGAATTGATGCATAGGGGAGGGTTTACAGGGGCTTAGATCAGAGTCCACTAGCTTTTAGAAGATAAACGTTTGATGAGGTCAGCAGAGAGCTGATCATGTGTTTATGTTTGTTTGTTGCAGCTCTGCTCCCTCTGCGCACCGAAGCTGAGTGGGAGGAGGTGAAGAAGAGCATCTCCTCTCAGGAACAGAACTCCAGCATGAGAGATGAGTTTTACAGGGTCAGTAAATACTGACCAACTATGACGTGTTTGGTAAATTTACCGTGTTTACGTGTACAAGCCGTAAACTGTAGAGTTATCGTGATCCATGAGACCTTTTCATCCTTGAGCAAAGCATTAAACTGCAGGTTGCTCCAAAGGGATTGTCCTTGTAGCAAGTATACTGTAGGTCACCTTGGATGAAGGCATTGTTAAGTGTCAGTTAACCAATCAATGTTGCCTGGATTAGCATACTGGCATACTACTCAAAATTGTATGTATATTATGTAATAAAGAAAGCCGTTGTGAAATGATACAGGCGACATGAAACTAGTGTCAGTATACAAAACTGTCACGATTGACCAATCAGTATCAAGTCATTTCAGGAAAGCTGTTGAAAAATTCAGTTCAGATTTATTTACAGTATATAGTGCTTTGTACAATTTTGTATTGTTGCAAAGCAGCTTTACAAAAATTTTAGAGCAATTATTTGAGACATAAGGAATAAAGAAAAGATAAAAACAGACAAATTAGAATACCTAGTATTCAGAGTTTAGAAAAACACACTTATTTTCTACTCATGTTTCTACTCATTTTCTTCTTGTTTTTAAAGCACCTTGCTTTGTAAATTATTCAGTTATATTGATGGACTCTATGCTTCTATATTCAGGACAGACCGGCCATCACTTCACACTGTTTTACTGAAGGCATGAAGCTGGAAGCTGTGGACCCAGCAGCTCCCTTCACCATCAGCCCGGCCACTGTGGAAAAGGTACCATACCTGACCCTTTCTGTCCCCTAAAGTATCTCCCTCACATACTGTATACTCTCATCGGCCCAAAACTGTGGTTGACACACCCAGCTGTTGTAATTTACCTTATACTTTGCTGAATAGTCTAGTTAGTATATCAAAAAGCTTTAGCAGGAAAGTGGCCATTGGAGAACATTGCCCTACTTATTGCCTGACAAGCTAAAACGGCCCTAACCATAATACCCCCCTCCTCCACCCCCAGCCTCACCCTTATCAGCTTGTGAGGCTGAACAGCCTGAGGCTTAATTTTCTGTTTCATTTTGTGTTGTCAATCACAACTTTTGCCTTAATAACAAGGTTGATTTAAAAAAAGCAGACCCAGAATGCCCTTTGTGATCCCACTTCAAAAGGAGGGTGTATTCCATAAACATGCTTCCAGTAACTGAACTCAGGAAAAGGAAAACCGGTTGTAGACCTGTGCCTTTATTATTGTAGCTCTGCATGCTCTGTTCATTAACCTGTGTGTGTGTGGTGTGTGTGTGTGTGACAGGTGTTTAATGATCAGTTCTTTCTGGTGCGGATGGATGACATGAGAGACGAGGCACAGGAAAAGGGTGGTGGACATGCTTTCCTCTGTCACAGAGACAGTCCTGGAATCTTCCCAACACAGTGGAGTCTAAAAAATGGAGTAAAGCTCAGTCCCCCTCCAGGTCTGTACATATGACCTCTTTAAGACAAGATAAACAAAATAAAATAAAACAAAGTAAAACAAAAAGCGAAACAAAAATAAATGAAATACCCAACAATATATTAACACCAAGACACTTGTAAACTGTAGATCCTCCCTTTAACCTTTGGAGGAGTTTCAGTTCTTTCCAGAATGCTGTTCTACAAGTCCTGAATTGTCTGTAGGGGAAAACTGCTGTTCTCTTTGGAAGGGAATCTGCCTTTAAAATTTTGCATGGTGGTTTATTGAAGTTCAGATCCGAGAATTTGCCACCATAACATTTAAGTTCATCCTGGTAGCCATGAAACACTCAGAATTCATCTAGCATTGAGCATTATCACCCAGGAATACAGAACAATAGAGAACATTGTTTTTGCAACAGAATGCGGCATGTGCTGAAAAATGGCCTCCTTCCTTGGCCGTTATACTTGCCAACAGAGCAGTCATTAGATCTAATGATACCATGGGGTGACAGGCCATGTCATTACTGGTCCCTCTTATTTTAACAACTGGAAACATCCTTTGGATTTTGACAGTCTTCCAAGGGCTAAAATAATCAGTATATTCTAATAATCAGTTATTTATTGCTGTTTAGGTGTCACCATTTTCGTGCTCCTTGCATTAGGTTATGAATTATAAATGTGTTAGATTTAGATATGCTATTTGACCTCTTTGTTTACCATGAAGCTATAAAAGTTCTGACAATTGTAAGTCATTTGAAATTTCAGTGTATAGCTGAAATATTGATTTAATTGTTATTTGGATTATAACTGGAATTTTTTAACTGTTAAACTCTAAAGTTAACATTTTGGTGTGTTGCTTTAGTTATTAGTAGTCTTCATGTATATTAGAAAGAAACAATCTAGTTTGAAGCCTCTCTCTTAGGTGCACTCATTGACCTTTGTGTGTGTATGTGTGTGTATAGGGTTTCAAGGTCAGGACTTTGACTGGGCTGACTATCTAAAGCAGTGTGAGGCTGAAGCAGCCCACCAGCACTGTTTTCCACCCGTGAGTGTCTCTTTGACATACGCAAATATATACTTTAATGACCTTAATTTTAGTTATGAATTTAACACATTTTTGAATTGAAAGTAAGTTATGAAATAAACCTTTAATTATACCCTAAATTTTAAATATCCTACGCTTATTTTATAATGCTAATAAATATTTAGGACAAACAGATTTTTAAGGGTTAATAGCAAGAATTAATGTTTATTATTGCCCCAGTGTTGAATACAGGCATCAGTACATGAGCTTGAACGATACATATTGTAAAGATTTATCTGTTTTATCTGATTATTGACGGTTTTGTAGCTTGCTTGAGTTGACAAATCCAGTGTTTGAATTGTCTTTCAGGAACCTTCTGATCAGTGCATTAAAGAGGCTATGATGCTGGAGGCCGTCAACCCACTCTGCCATGAAAACATTCACGTAGCAACTGTTACCAAGGTCAAAGGTCAATACATGTGGCTTCGTTTAGAAGGTGCGACGTCAACACTTCTTTTTTAGCATGACCGTTCTAGATGATCATAAATAGTTATGTAATATCTCTATAAAGAAGCTAACAAAGTTGAGCCTCTGATTAAAAATAGTCAGACTACTAACATCCTCATTACTTACACTGGGCTTAACCCCCTATATTATTTATATCAGTTGACCTCACAGAAGTTTCTCCCTGTCTTTGCTCAGGTTTAAAGCAACCCATCCCAGAGATCATAGTACACACAGACTCTATGGATATTTTCCCAGTGAGCTGGTGTGAGACAAACGGTTACCCTCTGCAATACCCCTGCAAGCCCAGAGGTCAGTGATATAAAGCTAGCTGCAGAGTTTCAGCTTACTCTGACACCTACATGTATGTGATTTTAAACATTTTCAGAAGTACTGTTTATTGCTTTGTGTGAAGCTTTATAATGACAGAACAATGCATTTAGACCACAGGCAAATGAACTTTTCAGTTGATGTTTATGTTTATTTTGACGATTTTTAAAGAAAGTACATCACAGTCTTGATTTTTTTTTCCTGCAGTGGAGAAACAGAGAAAGGTGGCAGTCGTTCAGCCAGAGAAACAGTAAGACACAGCCTGTCTATTGAGTTTACAGTTTTGGTTATAGAAGAATACTTGGTTATAGAAGACTTCACTCTTTCATTGCAGTCGTACCCCATCAAAAGACTCCTCACCTGATACTACTAAACAACAGATGAACAACAGTCAGGCTGAAATCAGTGAGTGCTGTTGTCATTAAAAACATGGTGATATGAATAGTCCCATAAAGTCCTGATACACATTAACATGTTACTATTCTGATCCTGTTTGTACCACCAGCGGGTCAGGCAAATGGGAAATACTGCTGCCCTAAGATCTATTTTAACCATCGTTGCTTCTCTGGGCCGTACCTCAATAAGGGCCGTATTGCAGAGCTGCCCCAGTGTGTGGGGCCCGGGAACTGTGTCCTGGTACTCAAAGAGGTTAGTCATTACACATTACTTCAGTTTGAAACAGAGTTTGGATGTCTTTTGTTTTTTTTCTTGTAATAGACAATAGCCAAATTCCCCATCTATTTAATTAACAGCTCTATTAAAATCCTAAAGAGAAACATTATATAGGCTTCTTGAGGACTGCTAACCTTTCTGCTAACCTGTGGCTTGGACAGGTGCTGACGCTGCTGATAAATTCTGCCTATAAGCCCAGTCGGGTGTTGAGAGAGCTGCAGCTGGACCAGGAGGGTCGTTGGCAGGGTCATGGAGAAACACTTAAAGCTAAGTGAGTATGCAATTTAAAATGAGGAGGCTATTTGTGCTTGTTGGCAGTGTGTATTAATAATGAATATAATGTAATAAATGAATAATTATATAAAATAATGGTAAATAACAGCTCTTGGGTTCCTAAGCAGTATGCGTGCTTTACAGGTACAAAGGAAAGAGCTACAGAGCGACAGTAGAGATAGTTCGCACAGCGGATCAGGTGACTGACTTTTGCCGAAAGACGTGCATTAAACTAGAGTGCTGCCCCAACCTGTTCGGACCACGAATGGTTCTGGAGCACTGCTCGGAGAACTGCTCCGTGCTCACCAAAACTAAATACAGTGAGCATCACTTATGCACTTTTCAGTAGTTGTGTACTTTTTGTGTACAGTTGTGTACTGTTGGGTATTTGTCTGATTGTCTGATCAGGGTTATAGATTTATTAGGCATTTGTGCAGGCTTTTATAAATATACTGTTGATTTTTTCAATGACACATCTCACAAACACATCTTACATTTTGTGTAAGAAAAAGCTGTATTGTGATTTCAGATAGCAGATTGGAAAATGTGGGATTGTTGCAAGTAAAATATGATTTTTTTACTTTTGATTTTGGTTTGAAATGTGACCATGTTCTTAACAGTTTCCCTGAGATTCAGCCATATGAATCATTTAAATCTTAAAATTTGCCTTTACTTGCTGTTGTTAAAGTTGCCCTATGAAGCTAACTGAACTGAACCTGTTGTGTAGCGTATTATTATGGGAAGAAGAAGAGCAGACGCGTAGGACGCCCTCCTGGAGGACATTCAAACCTGGAGGGGGGTGTGAAGAGACGAGGCAGGAGGAGGAAGAGAAGAAAGCAGCTCTTCGTCCACAAAAAGCGACGTTCTTCTGCCTCAGTTGACAATACTCCAGCAGGCTCCCCTCAGGTAACTCAACAGAAACTCTTCAGAGTGTGACCACTTCTTTTATCTGCTTTCATATGCTCATTAGAATGTGAAATACTGGTTGAAACACATGCAGTCAAAGGTAATGCAAATGCCATTGATATTAAGATTCAGAATCTGGACAGAATTCAGTTTCTTTACAGTCACTTCTAAAATTGTTTGGTTAAAGAGCGTGACTGCTGTTTGGTCTCACAGGGCAGTGGTGATGATGAAGACCTGGATGAAGATGATTCTCCGAGTGAAGACACGGGCTCTGAGATACAAGATGAGTTGATGGATGACTCTGAATACTCAGAGAAGAAGTCACAGCCCCCCACCCCCTCCCCCTCTCCACCAGAAACCCCCCGCTCTACACGCAGACGCCGTAAGGCTCGCTCTCCTTCCTATTCTGATGATGAAAACAGACCTCCTTCACCCAAGGTAACCTTTCAAAAGCAAATTGTCTATCTAGATACCATTTTAATGCATCATAGCCACTTTACTTATCAAAGGCTATTCCAAAACATGTTGTGGCCCAATTCTAAGGCAGCATCACATAAGGATGTCCCAAAATGCATTGTGGCAGTAAATACTGCTGTGTGTTGATTATTATCAATGAACTTTCACTCGGCCATTAATGAACCATACTATTAACTGGTACAACTTGTAATATTGTAATGTGAAATAAAATATTAGCTTACCGTTAAGCATAAATTTTATAGTTTAAAAGACGTTTAAAGTTTATAGTTTTAAATCTGTTTCAGTATTTCATTACCACTGTCATGTGTTTTTCTTTGTCATATGGTGACTGTTTAAATCTGAAACCTATAACTAGCTTTGTTTAAATACTTAACACTAAATCTAAGACTTTAACCATGTTTAGCCTGTATGCAAACTGACTGTTTTGCAACGTCTCTTCAAAAGAGTCCACGTGCTGAAGTTCCTCAGAAGCTTTGCTTAGACAGCAGTCCACTGGAATGGAGCGTCACTGACGTTGTACGTTTCATCAGGACAACCGACTGTGCTCCGCTGGCACGCATCTTCATGGATCAAGTAATAAACACACACAAAATACACACCTCCAGTTTATTCATTTAAAAATGCTCTTATGTTGATTATTGCACCACCTGTTTTCGTACAGGAAATTGATGGCCAGGCCCTGCTTCTGTTGAATCTTCCAACTGTTCAAGAATGTATGGACCTGAAGCTCGGCCCCGCCATTAAGCTGTGCCATCATATTGAGAGGGTCAAGCTGGCATTTTATCAACAATTTGCCAGCTGAGGGTGACATCCTTTAAACTCACTCAGTGCTTTAGAAGCCTCCCTTACCATTAGTTCATCTACACGACAGGCACAGTCAAGATTAACTACTGGAGGGACATTTTTCAACAGGGTAAATGTGGTACTTTTACAGCTGGGCTGTACATCTCAATTTAAGCTTTGTTCTGGACTGCTGTTTAGTTTAATTGTGTGATCTTTCTTTTTGAAATTAGTTGAGCTCAGGTTATGTTAAGCCTGGGTCAATGAACTAGTTTCACAGAGTCTGCAAAAATCAGCAAAGCTCTTTGCTTGTTTTTGAAACATTTATTAACTGTAGAGCGGATGACAATGCAATTACCTTAAGCACAAATTAACAATTGCCCATGTACTGTAAGTGGTATGCACACCTGTACATACAGGAGAGTGAATGTAAATAGTGTAAATAACCAGATGTTAATTTTAGTGGGACTAAATGATCCCATTTCGCTTTGATTTTCTATAAAACTTTGGAAACTACACTGTAATGCAACAGTATGAAAGAAAAGTCTGCCGTTGCGATTTGTGTAAATACTTATAAACTTTTGATTATCCTAATACAGTGTTACTAAATAAAAATGTAGAGTAATAAACAACAGTGAGGTGTTACGGTTAAGACATAAGCACACAAAGATTTCAGGTTACTGACTGTGATAGGAACAATATAGTGGCAAATCCAGGGTCTGTTAACACCAAATTAAAAAGAGTCTTGGTACTCTTTTAAACATGACAGCTTATTAAAGTAATATTTTTTAATATCACGTATTACAACCTTTGTTTAAATGCATTAAATAATTACAAGGCCCTCTATGTTTTGAGCCTGGTGACTAAAGATTATAAATAACTGGTTTGGTTTGGTCCTGCATTGCAACTATCTGCATTACACATCCAGTCATTTGAGTTGATATTTATCGGCTGTATTTGAATTAACAATGAGATATGCAACACTCTCCCTTTTCTTAGTTTAACATCCATCTCCCTTGCTTCCCCTGGTATGTAAGCATTTGTGCTGGACTGGTGAAAGATGTTTTTGATACCGTGTTTGCCATGTTCTGTTTTGTTTATTTCTTGTTTTTCACCCAATGAATTAAAAGGTTGTTTAATGAATATTGATTTACTTTGAATTACGTGTTGGTGAAAAATGTTATTTAAAAGAAAATAAATTGAATGAAATCTTGCCTTTGAGTTTGTCTGTTTCCACTAGTGAATTTAAGTAATGTTTTTAGGGTTTAGTAAGGCAGTGTCATTTACAAACACAAAGACAAAACTGGGCCATATCTGTTCTACAACAACCTAATTGTAAGTTCACTAATTGCATTTCTTTTTAATTCATTTGTGAAAAAATCGATTTTTGCTGTAGTTTTTTTAATATTAAATCATTTAAATATCTTCTTTAATTGCAGTTACCCTCTTCGTAACGTCATGTTTTATTCTCTTCATCGTGTATGCATTCAGGACGTGATTTTAATAAATCCTTCCTTAATTGCCTGCCGCTAACAGAGATACAACCTCCCAGTGTGTAGAACTACATATCCCGTCATGCACCAAGCGTGGCACAGTGATGACGCAGAAGACCGTCGCGTAAATGAGTGGAAACGGCATCTGAGTCAAGCGGGCAAGGAAGAGTCTTTCCTTTATGGATGAGATTTTTTTTTATCGGATACAGATTGAACATTTCATCTGATCAAACTCTTCTCTTGAAACGGGCTTGTCGGGAGTCGGTTTGCTAGCAGCACCGTGTGATCAGACTCAAGCTATACATGACAACCATCAGATCATCCTGCTGAAGCCAGTCGCTTATTGCTGTATCCGTGTCATAAAGGGAAGTGGAGTTTATAACATCGTATTTATTGACTTGAAGAAGCGATGATGTGGACTGTTGTACACATAAAGCTTCAGTATTTTATTGCACCGGCTAACCAAAAACGCCATTAAACAACTACCATTAAACATCCCAGTCTGTAGCATGTGTGCACAATGCAAAGGATGACGTTTGTAAAGCACAACTTGCTGGCCGAGATTAGGTAGCCAACATCTAGCAAAAAGCAGGATATTTCCATCGAGTTTCAATATGCAATGCATCAAGTGATAGACTCTCAGTTATGATCCTACGATAGCTGCGTCTTAATCTGTAGACCACTGCTGCTTATCACGTCTGGGAGGCTGATATTTGTGTGGGATCGAGTTTTTTAACCCGGGGTTAAGTATGGCTGCTGTTGGGGTTAGTGTGTTATCCCGGGGTCAGCTGTCTCCAACCTCCAACTCCTCAGCCCCTGATCCTGATACAAAGGGCTGCTCCAGCGGGGACTTTATGGACTCGTTTGGCATCTTCTTGCAGGGCCTGTTGGGAGTAGTGGCCTTCAGTACCCTTATGTGTAAGTACAGACTGATGCCTTAAATTCATCACCATTCATTTGATATTGAAGTCTGTCTCAAAATCAGTGGCACAGAAGTGTGACCTAGTGCTTAACCCAGGGTCAACGGACACCCTAACATAAAGTTACATAAGATTAATCCAGGGCTAAGTGTAGTGTGTGAGCCTACAAGTGAAATGAGCTGCCTAGCTAGACGGCTTGTTTTAGGTATTATATGAACATGCAATGTTAGGTTGACTAAGCTTTGAGAGACAGCCAACAAGCGCTCCCACGTGGTTAGCGTTTTTTTTAAGTCAGTACATCACCCTTGAGAGATCTGCATTTGAGAATGCAGATGGTCGTCAAGTAATGAAACAGCTGGCTGAATTTTGCTAGGATGTTTCATCAGCTTAGGCAGACGCATTGTAGACTGTAGAGCTCTTGTGATTGGTCACTGGAGACGGCAGGCCAAAGCATGTCGGTATCATTCATTGCCTCTGCTGTTTGAACCTGACACTGTCCTTGCACTCTTTAATTAAAGCACTTTTTTGGGTTTCCTGATAAGCCTTCATCAAGTGTTTGTTTTTTGCGTCCTATCAGATGGTATTGTAGGTCATTCAGAGTCTCCTTGTCTTGTGTGTGTGCTCGCATGCATTTTTTGAGAACTAACCAGACAGACTAACTCAATCGAGTGGATAAAACATCTAAATTTTTATTTATTTCATGCCCTTTGAGATATACAAAATCTGTTTCACCTCCTCCCTCACTGGTTATGCAAGCTGTGATTGTAAAGAGTAGGAGATGGTGTTTACAGGCTCATAGTTAATAGCTGTACACAAACAAACAGCCATTGTGAGAAACAGGCTGTCCTTTATCTGTGTGAGCCGCTGGGTCACGTTTGGCAACCAGAGTGATTGCACTAGTGGTTTCGACAGCTCACACAAACAGCAGTTCTCACCTCTTCTTTAAAAGCAACGCTGCAATTGCATCAGCCGGTTTCATGTTTACCGTGCTCCTCTGCAGTTCATTTTACACTTTGCTTTGTGTACAATGTGTACAAATTTGTATAGAGATACACAGAGTTTTATTAACTGGTTTGGTTTAGTGTACACACTGTATGGACAATAGTATGTTGACACCCCTTTCTAATTAACAGGTTTGGCTAGGCCCCTTTAATCCAGTGTACTGTATTTTTAATTTGTTTTCCATTGTTTGTCCATATAGTGCAGTTTTGAAGGTGTTATCAAATAAACACCTCAGTGATTGTTTGACCAGGATGAATATCTGTACTGTGTTAGAGAGGTTTAGTTTTGTGTTAGTGTAGGAAGTTCTTTAAACTGGTAACTATGCAGTTCCTCTTCACTCTTCTCCTTTCCACCCTGTTTTTTTACATAACACCATGCTAGATAGACCAGCAGGCAGTTTTTAGCATCATCACTGCACCCGTGTGGTAGACATTATTGATTACCTCCTGCTCTACTGCTGCCACTGAAATCTTCTGTTTCCCCTCCACAGTAAAGCACTTCAGGGAGCCCAAGCACGAGCGAAGACCCTGGAGAATCTGGTAAACGTCCTTTTTGTGTCATTTGTAAGCATTAGATACTTTAACGCATTGGAACGCATGCACGTCCAGTGCTGCACTTCACTGACCTGAGATCAGTCTAGCGGCCCTCTTAAGCCCATCTTCTCTTGCTCAGGTGAGGGGGTGACTTGCTGAAGGTGAGTTCTAACCAGGTCTCCCTCTCACCGCCCCCCCCCCTCCTTTCCCCCTCACCTCTCTCAGGTTTCTGGACACGTCCAAACAGGCCATAGGAATGCTGTTCATTCACTTTGCCAATGTGTACCTGTCTGACCTCACAGAGGAGGACCCATGTTCACTGTGAGTCTGTGTGCATGTCGTTGTCAGTGTTTTCCCCCACACATCGCTGTACTTCCCCACTGTGTTATTGTGTGTCTGTGATTTACATAGCTGTGATATGCTGTGCTGGATAACTTCCGTACTTCCTGTGTTGTTTCCGTAGATACCTCATCAACTTCCTGTTGGATGCCACCCTGGGGATGCTGGTCATATATGGTGGTGTGAAGGCAGTTAGCGCCGTGGTTGAATGGAGACAGTGGGACTCTCTGCGTTTTGGAGAGTATGGTATGAGGATCAGTTTTAACCCTAACTGTCGAAAGTAAATCAGAAACTCCAGTGGGACTTTCATTTGCTGTTGGGTTGATATTGAATAACACCTCAGCAAAGCTTTCATGTGGTTTTTGGCCTGTAAAGAGTGCAGTCCTCAGATTCACAGGGCAAATTGAATCATACCTAGCCTTTGTTAGATTGTGTTCGCTTGATGAGTTTCCATTTTCATTAATGGAATATGATGGAAACCCTGTTCTTTACAGACTACAATGATACTCTGATGTCTAAAAATGAAGGCAGCTGCCTCAATGGCCAGTAAGTGTGATTTAACAGGCAGTGATTTTTGTATGAAGCTTTTCAGATTGGCTTCCAAGGCACCATAATATCACCTAACCATCTTGATTCTAGAACAAATTTAAATCCAAGTGCGCTTTAGAGAAAATGAAGTGAATATTTAATGACCACAGTGATCATTTCTTGGTGGAAATTCCATTAGAAATGTACATTCACATTTTCAGCCACTCTGTCAGATGCTATTTTTATTTAATCCACCTGCTTGGCTGCACAAAGGATCATAGGCAGCAAGAAATGGCAGATAGACCAAAAGAACAAAGCCAACAAGGTTCAAGAACTGCCTCTTATTTGCCATTCTGTCTTTTACTAAAACCAAGTCTAGCATTATAGAATGTGTGAAAACTCAGTGTATATGTTTAAGGTTTATATGTATAGTCTATAATGTGCAGGTGAGCCAGTGCAGTGCAGTGCCTGGGCGGGTCAGTGTGCCCTCTACATCCTCATCATGATGTTTGAGAAGGTCATGATCATGCTGGTCCTGCTCATCCCACAGTGGAAGAAGGTCAGTCAGATGTTCAATAACTGGATATTCAATACTACGGATCTGTTGTTCGTTTCACACTCTGAAGTTAAACATGTTTACATTTTTGAGAGTGCCTCATCAACTTAATCTTCACTGTGTTGTAATTTATCATACTGATGTAAATTTATCTTTATATATTGTTGAAGGTATGGTAAATGTAAGTCCTTTGGATGAATTATGCATGTGATTACCTTGTGTGTTCGACAGCTGGCTACGCTCAACCCCATAACGAACCCTCATCTGGAGCTAGCGATCGTCATGCTAATTGTCCCATTTTTTGTGAATGTAAGTGACAGCCACCCTCATGTTTAATAGAGACTGTGCAGGTTAACAATCTGTATAAAATTACTCCTTACATTACAAAAGGAGCACCATGGTTAATTTAACGGTTCATAACAGTACATTTTAAATGTACTGTGATACTAAAATGTGTTACAGTACATTTTAGTTTTATTGTTGTAACACCTGTGTGTGTGTGTGTGTGTGGTATCCAGGCTCTGATGTTCTGGGTGGTAGATAACTTCCTAATGAAGAAGGGCAGAACAAAAGCCAAACTGGAGGAGAGGCAGGCAGAAGACGATCCTCGCGGCAACAGCAAAGTGCGCTACAGACGAGCTCTGTCACACGATGATTCTGAATCAGAAGTAAGACACTTGATTCACTTTCATGACACGGCTATTAGTGTGCATTATTACCCTGTAATTCTAAATCATACTTACGACAGACAAACTGCAGCTGCTTAAAAAAGATTAGTAACATTCACATTTTTATTGGAAGTTAAATCTCAATAAATCTCAAATACATTTAATACATCAAAGTAACTCAACTGATAAAATAAGTGATGACTTCAAAAATATGATTTCAATGATTTCAAAATTAATGTAATGTATAAAACTATTTCGAAACAACAAAGTGAGGCTTGACCTGGGAGATCTGAATCTAGACATGGACTTGCTTTGGCAAACACATTTGTTCCGGTTTCCCTTGATCCACAGTACTACACCACAATACTTTGTCATCCCTCCATTTTTTTTCCCACTTCATGCTAGTTACTTCAGTGTTAGTGTTTTCCTCACAGTTCTTACAATCCATCCCAAACCTTCAGACCTGAAGTATATGTAGCCATGGGAAGTCAGTGAGTTGTAATGAAGCAGGTGTGCTTTTGACTGACATTGTTCAACACTGAATGTTCCGGCACACAAAACATTAGCACACCTGGTTACTGTCTCTGGGTACATCATTTTCAATGCAAGAGAGGTTACTTGAAGCTTTGTTTGCAACAACAGAATATAAAACATTTAACACATTAGTGGACATGGAATACAACTTTTTTTGCTACTGATGTTTAAGGTACTGGTGGTAAGTTCTGAATAATTAACTGGCCTTTCTTTCACCAATAACATCTGATGAATAAATGCATATCCTTTTGAACGTACTGTATATTTGTGGTGATGGACTTGAAACAAGGCAAGCAATATCAGTCAGTGGAAACTGATGGTTAGATTGGACAAGCAATCCTCAATCATCATAAGTTTGGTGTTTCTGTCCACATGCCACTTCTGGTTGTTGACTAATAATGTGTTGACAAATACCAGTGTCTGTATCTTTATCAGTAGTCAGATCTGAGTCAGAGTTTAATGGAGAACATTATCCATTATATCATGGCTGTAGAGCTAGTTAAATAGCGCTGTTTAAAGGAGTATTCCACTTGTGATGGGAATTATTAAGGATGTGTTTATTAAGTAATGCAAACATTATCACCCGCATCATTTAAAAAAGGATGATTAGTTGAGCTCTTGCTTTTTCTTTCCCATTTTCCTCCTTTGCTGGTTAGATCCTGTTCTCAGCAGATGATGAAATGGAGGATTCAGATGGTGACGACGATGTACGAAGACTCACAGGGCTCAAGCCTGTTAAGAAAAAGAAACATCGTCTTGGTATTCCGGTCTGATTTAAAATCATTCTGGTTGCAATTTGAAACTGATGCCTCCCTCACTCTCGTGACCATATTCTTCTTGAACATGAATAAGGATCGACAACTGGGAGGCATAATAACCAACTCCAAACCAATGAGACACTGGGAGCATTTTTCCTGTGAATTGTGGGAAAATGAGCAGACTGAAGTAGCAAGTCACAATCTCTGTGCAATTTCACCCATGCATGTACATGAGGTGCCTGCAGCTATTCTGAAAAATCTATCAGAAACTGAACAATTTCTGCTACCATTGATATACATAGAGTGTTTCAGGACCAGTAATTCAAAAATGCTTGGACCACAATATTTCTGTCCACCAGATTTTTGCAATGCACAATTCTGTACTGTGCTGCTTCCACATCACCTAGTTCTGCATGGAATATACAACAATGGGAGATTATGACTACAAGATTGTCTCCATCATGCCTCTGTCCAGCCTTTGAACTGAGAAAATCTTGAACTCTAAATATTTCAATTGTTTTATTCCATATGAAAAATACATACTGACATTCCTCTACTCCAAAGTACCTTTAACCATATGCATGTGTTTGTGATAATGTGGCCCTGGCCAAACCACTCAAGGTCCATTTCAAACTCTGTTTCTGAAGGAATTGAGCTGATAAATGTTTAGGAATAAAAGATTTGTCAGCAGTGTTAGGAGCCCTTTGATATTATAATACAGCTGTGTAGGCACTAGTCATAGGCAAAAAATTGACAAGGTACACAAATCCAGGGAAAGGCTGTTTCAGCCCCCTGTATAGCACTGTGACCTTAAGGTGTGATTGCATATGCATGTCTTATTGTTTGGCATTTGAATGTGTATCGGCCTCTAAACTGACAGTGTGTCACTTTTTAGTTCGTATTTATTTGTTGTGTTTGTGTGGCTTCTGAAGTCAGTTTTCTGAGGTCTTTGGTTTAGCTTCATCTTTTGTGCTACTCATTCCAGGGTAGAGGCTGTGGTATAGGATACTTCAGTGTTCTCTTGCACAGTTTGATGTTATGTTGTGGTCTTTTTGTATGCAGAATGACCTTGAGTTTTGTAAGTCTTTACGTTTTTCCCTACCTATTAATGATTCTATGACATTGACACAGTCAAACACTTAACTAGAGGGTCTATATTCTACATTCTTTCCCTTCCTCTCACACACACACCTACTGTAGTATTTGATTTTATATGTACTCTGAAGCACAAATGTTAAAAATTAAGGGTGCATCTTATCTCATTTCCCAATGATAATCTATGAGCGAAGAAAAGATTGACAGTTTTCATTTTTGGTTTTGATTATGCATTTGGCTTTCGGTTGTAGAGAAAGAAACATTAGGAAATGTAATGTAAGGAGGTAAAGGACCAGCTGTCTTTAATAGCTCCTGCATTGATCCTACACACTAATTGACATTAATGGACCAAGTCTGTGTGAGTGATGGTGCTATGTTGGCGTATAGTTTGTGTTTGTGCGTGTTACACAGGGATGAATTTGAAACCAGGCTTTCCGGTCAGGCCTGCTGGGTAAACATGGTTATTGATTAAGATTTCGTCTTGATAGAAAATGTAACTGCCTTTCCCTCTGGGGTTTGACTTATTATTACTCTGCGTTTTTGTTAGAAGTGATGGTTAGAGAAACCCCACATTTCAGATTTGGTTTTTTTAAGTACTAAACTATATTAGACAAAGAATTGACAAATTATGTATGCTTTTTTCAATAAACAGTGTAAAATTATTTGTGTGTGGGATATTTTGTGTGTAATAATGTACTGTAACATCCACACCTATTTTCACATTTTACAATCACATGCAAAAGAAGTTTTCTGACCAGTAATAGAACCCAGAGCAATAAGGATAGTGCCAAAGCCTAACAACTAGCAACATAAAGGTGTTCTGTAAGATCTTGGTAAATCTGATTGTGCATTGTAATTTAAGAACTTCAAATACGATGTATAATGGCAAACATGACACATTTAACTTGAGTAATGGGGCAGGAATAAATATAGAGTAGGTCCCGGTTTTATCTGGATTTAGATGTTTTAAAGAGGTGGACTTACTTTATATTGTCCTCTGGAATGACATCAGGCACGTGGGTAGAATCTGCTGGTTCCTTTCTGTAGAATTGCAATATGGCAAATTAATCAAATATTACAATAATTTAAAAAAAAGTAGAACAAACAGTGTAAGAATTAGTCTTACAAATATTTAAAAATGGCAAAATAGATGATTTTAGACGATTTGAATAAAATTATGGTTCATTCCAACTGTCATGAATCAATCGTTTTGGTCAATCGGATCACAAGTGGATGAGAGTGACACATTCCCAATTACAACTGGTGTTTCAGTCCATCACTTTTGTCCCTTTCGGTTACTTTTGTCCTGATTACTTTGAGAAGACGTTCTATAGGCGGGTCCCTTTTGTCAAAACACAAGCTGGAGAGTTAAAGACAATGTGCACCGGGAATCAAACCCAATCCAATGAGGAGAGTGTGTTGTTAGTTGTTAGTCTTTGGCAAAGGTGTTCTGTAAGATCTTGGTAACAGCAAAACTTCAAATGCGATGTATAATGTCAAACATAATACATATAACTTGTGTAATGTGTGTAATAGGCCAAAAATAAATATAGGGAAGGACCTGTTTTTTTTCTGGATTTGGATGGATCACGTCAAAAGGAGTTACAATATTTTTTGAAACAAACCTGGTGGTGAGTTTACAGGTTTGAAAAGAGCAACTTCCTCACTGAAACAGAGGTGGACTTACTTTATGTTGTCTTCTGGAATGACATCAGGCACCTGGGTAGAATCTGTTGGTTCCCTTCTGTAACATGATGGCCCCTTTGTGGACTCAACAGTGCTTTCCTCCATTCGTGGTCGTTTAACTGGCATTAATGTGAATGATGCTTCGGGGCTAACAGCAAAATCCTCCTCGGAGCAAGAGACACTCGCGTAGTGTCTCACCAGAGGTTTCACTTGAATCGCTGATATCGCACAACATACAAATAAATTAAAGATCAAGCCAGTGAAGCACAACAAAAAGGAGTTTACTCAAGGGAGATGTACTTTTGGCAAAACAATAAGAAATAAAACGTTACCTTTACTCCGTATTTTTGGCTTCTTTTGGGTGCGTACTGCTTGGACAGACACATTCCTTACAAGTGGAGGATTACATTGGCAGCCCACCTCTCTTGTTAGTGGCTGTGTGGCAGACACAACATTCAGTTATATACACTGATCTACAGCACATTTATTGTTAGTGACCATCAATTGACCATCTGATGCATGTTGCAAGAGCTTATCAAACTGATGTCTTCTAACACAGCTTCTAGGATCAGAATGCATAAGCACTTATTTTGAGTTTTAAGATGTTTTTTTATATAAACAACAGCACTGCACGTCTAGCACAGATAAAAGCAATTGGGGCACAAAATAAAAAAATAACTCACAAAATAACACTGATATCTCTCTGAGATTTAGCCCTAAATAAATAGGCTGCGTAGAATCTACTTTAATGTCACTGGGTATTATTATTAATATTATGGGTTATTGCGGAAAACAAACTGTGATTGGTCGCGTTACACGTCAGTCAGACAGTCACTTCCTGTCCGGGGGGGCGGTTCTTCGCCAGAATGAATTACAACGTTGTCCAGGCTTTAGCCAAGATTTATCAAGGCGAAACGGCTTACCTTTGCACTTGGCGATGGGACAACGGTGTACACTGTCGGGATAGCCGTATCTATCAGGTGAAGAAAGTCTGAAAAGCCCATTTCGTACTGCTTCATGTTTGTGAAGCATTCCGGTGCAAAATGTCTAGCGCATAAACGCGAGCTGTCCGATATCCCTCCTTCCTCAAAATGCAGAAATTCAAGCCAGCGGGCTCTCAGCCAGGGTGTTTTAGGGAAAGGGAACAAGGTTAGGTGCGGATAGCATCCTAAAACGCACCTCTTCACCATTTTTATCGTTTGTTGTGGCAGCTTTTGCTACGGTCGTTTTCCGCGCACGAGTTCCTTTGACTCGTTTGTTCTAAAGAATCGGTTCAACATTGACTCGGTGAATCGTTTGCGTCATCGCGCTCTTACGTCAAATGACGCGCAAGAAAGGGCGTTTCGGAGGTGGGGAAGCTGATATTTTGGGCTGTATAAACAAACGCGTTTCACGCTACGGAATAACGTGCAAAGACTTTAAAGCAAGTGAATAGCATCCGTTTTAATGCCGAGGTTAGTGCGCCGGGTGTGAAAAAATAAAGCACACTTACTCGTGCTGGAGGGGAAGTTCCTACGGTGTACAGGGTAGGAATGGCCGTCTCTGCTAATGTAAGAGATTTGACAATCCCCGCCGCGAACATCCCCAAATTGGTGAAGGATTCATCAGAAAAATGCCTGTCACAGATCCGCGAGTTGTGATGGATCCCCGTCTCTTCAACATGCACAAACTCCAGCCACTTCCTCCGCAACCAGTTCACAGCGGGGAAGCCAAATAAAGTACGCGCGTTAGAGCAGCCGAACACGCACCGACGACCCATGATTATTGCTGCCCTAAAGTATAAGACTATTTAATTTAGAGGAAGAGACGTTTTCATTCAAGAGTGCATGTGATTGGACAACAACATGGTAGTGCAAGATGAGTCATCAATATTTCAGTGCCTTTTCCTGGAAGAATGTGTGAATAGCCACTAGAAAGTGAAGTTTTGGGTTAAACTTCTATGTTTTACATTCAATAATTATATATGACTGTATTGTTATATGTCCAGCAACCCTGTCGTATATTTAGAAGCAACGTGATTGTACAATTTTCATATTTTGTGGCAGAGTGTAACCCACCATCTTACATAGGAGCTTTTTATGTAATTTCTCTCCTTTTCAGGAAAGGGTACGACCTATTTATTGGTTCTACAGCAAACGTCTGTATGTTATAACATTGTCACAACTATGATATGTGGCATGTAGAAAACTGAACCAAGAAACACATCAGCAATGTCCAATACACAAATAAACTACACGTCATATGAGACCTCTGTGAGAGCAGGGCTGAAGCAGGAACTGGAGGATGACTTGTGTTATAATGTTCAGCTGTTCATAGTAGTCACGCTCAGAAAGAGGGAGTACCCACTCCAGGTTTTCTGACACTTACCGCAGAGCTAATAATATATAATGATAAAAGAGGGGCGAGAGAGAAGACTAAGCTGGTCACAGGGTATAAAAGAGACAAAACAACAAGGGAACAGTACACAAGGAGTCAACACGCCACTGTCCAGGAACAAGACCCCCTCTATACAATATGTCTCAGGTATGCAGATCTCTTGGAATTGTATTTCAAGGAATTGTATTTATTTTTAGCTGGAATATGTATTTGCTTAGTATTTGCTTAACCACAGCTGAACATCTGCAAGGAAGTACTGATAGATGTCTCCCTGTTGGATTTGTTTATATTCACATTTCCTCTGTCTATCAGCCAGAGGTTAAGAAGAAGAAGCGACCAGTTGTTAAAGAAGAGGACCTTAAAGGAGCCCGCAGTAAACTGGGGCTGAAAGGAGAGGTCAAGAGCAAAACATATGAGGTCATGGTTGAATGTGGTGAGTTTGTTGTTTATCCATTATCAGCTCAAAGTATCTGTTATAGTTTTAATTAGAATGGTGATTACCTTTTGAAAATAGTTTTGAAAGAATTTGATAGCTTTTAAATTTGGTCATTAAAATAGTCAAAATTTTTCCATATGATTTTAAATACTATCTTTGTGAAATATACAACAGGACATTAATTATTAAGGTCTCGATTTGTAAAGCAAAAGAATAAACTACAATTGCTCTACAATTGTTATAATTTACAATAACTTTGTATATTGTATTGTAATTATATACAATAAAATAGGATCTTGGGTTACTGTATAATATAGCATTGTATTGTATTAAAAATTATATTGTACATTTAATGTTGTATTGTAACAGTAAGAAAACCTATCTCCTGATGTCTTGTGTAGAGCGCATGGGGAAGGTTGCTCCATCTGTATTCAGTGGAGTACGATCTGGAGTTGAGACAGCACTCGAGAAGCCCAAAGCTCCCTCAGAAAGCGTGTTTGGCAAATGAGAACTTAATGTAGAATGGACAAATGGACTCTTGCTGTTAGGGATTTAGTTATGTATCAGTAATAGCATAGAGGAAGTTAAAATGACTTAATTGTAATGTGGATAAAATTGTGAAATTGGATATTTGTATTATTTTTTATATGGCTTACTGTTGCTATGTTTATCTCATGTACTTAAAGGCTCTTCTGAATCCTTATGTACCAGTTTCTAGTGTCATGTTTTGTATATTAAACATTTGCTAAAATTTAATTTTAATAAACAGTGAGTCACCACATATGATTTCTCTGTCAAGGTGTGTACTGACGTCTGTCATTCTAAATCAAATGGGCAAATATTACATCACACAATGGCAATTTAATAAAACAGCTGCAGATGCCAGTTTTGGAAGGTGGAATACAAATAAAAAATTAATGTTTTAAACAACAGTGTAGCCTAATATATTTCATATTTCTGATAATAATTTAGTTATATGGTTTTGGAACAACACGGAATGACGAAGTAAAGTTGTAAGTTAATAAACACTCACAAATTAAACAAATTTAACTGTATATGTCATTCGTTTGTAAATCCTTTCTGTGATGTTTCATACCTTCGTTGTAATTTTGATTCTGTATCAGAAAGCCTGAAAACTTACTCATATTTATATTGTATGCTGTACCGCTGTAATTATTGGAGGGTTAAAACAAAACAAGTTAACAAAAATTATATTATATTGTCCAAATTTGAATCTGTCTTTTTCAATATGTTCAACACGTATAAAAGATGTGTGTTTTTTTACCATTTTAAAGCAGACAAACAAACACTTTCAACCTGTTAAAGCAAATTAACATGTAAAATAAACTATAAAAGCATTACAGTATTTGCTACTATAGATGTTTTAGGCGGGTTTTAAATTAATATATACAAATCATCCTTTCCAACAGGTGGCGCCTCATGTTAATACAGCGGCGGATGCAGAATTCCCAGCCGATGCCTTTGCAAATGACAATGTACAATACACCCACTGTGTAGAAAGAATGAACCTATGAATCAATATTTAGAAAGGTTTATTAAAAATGTTTAACTTCATATGCATATGTAGTATTTATGCTGTAAAGTACGTAAACTAAAAATTATCTTTAAAATGTTATACCAGTGTTGTCTACTAAAGGACATATTGTATAAAATAACAGACCATTTTTGGTAAGTGAAAGAAAACATTTTGACAGATGTGGGAAATCCAAATTTATTATACAAATCTGCATTTTTTTAGAAAAATGTTTTTTGTTACATAGTACAACACAGTGAAGATTCCAGGATAGAGCCATTTCCATCATTATATTTTTCCATCATTTATTTTTTTTTAGATCATACGTCATAAATGTGACTGGCAGATTATCATTGTATTTAAAATAGATGCATCCCCAGACCAGGAAGTACCACAGACCATAAATAACCATTGGGGCAATTTCATATTGGTAATTATTAATTAATAATCTTTCTTAATTCATAGTTAAATTAGGTATAATTGTTTAAAGAACATCTGATATTCAAGTATGTAAATCAATTCTGGTTGTGCAGTCTATTTAAACAGTATGGTTTCTTTAAAGGCCAGGGACAAAAATATCAGATGTTTCGGTAGAATGACCTTCTTTTGTCCTTTCTGATTTGATTTAATATGGCTGTATTTTAATGTCCTTAAACAAGTGACCTCCTGGGTTTAAGCCTTTGAGACCAGTGAGCCGGAGCTAAACTGTGGCCTGAACAGATTCTTGAAATTGTGCAATAGATCCCGCTCTTGGCAAAGTTTATCCGGCAATCACTTCCATAATGTGTGCTTGACCCACAAATAATCACATGACCAAGCTTAGCATTTTTAAAACAGCGTGTTTATTCTTTTCCTTTTAAAAATAAAAAATAAAACTAAAAAGGACTATTTCATTGTCGCTATAAGAAACAGTACGGAAGCACTGAGAGTCTTTGAGCATTTCTAGCTCTTCAAGTATGTTCATTTATTTCATATATCAGGGGACTGTGCCTCTTCGAGGGCAGGCCAGTGGGGGCATGGGGCCAGACCAGAGGATAGGGCAGTTTGGGCCTGCTCAGGTTGAGTGTTCTGATTCCTTAGCCCAGTCAGTCTACTAAAGCCCATTCAAATGAAACTCCAGGTGCCTCCTCTCCAAAAGAATCCATCTTTTCCTTCATTCACCAATTCATTCTGCGGTGAAGTCCAAACAGCAGCAAAATGGTTGTGAGAAGAACACAAGAAATGAAAAGGAGAGTTAGAGATAAGAGATGCATGTAAAGAGGAAAAGAGAGAGGACCGTAGCAGAGTGTGAGAGAAATTAAAGAAAAAGATTAAGTTAGGAGAAACTAAAGTAGTTACTATGGTATTAAAAATGAGAAGGATCTCCATCCAGTGCATGTTAAAACCACTCCAGTCAAGTCAATGCAATGCAACACTCAGTAAATTGCATAAATGTATATCCTAACAATAATTACAAGAACAATGAACAACACGACTTGCATCATTTCCAACAACAAATAAAAGGAAACTCAGCAATTTATGTTGACAGTAAAAGATCTTTAAAATGTAAACAAATTCACTTCCTTGGGAAAAGAAAAGGTTGTAGGATACATCCATGTCCACCACTCTTGTGCCAGGTCCCTCTGTCCCTCTGTAGTAAGTGCAACTGAGGCAGTGTTAGTCTCCATCCTGCAAACAAAGCTTATGCCCTGCAGTCCCTTCATTAAACAACAACAGCTCCCCTGCAGGTCATCTGGGGTGCATCAGAAATCGGTCCAGGTAATGGGACATGGTTTCCCAATTTCGCCATAGGAAAGCTAAGATTAGGACCAGGAATAACGTGGAAAGTGTGCGACTACGAGTCTTCATTAATGGAACCACACAGTTTGCAACCGTTGAGACGAACACTAGCAGAACAGCCATGACGGCCAGCAGCACATTGATGAGTTTGCCGAGTAAAGTGCGTGCTGTGGCGTTTTCCAGTCCCTCTAACTGAACCACCTGTTGCTGCTGCTGCTGAAGCTCCATCTTAGAGATGCGAGTTTGACAAGCTTCCAGTGCCTCCTACAGAAAGGCAGCGAGAAGCACGTTATAAGTAAGAGACAGAATGATGCTAAAGCAGAGGAGGCTAAACTTAAGGTCTAGTCAATGTAAGACAAGCATAGCTAAACAAGCTTAATGGAGCATCTTAGCTGCTTCATACATACTGGCTTGTTTAATATCTTGGTGAGTCGCATATGGATTTCATTATAAAAAATTAATTACAAGAATAAATACTGTCCATCAGATTGATGTAAAATAGTTTAAGGAATACAACAGCTCTACTCAATCAATAACCTTTGCATTAATATAATAATGTTTCACTTAAAGTTCATACACAAGAACAGCAAGCAATTTAACATATTGCATGACTTGCACATATATAGTTTTCTATATATTAAAGGTCCACACCTTACACCGTTTAATGTACTTTGTGGAAATATGCGCTTCTATAGCTCAACCGGTAGAACATGGGTCCCAGGGACCTTGAATGCACTATAGGTTGGCCTGGATAAAAATGGCAGTCACGTGTATATATATATATATATAAAATAAGTACTTGTATGTCTCTGGCTCGTTCGTAAGACTGGTAAGCGATTTTTTCCTCCATGCTGGCCAGTTCCTGCTTTAGGTTGAGAATCTCATTTTGATGCAGCTCTGTTAGATCATTCAGCTGCTCCTCTAGACGTTCACACCTAACACATACACATACAAAAAAAGATCAAATATAAAAGTGCGAGCAAGGGGCCTTAAAGGGCATATAACTAGCAAAACATCCTCTCTGAGGCTTTCCATTTCAAATATGAAACACATAATGCATGTAATGCGCTACATAGCATGCAACCACTGTCATTACATTCAGATGTTAAAGTACCATGTACCTGTATCTCTCCTCCTGCAGAGCCTGCATGATATCTGTGTAGTCCCTCTGATAGTGAGTCTTCAGGTTTTCAAAGGATTCTTCTAGTCGATTCTGGTTTTCCTTCAGTTCCTGGATCTCGTGCAGCAGTGCATCCAAGCCAGAGGTCTGGCTGTGCTCCAGTGTATTACCCTTTGAACTTGGAGGCCCCCCAGGAGCCCCAGTGGTGCTATTTGCCCCTGACCCTGATGTAGCGCTGGAGCAGTCATCCTCACTGCCGTATTTTGGACTGGACTGTAGCTGCCCAGGTCCAACAGTCCTGGTGGCAGCCGTCCCCGGACCTGGCAGAGGCTCGTCCCCTTGTTGTTCATCTAAAGAGTCCTTTAAGGCAGAGATGTTGTCTGCACTTCCAAACTTGTTGCGAATCAGAGAGGCAATCTCGCGTGGTTTGGACACAACTGCTCCTGCGGCTGAGTGAGTGGCCTGGGAGATACTTGAAAGACCACCAGTCACCTGAGAGAAAATAAGACTGTTTTGTAAAACATGTATATATCAATTTCTTTAGGACTTGTTTTACTGTATAGTCATGTTCCTCCATGTACACCCATAACTGAATGATAAGAAAAACTGGCTTGCTGAGGGACATGACTGGGTTAGGTTGCACAACTTAAAAATTCCTGTTTGATAAAAAAAAAACACATACATAAAGGCAACAAACTCCAACTACTCCTAAAAGCAGCAGACAGTACCTTTGCACCCACATCCTTCAGACCCTGGTGCATGTCTCGCAGGACATCTTTGGGCTGGCGGGGTATTCCATTGTGCTCCACCTCTCTGAGCTTGCGATGGTAATGTTCCAGCTTCCTCTGTAGCTGCTGGATGGTCTGCGCAGACTTCTGGTTCTTCTTTTCGAACACCTGCTTGATACGAGTGCTCTGCTGTTTGTCTGCGTTGTTGGCAAGCTTCAGGTACTCGGCTACGTTGTCGTCCCTTGCCGTTTGTTCGATTTTTATCTGCTCTGTGAGTTTGAGGATCTTCTGCTGTAGCTGAGCGATGACCTGCTTTGTGCGCTGAGGGTCTGGGGTGCCGTCCACTGAATCCACACCATACTGACCACCGTCTGAACTGCTTGACAGAGCATTTGGAGATACGGCTGGGCCAGATCCGTCCAATCGATCTTGCTGCAAAGAAAAATAAAAAAAAAGAGACATTTAAGGGGAACAAGATCCTTGCATTGATTTTATTGTGTGTGTGTATTCATATTTCCTGCATTTCAATTAATAATGAACCAGGTTATCTAGATAAGCAGAAAATCTAAGAACTATATTTCTCAGTCCAGTTAGAGCTGGCTCTCAGAGATGCTACAAAATGAAAATAAAAAGATTAATCGCGATTTGATTATATTGAGCTGCTCTGTAATGTATTGAGTCATGAGCTATGTATTGCGATTTGTTTAATATCTTAGCCACAGAGAGACTGGTAAGAAAGAAATAATTAACTTGAGAAAAACTAAATTATATATACATAAATACATAAAGCAATTTACAGTATGACAACTGTACTACAGAATCCTACAAAAACAAATATACAAATAAATACTCAAAATACATTACCGCAACTGAAACTACGATTATCGGCAGTTCAATCTCAGTGTTCATCTTCACAGGTGTGCCACTTTGAACTACCTGTGACTACACAAGTTTCAGGTGCCACTAACCAGTTGGACCTCTGTACCATGACATAGCCTTCTACAAATGCCCTGCATTATCTTAGAACATGTACAAATAACTGATAAAGAATAGGACACTGCACAATATCAGCTGTCAAAGATAAAATGAGAACAGACACAAAAAAACCTGAAAAGTATTTTTGTTTTTTACTTTTTATTTCTTACATTTTAAGCAAGCTTTGATCATGTGAAATATTTAGTATGATGCACATTAAAATATAAATTATGTCCCCCTATTGACAGCTAAAAAGTGAAACCTTATTATCAGTAATATGGCGTGATCACAGATAACACATCTAGGGATGATCTAAGCATCCTTTATGACGTAAACATGAAATGACTCAGAGCTATACAGCATTCTTTGTTGTTAAAAATTAATTTTTAGTAATAAGGCCAGATGTATACTGCAATATTTAAGCTCCCATTTGTAACTTCATATAAGACACACAAGTAGATTTCTCAGCTATGTGGCAAAGCAAACAGAGCGAAATCTATGTGAACTGTTCACATGGTAAACAGCCCATTTGATAAGACCCAGACGATACCTGTAGGAGAGGCACCACTGCCATTACAATAGACTTCAGTCGAGGGAGGATTTATTCTCACCACAGATCCGTTTATCTGGAAAACCACAGCTGTTTGATTAGCAAAGAGTTACAGGAGCTGAGCTAACTCGGCTCCTATGTTAGCTTCCATTTTCACTGAAAACATATCAAAGCATAGTATACAGCTAACAACTAAATCTAGAAAACCTAGCCGTCCTTTAATCTCTCCGGCACAATTTGTCTATTTCAGAACTATATAGCAACACACAACCCCCTGCGTGTCCACATAAACAGCCCTCTACTATGATAGCCAGGCTTAAACAGTGGTCTGAAACGAATGTTTGGACACTCCTTTGAGAGAGGAACATTCTGGATGGTGCCACTAAGCTCTCCAACAATAAATGAGTTGAATCTATTTGGCAGACACCCAGATTCTTTAGTGTGTCCGATGGAAATGCTTCGCTGTCGAAAAAAGCGTGCTTACTATGAACTGTAAGCATAATTGTTCTGCAGAGATGCATTAGTCTTAGTCAACGTTTGTCTTGGTAAAAAATACCGATGGCTGTTTTGAGTTAGCGGCAGCAAAATACATCCAGAGAAAGGCTGAGCAGAGAAGTAACTGGTTTTGCAACTACCTGAACCGCTGTACTAAATAAAGTTGCTGCACCTGCCGCGTAACAGCAATTTTAACCTTGACTATATCCTTGAGGACACAAGAAAGCAAACAGTTACCCTGATCCCACACGCTGTTTGGAATAAAGGGGACAAAGGCAATGTTTTTTACATTATACTCGGTGCTGCCTACAGAATCACACTGCACTAAAGTGCACCCAAAGACTCTGCTAAATATAGCAAGGCTTAGAGAACACAGTGACCTGCCACACAAGCTTCCTGACCTGTGAACACTGTCAACTCATCCGTCCATCCTGGAGGTTTCTATAAGACACACACAACATGCAACAGATTGCTGTCTGCATAGACTGCAGTCAAATTTAAATTCAAATTTGACCTTCTGCCATGTTTAAACAACCTGCTATCACGTCCTGTGAAGCACCGATTGCATTTCCACTGGTAAAATGATTACTGGGTATGTGCAAGGCATGCTGGGATACTTTAACAACAGTGGCATTGAGTTAGATATGGTAGAGCAAGCTTTAAACACGCATTCCAGGAGGATCAAATCAAACCTCTGTTTAAAAGCTGTAACATTGTTCTTCACATAAACGTTTACAGGATTGTGTCATTGTGTACTAAGTAGTTGCTTAGACTTGCTTTGTTGTTATTGTGCAGAGTACAATGAAATACACTGAGGTACAATGAAATGAAAAGTAGACTAGTAAGTGTGTACCAAGTAGTTTAATATTTTAAATTACGCTGTGACGTGTGCACCGATGGATTTTACAAAATGCACATTTTTGTCTGTTGACATAATGCATGTTAAACCATAATGTGCTCTTAGCAACCAAAAAAACGGACGATCATTTTGATGTTTACTGTCTGACATTTCACTGCCTGTAAACTGAAATGATACTGTATGTATAAAAACCTTTTTAGCAATTAAACTAGGAACTGGTGGCCACCACTGATTGACAGCATGATTGTGGAAGAAATCCTTTAGACAGAAGTGTGAGGTACATTAAAAGGCCCCAGTGAAGATTGAGCACTCACCCGTTCAGACTCTTCTGTGGAGTAATTCCCCGAAGTCAGCAACATGTCTGCCAAAGCTGGGCTGCTGGGGGTATCTGTGGTGGAAGAGGAGCGTGGCCGTCCTGCCTGCAGCAAAGTTTCCTGGGTGCTGCGCCTGTGGATCTGTGGGCTGCCTTTCTGGGGGGGCTCCCCTCCACACCCTGCCTTGCTGCGCCGGCTTTGCAGGCTGGTCCCTCTCTTCATCATGGGGGGGCCTCGAATTTGCTGCAGCACACGGCTCAGAGCTGCAGGGGGGGCGGAAGTGTGGGGGTCAGAGTTAGGGGCGGCGACCGTAATGACAGGCACTTCCCCCAACTCTGGCCCCGTGTCTGAGGGCTCAAGGATGGGGCCTGTGGAGGACAAGGTGGAGTCATACGGCAAAACAGAAGAGCGTCTGCGCTGAGGTTGGAAGAACTGCTTCAGACCATGGCCCAACACACCCATGTTCTCCAAGGCATTGTGGGTAATTTTGGACAAGCCATGATCAGGCTCGGACGCCCTCCTTCTCACCTCTCGCCCTGCACGAGCCCCAGAATCTGGCTCCTCCAGCCCAGGCTGCTCACTACCACCCTGATCCATCAGAAGGCGCCAGTCTCGCTCAGAGGGTCAGCACAGGGGTGGGGTGTAGCTAAGCCCCGCCTCCACCAGCCCTCTGATAGGCTGAATTAAAAGCCAGGAAGCAAAGGGTGGTAGCAGTCAGGTGGAATCTGACAGCGTACATGCATCTGTGGTGTGGCGTAAAGTCATGCTTGTCTACCACAGAAGGAAAATAAAATGGACTGTCATGCAGCTGTGAGCGATGGAACACAAGCAACTACATTTGTTAAAATTCAATCACAGAAGCGCGTTGGTTGGCTTAAAGACAAAAAGATGTGGCTTATATTTCTAACTTCATCATGTTGCAAATGGATGTCTTTATGATGTCATCAAAAGAATGTATATAGAATATATCACTGACAGTGACGGCAGAGGTTATGGATTAAACTGAAAGCCACGCCTTGATGGTTCTAAGCCAACCAAATGAAACTACATTAGCAGTATCACTACTGACAGACTTTTAGCAGTCTACAGCCATGGGTGTTGCCAAGCGAATGAGGCATGACAGAACTACAAAGAACACATGAGGATGCTAATTTCTGAAATGCTCCAAGGGTCTCCGGGTCAACTGTTTTAGGGCATTCCATGAATCTGCTATTTTAAGTACTACAGTAATTAAAGAGCCATCGAACTCCAGACCCTTGAAAATCATTGCAGAAATTTCTTAGTAAACTGTAATTGAAACCCTTGTTGATGTCGTCTGAAGCATAAACACAAAGCTAAGGTGAACAGAGGTTTGAGCATGAGTGATGGGTTTATTATTGTTAAACAGAAGTGAGTTTTGGGAGAGGTGACAAACACTCCTTGGTAATCACCCTTTGAAGCGGAGGCCATTCTAGGGCCCCAGGTGGCCTCTCAACCAATCATTTATCCATCAAGCGCAACCCATCTAAAACTCCATCCAGCTTATTTGTTTTGAAAATCATCTCATTAGTTTAAATAAACATGCTAGAAATCAACAATCTCTTCAAGACAGTATCACAAAAAATTGATCAGTACAATATGACATATAGTAACTTTAACAAGATGTGCACAGAGAAATAAACAATGCCTCCTACCATCCGTCCAGCCTGGCCTCCACTGGCTCACAGTTCAGGGTTAGCTGTAGAAGGAAATGGTTGTCACTATTACGCCGGACTCAAACCAACATGACACACAGAGACACAAGACACTGTCTAACAAAGCCTAATCGTACAGAGTAATGATACAGATTCAAACAATGAAAACAGGGTGTGCTCATATTTGAATTATGATAAATGACAGTGACATCTGTTCTTTTAAAGCAGCCATAGTTGAGCAATTTCCTGAAACATTAACATTCCCTATGATTACATCATTAGCACAACATTATGTTACCTGCTCAGTGAATAACATCCGTTTACTTTAGCAAACTAGGCATAATAACTAACAAACTGTCATGTAGGCAAACAATCATGGCCAACAGAGTTCTATAAACAGACCTAAAGCTTCAGGTGTGTTGAATCGAGTCAGGCCTCGGATGGAGAGAATAACAATCTGCCCTAATCCTCTTTATTCAGCTTACTTCAGCACACATGAACCCTCTTAGTGCAGTACCACAGCCCTCTATAATCATTTCAGCTCTTAATATCAGTGGCTTACACTACCTGATGAATGTTAACCTCATCTCACCTTATTGAGTGTTCTGGGAAATATGCAAATGATTCTTCTTGCCCTTTGCAAACAAACAGCATCTCATGAATGTAAAGCCCAACCACACCAAGATCAACTACCCATAATGAAACAGAAAATGTCAACATCAGTCTGCAAGGCTCAACAAGAAGTATGGTGTGCTTGGACCAGTGTGAAAGTGTTTTGGGCCAGCTGATGGGACTGTCACTTCCTTTACCGAGCCTGTGCAACATTACCACAAAAGCTTACATTTGTTGCTCTGTTGCATGCGTTTTACACCCTTGCAAAACATTTGGTTTTCTGTGATGTGAATTCTGCTACAGGTCTCGCTTAGTAATACAGATGAGGTTTCAGTCTAAATGGCAAGAATGACTTGTTTGCCAGCATGGAGTTACATAATAATAATACAGCCATAATGTTTTCACTAGTGCATAATTTTATCCTAGTGTTTTTTTGTAAAGTAAATTCTAATGACATATTTATCAACAATTACTGCAGTGCTTTGTATTTTTTGGAGGAGGTGGATTATGAATTACTGGAGCAGTCAAAAATAGGCCTTTGATAAACTCATTGTTGAGCCCTGATCCAGGTTAAACTAAACCTGTGCGCCACACCTAAATGCAGTAAATAATACTGACCTTAATTAGTTCAGAAACATAGTATCCTTCAGAGAGCGAGGTGACACACTGTGCTGGAAATTAACTGTTGTGTCTGTGAAGCTATAGGCAGAAAGAAGTGTTGATGTGTCTGTGTCCTACATGCATAATTAAACGAACGAGTGACAGAGTGACGCATACGCCTGGCACAGCCATCCTAACACAATCATATTCAACACAACAGCAGTTTAACAAGCCTAGCACACGCCCAAGAACAGCCTGGGGTGTTGTCACACCAGTTGTGTTACAGCCTAAAAAATAATGGTATAGATAATAGCTCCAGTGACTGGTGTGAGCAACATTCTTGTTACCAGTTTATTCTAGTGTTTTGGACTTGATCTTTGAATTCTTCTCCATCCTTGAACGGTAAAGAAAGTCACAGCAAGCCAACACAGACATGTATGTGTATGTATGTATGTACTTGAAACACATGTATAACAAAATGCAAAAGCTTAAACTGACTAAACTTGGCACTTGGAATCCCAGTCAATTCAATTCACCCAATCAATACTGACACCTAATCAATTCAATTCACTTACTGATTTATAATGTAATTTATAAGCATTTAATATGATTAAATTAAATAACTTTATAAATTGCATTTTTACAATTCTTAAAAGGCCTAACATATCTGGCGAATAAAACAGCACAATTTTAGTATACTCCTTTTTTAGTTGGAAGGAAAAAGCATGGTCCACATTTTCAGAATATTTTAGCTTCCATAATATCATGGACTCACGTTTGTTTTTATTTTTGTAAAAAAAAAAACCTCAACATTTAACTAAAAAAATAAAGCAAAAAAATAGTGAAAGTTACTTTGGAAATAAGATTCCAAAGTGAGGGAGGAGCTTTTGGTTATCCTGTTCTTTCAATCATCTCAACAGTGTACATAAGCTGCCACCCACCTATCACCAGCACATTTCTTCCGGCATCCCTCCGCCACCTCAACTCCTACTCTATTCTAATTTACCTTATTATAAACAATTCTGTGGGGGAAGCTCAAACCTGAGTCTCATGATTAAACCCCTCCTTAAGGCCAATGGGAATAATCAGTTTAAAATGTTAACATTTGAATTAAGCCCAAATATTGATTATCACAATCACATATCAAGACTGATACTGTTTCATTGCCAGAATTTTTAACCAATACACCAAGAAAACATGCCTACACAGAAACACACACCTATATATTTGTTGTGGCTGAAATGGGTCAGCTTATTCTCTCCATCACTTTCTCCCAGTCCCATTCACATAGCTTCCCAAGGTCACATCACTCTGTGTCTGTATGTGTGTGTGCCTTTAAGCAACAATACACTCCTCTACAGTCAAGACATTCAGGACACGCAGCACATCCAACAACAGTGCCATTATAAATCTCTATGCATCTATCTGTCTGCATATTCACTGCATTGTAATATGCAAACTATCTGACCGAAACAAGCTACAAATTGTTCTTCCTGTGCCTGAATAACAGAATAGGTGATTAATGACAAACATAGAGCCATACCTTCAGTTCCAGTCATTGGCAGGCCAGCTCTGTCCTCTCAGCATAGAAAATTGATACTGTGGACAAATCTATGAGGTAATCCAAAATGGTTTTCTGCACATGGACAAAGAATCGGTACTGGTAAACTGTCCTCTTGACACTTCAGTGAACTTGCCCCTCATAAATTGAGTATCACATGCTGAAGAGCAAAAAAAAAAAGATTTAATTCAAGACTGATGTCTGTTGTCACACTATTACATATGGATTTAAATTAATATGCATTTCAGGATCTCAACACCAAAATCATAAAGGAATACCATTTGTGAACCAGGCGCAGAAAGCATATAAAAACATGCAAAGCAAGTCTATTCATGCAAGACATTACGCGACTATTGACTAGTGTGTTGCTTTTAAACTTGATGGGTTGGTTTTGCCTGCATGCGGTCTGCCCACGTTTACAAAACAAAATGAGTAATTGTATATTTTCAGACATTTCTAAAACACTTCAACTGATCAACACGACTTGCTAAGTGTGTCAAGCTAATTGACGCCGTGCCATCGTAACTCGAGCTGTCACTGACAGATTTCAAGATGACATGCAACACAGAAGGTTTAAACATTAATACTAACCCGTTTAACCACGCACCGATAATGGATTTGTCTGACGACTGAATTAATCCGATAATCTTCCAGAAATTCTCGCTGATGCAGTCGCTAGCTGAATTAGCTGTCCGGCTAGCTGGTGGATGTAAGTTTACGCCCAGCCCAGGGCTAATACTATTAAATGGTCGATACAACGCACCGCTTCAAACATCCTTTAGACAACGCGAATAAAAACACCGGAAACGCCGTACTCACAACATGCGTGCGGAAGACAGACCGGTCAGACCTTTTACACTGGGTGCGATTTACAACACGGGCTGTGCGTTAATGTTTGTCACGGCGATACAGGCAGACACCCAACATCATCAGCATCTGATCAAGCGAATAAGCTTGTTTGGGTGGCACCGCGCAGCGTCAGTTAAGCCTGCATCAGCGACATGCATTCAATACGACGTTAAGCGAGTTAAATATTGGTGCAAATTGAGGTTTTTGGTGATGTCAGACCTGCTGCACCTGATCCCGAGGCGCGCGGCTAGTCTGCTAACGTCACAGCGTTAGGATCGCCGACACGGGCTAAAAGCGACTAGCTAACAAACCACACATTTGACCGTCCCTGTACTCGATCTGTAACATATCGACAGCCGTTTCGCGATACAACGACGCAGGTGTTGTTAACGCAAGCGCACTCGTTCTCGGATTATAACTTACTTGAGCGCTGAGAGAATTGTGCTGATGTCCGTTAATTTCTGCGAATGCAACACGCCCACCGTGACGTCAGCGGCGCGTGCACGCAGCGCGTGAAGCGCAGTGACCCTCGCTTGGTCACACCGCGCGTGGCACGATATGACGGAGGCGCAGCAGCGAGTAAAACGCGGTTTTGGGGACGTTGTTTAAACGTTTTCCCAGCGACACTACTTGCATTAAAATTAAACTAACAGCTACCTTAAGATGCTGCATCTTATGTTGGTAGTACAACGCGATCCTTTTAGGAAAACGGTACAGTTGCGGATAAATGGGAATGTTGCACCAAAATCCTCAATGCATTGCCCCAAAGATGCATCAGACTGACAATCTTGTATGAAGTGGAGTTGCACTAGCATTGTAAAATACCCACAAAAGCACAACACAACATTAGAGTCTCATCACGCTTTATTAGGCTTACATGAACCTAGAAGAGGAAGGAAAAAAGCTTTAATTTTTCCCATTCAAGCATCAATAAAGTACTTCCAACACTTAACTTACTCATTGGACTCTAGAGTGGTGTCTGCGAGACCTGAAAGCAGAGGATGACGAAGCAGGACCAGACACGGACTTAGAGCTGCGGGGAGCAAAGACTGGTTCTTGAGGAAACTGGGGCATGAAGGGGTATTTAACAGGCAGCACATTTGATTTGATGGGTTGAGGACCATAAAACAGTGGGTACACTCGGGGATATCCTGGGTATAGTGCAGGCTGAGCAGCAACAGCTGCCGCCGCCACAGCAGCGGCGGTGGTGGTGGTGGTGGTGGTGGTTGGGGCAGTTGTAGGAGCAGCAGTAGCAGCTTGGCTCTGAAAACCATATAAATACCGAAAATGTGGGGGAAGCATTGGGTACATCGGATACTGCATAACCTGTGGGACATCAGCTGGTTGGGCAGGGGTGGTTGTGGTAGTGGTTGTGGTAGGAAGAGTTGTAGGTGGTGGCATGGTAGGCACAGATCCCACAGGGTACCCTGGGTAGTGGTAGCTAGGCCTTCCATAAGGGTATGGGTAAAATGGCAAAAAAAGGTCATACAAGCCTGCATTAAGAGGTTGGGGTGGTGCTGGGGAAACGGCAGAAGCACCTTCATAACGGTAAAAGTGATAAGGATTAAACATCTGAAGAGGGTACATGGGGTGCGGAGGCATAGGATCATGAGGAGCCAACGTGGTAGTGGTTGTAGTTGTGGGCTGAGTAGTGGGAGGGGCTTGGGTAGCAGGCATCGGTCCCAGACCAGTCATATGGCCTTGAGAGAAAGGGAAATACCACCACGGTTCTCCATATGGGAAAGGAAACATCGGGGGTGCTTGAGGGGCATCAACATGGGCTGTAGGGGCAGCAGCAGGCACAGTGGGGGGAACTGCAGGTATGGTGGTGGGGGCTGTTGTTGGTGGTGTCAAAGGGCAGGAAAGGGTCACTTTACGGTCATCATACAGTAAAGGGAGGTGCCTCTCAGTATCCTGATTTTAAAAAAAAAATCAGAATCAGAAAAGCTATAGTGCCAATAGGGCACTTGACAGAGGGTCATAAGAGCTTGCAAATTACCGTCACTTCCCAACAGCTTCCCTTAAATGGTGCTGTGATAACCATTGCACCATCAACAGTCTCCAGTGTGAACTCGCACTTAGAGTAGGTTAATAGCAGAGGCTGCCATGATCCATCAACTTCAGAGAGAGAGAAAAAAAAAAAAATACAATAGCCATTCAAGTCAAGTCACTCAAGAAGTCAAGTTTCCACCCACTCAATTGCTACCTTTTATTTTAACATTATCAGCCCTCACTCCAAGAGAGAAAACCATGCCAGAGGGGAAGCAAGAAACCGTAGGAACGGGAGATGACACTGGGCATGACATTTGCACTGGCGCCCCCATTATAATCAAAGGCAGAATGTAACTTCCACTCTGTCAGAAGAAAAGAAAAAAACTTCATACATGGGCATTTAGTAATTGAAGCTGCCAAGTACTGCAAATGTGCACTCACCTGTTGTCTGACATGACAGCCATGGTATGGAGCAACAAGAGCACTGTCTCGGCGTACCCGCTTCACAGAGAAGCCACAGCTGGCTGGAATCTCAGATAGAGACACCAGAGAGCCCTCTCCTGAAAGAGATGAAAAGTAGACAAGTAATCAAAATGGGAAAAGGGAGGCCACAAGCTGCACAAGCTTACCTCTGTCAACAAAGAAGTGTGGCATCCTTGGTCCAGGAACACGCAAGGTCATAGCATCCTCACCACAGTGCACAGATGGGCCCAGCCGTTTTAACTTGGCCTCAGCAAGAGGGAACCGTGCTTTATTTGGGAGGAAATTGTTATAGTAGTCACCCATTTACAATTGGTCCCAGTTTAAAGTTCCATGTCAACTTACCAGATTGTTCTCCTGGTCCATCAACAGGATGATTGGATATCATACCTTCAGCATCACCGCCAATTAGAAGTCTGCCAAATTGGATTGTTTTATTGGAGCTAGAACCATAAGGAGTATCCATTTCTGAAAAAGCCTCATGGCCAGCCTCTAAAGGACTTGCTGTTATCACAGCTGTTATGAAGAGTAAAAGCTCTTTAATCCACAGCATAGCAAGTTTTTAATATACAAGCATACACCAAAACACAACAGCACTTTAACTGCAAAGACTGACAATCTCATCGAGACATGCAGTACTATTTGTAATCTCCTTATGTACTCAGGCGCTTGATAATTTACCTGATTGACCAATTAAATCTGTCTTCTGTCAGACCTTCATCATTTAGCTTGTTGTTTTCACCTGTGTCTAATTAAATTGTGAGTTTACAAATGCAACAAAAAAGAATTTTAGCTCATTTTTGGTTTTCTTTGTTGATATGAATTAATTTAATGTTATTGCATTTAAATGGTTTACAACAATGCTTGCATTTTTTTAACTTAAAAAGGTGTTTTTACACTTTTTATTTTCCAGTTTGTAAAAACAAATGTGCTACATAAAACATATACAATTCAGGTTTCTGGGCCACATGAATATACATACACATTTAAAAAACAGTGTTTCTAAAAATATGATTTATTTATATGTTTCTATTCTATTTTAAATAATACAATCCAGTTCACTTTCTACTAGTTCAAAGGCTAGTAACATCATCTCCACTCCCTATACTGGACCAATCATCATCTCCAGTGAGTCTTAGGATAGCTGAATCTCTTTCCCACACATCTCTAATGGTCTCTGGAGTCACGGAAGCCAGTGGCTCAACCACAGACACCTGAGTCTGTTGAACTGCAGTCCCAAAATAATGGGTTGAGATGGGACTCAAGCATGAATCTAAAGCCCACCTATAAGCTCTGTTAGTTGGGACGGTGGGTGATTTATTGTTACCTTCAAATAGTCCCTCATATTGGTTCCATGAGGGTGATGATGGGGTGAAAATGGTACCCACTCCAAGCAAGTGGGGATGAGGGAGAGCACTGTTATTACTGTGACTAAGGTTGACAGGTGAGGGGGGGCAAAGGTCAAACTCAATTAATGAGAGCAAGCACTCATGTTCTTGCCATTCCACACCACTAGTCCACACAGGAGTAGCATAACAGTCATTGTTGCTATTATAAAGGACACCCTCACCAATAATTCCGGTGTTGTCTTGTACAGTAGTATCTGGGGTTGCTGGTGCTGCTTGATTTTGTGTCGTTGAGTGGCTGAGATTCTCTCTGGCCTCTTTTAGCCCTTTCCAATTATTTGGCAACAGTTCAGCCCAGTTTCTATCTGCTCTTAACCAAGGCCCCCCTGGTAACCTCTCCAACATTCTGTTCCAGTGTGACATCTCTTTCCCTTTTCGTGCTCTCTTATTGGTCTGTTTTCTTTGCTCTGGTCTCCTTTTACCTCCATGTGGCCTCCAGAACACTTGAGATCCCAGCAGCAGAAGAGAGAAACTCCATGCCAGTTCCAACAGTCGTGCCCAGAGCTGGCCGAGCCACCAGACCCACCCAAATCTGCGCCAGTCACCAAGTAACCCATACAGCCAGAGATAGCCATAGATTTGTAAAGCGCAGGAGAACACCCCCAGGAGAGCACACAACAAAAGCACACGCCTGACACTGTTTAATAAGCGCATAGGGGCACTCCACCTTGGTACTGGGGTCCTGTGGGACAAGCAGAGTTGCTTTAGAGACTGGAAAAAGATTCCTAAACAAAGTGGTAAACCCCAGCAAACAGTAATTGTCTGCATCATTAAAGGCAGTGCTGGAGACAAGGTTCTTGATAGCAGGTCAGCCATTAGGATGAAGGTACAGTGCAGTGCTGCCAATCCCCCATTGACTGAGAGTCGTTGGGGAGAGGCTGGCTGAGGGCTCAGCCTCTCTTGCCTTAGACAAAGCAGTGACAAGGTGGCTTGGGCCCAAATCAATAGAGGAACAGGTAAGTTATACAAAGCAGTAAGGATATGGCGAGGTAGTATGTTTCTTGTGCCATACGGATCAATTATAAACTGTACAAACCTAAGCAAGCCTGCCAGCAGCAGTAGGATATTAGCCATAGTGAAAGCCTTACAGAATGGATGTAGCATTTGAGCTCCACCAATCACTCCATAAGTAGCAGCAACCACTACTAATAAGAAAAGCATAGCTGAGCCGTAGACATGGAGATCCCATGCAAAGGTTAGTGTCCGTTTCAGATCCTCCCACTGTAGCTGAGTAATGTTATTGCTGGTGGAGACCACACATGGGCCCTGTATGCAACTTGTTCTACCAGACTTGCTGCTCTTTGTTATTAGCGCAAACAAACCTTCAAACCATTTTGATTTTTCATCTATAATGTAAAAGGAGAACATATCAGTTAGATTTTCAACAAGTTGTCTACACTCAAATAAGGATATTGAGAACAGAGCTAGTTATAATTAAAAAGCATCCTATTAATATAATTTAATGACCTTTGTTTTTTGGTTCAGCAGTATTTGTCTTGGCCTGCATAACAGATGGATTTGTAGATGATAACTGTATTTGTTCAGAGGCAGTCTCCTCACCTATCAACTGACCTGATATTCAGAAAAATAATTATTTTGTGTGTATTGTAATAATTGTGCAAAAATTTCACCACTGTATAACAGGATAAACAAAGATATTATACTAACCAGTCTGCAGCGGAGGTGTGGCTGTAGGCGTGTGGTTTGTGACATAATGCTCCTCTTTCACCATCAGATTATCAAAGGACTCTTGGATAAAGTCAGATTGCATCACAATGGTGCCATTGCGTCCCACCATTTCAGGCTTTGTGATGGAGCTTAAAGTCTGTGTGGATGAAGCATGCTTTGTTTCTTGAAAAGTCTTTATATTTTTATTGTTGTTCATCTCTAAATCATAAAGAGATGTACTGTGATTAGATTGGTCATTGATAGTAAATGTCTCTTCATACATATCAAATGAAGTAGAGTTTACCGTAGTATTCTTCTCTCTAGTTGTTTTGGTGGTTGTCAACAAAGGCTGGTCTTTGTTCATTCTCTCATTGTTATTTATAAACGTGGCGTGGGTGGGTGTAGTCAACTGAACAGGCATTGTAGAAGTGGTTTGATAAAGGCCACTGTTTTTGTTTGCTAAAATGATATCTTGATCATCGTCATCGTCGTTGACAATATGTTGTGTTAGCCTTTGTGGAACAGGCGGGGCAGGGGGATAAATACCCTCAAAATCTAGTTTCTCTGCTCTGTCTGGAATGAATGTGTCCATGTCCAGTTCACCACCAGAGGGCATCATAACCTCAAGGCTTTCCTGAAGTCCACTTCCATCTCCAGAGCCATCATTTATAGCAAAGTTGGGCCAAAGGGGCAAAAGCAAATCTCGGTACAACCTGTTGTCAACTCTTCCTTTAATCCATCTTGAGTGATAAGGTTTGGGAAAGGTTTGCTGAAAATTATTAATTTGTTGGAAACTCAGGTTGTTTTGATTTGAGGGTTGTGTTAAGATTGAGCCATGTGTTGTGGCAGGTTGCATGTGAAGAGGCAATACTAAAATCACAGTGAGGAGCCAAGCCATCATGGTAATTCCCAAAGGCTGTTGAGCCAAAAGGGTGCTAGGATCAGAACAAGATATACATGGATTATTGAGACTGTAAGGAAGCCACACTCTTCACAGTGAAAGATTATTAACCCAATTAAAACCAGGATAAACATACAAGTTACACTATGAAGGGAGTGGAAAGGAATGTGAGGGGTTACATATTTAGTTCAATGTGAGGTTTACTAATAACTAGATTATTAGATCATAGTAGATTATTAGATCATATTTTTGTTGATGAACCAATGATTTAAAAAGGTCAACACTGATCAAATACGTTTGGGTGAGGAAAGTAATTTGGACCAGAATTTGGACATGAGTATCATATAAAACTATATAATATAAGATGTAACCATGCAAAAAGCAGCTATATACAAAACTGAAATATCAAAATATATATGCAACAATGATAACGGAGTACTTGGTCACAGTGATCACAACAATTTTCATACACCAAATACTTTATACTTTATGTGCATGCTATGTCTTCCCTTCTGTTAGCATTCTAGTCTATACTTGGTTTGTTAGAATTAACAAAGAGACTCCAAATACTTCTTACATGCAACTTTCATTAGAGAACACTCACCTGTTTCTGAGGACAGGACGTAAGCGGAATACCACAGTTCTTAAGTGTTTCTCAGTTTTTGGTTTTTCACTGGTGTCTTCGTGATCAATCAGTGTTTTCTACAAACAACTGCATCTCCAAGCTGATGCTTAGAATGCAGTCCACCTGACGTCTCTCTGTAATCTTTCTGCCATCTGGTTAATGTCCTGCTGCAGTTCTGTTCTGAGCTCTGATCCTCCATCTAAACAAAGTAAGTTAACAAGACCGAGGAGCTGTACGACATTAGTGTAAAAAGATCCGTTATTAAAAATCATTTATTAAATATACATTTATAGTCTTTGAGAAATCTAGGCAATTTTCTCCACCACTTTTTGCAAAAGTTTTCCTTTCTGGTATCACAGATGTTAAGATAATCTTAACATACGGGATTTCAGTAAGACCATTAGCATCATGCTCCATCAGCCTGTTGATAACTTGACAAAGCATATTGATTACTACTGCATAAAGAAATATACGTATATGTTTGTGTAACACCCAACAAATGCATTAAACTCTCTGGGTTTACATTATGTTTATTTGCCAGTTCAAGTAGGTCAGGCTTAAAAGTAGACTACTTCCATAGAAAAGAAATTTGCATTGCTGCATTTTACTCTTTACTCTTTAGTTTTAAAAAAATTAAGTAGGCTACTTTTTAGGAGCGTTTTGAAAGCACAGATTACATGGTTTGTGAGGTTGACCTAAATAAAAAAAAAAGGGAGATTTTAGAATATTTACAATCTTTGCATTCTGGTTAAATCATAGCATTACATAGCTGTAGTTAAAAAAAAATCCATTTTACTTATGTTTTGCAGGACTTGTGATGTCACATTATGCAAACTAACACATAGCTGGTGGAGAACTAGAAATGCATTCAAATTGTAACTCTGGGTCAATCTGGGGTTAAGGGACAGACCGTGGGAATTAACTCTTTCTGAACTCAAAACAGTTACACAATTAACAGATATACAGCGCATCTCATCCGCTCCACCTTAAGAGCTCAGTCAGGCAGCCTTTTGCAGGGCGATCAGGGGGAGGCCCTCACAGACACATGCTTGGCGCTTTAAGGCGGACTGGAGCGAATGAAGCGCCGCTTAAAGGCACAGGCACGCTGAAATGAGCCACACGTTGAATGACATTTCGCACCCGTACCTCTCTCGATAACGTGCGTTGTGATGCGTGCGTGATTTATCATGCATTAAATAGTTAAAAAACGATTTAATACTATACTAGGACGACGCCAGTCCCCAAAGTACCAAAGCCATTTTAATAAATGCAAACGTAATGCGCAGACGCTTAGGCAATCAAACGCACGGGTTTAAAAACAACAAACGCCATCTATCGTTACAAATGTGCATAAATGACACTCTTCAGATCATATTCAACAGTATTTTAACGCAATCATTATAACGCAAAGCTCGTTGCGCTGCAGCTCCCCGTTGACAGCGGACGCGGTGAGTGCGCGTACCCGTGCCGTGTGTAACAGGCTCCGCGTTCATGACATTGTGAATGTGCTTGCGGCAGCAGCGGAGCCGGAAGGGGGAGCTGCGAATCCGTCCCGCCTTCACTTGACACGGCGCTCAAGCTACACGACAGCCCGGGGTCCAGCTTTATCACGGCAGGCCTACTTTTGTCAGCTCTGTCGAAAATATAAATATCCATAAACATTTGAAGGCCTTCCGAACCGTTTAAGCAGCGAGTTCCTATTTTTCCCAATACGGTAGGACGGGCTGCCACCGATCGCATGAACTCAAGGGGCTTTTATCGCTTTGATTTACGTGTGTAGCAGAATAAGCTCACCCCACGACATAAATCGTACCTAAATCGGTCTTTGAACGCACAATAATATCGATTTCTTGACAAGGGAGCGCGGTTTGCATGCGTTTAGTTGGGTTTTTGTTTTTGAACGGCGCGTTTTGGCGGAAATCGCTTTGGCTTTTATTTAAGGTAGCATGGGAAGATGCACGGCTACGTTAGCTCACGTTAGCCGGAGAACCGTACGGACGGCACTGCATTTGCGGCTGTAATAGTAATAAATGACATACCGTAACGAAATATTAATTCATTTTTCAGTCTTCATGCAAGCGCCTAGTGTACACCTTCTGCGAAGTCTGAAGGTGCGTTTGACAAAGGTTAGCAAGCTAGCATCGATGCTAACATTTTCTTTCCACGGCAAAGCCTTGAGTGGCCCAATGTGTGATTTTCTACAGACAGAAATAATAATAATAATTAAAAAAAAGTTTTGGGAATTGCTCATGCCTTTGTTGGTCGCTGCAGTTTAATGACTGCTCGTTCAATGCCAGGCTTGCTTTGTAGTTGAGTGTCATCAATTTAATTCATTAGCTTTGGCTGAGGGGTCCAAAGTCCAGCAGGGTTAGAGGCTGTGTGTCTTTGCTAATATAAAGATCTCTCTTCATCACTACTAAATCATATGAAAAAGCCCAGTGTATACTATTGAATCCGACTTGATATAGTTATGGTTGTTGTAGCTACTGGTGCATTGTTTGATAGGAAAACAGATTTCTGCAAATGCAGAGATTGCATTGAATGCATTTCATATGACTTTAAGCCTATACAGTAATGTGTAATGTTTATTGAGTCTGTATATTTTATGTATGACCATATTTTGTAGATAGACTAGACTTTTAGATTTGTTAGTCTAGCTGTCTGACTCTAATGCAACTGTAATTGTTGCTTTGTTTATGATACATTATATATACAATACCAGTTACATTTTGGACAGATGTATTCTTTCCATATTCTGATTTGTATGTAGGTATAATTAATATTTATCTATAAACATTTAATCTTGAGAACAAACGGTCTATATGATCGTGAGAAACATTCAACTCAGTGTGTCCAAATGTTTTGTTTTGTGGCGTTTATTAATATCAGTTAATATGCTTGTATTTCAGGCTCCAGTACAGGGTGGACTGACCTGTCATGAATGAGCCCATTGAAGGCGGTGCGATCTCGTTCGACGAGTATGTGCGGCAGAAAGCTCGCACCATACCTCAGCACCGTATGAAGGAGTTTCTAGAGTCGCTGGCCACCAAAGGCCCTGAGGTGCTGCAGGAGTTCAGTCAGCAGACCAGTGGCACCACCACAACTATGGTCTACCAGCAGGGTGCCAACTGCATCTATACAGACAGCACAGAAGTGGCAGGGTCTTTGCTGGAGCTGGCGTGTCCGGTAGGGGAGAGGGAGTCACTTTTCTCTTCTGGTGATTTTATAAACAAATGCTAATGGTCTCTTCTGTTTTAACTTTGAGCAGGTTCAGGTGACGTCCACACAGATCTCCCCCCAGCTGGCTGCAGCTGTGCACCAAGCATCTGAACAGCAGATCCAAGTACAGGTTTGACTCTTGCTATTCTGCTGATGTGTGTGTGATCTACAGTTATATAATATATATATGTACTATATATAAATACAGTTGTATAATAATGTATAGTTATACAGCATTAACAGCACATTCAGTGGGATGGTTCCTGATCACTTTTACTACCAATAAAATATTAAAGGAGGTCTGTATTGAGATCTGCCTTTTTAAACTATTTAAGGTGAAAGTCAGATAATTGTTATTGTTTATGCACGAGTAGATAAATAAGTGCAACTGGCATGTACTGTAAAATATCTGTTAAATTAATTATAATTTTGTTAGCAGACATGTTTCTTCCTTTGTTTATGAAAGAGTTGAAATACTAGAAATAATAGAAGGAATATATATATATATATATATTCCTTCTATCATATATATATATATATATTTATTTTTTTCTTTTTTTTTTTTAAAAAGGATAAAAAAAAAAAAAAAAAAAAAAAAAAAATATATATATCAGTTTTAGGCATGATGACTGCTGACACCTGTGGTGTTGATCTTTCAGTCACTGTAGACTGCTAAAACAGTTAAAGTTAAGACACAATATTTTAGGGCATTTTGATGATTTCTTTCACAAACATGAAAGAATGATTTCTTTGAATAAAGATTTCTTTGGAGCTGTTTACATATGTACATGGATATTATTCTGTTTTGTAGACGTTTCAAATTTAGTAGCTGTTTTTGGTTATGTATCTTACAATTGAGAGAACGTTTAAATTGTTTCTTAGGATTAAAGAAAAGTTTTTTTATGGAAAGATGCTAAGTACCTCTTCTTCTGTCTGTTGGTAGGTGCAGATTCAGGGGGACCAGGGTCAAGCAGTTGGCCAGGTTCTTCAGGTGGCCTCGCCTACCCATCAGCAGCTGCAAGGAGTTACCACAACACAGTTGGTCCAGCAGGGAGAACTTACAGAGGAACAGCAGCAGCAGGTAATGGGCATGCATATATATATATATATATATAATAAAAAAACTTCTGCCGTTGATGTGTTCTAGAGCCATCTGTAAAATAATTTGGATCTTCTCTCAGATCCAGGCCCAGCTAGTAGCAGCCGTTGCAGGCGGTCAGCAGATTCAGATCCAGACGCTCGAGACTCTGTCTCCTCAACAGCAGGGCTCCCCCAGAGAGGCAGAGAAAAGATCTGGAGCCTCATCTGCTGTCCTCCAACCTGCAAAGAAACGCAAGGTGGATGTCCCTACGGTTGTCTCCTACTCACTGCCTCAAGGGCAGCAGCTAGCTACTGTACTGGCCATCCCACAGGGCCAACAGCAAGGCTACCTTTCACTCCGGCCAGACCTGCTAACTGTTGATAGCACTCACTTGTACAGTGCCACCGGTACCATCACAGGCCCAGCTGGCGAGACCTGGACCATACCTGTGTACTCAGCCCCACAGCAACAGGGCGTGGCCCACATCGCCATCCCTCAGGAGGCCTACAGCACCGTTCAGGTGCAGGCCTCGCCTACCGATAAAGACAAAGAGAAGATGGTAGCTGGAGTATCTCAGGCCGCTGGGGCAGTGGCTGTCCCAGTGTCTGGCACAGGAGTGACCACGCAGGAGGAAGTTGTACATTCGTTGTTTCCGGCGCAGTTTATGAACGGAAACATTCACATCCCTGTAGCAGTGCAGACTGTAGGGGGTGCCTACTCGGGCACAACGCAGGCCCTGCACATATGGGATCCACAACAACAGCACCACATACAGGATGGAGAGGCTCAGGAACAACAGCTCCACCTGCAGGTCTGTCTGAACACATACCAGAAAGAAGCCTGCATGCTAAAAGAATAGTTTATACAAAAATGAAAATTATTCTGATTTACTCACCCTGAAGCCATCCTATGTCCTAGATCCTAGATTTGTGTGTTTGACCCTATTATTAAACAATATCCTGGCTCTTTCCAGCTTTATAATTGCAGTGAATAGTGCCCAAAATTTTGATGTGCCAAAAATAGCTTCATCTATCATAAAAGTAATCTATAGAGCTCTAGTGGGTTAATGTCCTCTGAACAGAATGTCTGTCTTTTGCAGGGCTCAAAAGGTGAATTGTTTTTAGTAACGAAAGTTACAAAGAGTTGCCATTTTTTTATGTTATAAATCTTTTTTTTATTATTTAAATATTTGTTGTTATTTCGGGGTTAATGACTGGAGTCTCATTCCCATTCATTACTCATTTTAACAGTGGCTACTCTCCAGGATATACTTCATAAAATTCACCTTTTGTGTTTCACAGAAGAAAGTCAGTGATATGGGTTTGGACAGACGTGAAGTAAATAATGACAGAACTTTCATTTTTGGGTGAATTACTCTTAACTGTTTGTAGCTCCCTGAACACCTTAAGTCAATATAAGTTTCTTCAAGAGATGATATGCATGTTCTGCTGTGTTCTTCAGGCACAGGCAGAGGCGGAGCCACAGGTGGAACCTCCCCCTGAGCTGGTTCTCCTCAACACATTGAAGCCTGAGGAGGGGCTGGAGGTGTGGAGGCTCTGGGTTCAGCGCAAAAATTCTGAGCTGGACAAAACTGAACAAAACAAACTGGCACCTATAGGACGTGAGTTTGTGCTTCTGTTTCTACAAAGACAAAGTTTTTTCCACACTGTAACAGTTACTGAGACATCAAGCCTCCAATGATGTTTAACTGCACCAAAATGAATCGGTTTCACACAGGTCGGCAGCCACTGCGGTTTCAGGATGATTTGGTGTCAAGTTCAGTGGGTGAGCTGAACTTGGCTCTATCCCTGATGACCCAAGAGGCTCGTGGGCTGGAGGAGGAGCCATTCGAACCTGACTCGCTCTACTATGTATTTTTATGTATACAGAAAGTATGTTCTGCGTCTCCTTTTGTATGCAGACAGCAAACCATCTCTGTCTACTAAGTATGCTGAATATTCTTAGATTGAATAAGCTGAATTTTGTTTTCTGTTGTAGTACATGTTTGAGAACGGCCGGGTAGACGATATCTTCTCGGATCAGTACTACAGCCGCTTCAGTCAGTGTTTACACAAAATCCTGGAGGAGTGGAGACCCAGTGTTCACCCTCTTGGTATGGAATATTTGTGTTTTGAAATGATCTGCTGCTTTGGTGTCTTGGGGGAGTGCAAGTCAGTTGTCTTTTTCTCCTGCAGGCTACATTATCCCAAGTCACGTGACTGAGGAGATGCTGTGGGAGTGTAAGCAACTTGGAGCTCATTCTCCTGCCACTTTACTTACTACACTCATGTACTTCAACACCAAGTGAGTCTCTGTCTCCCTTTATCTTGTTCCTGTTTTCAGTTCTCTAAAGATGAAGTAAAAGTGGTTCCAATGTGGTTTCTCTGCAGGTACTTCCACTTGACTACAGTAGAGCAGCATATGAAAGTGGCCTTCTCCAAAGTGCTTAGACACACTAAGAAGAACCCCACCAACCCCAAAGATAAGAGCACCAGCATCAGATACCTGAAAGGAGTTGGGTCCCACCATGTTGGACAGAAAGGTTAGTATCCTTAGTAACTATATTACTATCCATAGTAATATAGTTAGTCTTCGACAGATACAGGTTTTGCAATGGTTGATGCAGTTGGTTTACCTAGAGTAGTCGATGAGTGATGAACGGATATAATACAGATAATTTGAGCATGTCAAAATTGAAGAAATTTTTATATTTATGTAAAATTTACAAAAATGTATGTATACGGAAACAACCATTTATCAGTGCATGTGTTCCCCTGGGAATCAAATCCACAACCTTTGCGCTGCCAACACAATGTTTTACCAGTGCTTTCATGACCTGAATGGTTAATCCAATTTGTTATAAATAGTTAGCATAAAGTTATAAAACACATTCACATTATATCTTATTGATTTCGTTCTAGTGACAGATGACATGTATGCAGAGCAAGCTGAAGACCCAGAGAATCCACTGCGATGCCCTATCAAACTCTATGACTTTTACCTCTTCAAATGGTGAGCCACTGCTTTAATTTCATGCTAGTGCAATGGCTAGCACAGCTTTATCACAGTACACATTAGTCTTAATATCATAGCCCTCTAGATCATTTTTTTGTTGTGCATCTTTAAATCTTTGTTTTCATTGTAGCCCTCAGACTGCCAAGAGTCGCAATGACACGTATTACCTGACGCCAGAGCCCGTTGTGGCACCCAACAGCCCCATATGGTACTCCACTCAGCCAATCACGAGCGAGCAACTGGAGCACATGCTCACACGCATCATGATGGTTCGGGAAATCCAGGAGATAATCTCCATTGCGCAAGCTAATGTACACTGAGAGAAAACGAGGGGAAGAAAACAAGATGGAATGAAAGGGCCCCTTTTTCCTTCAATGCTTCCTCCTCAAAGAGACTAAATATGTTGCCACTTTGTTTTCCTTGTATTTACCTATGATTAACAGGAGAACAAAGATTTTCAATGAACTGGACACTCAAGCCTTTTAAAGACACACAAGCTTGTTTCTGTTTGTTTGCCTAATGACCATTGGAACGTATTGACTCGGATCTCATGTTCTGTGCATTTTCTCTCCATGCCATGTATGTTGTGCTCCCACCTTCCAGTGCTATCTCTCTCTTTCTTTTTTGAAATTGGTTTTCAACTTAAAGGATATGATGGTTTTAAGATCACAGGCATAAGTCAGTTGTTGGCAGTGGGCTTGAAAACCATGTGATGGTCACTTGTATACACTTACAAACATGGCCTCATCTACCCCTTTAATATCATAATAACATGTATCATTGTTAATAAAGGATATTAAAGGATATCATTAATATCCTTTAATAACATGTAATACAATCCTTTCTTACCCCCAGGAACTTGCAATAGCAGAGTCCACATACCTGAGGAGGGTATTATACATGAGGACGTTTTGGTTCTGTTTTTATTTTTTTATATAAATACTTGCATCTATGGTAACCTGATATGTATTGATATTATAGTGGTGCCGGAGAATTGAAGCCTGTGTTTTCAAACATGGTTTTTTGTACAGTGAATCCCCTGCACTCGTGTATGTGTCTTCCTTGACTCCTTCAGCAGTCTTTGAACAATTCCCTCACACAAAACTAGAACATTTGAGCACAAGTTGAAAGAGGATTAAAATGCGTTTCTGCGTATATTGTGAACCATTTTGTAATTTGTCACATTAAATGCAACAGTTTGTGCAAGAATGTCTTAATGTTTGAGATGCACAGACTCTTTATGCTCGCGTTCCATAATGAAGCAATTGTGTCATGAAAAAACATTGTCTCCTAAAAATAATTTGCATTCCTTTTTGACACTATTCAAATTTTAATTAAATGCACAGTACACAAAAAATACAATCAAACATCCAGTTGGATTTTCATAACCTTTATCTGCAATAAGTGTCCTCTTAATCTCACTGCATGTAACCTGTAACACTTCAAAAAGGCTTTGTAGCTGTCTTACACATTTGTAATTCATCTCATTCCTTTTCTGGCAGTGGGATCTGCAGTTTTTTCAAAGCGTTGGTGAAGTATTTAGGAAGAGGGCAAGACACTGTAATTTCACGATGACCTTTGACCCCTGGCAGGACGATCCTTCGGGAGTGTAGGTGAAGTGGGAGGTATCGGGTTTTACTCTGCACCAGATCCAGCCGTCGCAGCACGCCCTCTGGCAACTTCTGTGATCAGAAATGTGATGCACTTGACCTCAGTCTTCAAACGTGACTTGAGTCATGTCTCAAGAAAACATTACACCTCCTGATTATTCATTATTAACACAAAACCTGCTATATCCTTTGACTAAACAAATGCTCTTATTAAAAACTGGAGCTACAATTAATTGTAGCTAAAAATTAAACAATCTAATATAAAGCAAGAATTCACATCTTTGGTAGTTATTTGTAATCTGGACATTGTCTTGAGAAATACCTATTCTGAGGTTGTATTTATCATACCTGTGGTGCTAGTTTATTCCAGTCAGCATATTTATGGTCTCCCAAAATAGGACAGCCCAAAGCAAGAGCCATGTGCACTCGGAGTTGATTTTTAACACCTGAAAACATTATAAAATGCACCTGGTCACAATAATAAATAACTTTTGGCTTCATCTCATTTTTCACAAATCACAATTAGTCAGTACCTGTGACAGGCTGCATTTCCACCAAGCTGCAGCCACTTGTGCTGTCTAACACTCGATATTTTGTGACTGCACTGTGTGCTTGCCGGTGAGCTCGCACCCTGGTCACTCCATCTCCCCCTTCATTCACTCTAAATAATGGACTCAGACCCATCTAAGCAAAATAAACACATTTGACTATGTGTTAGTGTATTCATAAAAATACCCTTTAAAGTAGATTGAGTAAGATTATTTAGAGAAGGCAATATATTTATTGACAATAAAAGTGGTTTTATTACCTTAAAGTGTGGCTGGTGTCCCGTAACCTCCCTCTCTATAATGGGAATGTCAATCACACCTTCAGATGGGACAGGCACACCCACAGTAACCGCCCTGAGTGAGACAAAGGAACATATATTAAATATATATTTAATTAGACATTTATTGATGTTTAAAGGGTTAACTTACAGGAATTTCCCTTCTATTTGATGCGATCTGGTAAGTGCTTGCACATGTTCTGCAGCTTCCTTTGTTTTAGCCAAAATCAAAACTCCAGTAGCTTCTTTTTCCAGAGTGTGGCAGATGTGAAAAGTTGATCCTGTCTGCACGTCATCTGTTATCTTAGCCAACAAAGGCAGACATTCAACAATGCTGTTTCTGATGCCATCTACATCTATGAAAGGCAGAGAAAACGTTTATCTTTTATACCATATGTCTTTTAAAACCCTTACATCACTCATAACATCAGATCTGTAATTGTAGGTAAGATGTAAACGCCATTCTTTAATGGGATACTCATAGTCATACTTACTGTGGATAGGCACACCATAAGGTTTGTTTACAGCAAGTATGCATTGATCTTGATAAAGGATGCTCCTATAAATTGCCTTGGCAAATACACTAGGGTGCACAGACTGCAACTGTTGACTGAATTGTTTGAGTTCACGTACTCTTCTCTGTAAAGGGGACACCGGAACCTTTGAAATGGAAACCAGAGCAGACGGAACATTATATGTGTTGCACATGAAGTCAAAAAGGGCAAAAATCTTAGAAATGCACAAAAAACAGCCTCGACCAACCTCTTTTTTGTTATCTGTCAGTCTTTGTTTCTCACTCCGAAGTCTTTTTGCTATATCTGCTGCTTTCAGTCCTATTTTTTGGTTAGCAGTTTCAGTTTTTGAAGGGGTGACATACGCTCTCCCGAGCATCATTACTGGCGACAGCTCACACGGGTGTCGCATTTTCACCCAAAACGGTTCAAACGCCATCATACTACCAAAATAATGTGCCTTAAAACACACAGAGATCTTAAATTATTCACAGACATACGGGTCCGACCAAAAGACACGATAAAGAAGTTAAAGCTGAAGATGAGAATGGCAAACACGTTTGCTGAACGGAAATCTAAACCCTTAAAAACTAGATTTCAAAGTAAAAGTCTTTTTCCTTGCAAAAGTCTCGTCGATTTAGTCATTTCATTGTCCCAAGCGCGTTTAAATCAGGCTTGCTGCATATATATATATATATATATACATATAATGTAGACGAATAAAACAGTATTTTGTTAATTTGTCATTGGTTGAACTGGACAATGTAAAGTGTTTTGTACTACTTATAGAAAAGGAGAAATAATTGAGGATGATATGTAGTGTATGTGTGTAAGGGGGAAATAAAGTCTGTGTGTATAGATGTGTATCTTTGGAGGGAGGGCTGTGTGTGAATAATGAATAATGGCTCACAGCTTAGTGAATTAAACATGAAGCGTCACTTACAACCTCTCAGGTATGTTCTCTTTTTCTCTGTTTATATATATATATATATATATACTTCCAGTCAAAAGTTTGGAAACACTTACTTTTTCTTTGTTCATATTTTTTATGAGTATTTATGAATAATTGTAAACTTATCAAAACTATGAAATAACACAAATGCACACAATATAACACAATAACTTTAGGAGTTATGTTGTGACTAAAGAAAATTAAAAATAAGGTAAAATAGGATATATTCTAGCATATTCAATACAGTCACCCTTAGTCTAGAATTTACAACAAATTTCTTGACATTTTGCATCACCCAGTTTCTTGAGGAATCATCTTGAGAAGATTTTAAAAGAGTTTTGGAGGAGTTCCCCTCTATCCTGCGCTCTTATTGGCTGCTTTTTTCTTCATAACTTGGTCCATCTATTTCAATTTTTTTTAAGTTGTAGTTTTCTAATAAAAAAATTTAATTGAAATTAATATGTTGGGACAATTATATTTTTATTTTTACATTTTTAACATTTAATCAAATGTCTTCAGATTAAACGATTTTTAAGATAAGAAACATTTCAGTCAAGTGTTTCCAAATTTTATATATATATATATATATACTACCAGATTTAACCAGATTGTTCTTCCTTTTATATAGATTCACATGAGAAAAGACCATATCCATGCACTTTTGCAACAAATACTTTTTCATAATTCAAATGACACAAACTGAGAGAATTGAGAGAACTTCACGGTATTTATAGTGGCTTTTCAGTAACTGTTTTGGTTGTGTAAATAAGCAACCTCTTGCTGGCTGGTGGTCAGCCACCTGCATGGTATCTCATGTCAGGCTGGTGGAATTTGAGCTCTCAAAAGGCCAGAGACTGGTTATGTGCTCCTATCAGGTCCTCAATGTGTGTAAGTGATAATGTGCCATTTCTTTTGACAAATGGGGCATTACACAACTGTTTGAGGAGGATTGAGAAAGACAGAGAACATACAGAATTTCATTGTATTTCTGAAAATTGCCTATCCATAGCATCAATGTAGCTGAGCACAGACAGCAAATGTTTCCATCTTTGTTATACTCCTCCAGGGCCCCCACTGATAGGTGAATAATTCTAGATAGGTGGTTTACTGGAACCCATCTCCTGACAGGTGTAATATTAGGCTACACATCTTCCTCAGTTCCGCAGATTGAGTTTCAAATAGGATTCCCTGGGTAAAGATGCTTAAGTGGCATTGATGTCATTGTACGGAAGTGAGTTGGACCACACTGCTGGACACAGTGGTGATACCAATAACCAGCGCCACTTAAAGACAATAGAAAGACACCGTGGGAGTTTCAGCTTGGAATTCTGGCTAAACTAGACCTTTACCGGAGCTGTTTGGGATGTCGCACCAGACGGGTATTCATGGTAAGCAAAATTAGATCTTTATGTCACTTCAGGCTGAAGTCCATTTACATTGATTAAAAATATTTGAGTATAAACACTTTAAAATATTTTATCCTCCGTGCCAGTCAACTCACTCCAGTATATAAATAGAAAAGCTTGGGAAAAGTTTTATTTATAGTTTAAATCAGCTTTAAGAAGATACACAATAAAGGCAAAATCAAAGTTAGATTTTATCGGGTTTGGAATAATACTTGTTTGGCTACAGAAATAGCATTTTCAGCAAACAGAAATAAACTAGACAATATTTCAATATGTGCAATAATAGTTTATTTAAAACTTCTTTGATTTTCCTGTGTATGTGCCAATGTATGTAAATCTGAAGGTAAAAGGAATTCATTATTAAAACAGAAAACTTTTCAAATATGCTTTACAAAATACTTTAATTTATAGCTATGCTCTTTATAGCTATGACTAATTTGGGGTTCTAGTACACAAATTTTGGTTATGGTCTATCATATAGGTTGGTAATGGAGAGATTAGGCTGTGTTTTACCTGAATGATGATGGGAGGTAATTTAATATTACGGCGGAAGCGCCACTCCTCATCCATCTTACCTACACCTGCATCATTTATGAGTCCTGATGCCTGGTTACCATGGTGAGGCCAAGACTAAGGCACAGGCCGTAGTGTGGAAGGCATGTAAAATTCCCTTTGTTTCATTCATGCTTATGTTGTCTTGTAAAAGATGTATGTGGTAGTTCACCGACACTATAGGCTTATTAACTATCTAACGCTATGGTATGAAGCAAGTCTTTTCCTTTATCTTGATGGCTAAAGAAAGTCTAACAGTTTAAATAATTCTCTATTTCTCTGATTGTTTTATCAAATGTGACTTGTTGTCCTCTTGTCATATAATGTATACTTCTTTGTTAAATCCAGCATCTGCAGACTTAAAGGACTTTCTTGTGAAGGCAAGAAGAGGAGCTGTCAGACTGATGAAGATAGTTATCAGGAGCGGTGAGTTGAAGAATTTGTTCTGTTTTTTATACAGTATGTTTATTTATGCACATTTAAGTGAAATTTAGTGACATTTAGGCCATGTTTAAGAGTGTATGAATGTCATTGCATTAAATGGACAGAATGACCAATCAAATGGTATTTACAAACAAATGATGCTTAACCTTTAATCTTAACTTTACAAAGACATTGTCATGTTGACATAATTTGCTTGAAAAAAGTGTTTGTTCTATCTTTCTTTTAAAAGAAATAAATTATTGCCACTTGCTTTAACATTGAAATTCATACATTTTTAAAAGTATCAAGAGAAATTTACAACAGAAACCTGTTGTAACCCATTTAAGTCACTTGTTGAAAGAATACAGTTAATGCTGAACTGGAGGTGGAATGTTATACAGGCAGTGTGTGATAACAGCTTGTTCTGTTTTTGGAGACAGACTGATATTCAGAGTGTTTATCTGGGGCTACAGAAAGCAGTCAGGGTGTGTTATGAGGTGTGTACGTGTGTGTATCTGTCTATGTGTTTCAGAGCAGCTGGTGTTAGGGGCGTATCGGGAGGCGTCTCAGAGCTGGGATCAGGACTATGACGCGTGTGTCTTGCCAGTGCTGGACACTCTTGAACCCTGTTATATCCTTTACCGACTAGACTCACAGAATCAGCTGGGCTATGAGTGGCTCTTTATCTCCTGGTCACCAGACCAGTCACCAGTGAGTAAAAACACCAGATAAAGTCAAATGTATGTGCTGAGTACAAACTCTTGCTCTCACACTCGCACTGTTTTCTGGTCATTAATAAGTATTAATAATATTAATAAATGTTTCTGGGTTTAAAATACATTCTGCACTACACAGGTGAGGTTAAAAATGGTGTATGCTGCTACGCGAGCCACACTAAAGAAAGAGTTTGGCGGAAATCACCTCAAAGATGAATTGTTTGGAACAGTCCAGGTGTGTAGACACATGCATATGTAGACTAAAATGATTCAGTATGATCTAATAATGTGTTTTCCTAAAAAAGGACCTTTAGTCATCTGTTCTGGTCTGTTTTAAGCATTGTTTCCTATTTTGACCTGCAGGAAGATGTCTGTTTCCAAGGTTACCTACAACACCTATCCTCCTCCTCCAGCCCCGCCCCCCTCACAACTGCTGAGCAACAGCTCCATCAGATTAAAATAACAGAGGTGAGGAAGTTCAAAAATGTGTTGCTTTATGCACACGAATAAAAAGTAACAAAAAAATCAGTCCTGAAATTATTTTATTTCTAACAAATGAATGTATTTCTTGATGATGCACCTGACAGGATAAGGTCGTCCGGGTAAGTTTCTATTGATTCGTTTTGTTTTTAACAATGTAATTAGGAGGATTTTAAATTAAACTTACTAAACGTTTATACATTTTTATTTAGGACGAGCGAAGACGAGATGTCACTGTAAGCGGACGAGCAAAGGTAGCCTTAGCTTTGTCTTGGAAATCAAATTAGAAAAATGCAAATTTGCTGGAAAGAAAAGGGTACATTTGGGTCTCCACAAATTCAAATGAAATGAAAATCACCTGCAGTAGTTTGGGTCTGAAATGAGGCGGTACATGGAAATCAGCAGCATTAAAATGAAGTCACTTGAGTCTAAAGTTAGTCTTGTCCTTATTTTTTAGGGGCACAACATGGCTTTTAAACTGATTGTTAGGTACCTGTATATTGTGTTTGTGAAGTAAACACAAGTGTTTACAAATCACAAAAACAAATAATAATTGTTTATGCTTTTTAAGTTATTCAGATGAAGTTTTATTCTGTTTTGAAGCAAACCTTTTAATTTTCTGAGAAACTGAGTGGCCTGCAGAGCTAATGTAGATTTCTGCTCTTAATCTGTTAGTTTTCTATTGTTTGTATTGATTTCTATTGTTTGTATTGATATTTATTGTTTGTATTGATTTCATATTTTGGTTGGCTCTGATTAGAATGACACCAAATTCTTGTTCTATGTGTTCTGATACAGACAGAGATCAGTGTGGAGAGTAAAAATGCGACTTTGCAGGGTTTGGCATTCCCATTACAACAGGAGGCTAAACATGCTTTACAGCAACTTAAACACAAACGCATCAATTACATTCAACTAGTAAGTCCAAAACTCATACACAGATGAACACACAAACACATAACAATGTTTTATATTATTAATGATATATATTATTATTTTTATATAATGCAAAACACTTTAATTATGCTGTATAGATGGTTTGTTCTGCAACTGTATAGATGTGTTATTTTTAGCTATGTAATATTTCAGTCATAATGTATTTTTGCATCACATCTACATCATCTATACTGTATTAAGCCACACACAAAGCACTGACTTTTTTACTTGTGTGGTCTCCAAGAGGCTGGACACTGAAAGAGAGACGATTGAGCTTGTCCACACTAGTCCTACAGAGACACAAGAGCTGCCAAGCAGAATCCCCACTGATACCCCTCGGTACCACTTCTTTCTGTACAAACATGCCCATCAAGGACAGGCAGTGGAAGCTGTAGGTTAGTACCAAACCCTTAAAGGAACCTCTGTCTAGATGCAGTTTTACATTAATCCTTTAGATGGCACTGTGGGAGACATTTTTCTTAAAGGAATAGTTCACCCCAAAATGAAAATTCTCTTATTATTTATTCACCCTCATGCCATTCTAGGTGTGTATGACTTTCTTTCTTCAGCCAAACACAATTGGAGTTATATTAAATAATATCCTGGCTCTTTCCTGCTTTTTAATGGCATTGAATAGTGCCCGAGATGTTGACGCTCCAAAAATCACAACCATCCATCACACCATAATCCATACAACTCCAGAGGGTTAATATATGTCTTCTGAAGTGAAACAATACATATGCAAAACAATATGATTTTTGGATAAAATCTTCTTTTAAATAACCAAAGATTCTCTGTCTTCTGACCATTAAAAACATGATTGAAAGAAAGTGTCTTTGTTTTCTCAGCAAATCTAATGTGCATGTGTTCTGTGTTTGAATAAATGGACCAGTTTTCATCTACTCTATGCCTGGGTATAGCTGTAGCATCAAAGAAAGGATGCTGTACTCCAGCTGTAAGAATCGACTGCTGGATGAGGTGGAAAGAGACTATCACATAGAGATCGCCAAAAAGGTAATAAACAATGAAATACACATACTAACAAAATAATCAGAAATAAAAAAGAAATGCATGAAAATTTTTCTGAGCACATCAAATGCATGTGCACGACCCTGTTACCACATGATTTCCTCCCATCGGTAATAATGTAACATTATTTAAAATGTTAAATGGAGAAATAGTTAATCAGTTGAACCCTATCTAAAGCATAGCAGAAAGACAAATAAACAATTTAATTATTTATTGTATTTTTATTGAAAATTGTAAGTTTGTTAAGTTTTGTTTAACTTATTCTGTTTAGCTTATTATTATTTTTATGTACAGTTTACTATTAAAAAAATGCAGAATCACACACAGTGTGTTTTAAACTTTATTCGGACATTTCAATTTTGGTAACACACTGACCCAAAACTGAACATAACTAATCACCTTCTTTAACTGACCTGTTTTAACTGTTTGTTTAAACAGGGGAAAAAATCATTTCCCACATTTTTACACTTTGTACCCTATTTGTGGAAAAAAAGAGTGTCATTGCAGTTATTTGTTCATATGTCACGTGTGTGCAGATGGAGATTGACAGTGGAGAGGGGCTGACAGAAGATTTCCTGTATGAGGAGATGTACCCGAAGCAGCATGCTCTGAAACAAGCCTTCAACAAGCCAAAGGGCCCTACAGGAAAACGAGGGAATAAGCGTCTAATCAGAGGAGCAGGAGAAAATGGAGATGAGAGCTAGACTGAATACTGTCAAAATCTGATACATAATGTTGAATGACACTCAATGAGCTGTAGTCTGTTTCACATCTGATCTATCTCTGTGATTGTTACTGTTTTTTATTTTAGATTATAACTATAGTTTCACTTAACTAGCTTCACTTTGAAACTCATTCTTACATGGTTTTCGAGGCCACAAAAATGTGTTGTTTAGAATATGATTTTTATGTTAAAAATGACAATAAAATACAGGCATCTGTTGTAAATCCACTTGTTTGTCTAAATAGCAGCTGTGCAGGTCATATTTTACAGTGGCTTTTTATTCAAAGTTTCATTTGTTAACATTAGTTAATAACGTGGACTACCAATTAACAATTGCAGCACCAGCATGATTTCTAAATGATTGTTAACATTGGACGAGACCAACATAAGTGCTCATATACTGTTGTCGCTCAACGTATGAGCTGATCCAGGACCAGCCCTATTGCCTACCACAACATCAAATGTTATTAACTAAGTGGTTTTCAGCAACAGGACTCAACGTGAGTATACCTCGAAGGCACCTTCCGCAAACGATAGCATGCTCCGTGCTCTCTCACGGCACATGAGAGCTGGCGCAGGGGTCAAATGCTGCGACTGTTTCGGTATTCCTGGAAAGCTCTTACCAGGAAATCCGCGGATGAAACCGGCCGGGGCGCTTCGTCAGCGGGGCACGACAGCCAATGGGATCGCGGAGAAGGGCGAGAGCGCAGTTCTCCGAAGCGCACAGCGCCCGCCGACGAGGCCGTGAGCGCCGAGATGCGGCGCACTTCTCGGAATGAAATTCCTAGAATGCCCGTCAGCCCATAAAACCCAAACGCGCCGCGAAGGCGTTTCTCAGTGCCCGTTTCAGGGCAATAATAACCCAGCCGGCCAGACAACCTATACGCGCTTTACTCTTTGTTGGATGTACTTGTGAGCTTGTTTTTTGGGTTGCGCGTCAGGTTCGACCCCAGCTTCTTACGCGCTTCCCTGGAGAGTATTTGACAAAGAAGGTTCGTCCGGGTTGTTAGACGAGATTAGGGATTATCGCAGATGTGAAACGACGGGGCATCGACGAGATTGCGCTCGCGTTTGTCGCCGTCGGAGTCCCGCTGGAACAATGTCAGACGCGTTGGCACGCATCTGGACTCGGGTTCGAGTGAATTGTACAGCCGATCCGCAATATTTACACTGTCGTTGCGCACTGAGCTGTCGACTGGTGGACCGCAGGTGACGATTTTATGCCCAGAGAGGTAAGAAATCTCCAATTTGTGGCTGGTTTCAAAACCCTGGTTTTCTCCCAGACTTTTAACATTTCTTTAGTTTCTTAGAAACTGCGTGACTGCAGAAGTGACCAGACATGTTTGATGGGTTAACCCAGAAGATCTGCTGTAGAGAAATGATTCATGTCTTACATGTTAACAGTCCATTCCCCATTTTATTTGCTCTTGTTAACACATCCTGTTATGATTGTTTATAATCCACTCCCAATTCCTGCTGCTGGTATTTCGAAATAGGACATTTTGTTGCGCTTTGTGTGTTTTTAATGATGCCGTGTTTAGTGGGTAGCATAAATATGCACGAAATGGTTACAGATAATGTTTACAGTAATGTTTTACTCTTATAATAAAGTATTGAGACGACAAATGTAAATGTGCTCGTTTTAAAAGTAGAACACGTGAAAGTCGTCCCCTGACGTGCAGCAGTTTTGTCCAGGCCTAAAGTTCAGCTTCTTTTTATTATTTTAACTTTTATTCATTTTGGTTTATTTTAAATCTAACATTAAACTGGTTGCGCTGTTTTAAACACCAAAATCACATCTAGCTTAAAAAAGCATTCCAACAAAATGTATAACATTTCCTTTACAGATTAAATCACATCTTTGTGACTTGGATTCCTTAGTGTGATTTGGATTATCTAGTAAAATCTGTTGTTTACGCTGCTGTTTTGCTTACATTTTAAAGTGTGTCGTGTTGGGTAAATAGTTTATGAGTACATTTTCTGGTCCACAAACGTCACTTCCTTGCTTTGTTGCTTCTTTAAGTTTAGTCAAATGTATAAATTCTAAATAAATGATCTAGAAAGCTGAAATATTTCTTTAACCTTTGAATTTTCATTTGTACTTTCTCACCTAAAAATGTAAAATGTAGAAAATGTTGGTTCATTACGTAATGTTGTTATGCCATTAATTATTCTCAAGAAGTGTGTGTTCTGTGCTCCAAAGGAAGGCTCTGTTGCCAGGGCCACCTTCGAAAGGGTTGCTAGGGGGACACATGCTCAGAATGAGAGGGAAGAATCAGAAGTTCATCAGAACCGGCAACCCCGAATACTTCCCTATTCCTCCAACATGTCTCTGCCATGGGCTACTGCTGAGGACCTGCGCTTCATCACCATTACCTTTCAGCACTTACACACCTCAGGTATCTGTCTTGCAAAGCCTTGTAGACCCATATCCATTAAAAGGGGCCTTTCAGCAAAAATGTGGCAACAGCTTCAGTATAATGGAAAAATGATTTTACATTATTAACCGTTCAATTTTTTCTCTTTTTAGTACAGTTGAAAAACATTTCTTAAAAAGTGAAAATTGCAGTCTTCAGAAGAGCCTTTGACACTAAGGGCTAATAATGCAGTTTAATAATGCAGTCTGGTTTATACAAGTCATTTTGTCTTTACAATGAGCAGGCACAGATCAGTCTTCAATCGGCTGTGTAAAGATGCCTTTAGATAATGTCTAAGAATAGTCTTAGACACAATGATGCCACCTGACTGTAATTCAAGAATTATTCTGAGGAAGTGAATGTCAACACCTCCCTTATCATTTGAACAATGGCTGGAGCTTATGTGTAATATATTCTTTGTTTTAGAACAATTTCTTTCATAATCCAAGGAATTTAATTTCTTAATAGTAATGTAATTTATTATTTATTATTCTTATTATTATTTTGTCTCCTGATATTATTTGGGGTAAGAAAGGATCAGTTAAACAAAAAATAGAGCAAGATGAGTTGTGTGTGTATACACAAACACACCAATTTATATATATATATCAAATATATAAAAATATTTAAATTTATGTAAATATATTAATAAATGTTTCTTTTATATGCTAGGATGGTACTGGGGTGGCATGACAGCCAGTGAGGCGAGGGATGCCCTCATTGGTGCATCAGAAGGGACTTTTCTTGTGCGTGACAGTAGCCATCCGCTCTACCTCTTTACCCTCTCAGTAAAGACCTGTAGAGGCCCGACTAACGTCCGGATAGAATACGACAGCGGCAGTTTTCGCCTCGATTCCAGCTTCACAGCCCGATCTTGCTTGCTGTCCTTTCCTGCTATTCCTAGCCTTCTGCAGCATTATGTATCCAGCAGTCACAGGGAAGAAGGCAAGAGGATAGTAAAAGAACACCAGGTGGTGTCAAAGGACAATACGGTTCTGCTGAAACTCAGAAAACCTCTGCACAGGCCTCAGGCCTTTCCAACGTTACAACATCTGACACGTCTTGCTATAAACAGACACACTGATTGCCATGCACAGCTGCCATTGCCACGCCCACTGTTGCTTTACTTGCAAGACTACCCCTTCCAGGTGTGATGACATTTGAGGAGGACATTGACCCATTTGGGATGGGGGGGTTGTTGGTTAGTCTTTGGGTGATTTCCCCATTGCATACATTGTAAATTTTATAATGTAACTGTTGCCTTACAGGGTTGTAAGTGCGTCAATCTGTATTCCAGATTATAACATTTCCAATGAATGAATGAGTTGAAAGAGCAGAGTATACCAGGACTGCTTTTTGTACAATTTGTTATTCAGTATTTGTAAATATTTCTCTTTTTAAGTAAACCACAATGTTTCTATCTTGTTGTGCTTCCCACTATTCATGATGCTCCAATTTTACATGTGTGGTGCCATCAGAACGCGGAAAAATTAAATATCAAAATCATGATTACTGTATCTGATTACTGTAATGTATTGTCTCTAAGCAAGTCATTAAGTATATTTAGAAAGAAGCAGGTGTCCAAAACTACAGGTATCCCTACTATTTAAAAGTTCTCTTTATTCCATTTATTTATAATTACTTTCTTATACGTGTGCTAATTATTATCTTACGAGAGCTTAATAGAAATATGAGTGTTTGCTTTTATGATTATCATATACCAACTTAACAGTTTGTGTTGAAACATTTATGTTTAATATTTGTAGAACCCTAATGTTCTGACTTGGTTCTCATTGGCTTACGCAAAAAATGTCATTTTATCATTTATTATTTGACACAGACATGCTAGAAATGATTTGGATTAATATACACCAGTTTAATGCAAGTTACACAATTTCTGCTTACTGAGAAAACATGTGCACATGCACGTGCACATATTTTGCTAGAGCACATAATAATAGGACATGCTTTCTAGACAGACAAACAATGCTTTTTAATTTCACTAATTATGCACTGACTGACAGACATCATACACACACCACAAACACTTTTGTGCGGCAATGACTCATCTACAGAACAAAGAATAGTTATTGGCAGAAATTGCTTAAAGTTCTCCGTAATGTAAAACAAGTACACTTAAAACCACAGAGTCAACTAATTTGTGAACAGAGCTTTGTAAAATTGTAGGTTTAATGGCTGGTAATAACTAGACACTTTGCTTCAGCTTTTCATTTTTAAAAAAGGGCACGTTGCCATCAAGACTTTCAGAAAGTTCAGAAATGTTCAGCTGATAAAAATTAAGTGTAAGTTATCAGATGTATTACTGATGTGATATTTGTCAGCATCCATTTACTTCAAATGTTATATTGATAACTAAAATCACAGGTGCCCTGACATTATCAAACAAAGCTGTCAGTCTTGGGTCTTGTAATCTTATCGGTTTGACTTTGACTGTTCATGCATTGCCTTACAGTGCTGCCTTCTAAAGCAAACACACCTATAAAATAAAATTGCTAATGTTATTAAACAATCAGATGTTAATAAATTATTAAAAAGGTCACTTACAAAGAACTTAAAAAATCGTTATGTAATACACTGACTTTGTTGACAAAAACATGTACAGAAGTATGTAGGATCAGATGTCTTACATATGTATGTAAGTATGAGACTCTTTATTAAGTATTGGATAAAACATACAACATATTGTCATGTCCAATTAACTGGGATTAATCATCTAAAAATATGGCTGAATAAACTTGAGGGTGAATAACCCTCACAAATAAGGGTGCACAAAGGTTTAATACACTGCATTTATACACTTTTAACAGCAAAGGCACAAATAGAGAAATAGAGAGATCTTGATATGTTATCAATCAAGGCTAAGCACAGTGGAAACATTTTGTCTTCACTGATATCCTGCTTTATAGCAGGCTAAGTGCTGTAAATTACACACCATCATCATTCCAGGAAAACTTAATGGCTTGTTTTTAAAAACACTGATATAAGTTTCCCACACAAAAACAATCACACCAAATTATCCTGCAAAGCATCCTGTGGGCTAAAATGCATCTGCAATTTTATTAGGCCTAAACAACTGAAATGTATGTACTATTAGCGTTTAGGCATTTGATCTTACAAAAAGTCTTCATTGAGCAGTTTATCAATAAATAAATGATCCTTCAACATGTGACCCACGGGACCTTATTTAATTAATATTAATGCATTATAAAATTGAACAGGCGTGGGAAAGTTTGCTTAATCATATTTTTTTTTTTTGTAATCATACGCAATACTTTATTAGTGGAGGGTTGAGACTTTTATTTTGAAAGTACGGGCGTACGTCAGGTGGACAGACGTTTTTTTCGCATAAGGTTGCGCATTTCACTGCGTGTTTTTGACAATATGGCGGAAGGAGAGGAGCCGTAAGTGATCTATTTTTATACACTGAAAATAAATCCCTCGTAACAGTGCTTGTAGTTCAATTAACAGGACGCAAGAGCTTTAACTTGCGTGTAGAAGAGTATGAATGAACCTTCTTTTATTCTCTCTTTTTAGGGAGAAGAAAAGAAGGCGAATAGAGGAGCTGAATGAGACGTTAGTGAAATGAAAGACGATAATTTAGACGCAGCCTGCAGGTTTGGGAGGTGTCAGATCAGCTTGATGTGTTATGCATATACTGTTCAGATATGTTTTATGAACAGCTCACTACACGTAAATATTGCATAATCGGACTCAAAGCTGGACAATGAACGCTTGCAAAACCTCCAAACACTGCCATTACCTTGCTGTCATAAGAAGTCATGTGAAATCATTCTGGCCGTAGTTTAATTACAGATTTTTTCATGTGCATCTTACGCTCATTTGTTGTTTGTGTTAGTGCAATTGTTAAATAATGTGAGTGAATAATAGTTAAATGTGTTTTTTTTTTGTTGTTTTAATTTGTTTCTGTGCAGTATGGTGGTGGATGGAGGAAGTGTGGATCAAGGTGAGTGGCAGGGAAGATGGGACCACGTCAAAAAGTTCTTGGAGAGAGCTGGACCGTTTACTCATCCTGATTTTGAACCCAGCACTGAGGTATAGCATACAACTCTTAAAACGATGTTATCCCATAGTTACATGTATAGATTATAATTTTACAGAATATCATTAATGACCCTTTATGACCCCTGATAACGTGCTAAGCATCATGTTTCCTCTGCTCACCCTTTTTGCTACTTGCAGGAAATTTGATTCATGGTCAGTTATGCTGCAGTAATGTTACTGCTTACTAGACAGATCAGCTGTCCAAGATTTAATTGTCTTGTTGTTCTCCTCTTTTCATAACCCATGCCTGCCTTCTTTCAGTCTCTTCAGTTTTTATTGGACACATGCAAAATCTTGGTTATTGGAGCTGGTGGACTTGGATGTGAGCTGCTCAAAGATCTGGTACAGTTCATGTTAATAAATGTGTTCCAGTTTTGGTATAACAACTATAATTACTATAAACCTTCTTGTAGTTTCAAAGAGGCTGATTTTGAGTCTGTATGTATGTGTAGACAGGCAGGTTGACTATAGTCATTTTAGTCCAGTCCATGAGTGTACATTACTGTCAAACTAATATGTGGTCCAATTTTATCACTAAGGCCTTATCAGGTTTTCGACACATTCATGTGGTGGACATGGACACCATTGATGTTTCTAACCTCAACAGACAGTTCTTGTTCAGGTTAGTTCAAATCTATTGTAAATTGGTTGGTCAGAAAGGCAGTTTGACTTCTGTTGTTGTGTATTTACTAATGTGAATTGCTCTCTGTTGTATCTGCAGACCTAAAGATGTGGGGCGACCAAAGGCAGAGGTTGCAGCAGAATTTGTAAACAGCAGAATCACAGGATGCAATGTCGTCCCGTATCCCTCCATTCAAATTGTACTCTACATTGCCTAGTCTTTCAAATCGTTACATTAATTTGACGTTACGTTACTTTAATTTGATTCTGCAGAACATTTACATTTTGGGATGCACTACCATTAAAATCACTATATTTTATTCCTGTAGCTTAATAGGTAGAACATTGTGTTAGCAACACAAATGTCACGGGTTCGATTCACAGAGAGGGAATACAATATGCATACCTTGAATGTAAGTCCCTTGGGATCAAAGCAATCTGCCGAGGTCATTAGAATGTAATGTTTTTATGTGTGTTATATTTATGTCATAATGATATGTTTCCTTAATTACTGGTACAGGCATTTCAAGAAAATCCAAGACTTGGATGAGGCATTTTACAAGCGTAATTAAAACCTATGTTTTGCTTTTTTTTTGTTAATTATGGAAGAGGAAATGTCTTATCCTAATCTAACACATATAACATAACAAATATGTGTGATGTTTAATTCTAATGCTGTGTTGCTGCATAGAATTTCACATAGTGGTCTGTGGTTTGGATTCTGTTGTTGCCAGAAGATGGATGAATGGAATGCTGGTATGTGTTTAATGTCCAACAACCTTTCAATTCAAATATAGGGAGTTCTGTATATGTCAGACGTGGTTCCCTGCTCTGAGAAGTGCTTGTAGTTTATGAATCTTTTTTTTTTTTTTTTGTTTGTCAGCTGTCCTTGCTGATCTATGAAGATGGCATTCTAGACCCGAGCTCCATCATTCCTCTAATAGATGGCGGCACAGAAGGATTTAAGGGCAATGCGCGAGTGATTCTTCCAGGAATGACAGCTTGCATCGACTGCACCCTGGAGCTCTACCCCCCGCAGGTGTGATACATACTTGACTTTTATCTTATGTCCTATTCAAATCCACATTGTATTTCACATTAACTTGTGTTAAATTAAGCTGTCTATCTGTGTTTTAAGGTTAGTCATTTTTGTCCTCTTCTTAGATCAACTTTCCAATGTGCACTATAGCCTCTATGCCACGGTTACCTGAACACTGTGTTGAGTATGTCCGTGTGCTGCTTTGGCCCAAAGACAAGCCTTTTGGAGGTATTATGTGATTACATGGTACCTACATCACACAGAATCTACAATGTTTTCAAAAGCAGGTAATGTATATTATCTGTATATGTTGTCATTAGATGACGTGGCCCTTGATGGGGATGACCCAGAGCACATCCAGTGGGTGTACCAGAAATCTCTGGAGAGAGCAGCAGAGTTCAGCATCACAGGGGTGACTTACAGACTCACCCAGGGTGAGTGGAAGGGGCCTGGTCTCAAAGCCTCAACTCACGAAATGTGTATGAAAATACAACAAGCATAATTTACTGTTGCTCATACTTTAGGCTGGGGGATTTTTAACTTTAGCTTATAACTCTAAAAAGTTGATAACTCAAATAGTGTGGCTTGTTATTTGCTTTATTTGCATTGTTAGCAAATATGCATTAATATATTACTTCACTTGTATTTCAGGGGTTGTAAAGAGAATAATTCCAGCTGTGGCTTCTACAAATGCTGTTATTGCTGGTATGCTAACAAGACAATACTCATTGTTCTTTGCAAGATTTTTTTTTGATATTTGAGATATAACTGAGAATGTCTTGCAAAATACAGCTGCCTGCGCCACAGAGGTTTTCAAAATTGCCACCAGGTAAGTTGCAATGGCATATATTTTCTATATTAGAAGAGAACACAGAATTAAGTTATCAGTCATGTGACTTATACATATGTATATTCTTTACTCCTGCTGAGTAGTGCCTACGTTCCCTTGAACAACTACCTGGTGTTTAATGATGTTGACGGGCTGTACACATACACCTTTGAAGCCGAAAGGAAGGTCAGTCATTTTTAATCTGTGCCTATTGTGTGATATAGCAAGACGCTTAAAGGGACAGTTCACCCAAAAATAAAAATTGCCATTTACTAATTTTGTAAGTGTAAGAACTGATGAGTGTTTAGTTACCGATTAAGTTACAAGCTGTATGAAAAAATTGTGATAAGCTGTAAGTGTGAGTTTCAAATTTTGCTACATGTTTAAAAATCAACACTTTTTAAAAGTTTAGCATTTTGCATGTGTAGGACAATTGTTCTGCCTGCAGTCAGGTGCCACAGGACCTGCAGTTTTTACCCTCAGCTAAACTACAGGAGGTTCTGGACTACTTAACTGAGAGTGCATCTCTGTGAGTCACCATGTTCATTGTTAATGGATCTGTCTCTGTCTGTCTGTCCTATTTTTGCCTGTTTTCTAAATTTCTTCTGTTTGTTTTTCTAGCCAAATGAAGTCGCCTGCTATCACAACAACTTTGGATGGAAAAAACAAAACTCTTTATTTACAGGTTAAAAATTTAAAGGCTTTCATTTACCAGAGCAGTCATAAATTTAAAAGTGCTGGCATTATCGATTAGCACAGTTTTTAAAATGTAACGCATACTTTGGTTTATTTTCAGACTGTAGCATCTATTGAAGAGAGAACGCGACCAAATCTAAGCAAAACCCTGAAAGGTATAAAAGTAGTGTATGAGGCTTAATTCGTAAGCATGTTTCAAAATTACATTGTTGTATAATGTATGAATCATGATCTGTTCTGCATTTACAGAGCTTGGTCTAATGGATGGCCAAGAACTAGCAGTGGCTGATGTCACCACGCCCCAGACTGTGCTCTTCAAGCTAAACTTCATCTCATAGGACAGATGCTTCATTCACATGGACAGATATAAGTGGTTATTGCAGTAGTCATCCAAATGAAGCACCCTTGGAAATGTGGTCTGTAAATGTCATTAGTGACCTCATTTGCACATACTCCGAGTATTATTGGTTTATATTTAGTGTTTAGGTTTTTTATTGGTCTACTCTGTCCATCTCTCAAAAGCTCTTGTTTCATTGTTTTGCACTGTTAAAGTATTGAAAAAAAGAGGCATTTTGGTAGATCTAGTTTCCTTTTTAAAATGCAAATTGTGTATGTATTTATTATGTTATTGTCGTGCATCTGACAGTTTATTGATCATTGTCTTATAGAAAAGTAATTGTTCATGTTTGAAATAAAAACAGATGTTATTTTAAACAAGTATTCAAATCAGCTTGTAATGTCTTTACTAATTTAAGTTATTAAGTTGGCTTGTTAGTAGATTTACTCATTAAGACACATTGGACAGACTCGGGTATAAATATAGTGGAATATTCAGGTTACAAATGTAATACCCAGTAATATAATAATTTGTATTTATATTAAAATAATACACTAATACTGTGAATGTATTGTCAATTTTAATTATTATAAAATAGTTTGTTTTTATTATCGTAATGTAATAACCAGAAGAACTAATATTCAGCGTTGTCTCATTTTAGTGACGCAACCCTATAACCACGTGATCTCTCCACATATCTGTGTACATACACTGCAGGTCGTAAGCAAAAAAGCGAAAATCGTTTACAGTTTAGTAATGTACTTACAATGTCCATCAAGTTTTCTTATGTTAAGTGATAAAAATATTATAGAAGTGAATCGGTTTCAATTAGGAGGTGTTATTTTATGTCAGGCGGTAATGCTAATTATATAACCACTATGACGTGGGCACGAAACATATATAAAATGTAATTATTAAATTATATAAAATTATTTCATATTTTACAAACTGTAGAAAGGAGAAAACCTGTAAAATCCTTCACATTTGAACCTTTCATCGTTTACTAAGTGACGCACTACGGTTGGTGACGTGCCGCTGACGTCACATGCAGGTTATGTTGATGCTGCGTGGATAGGAAGTTGTTCTTCAGCAGCCAGAGAGCAACTGAGCAAAACAATGCTGAGAAGTCCGAGTGAAGCGTAAACAAAGACAAGATGTTACTCAGCCCTCCACTTGTTTACCTCTGTCGTCGTTTTTTGGCGTTTAAATGGGATTATGTAGCGTGTCGGCGACGTGTCAGTGTTGTCTAGGTGCTAAGCTAATGTGGACGGCGGCCTAAAGGAGAAGCACGCCAGTTTGTGTGGCAGAACCCGCTTATATTATATAGATGTTTTTAATGAAGATTGTTTTTATTTAGACGTTTGTTGCTCTGGTACGCAGTCGGGAATGTACAGCAATATGAGTTGGTTCAACGCGTCCCATCTTTCTAGTTTTGCCAAACAAGCTCTGACAACCGCTCAGAAATCCATCGACAGGGTCCTGGACATCAAAGAGGAGGATCAGTGGGGTGACACGACGGACCAGACCTTTACTGGTAGGTCTATAGTTAAAAGTTATAGTTTTTATAGCTTATAGTTTTAAAAGATTTGTGTAGACGTAAATTGATGGTACAAAAAGCAGTAACTGCCCTTCAGCGTTGGAGATACATTGATGGATACGTGATACGTGATGTTCTGCAGTGTTTCCTCAATAAATTACACAGTCACAGGATTTGGAGATGTTCCCAGGTGAACTACAACCGTTTTGCAGAGTCTCATTAACTCGTACTCATAAAACTTTAAGGTCACAGTCAAGGAAGGAATCTCGCACAGCAGGAAAAACAGTGTTAAGGCTTCACAAACAAATAATTGTGATTTAAAAAAATTGAAACCTCCTATCAAGGAAAACATTGTTTCTGAGAAGTAAGCTGATACTGTACCATGATCAGCCACTAAAGTAAAGAGCAATGAGTTGTGTACATTTCACTTAATGTGTTTGCAAAGGTGAGGCTGTTTTTTTCTGTTGCATATATATATGATTCTGCTGTTTTGTAATGTATATGTAGTATGTATCCAGATGAGAAAAACTAGAATGTTCTGCTGAGATTTTGTTGAATTTTCCATTTCCATTTTATTCAGCTGCACCCAGCAAGTCGGTATCAACAGGATGGGGTATGAACCAGTGGAACTCTCCGTCAGAGGAATGTACGAAGACTCTCCCCCCATCATCAAAGGCTATTACTAAACCTGTCACACGAACTGTGCTTGATGAATCGGAGGAATTCTTCAGTGCCTTTCTGCCTCATGGGGACTTACAAACTGTGAGCAGTGCTAAGGTGGTTTCTGTACCGCCTTCTAAGTCTAATCGCAGACTACAGGATAAAGCAGGCAAGGATAAAGAACTGAGGATCGAACACAATGTTAGCACTAATTCAGAAGGTCAGGTGGTCCTCACTAGATTTAGCAGTCAGGAAACCACTGAGACAAAACCAACTGGGTCAGAGCTGTTGGAGCAAAATACATCCGCAGCAAATGTGCTTTCACAACCAGAACTGATTGTTCCTGGTTCACAAGTGCAAGCTGAGGAAACGGAGTCCAGTGTGGACAGGACAGAATCCGATGGATTGACTTCAGATATCACACTCACTGTTGTACCATTGTCTTCCTCAGAGACTGAATCTGCCAGTGCTTTTGAAAACTCAGAACCAGCTTTGACCATTGAGACCAAAAATCCAGTCAAAAGCTTGCCTGTCCCATCAAAAGAAATTCTGTTAGAATCCAAAGACACTAAATCAGAGGACAGACAAAGTAACACCCCATCACCTCCTGTAAGTGCCTTTTCTTCTGGGACTTCCACTACCAGTGACATAGAGGTTTTGGACCACGAGAGTGTGCTCAGCGAGAGCTCTGCCAGCTCCAGACAGGAGACAGCTGAGGCTAAAGCAGGACTTCACTTGATGCACGGCTCCTTCCAACTGCTGTCCGCTTCCACGTGTGGTGACTTCCCACGTTTAGATGAATATCCCAAACTCACAGAAAGCTGTGGTTCCTCCTCTGATGCCTTTGAGCGCATTGACTCTTTTAGCGTGCAGTCGTTGGACAGCCGCAGTGTCAGTGAAGTGAATTCTGATGATGAGATACCTGGCAACCGCACTTTGGCCTCCATCACAGCCGGAGCCATGTCCACTCCTGTTCAGCCGGTCACACAGACCAAACAGGGGGAGGAAAAGGAGGGTACGACTGAGTCAATGAATGACCAATCACTGGATGACAATGAGATGGAGGAAAGTGGGCGGAGTGCAACACCAGTAAACTGTGAGCATACAGATGAGCTACAGGAAGGTGACCAAGAGCCTGAGACGGACCTTACACTGACTAGCCAAAAACCAGTTGCAGATGAAACAGTGACATCACTGACTACTGAAGAGAAAGAAGGACCTTCAGCCGGTCAGATTTTGGAGCTCCAAAAGGTTGGATTTATTTCCAAAAGTGTGATGAGATTTATGGAATGTTATTTTCCTAAATTTATACAAGATGTTTTCAAAACTGCTTGTTTGTTTTGTTTTTCGAATCTCCCCAGATTATTGAGGAGCTCTTAAGCCGACTAGAAACGAGAGAATCACAGTTGCTTGCTGTCAGTAAAGACAAGGCCAGACTTGAGGAGGAGTGTGACAATCTCAAAGAGTGAGTTGAGGAATGCTTGCTCAATGGAGGAGGCAGCAATAATATTTACCCAACTTGAGGAAACCAAACACTTTGTTAACAGACTATTGGTAGACTTGTCATTTTGACATACAATATGTCAGTGCATTGCAGAGTTTCCATAGTTTTAAAAATACTTAGCCAAATGGAATTTAATTTTTTTTCAACTGCACAGATCACAGATTATTCCTCTGACTATGTTCTTTGCATGTTGTAATACATTGTTTATTAATGCTTATTTCGAGGGTGTGGAATCTCAGTGTCTCATTCAGTTTCACTTAACAGTATGTCCCAACAGTAACATTATAAACTCTGAAGCAGAGTGAAGCAGAGTTAACAAGGCTTGTGTTCCACAGTGAGATGATCACCTTAAAGGAGGAAAGCTCCTCTGTCCAGTCTTTAAAAGATGAGTTTGCTCAGCGCATAGCAGAAACTGAGAGGAAGGCTCAACTCGCCTGTAAAGAGAGAGAAATCGGCAAAAAGGTTTTTTTTTTATTAAAGTTGAATTCACAGTAGTGTAATTTAGTATATGAGTGTATTAATTTTTGTGAGATGTTAAAATATTAATATATTGTTGTATATTTAATGACAACAGGAAATTAAGGGCCTCAGAGAAGAACTGGCGAGCAGATTAAACTCAAACGAGACGTTGGAACTGATAAAGGAGAAGGAGGAGCAAATTCGAGAGCTTCTTGAAGAAGGTGATTGTTCTGACCTTGTAATTGTACAATATTGGTATTATGATCATAATATCATGATAAAACTGTGACCGTGTGATCCTGGAAAGGTCTGGATCATTGGTGAAAGTGTGTTTGTTTACTTTTTCTATTTCCTGGTTTAATCAGGTGAGAAACTGTCCAAGCAACAGTTGCAGCACTCCAACATCATAAAGAAACTGCGTGTAAAAGAGAAAGAAAGTGATGGACAGATCACCAAACAGAGCAGAAAACTTAAAGAACAGGAGGAGGAACTTAAACACCTGCAGCAGGTGAGGGGACACAACCCTCAATACTGAGACATGAGTGCACAGTTGTAGAGTGAACTAAATGTCAGAGGTCATATCACATGAGGTTTGTGTCTGGGGATTGTAGGTTCTGGATGGGAAGGAGGAAGTAGAAAAGCAGCACAGAGAAAACATCAAGAAGCTGAACACTGTGGTCGAGCGCCAGGAGAAGGAATTGAGCAGGCTGCAGACCAGCAATGAGGAGCTTCAGGAGAAGAACCGCAGTTTAGAAGCAGCCCTGGACAGTTCCTACAAGTAAACTCCCTTAAATTTCTTAAAATAAAAAATACTTGGCCATGGATCTTCTGTCTCCTAATTGGCTGATATTTGGTTAATTTTTGGTTTTGTTTAGGGAGTTGGCAGAACTGCACAAGGCCAATGCCACTAAGGATAGCGAGGCCCAGGAGCTAGCATTGAGCAGAGAAGTGCAGGCGAAAGAAGAGCTGAGTCTGGCACTGGAGAAAGCCCAAGAAGATTTCCGTTTCCAACAAGAGGCTCTGGCCAATCAGGTAAATATTGCAACATAACCAGTGCTGTGTGAATGTTTGGTGCTTGTTAAAAATTTGAAGAACGTCTACTTCAATCCGAAGAACTTTGGGTCACATCTGCTGTCAGACTTTATTTGGTAGCTGATTAGTTTCATGTTTCACTATGATGTTTTATGTGAAGGTGGCAGATCTGAGGCTAGCTCTTCAGAGGGCTGAGCAGCAGCAAGCCAAGAAGGAAGATTACCTGAGGGAGGAGATCAGCGAGCTGCAGCAGGTAACCAGAACATCATATCAGTATCATGTCAGTTGTAGTCAATTAGGCATGTAGAATTTTACAGGCAATTTGCTTTAAGTTCAAAATTTTTGAGTGATTTATTTGTTTAAAGAAGTATCTCCTAGATTTAGGGAGTAAAAGACTACTGTCTCAGACAACCCCATAGGTTTCTGGTGCACAGTTTGTTTTGTTTATGCTGCATTTTTGTTCCTTTACAGAGGTTGCAGGAAGCAGAGACCAGGAACCAGGAGCTCAGCCAAAGTGTTACCTCAGCAACACGCCCCCTTCTTCGTCAGATAGAGAACCTGCAGGCCACACTGGGAGCCCAGACAGCATCATGGGAAAAACTGGAGAAGAACATCTCCGACCGCTTAGGTGAGACTTGCTCATGTCATTCGCTTAAATCCTGTGATCCAAACAACAAACCACATATGACATTCACCAGTGGTGATGTTTGTTATCTGTGGTGTGAGAGTGTCATTTTCTTATCATTCTCTCTTCTCAGCTGATGCTCAAGCCCAGCTTGCTGTTTCCGTGGAGAAGGAACGGCTCTGGTACAGAGGAGCTTCTAGCCATCAGAGCTCAGATTGCGTCTTTGGAATCCCAGACTTCCCTGTTAAGGCAGGAGAAGGGACGTCTGCAGGGTCAGCTGGACGCCGAGAGGATGCGGAGGGAAAAATTGGAGGATGACTTTAGCAGGTGGGAAGTAAAAAAGTTTGCTTTATTCAGTTTATTGGTATTTTACACGTGGAAAAACCATGTGCGTCGTGCGTGCGTGTATATATATATATATATATACATACACTATATATGCACAGATGTATATATACACACAACTAGATGGGTCAGCATATGGGTAATTCTTTAAATTCACATAATTACACAATGAATTTAGTGTGGTATAACTCTGAGAATCATGTTTAAGATTTCAAAAAGCAGAATGAGAATAAAACAGCGTGTGAGATTGAATATGTCTGTGTGTGTGTGGAGCTGTCAAGATAAACGTATGTAAATGTGTACTCATACTGATTTCTGTGTAGAGAACGTGTGGAGCTCGATAATCTTAAAGGGGAACACGCACGAATACTAGAGGAGGCCAAGAAGGAGAAGGTATTGGGTTGGCTATTTTAATAGAATGACTATATTCATACACACACATTCATTTTCATTGTCTGCTTTATTTGTTCATGTTTAGTTGCTGCTCACCAACCAACTGGAAATGGAAAAAATGAAGGTGGAACAAGAGAAGAAAAAATGCTATCTTGCACAAGAGGCCCTTAAAGAAAAGGTTTGTCCTGTGTTCTGGATAAAAAGCCACATTCTGTCCCTTTTATTTTTTCTTACCATGAAATTTATACATTATAAATAACTGACTGCTATATGCATGTGCGCACATGGGAGCACACTGTTAATAGAACACAGCAATCTGAAGCGCGATGTCTCTGCGTTTCTGTGTCTCCAGGAGAGGAAGTCTCTGAGTCTGTCTGTGAGTGACGCTCCAGCGTCTTCCACACCTTCACTGTCCCGCTCCAGTTCTGTCAGTGGGGCTGAACACGCCGGCTTGCCCTCCTCCTTTTACTCACAGGTAAACCCATCTCCCACCTCACTGACGGGGGGATCTAGCAGTGAGTTTAGTATTGCATTGACTGCTTTCTTTTCAGCAGGAGGATTCTCTCGACCATTCTTTCAGCACAATGACCATCAGTGGATCTAATCTGTACGAGGTGGCTCGGCTGGGCGGTGGATCCAGTGTTATTGAGAGCCTGCAGTCTCAGTTAAAACTCAGAGAGGGCGAGATAGCCCAGCTGCAGGTATGGGCCTGTGAATCAGCTTTGTAGTATGACATCCTCATTGTTTTGAAAGGTTCTGAATTTCCATTGATTTATTTCAGTGTTTAACAATAGAGGCTGTTTACAATCAGTTGCTAGATATATAATAAACAGTCATTAATGTTTTGAATACACTGTCACTTCCTGCTGATCCTCAATACTCAGATGGAGATTGCCAGTCTAGAGAGAAGCCGCACTGTGATGGCAGAAGAGCTGGTGAGATTGACCAATCAGAATGATGATATGGAGAGTAAAGTGAAGGAGATTCCCAGACTGAAAGTACAACTGAAGGTGAACAAAAAGTTTCAAAGTACATACATCCAAACTACTGAAGTCATTATTCAGCCTAAATTGAAAATGCGGTTGTAAATAATGGCCTTGTGGTATTTCCATATTCCAGTAGTTATTTAATGCTATTAATGTATATTTTATATAAGGATGTTAACCATATTTCATGGTGTCAAACAATTTCAGTGCTGACTATCTAGCCTAACAAACACAATGATATGTGGTACAGGATGTTATAGGACATCTGTCCTTTTAAAGACTAACCAGACATTTGTCTATACTTCAGGACTTAGAGCAGAGGCACAACACAATCCTGCAGATGTATGGAGAGAAGGCAGAAGAGGCAGAAGAACTGCGCCTGGACCTGGAGGATGTGAAGAACATGTACAAAACACAAATCGATGAACTGTTAAAAAATCAAAAATGATACAAACAGACTCAGTGGCTGTAAACGGAGATTTACAGCAGAAGGAGTAATTCTGCTTTTATAATCGCGCATCTCAAAGCATTAGTCATAGGAGACCAAGTAATTTAAACGTTTTTTTCTAAGAAAAGAGTTTCATGTTCATTCAACATGTTTGAAGAGTCATTGATAAAGGTATTTAAAACATGATTCCTCCTGCGCTTCTGGGGTTTAGTTTTAAATGTTTTTCTCTCGATTAATAACCATATTGGGTTGAGATGACTGTATATCTACCAGTGTATAGTTCTAGGTATGATTTAACACTTGAATTTGCACAATGAAGTGGGAATCCAGACTGTATTTATGAGGCTCGATTGTGATCAGAATGATTATTTGTGATTTTACATTCATTTGTCCTGTGATCTTCCTTTGGGGTGCAAATCTTACTGGTAATCACTTAAACTGCTGTCTACCATCTCCTTATGTTGTGAAAACAAGTAAACCTGTTTTCCAGAGTGATCCAGGGTACCAAACATCCTGATGTTTCCTCTAATCTCCCACAACCCTCTGACTGACTAGACTTAAAGTTATTAGTTAAGATTTGCACTTGTTTATCCTCATGTCGATTGATCTCGAGTGATATACCGGAAAATGTCATTCATATGAGATCTGATCTCTGGCTTTGGTTGTAAATTATAGTTAGGAAGGTCAGGGCCTATACGTGTATGTACAATTTTATGCACATGTGCAAATAAAGTAAGAGATTAATACTGGACAGACTCATTTCTATATTTATTACGTTATTGCCTTTATTTCTGTGCATGTTCACTTCATGTAAAGTTTCAGCAGTGTAAAAGTAGGATCTACTGCTCCATCTTGCGGTCGATAACAGTAACACATGCCGGCTGATAGTTTCCGGTAGTATGGCGACTGCATCCCTCAATACACCCACTGCCTCTACTTAGTTTCTCCAAGGAGGTAAGCACATATTTGCTTATTTTCAATGCACAGTGATTATTTTTATTTAACTGTGTTAGGAGTATAAGAAGTCAGCATAAAGTTACCACACACTCATGTAACATTGCGGTAGTGATGTTTTCCGGCTGCTGATATAATTGTAGGTGGGACCGCTGATAGTTTCATCCTGGCATCGCGTCAAGCCGCCGTGGTCCCTATCCCAGACCGTATTAGTTTTCTTTCTATCGTTTCTTAATTAGACGTATAAAGGTTTCAATTTGCATTGTTGTGAGTGGGTGCATGTGAGAATTAACTCGTTTTGTTTTGCATTGTATGACAGGTTTGTACTTGCAGCCTCAGAAACGTCACTGTTTTGTGAATATAATGGTAAAACGCAGATAATCAAAATGTCTTGGATGTTTCTGTGGGATTTTAATTGAGCTGCTCCATGAATCGGGAGACTGTGAGTCTTTGTTAATCCAGATCCGATCTGGTCTGTCTAGACACGTCGCATTAGAGACCGAATTAGAAGTGACGTAACCATCCCATCTAATAGTTGACCTACAAAAACTGACCACGTTAACCCTAGTTACTCCAGTTATTGTTAGTTATATGAATGCTACCATTATGATAAATTAATAAAGCATCTCTTTTAAACTGTGGAAAAGGCTTTCATGCAGTATATGAGACCCTCACACTTGCACACTGCATGATTACATTGTCATCATTACAAGACAACATATCATCATTCTGCCATCGTAGTTTTTTTTTGCTTTAATGGCATTATTACTGCATTTATTGTAATTGTTATAAAACGGTGGTAACTCACAATTTTGTCAGCACGGTCATCAGAAAAGAAATACTGTAAAAATGATTCAACAATAACAGTAACAATCACTTTAGTATTGGTAGTGGTCATTCAGTCAACTTTTACATGCTGTTAAATAATGTTTGTCGTGACAAATAAACAATTTTTCTGGCACACTTTATATAAACCACCGTTAGTATGAAGTATGGGGAGCACTTGTTCCTGAGCCACTTGTTTGTATTTATGTTGTATGGTGGTAAAAGCTTAAAAAATATTTTATAATGGTTTTATATAGGAAATCTCAGTACTCAGTAGGTTTGAGAGTCTCATGAGACTGAGAACATAACACATATACATGACATTTGTATTCATAAATTCTCTCATAGCTTTTGTATGTCTGCAGTTGTATGTGGGTAACTACATTCCCACATTCCTTGGAGGAGTTATGAGCAGAATGTGTGCTTGTTTTGATATTAATTTCCCTCATTCCTGACCGTATTCTTAAACAATTGAAGGAAAAAGGTCACTAATATTTCCTGTGGTAAGAGCTGGAGTCCACTCGCAGGTTCCCACACTGTGGAACTTCTGGAGATGTCTGCCTTTCCCCTTAGTCACTTCTTTTCTTTCTCTTAACACTTTTGCTCTCTCTTTCTCTCTCTCTCTCTCTCTCTCTCTGTCCTCTCATAAATGATTGTAGGTGCTGAGAGCCAGTGCGGTTCCTTCCATGTGGCTTGAGGGACTATGCTTCTGCTGGTAGCTCTTTGCCTGGTCTGTACTTATAAAACCATCGGTGGCCAGGACACCAGCCACAGACCACGGTTCGACTACAACAGTCTGGAACTGCCTCAGCAGCATATCCCATACTTTCTGTATAACAACATACGTGTGGCCAAGTTTTGTAAAGAGGATCCACTTTGCCCTTTTAAAGTAAGTTATTTACTCTTATTTCTAACATGTAATGTTTGGATATAGGTTTTTCTAAATGTGGGGTCATATTCTTCTGAGAGTTTGTAGCTTGTCAGAATTATCTTTCAAAATGTTAACAAACGTTTTCCATTGTAAATAGAAACAAATAATTCAAATTGCAAACAAGTGCTGTATTTGTATTTGACTCAAGGGCTGTGAAACTGCTGTAGCATCATAAGATGGTTGTGTCTAGAATGGGATGATGATGTCTTCTGTGTTTGCTGTGCAGGATGCTCTGTTGCACAGGAAGGCCTGCTGGGGTTATGAGAAGAACTGCTCTCCAGAACACCGCTTCAGTTATCCTGTGTGTACCAGTGTTGATTCAGGATGGTATGTCTTTCTTTACTGACCTACTCAAAGAAGTGATATATGTTTATTTTATCTAATCATCCAAGCAATAGTAAATACCCATGATGCCTTAGTTGTGCATAAAGACTTTCATTTGGGTGTTGTACGACATACTCAAAATAATGACAACGGCGGCCTCCCTCTGTTTCCACTCTCTTTAGGGCGAGCTCCATTCAGGCAGCCCAGGAATTGTTCTGGAAGCAGGCGGATTTTGGCTATGTGAGGGAGCGACTCAGTGAGATGATGACATTGTGCAAACCATTGAATCCTGTGAGCTTCTCATCTCACATTCCCTATGTTCTCTCTGTTCTTCCGTATCACCAAAGCTCCTCGCTCCTCAAAGCTCTTTACCTCTCTCTGCCTCTCTCCCATCTGAGGTTCTTGGTTCACTTCCAGAACTTTGATCCATTGAGCTAACTGCTCCTTTTAACCTCAACATGTTCTAACAATCCTGAGAGCCAACATGCAAATACAAGTTTATATCTCCAATCCTTCTGGAATGTGACTTTTACATCTTTCATTGCTTCCAAGGGAGATTCTTCTCTGAGGTGCTCCAGTCACATGCGCTTCTGCAGGGCCACTAACTTGTACCTGGATCTAAGGAGTCCCCGCAGAGGTCACGAAAGGTCAGTGACCCCAACTGGGGTTGTTGGAGGTCAAGAAAAATGTCCATGTGACCCATGTGAAGCTTTTTTGTGTCTGGGAGAGCTGTGAGAACGTCCTGTATAAACAAGTCCCTGCTGTTTCTCTTTTTTCTCTCGCCCTTCATTCCTCTTCCTCACGTCACTGCAGGTATAAAGAGGATTTCCTGGAAACAGGCGAGATTGGGGGACACTGCAGGCTTAATAGTAAAGAGCTGGCCTCAGAAGGGACACACAAAAGTCCTCTTCAGTCCTGGTAAAGACATTATTAAAAATAGAAGTTCACACTCATTCAAATTGACTTAGATTACGTCATAAACTATTTATTGCAAATTATTTTTTACTGCAAAAATTTATTAAAAAAATTATATTGGTTAATGCTGTTTGCTTACAGTTAGGGTTGGCAGAACATTTAAAGACATTTGAACAATTTTTCTGAACACTGCACCTGTCTGCCATTGGTTAGACAAACAGATAGTCCTGTCCCAAACATAATGTTTTAAAAGGACAGATGTATTTGAAAAAATACTGAAATTGAAATACTAATCAGCTGAAATACTGATACATACTGATTTTATGAAGTAATTACTGCACATGCTAAAAAGATCCAGCGTTCAGAGGCTATGGTTTTAAACTTTCAGGTTTGCAGAATTGCAGACATACTCAGAGCTCGACTTTCCCCTAGATGACGGCCATTGTGATGTCATCATCGATCGACCGACTGTTTTCATGAAGCTGGATGCAGGTGCAGAGCTTTTAGTGTGTGTGGGATAATAGACCTTTCAATATAAGAATCACTAATTTAAATTAATAACAAACAATGTTCGGTGCTTGTTTCCTGTGTGTTTTGCAGGAGTGAACATGTACCATCACTTCTGTGACTTTGTTAACCTCTACATCTCTCAGCATATCAACAATTCCTTCAGCCGTGACATAAACATTGTCATGTGGGACACAGTAAGTGTTTGTGTAGCATTATGTAATGCTAATACCAATGGATAATACCACTCCAGCACAGGGGGGTCTAAAGATCACAATGAAAATTTGTGATTATAATACAATTAAGGCAATTTAAGATGGAAATAACAAAGGCAGTTTAAGATTTTGCACCTTGATTGGTGACCTATTTTAAGTCATTCATCAACTAAGCAAATGTGACATTGACCACAATAACCCCTTCGTACAAAAGGTCACATTTCCTTTTTTTTCATTGAAGCACACACATTTGGAACTTTGGAACGTTTTCAGATCATTCTGGGACTTGGATCATCAGGTTTTGTACAAACTTTGGTGCAAACATTTGTTAGTCAGGATTACAGAACACAGCGGCAGAAGTCACTGTGTTACAGGTGCTGTTTTTCTGAAAAGATAAAAAGGAAACAGTGGGCAGAAAATAGAGTGACTTACAAAGAGACCTTATCCTACCCATTGTTCAGAAGGTAGTGTTTCAAGGATGAGGAAGAGAGGGTAAAGTGAAGGGGTGTGGAGGAGGGAGACTGTTTTTGTATGAGACAATATAATTGTGTGTGCCAAATAAAGCATTAAACATTAGAAATAGAATTGTGTTCATTGTTTCCAGAGGTCAAAAAATGAATAAAGTTCACTTTGCTTTGTCTATTAGAGTGTGTATGGATATGGGGACCTGTTCAGTGAAACATGGAAGGCTTTCTCTGATTATGACATCATTCACCTCAAAACCTTTGACTCCAAAAGGGTAAAAGACGTTTGATAGCACATTTTCTCAAAAATTCCTACTTGCTTTTTGCTTTCTTAATGCGTGTTTTTTACAGGTGTGTTTCAGAGACGCGTTTTTCTCTCTGCTTCCGAGAATGCGCTACGGTCTTTTCTACAACACCCCTGTAGTGCGTATCCTAATCATCCACACAAAAACTTTTTTTTATTTTTGTGGTTATCATGTCTTTGTTTTTAGAAATCATGTTTGATATCGTTTTCCTTTGCTGTTTTACAGAGTGCTTCTGCTATATAAGTGACTCTTTTTCATTTTGCCTTTGTTTATCTCAGCTCTGCATCTGTTGTCATCCATCTGCTGTCATGTTAATGCGTCTCTGTGTGACACTGGTGGAAACAATGTGTGTGTGTATGATATGGAATAATTGCCTTGCATGAGACTCATCTGGTGCTGTCGCTCAAATCCCACTCATAGTTTTGATTCTGTTGCTCTGCCCTGTGCGCACATGATGTTTAATGTATGTCGTGATTGTGGGGAAGATTTAATGAATATTACTGATTCAGCTGTGTTTGTGACTGATATGTTTATGTCATTTGAAAGATCTCTGACTGCCACAGTGAGGGGATGTTCCGGGCATTTTCCCAGCATGTACTTCATCGGCTCAGTATCCCACAAGAGGGGCAGAAGGTAAACACACACAAAACACATACTAGTGATTCTTAGAGTCCTGTACACTCACAGTAACACTACAGAAAATCCAAATCTCTGAATGAGATATATACAATACAGATACAATATAATACTGTATAATCTCAAATTATAAATTAATTGAATTCATTCACTTCATTTTTGAAGTGTTTTACACTGTATTGTCGAGCTACACTGCTACACAAGGAATGTGTGTTTGCGTATGTGTGCGCTGTCCTGGCCTTGACCCTTTCTCATCTGCTCATCAAATCACTTACTCGCCGCTCTCTCTTCCTCACACATACAGAGCCACACATACTGTATTAAAAACATCCATAAACCATCCATTACCAGCCATAAAATATTATGTAGAAAATGCCACAGACAACTTGTGTAGGTGGACGTGGAACAATATTTTGACTAGATACTTTGTAAGAGATAAAACTTATAAAGCTACTGTGACCATCTGTCACTAGGTGGCACTGTTGTACAATTTATTTCTCCACATTGTCCATGTTTGTCAATGAAGGAGCCCAGTTTATTTCCTAGCACTTGCATTATGTACATTTTCTGCTCTTCTGTCCACCTAAATTAATTAATTAAACAGTTTAAATAATAGTTTATAAATCTGAATGAATAATGACAATAGATCATACATACTATACCAAAATATATATTCAGACACAAATGTTTGTCAAACACTGTAATGAATACAATGTCCTTTCTGACACTGTGTCAGGAGGGTCAAGTTCGTGTCACACTTCTGGCAAGAAGCACTGAGTATCGCAGGATAATAAACCAGCAGGAGGTGAGTTCTCTCTCCATCCCTCTCTGCTCATCATTGATTTATCACTCCAGTTTCTTAACTGCCCATTTAAACACCTATTTGCTGGAGACACCTGCTTAGTAAAAAAATCTTCCATTTACTTGGCCTCTGTCCACATGAGTGTGAGGTCTCGTTAATCACTTTCTGAATGTGTGTGTGTGTTCAGCTTATAAATGCTCTGAAGACTGTGCCGTATTTTGAGGTCAAAGTTGTGGATTACAAATACAAGTGAGTGATTTGGACTTTATTGTTTCTTAAAACAGTTGATTTGTTTGGAAGGCTGGTTTGATGTCTACACTGATCCCAGCAGTGACTGAAAGGCAATGTGTGTTTCTAGAGAGGTGCCGTTCCTGGAGCAGATCCACATCACACACAACTCTGATGTCTTCATTGGGATGCATGGAGCCGGACTGACTCACCTTCTCTTCCTTCCCGACTGGGCCGTCATATTTGAATTGTACGTGGTTTGTGTAGCTCTCTGCTCTCTGAGTGAACTGCGTCTTCAGCTTTACCCCACGGTGCGGCTGTCACCATGTGAAATGCTAAGACCCATCTCACTTTTACCCATTTTAAACTGGGTGCTTTCAAACCCTATAAATTTATACAGTTACTGGTGACAGCCAGCAGTGCTTTTAGTGAAAGTTTAAATGCTCAGGCAGTTAAACTGTTAGGCATGTTGATATCATATATTGATAGTGATTGTAATTGTGCTAAGAAAAGGGGTAACAGTTAATTGCATATGCACATTTGGCCAATGTTATGTTCAAAACAAAGTACAATGCATTAGCAGTTTTGTGTTACCTGGAAATCAAACCCACAACCTTATTGTTGTTACCGCCATGTTATATCAAACATGCTGCATGCACAGTATTTGTATGCAACTTGCACAGTATTTCTTTATAACAGTTCCTTTCTGTTTTGCTTCTAATAGATGTCACAATTTGGTGTTTGTAGTGTAGTGTTTGTACATTAAACTCTTCACTGTGTGTCTGTTTATCTGACACCCTATGCTGGTTTTACCCAGCACATAATTTAACTCCAGCATTCACATGGGAAAAATCAACCTTCTGTGCTGTACAGTAAACTGTGTATTATGGAGGAGGGAAGTATCTCTAACTGAGCTGAGTGGCTGTGTCTTTGTGACAGTGAATTATAGCCTAATTAAACAGTTATCCATCAAACTGTATCTGCGGAGGCTTTGTGGGCCACTTCCCGCTAAGTTTGGGACATAAAGCATCCCTCTTTCTGTACTCCACAGGTACAACTGTCAGGATGAAAGCTGTTACCGTGATCTGGCACGACTGAGAGGGGTCCATTACATGACTTGGCAAAAAACGGACAAAGTGTTCCCCCAGGATAAGGTGAGGAGAGCAGTCACAAACTGCCTGGATTCACTCCAAATTTTGGTGTTTAATCTCAGCGTTCATACAGTATATAGCACACAAATTCTGTTTGAGGGAAGATGGTAAGCTACTTTTAAACTAGTGTGATAAGAGTGAGCCCCAAAAATTTCTAGACTCATAAACCTCACTTAGCATGAGACACTTTTCAAGCACTGAGACACTGTTGTTATAATTTTAGTGGAACATATCAGTAGATATCTCATATCAGTATATATCACTTTTCAATGTGATGAAAAGTGAATGAGGGAAATTGACTTCATACATCCAGTAAAAATGAACTTGGGATCTGTTGGTTTGAAATCTTGTTTGCAGACGCTGCTTGTTTTGGTATATTTTATTTAACACAACAACATTCATGCATTTTAAATTAAAAGTTAATACTTTTTGGGGATACAGTAATGCAAATAATGATAGTCATTATCATTTGATATTAAGGGTGTTGCAATATACCGGTATTGACAGTAACTGTAATATTAATAACATCATTACAGTGTTAATACTACACAAATGATAATATTATGAATAATTTAGCACCAGTTGTCTGATTGACACTCCAACACCAAGTAGGTGGTGCTATTTCAGTCATTTAACATTTTGCCCTTACAGCCACAATGGTCACACACTCTCTCTCTCTTCGCCTCCTTACACTTGTATTCTGAATGTGATTTATTGTCCAAAAAGGAGAAAACACAATATTAATCAAATTAAAGATGAACTGATAGCATTATTAATGTTTTAAAATTTCAGTAGATGTGATAATACAGTTACTGTGAATTATTTTGGCCATAATAACTGTGTAGTGAAAATCTGATACTGTGACAGCCCTAACTGATATGCATGTACTAAGGTTTTGCTAATGGTTTACAATTATTTGCTTCTATCTCAGGGTCATCACCCTACTCTTGGGGAACATCCTAAGTTTACCAACTACTCTTTTGACGTAGAGGAGTTTATGAGGTTAGTTCTTCTAGCGGCTGAACATGTGACCCGACACCTGGCATGGCGTGCAAAACCAGCCCGAGATGAGTTGTAGCCCACAAACCTTCTCAAAGATCTTCACTGATCAGATATGTAGCTGAACACACTCCTACTGACTGTCCACACTCCTGAAACACAAAAAAATATTTATTTACCCTGCGCTTTTACTCTCTGGCTGTCGCAGGCTGCACATGGAGGTACTTGAGTAGCTCACTGAAAGACTCACACCTCACAGGCAGACATTTTTTGGCAGCCAGGCTGGTGTGATTGGCCTCTTTTGAGTGGTCTGGCATTTCCTTAAGTATGTGTAAATATTGAGTTTTTTTGTGGAGACTATACTTGAATATTAAGTAATCCAGCTTTGGGCTTAAACTTTCCACATTTGTCCCACATACTGTTGTGTGATGCTGCCTAAAAATAATCAAGTGAAAGAGATGTGAAAATGTGATCTCTGCATTTAACCCATCACTGGTGAACACACAAGCCATGAGCACACACACACCCGGGGCAGTGGGCAGCAGTGCTAGGCTCGGGGAGCAATTGGGAGTTGGGTGCTTTGCTCAAGGGCACTTCAGTTGCTACCTGCCAGTGCTGGAATTAAACCAGCAACCTTCTGATTACAAGCCCAACTCACTAACCAGTAGGCCACAGCTGCCACAATCAAGGACCTTTTGTAACTTTCAAGTTTGTGTTGTTAATTACACTATATTGTAAGCATTTTTATTTTACCTTTTAATGTTTTAAGACACAGAAAAGGATCTCAATTTCATATTTATTATTGACATTAGTGTTTTATTTGTAGCCAATGAAAGTGGTTTGGTTGGAGGGACTCATGACTTCAGTACTGTTGCACTCATACAAAATTTTGATTCAGTATTGTTTCTTTTATGAAGTATTTTTAAATCAGTATTTAGACTCCAAAAAGTTGCATGAAATGACCTTTTTGTTGAACAGGGTCTCATAAATGTGGATTTATATGAGTTTTGTATATGATATGATATTGTAAACAATATAATTTAATTTAGACATACTGTTTTTTAAAAACATGTTTGTATTTGAATATGTATGGAATTTGAACTTAAACTATTTAAAACTTTTTGTCAGAAGTCTGTCATTTGTCACAAACCAGTCAATTTTCAGAGCTTAAACTAGAATAACTTTTAACCTTTGTGCTTGTCTTATATCTACTCCCTCTTCTTCCTGTGTTTAATATTTAAAGGTTTCATAGGCAGAAAAAACATATTCCTTCAATTTGAACGTGCACTGATTTGAGATATATTATTACTTCCATTAATACACTTAAAGGCAGGGATGGCAATTTTCTCTGTAAACGTTTTTGTTATGCTATTTGAAAGTGTCTTCACGTCCTGATCGCAATCGTATATATCTTTTGTGGAAGGCGCAGGACCATAAAATGTTCGTCCAATCATCGCATTCAGTCCGAACGCAACGATAGGATGTCCTGCTTGCCTGTCAATTGATGTGTTTGCATACCTCTGTGCACCCTGTTTGCATAGAGAATCTTGTTTATGTACTTGGAGGAGGCGTGACTTTGGAGAGTGCTTTGAAGGGAAGGTGGGATCTTGTACTTTTAAATCTAGCTTGCTGTGGCTAACTTCTCCAAAATTGCCTACCTTTAACCTTAAAACTTCATCGACACCCTCTGGCACCAGTATTTTATGACCACTAGATGGCGGTATAACACCATTAATAATCCCCATCGCCTGAATAGCTGATTTGCGGGTCAGCCGGGCAGCTGCTGACGTCCTATCTCACTTTTATTTGAAAGGCATCATAATTTGCTGTTAACTTTGTAAGAGTAATAATGTGCAAAACCATCCAAGCTGGTACTATTGCAATCGTTTCCCACGGACCAGGTCTTGGATATATTTTAGCTAGACTATCATTTACGCGCACTTGTCGGAGGTAAATGATGCACTATGTTGCTTTCATGGTCTCTCGGTTAGTTAGAGAGACTAAACGAGTGTGTGCTTGAACACACACACAGTTTGTTACACGCAATGTAATTACTGCAGGTAACAAGAGAGCTCAGGTGAAGGATTGCTCTCTGTCTTACTGCTTTTCAATGATGAACTTTACGCAGCTAATAACGGCAGCCCTTTCCCTTCATGTCTTGGTGAAATCCGTTCCCAGTGCACGGGTGGCCTTATTTTGTCGTGTTTAAAGTAATGGGATGTCACTGGTGGGATTGTCGGGAGGTGAGCAATTATTATCCCTTGCACTTGCCTTGGAGAAATGCGCTATCCAAACCCTATGCACACTACACGCTGTATTTATTATATAAATAAGCGCCTCTGGGGTTCCCTCTGCGAGTATGGGTATGATGATGAGGATAATAGAAACAGCAGTATATTTAATGCTAATAAAAGAAATAAAGCTATAATTATTGCAAAAATCACCCTTGTGATTGTTTGTGGGCCTGGTGCTGTGTGCTGGCTTCATGACAAAGTCTCTTTAATTCATCTTCCATGCATGTCAGTATTTCAGGAAATGGATTTTCGTCCTAACCCTGGATGTGATGATCCCATTCAGCCCTGATTCTGCGTTTCTTGCTCTGTTATCCAGATGACATTTATTTTTCATCGTCTGTCACACGTTCCCATTGTCTTTACGCATAATATCCATTATCCTGCTTACATCAAGGCGGCTTAATCTAATTCATCTCGCGAAGATAAAAAAAAGACATTCTGACCAATGAAGAGAAATAAATCAATTACCGACGGCTCATTTTACAAACCCATTTCAACAGGCGTCCCGCAATGCAAAAAAACCCGTTCTCTGTCGGGGGATAAATATGGAAATATTGATTGCGTTGGGAGAACTATTCCTCAAGTTATGATCAGACATTTCCATAATGCTCGGACAGAACAATCGCACAGGGAAGGGATCCGGAGATCCTATAACACAAGCCCTCTGGCAGAAGACATGTTTGCCTTTGCCTCCTATTCAACATTATCAGCATTATTGCAACTTAACGCTGCGGGGAATGATTGGTGACACTGAAGTCAAGTGCAGTATATGAAGGCCGCCAGATAAGATCTAAAACAAGGGCTTTGCTCTTTGTTGTCTTGAGTCAAAAGTAAATTCAAGATGTCTGGAGTCAAAAGTAAATTCAAGATGACTTGAATCACAGTGTGCTTGATTTGCACACTACGGTCTCGCGCTCTGCGCCTGAACATTCTGCGCACTGCGCCGCAGCATGCAGCACGACTCGATACATTCCGTCTAAAAAGTGCGATAGGGCAACATTTTTGCCTACGGAAACGAGCAGTGAAGATCTAGGGTAGGTTGGCTGTGGTTAATATTTCATTAGGTAAATGTCCGGGCCCAGAAGATGTTCACTGGGGAAAAATATGGCATGGGGTATTGGGTGCAATGGCAGTACTCTTTAAATGAAGGTTCAATAGGGTTACATTTCATGTGGTGCTGAATACCCCTGTCATCCTCTTTATATGCATAAAAGGCAAAAATTTCCCAGTTGAGACCACTTCCAGATGGGATTCAAAGATCGCGTCACACTGAGATCGGACATGGATATCGAGGGATAGTTCAGAAATGCGATGGCTTAACCAAAACCATTTTGTTTCGCAAGTAACAAAGCGAAGTTAAACTCGTTCAGTGGGATCAGATGTTACACCTCTAAACTACACGTAGGTAGGAGAGCATTCATCCAAAACTGCTATCTGTGGTACCACATCGTCATTCACATCGCCAGGCTCATTCCCGAATTGTGTCAGACAGATTGATCACATCATTTCCCATATGATAGAAACGTATCATCGCATCCAAAGACGAGGCTGAACAAAACGCACAAACCCGATCTCCAGAAATGAACCTGTCTGAGCGCAGGGTTAAAACCCAAAGGCACGCCGTTGCGTGCGCGGCGGAGCTTTTGGATGCCATTTCAGACCATCAAAAATGACCTTAAAAAACACAGATATTTTCATTATAGTGAAGTCATTACAGCGAAGTCTCTCACTTCAGCACTTGTAAGCTATGACATCAGTTAGCGTGGATACTTGAAACGCGGGGCGGGGGTGCAGCCGACAAATCGATCGCGGCTCTGGAGGAGCGACGCGCGGTTATCATCGCGGACCTCCCCATCACTCACAGTCCCAGCGGTTCCGGGACGCGTTTGACGCGCACCTCGCCTCGTCGGGACGCAATCGTTAATAACCCAACAAGCATGCCCGGAGCATTATAAGGTCATTAGTCTACTAACCCCCATTTGGATTTACGTCTTTTTGAGATCCAAACGCTGTTTCGTTTATATTAATCCTACACAATAATGGGCGAATTGCGTTTGTGAACTCTTCATCTCTGTTGCGCCCTCACCCACTCGGGGTCCGTGTGATGGACGGGCGGCTGGTGAGCTCGACCCGCAGTTTGAAGTCGAGCTTGGCTGGAGTGAATAGAAAGTAAGCTCCCTTAAAACACTCGTCTACCGGACTGCTGTCGTACTTGAGAGGAGAAGGATGCCCTCGCTTTCATAAACGGAGGTAAAACCGATTCTCATTTTCTCTGTTGAGCGCAGACCATGACTTGTTTTCAAATGTTATCATCCTAATGCAATGCAATACAAACTAGGGCTGATGCAGAAAGAAACTTGACGTAGGAGGACGTGCGTGTTCCCAGTTTGTCCCAGCATCAGATATGCACTTCGTAATTATTACGAAGTAATTACAATAATACATTATTAAGAAAGGTAACTACAGAAAATTAACCAAATGTTCCTAGACGCGCTCTTTAACGCACCATCGTGTTGCTTTTGGCCGTCATCGTGGTGCCAAGTCGCACTTATCTATTTGTTGGGTCACTTGGCTGATCAATAAACGTTAAATAAGCGATCTGCCGGGGTTTGTGCACGTATCTTAGCACGTATTGAACTGTTATCAAGCCTGATCCGCTCATACGGCGTTGGTAATGATTTCATGAAGATCTCAATAGATGGAGTTGCGCGCCTGAAGCGCACCACACTCGGCGTGCGACGCCGGACCAGACGCATTAACTGCGGTCGAGCAAATGTCACGAAATCTGGAAGTGCATTAGTGTTACTCCGGGGGTATTAATACTAAAACACAGAGCAGCTGTACGGGAACCGTTTAGTCAAGTGTTGATCATTAGGATGACTGGCACTCTCTTAAGAGATTTGTCTGCTTTGACGCATTTTAATTGGCGAGCCTTCCCACATCCTGTAGTAATTGTTTTTTTATCTCCGTCTCCACCTCTTTTACCGACGAGCTCTAGCTCTCCAGTGTTTGGCCATTTGTTCTCTCCAATAACTATTGAAAGGGAGTAATTATTTCCCCTTCGTTTCGCGTCCTTCGTGGTGCCTCGCAGAGACAATTGTGTCATTAGTTCAGCAGAGGTTGGGCGAGAATGGAAAGCAACTTAATTGTCATCGACACTCACATTAAGAGCCAAACAGCACAACTGAGCCCAAGAAGATTACTCAATGAAACCTAGGTGCTTAAGAAGGGGTACACATCTATATTTTACCCTGTCTCTCTCCTGCACACACAGTCTTCCCTTTCATTTGGGCCTTGCATCACAGTGTTCCCTTTGAGAGACAAGGAGAGCGAGAGGAGAGAGAGGGTGACAGAGGGCATCTGGGGGGATGCCTGCCCGCCTGCAGTCGACTGGTTTCCTCTCTGTCTGGTGTCTCTTCTCTTCTCTTCTCTTCTCTTCTCTTCTCTTCTCTTCTCTTCTCTTCTCTTCTCTTCTCTTCTCTTCCCTTCCCTTCCCTTCCCTTCCCTTCCCTTCCCTTCCCTTCCTTCCCTTCCCTTCCCTTCTCTTCTCTTCTCTTCTCTTCTCTTCTCTTCTCTTCTCTTCCCTTCTCTTCTCTTCTCTGTGGGAGGCCAAGCACATTTTTGGAGTCATGTTCACAAAAGGAGGGTGGCATGGGGTGGGATAGAGAAGTGGAACATGTGAGCAAGAGGGAGGAAAGAAGCGATACTCAGGGGCATCTCGGATAGATAAGGCACGGATTGTGAGCAGCTCAGCTGGACAGATCTGCTCTCTGAGCTCTGAGCTGGCATTAGCCAATCCACTCTGTGCTGTCGTGATGGATGGATGCTCTTAGAACGGACAAGGACCAGAGATGGAGAGCGAGAGAGCCTACGTGTGATTAAGAGACTGTGTGTGCGTGTGAGGGGGGTTATTAAAGAGATGGAGAGACAAGGAGGCAGCAATATAAATCAAAAGGGGTGAGAAAGAAATTAATGATGGAGTGAGAACTTCACTAGGAACAGAAGGCAGTGATGGGAAAGTCTCTCATCTGTAAATGAGATTGTCCCTGATAGCCATTTTATCTCCCAGTTCACTCATTCTTTTCCTCTCACAAATCTCAATGCTCCACTGGACGCAGGTCTCAATACAAGCCCCTGCGAGTGCTGACAGTGAAAAACAGAGATGCCGGAGGGAGTCTGGCCTCAGGAGTCTCTCTTCTATTATCTCTATCCCTCTCATGCCCTTATTGCGTGTCAGGCAGCCCTGAAACCTTAAAAACAAAGGAGGCATGAGAGGGCACATTAGTCAACAAGAAAAGTTTAAAGGAAACAGTGCCAAAAGCCAATGTTATTATATATATCTATATATCTATATCTATCTATCTATATATATATATATTTACATAAACTTTGACTTAAACTTTAAACTTAACTGACATTTCTGACGTTAACTCACATTTCATAGTTTCAGAAAAGAAATTGACATATATTTAGTCATAAATTTTGACACTTCTTTAAACACACCAAGTTTGAAAATCAAAGTTTGAAAAAATATTGATTTTTTTTAACAGGGTTCAACTTCATTCAAGGAAACACAAATCATCTTAATGGGAACCTCAGATGAAAAACCTATTTACAATGAAACAACATTAAGAATATGTAGCGAGAGCAATAGTAATAGAGCAATAACAGCTATTTACAGTCCCCATAAATTCCCAAGCATCTGATGACTAAGCATACATAATTACATTATTCAAGCACAGGGGTTTATGGGTATTCCCTACAGCATTCCCTATCGTTTTGAGCAATTAGCACTTTAAATCTTAACTTTGAAGATTTTTAAGCCCAAGCAGTCAAAAGAATGTAGATATTCTAAAACCTGACTTTAAATTAGCACAACGTGATATACTGTAGTATCATAGTATTTGGTCAAGTCCCTTGAAGGTCCATGGTACATATCAGAGTCCATACACTCTTTAAAAAAAGAGGTGCTTCATGATGTCATAACCATTTGTTGCTGTATGGTTCCATAAAGAACCTTTAACATCCTTAGAACCTTTCTGTTTCACAAAAGATTCTTTGTAATGGAAAAAGGTTAGACTTTAAAAACTATAGACTATAAAAAGTATGAAATGGTTCTATGGCAAAAATGGTTTATAGTGCAGAATAATATTATTATTGTCTGACACTATTGTTGTACCATGGTACAGGTACAGTACCTTTTCTTCCTGAACGTATCTCCTCCACCTTCTCCTTCGTAATGTATTTTCATTTTCCTGTGACATACCCTTACAATTTTTTACTGTCTGTCCTGATGGTATTAAATACTGTCTGAGCCCTCCTGTTTTCTGCAGCGAGTGGCGGCTTGGATTGGTTTCTTCCACTCAGAATGGATGACATCCATTTCAATGGGATTTGCTTTAAATAACAGGCTAAAGGAAAAAGCTCTTTGGCTTTAGTAAGGGACACGTTGAATACACAAGCACTTCTGTCTGATCCGAGCATTGTCAGTGAGAGTTTTCAAATTTAAATTAAAAAATGTTGAACGGTTACCACACCACAAACCAGGGCTGATGTGTTCAAAAGCACATGCACAAAACATCTAGAATCCAGATTTAACATTATGACCCTAAACTGGTTTACTCCCTTTAGTGAATTGAGCTGCTGTGGAATAAGGTGGAACAATGCTTTCAGTATTCAGGTTACAAGTCTAAAAGAAAAAATAAGCCTTTTAAATGAACATCAGTTTTGTGGGCGAATTTAAGTGCTTATGTGGCCTGAGCAAATGGAACCAAAATGTTACTTTGTAGTTGTGAAGATTCTCAATCAACTGACAACAATCTCTATCAATAAATTCATTTTGTCTTTTCACTGGCTCATATGAGCTTCCAAACCTAATGCAAGATTTAAAAAAGCTCAAGAGGTTGAGAGTCTATCAACTGGATATCGTGTGTGTGTGTTGGAGTGAGCAGCTTCACACCTTTTTCTGTTTCAGCTGACATATGTTAGTCAGGGTTATGGGTAATCTTAATGATAAAAAGCATTGTTGTCTGTGTGTGTGTTTAGCCAAAGCTCGTGTACATAAGCAATACAAACATTCACCCGCTTTACTTATTTTGTTAACTGCAATATAGTGCATCTCTGAGCAGTGCACTGTATAAAGTACTGAGTTTAAGACATTAAGCCTGATTTATTACAGCAATAAACCACTGGAGGCCACGCACATTCATAGGAACGACATGAAGTGAAGTGTTTAAAACCCCTTTAACCTTGGTAAAATATGATAAAAGACACCATGCCCAAAACCATGGTAACTTTATTAAAAATAATGAGGAGAATAAACTAATTTTATACCAAATACTACAGTTCATTAGTCTAACTGTAGGCTGTTTACCCTTACCGAGTAATGCATCCATATAATACAGAATGTGTAGTTACATGTATATGTTTATCAGCATTGTACAGCTTCAAATGTAGCTCCTCAAATCAGATTTTAGAGCCTGAATATGATTTGCTGTGGCAAAGAAAGCCTCTGATTGGTAATCATGTTTGATATTGTTTTGATGACTGACACATTTTATTGAAAGGGGCAGATGAAAAACTTTTGATGAGCATAAAGAGCTTAGTAAGTCTACCTCACTGTGTACAGTGGAATAACGGTTATGGCATAAGAATACTTTACAGATACATTGCAAAGATGGCAAAGAAGCTGCATTTAAGATGACATTTACAATTGCATTAAGATTGTGAATATAGCAATATGAAATAAATGAACAATTGAAATGATGCTTTTAAATATAAACCTATATTATGACGTAAATGCTCTGTTATGATGACAAGAAAGTTTAAGGCTGTTTTGATGCTACATTTTATTTACACATGAGCAATACAGCATTCAAACTGCCTTTGACACAAGGGCACCGAGGGCATTTTAGCCTAAATTTATGCCGCATGGCATCTTTAAACTGAATTTTGAGCAGACACAGAACAGTATTATCCTAGCTGTGAAAAAAACCCAAAAGTGCAGAATTTAGTACCCTAAAAGATTTAACAACATATGATGTAAATTGGTTTGAAAAGGTATTTTCAGGACACTGGCTTTGGTGGTTAAGGTTATGTTTTGGGTTTTTCATGGAAGTGTATGTATATGTTTGTATATGAGCACACAGTATTTAAATTATATTCAAAACAATTGTGACCTAAGATCATTTGACTATGCTGAATTTGGAAGTTTGGTTTGAATATGTGTGTGTGTGGTCCTGGTATTCACTTTGTTATGTGGACCAATTGTCAATGTTTTTGTGGGGACATTTTTAGGTCCCCATGAGAAAACAAGCTTATAAATCATACAGAATGATCTTTTATAAATTCTAAAACAGAATTTTAGGGGGATAGAATATACAGTTTGTACAGTATAAAATCCAATATATCTTTGGAATGTCTCCATAAAACATAGCAAACCCAATGTGTGTGTGTGGAAGGGAGAATAAGCAGAAGGGGTTAGAAACCAGCCATGCTGAGGGAATTCAGCAGTACGGTGTCACACTCCACAGCCCCACAGACAAATTAATTCTCTTATTGATACCGTTGACACATCTCAGTGACTTTATAAAATTAACAATTGATCACACTTGCTCTCTTTCTCTCTCTTTTTTCTTTCTCCTCTTCACTACCCATGTCTGACTTTCCCCCTTTCTCCTTCGGTCGCTCTCTCTTTGCACGCGCAGCACGTTCGGTCATTATTATAATTATGCAGCAGCCTGCAGGAGTCTGGTCATTAGTGATAGGGGGGTGTGAGATAATCAGGACAGTGGCCAAGCTCAGTACATTTTTGCAGGGATGAGGGCAAAGAGAGAGACCCCGGCTCTGACAGCGGAAGACCACTCTCATTGATTGTTCAAATCCACATTGAAACAGGACATAAGGTCACTGTCAGCCACAAAATACAGGCGCTAGCAAAAAAGAGCAGCGCATTTGTCAGTGAGCAGAGAGAGAGAGAGAGAGAGAGAGGAAAGGTATGGACTTCACAGGCAGAAAAAGGTGACAGCCTGTTTGTTTTTTACTTAATCATAATTTGCTGTGCAATTGATGGCATTTGCTTCTTTCATATGACCATCTAATTGGCTGTAGGACACTGATTTTTGATTAGAAGGCTGTGAATTGCTGGCATGTTGGCAAACTTATCCAGCATTCCCTCTTTGCAGCATGTGTAATTAGATAATATTAGATATAATTCATAGATCCATGAGAAGTTATTTGTTATTATAGAATTTTGGTTGAAAGTATATTTTCTTTATTTTCTTCCTTGGATAACTGGAGGTTTGCATTAATTTACATTTAGAAGTCCATCAAGACATTATTTAGCTTATTTTAATTTTGCCCATTAAGACCTCCTCAAAACAAGCTTTCTTTTTGTGTAGTTTCCTGTGTGTAAGTACACGGAGACAGATTACAGGCAAACGCACACAAACAAAATCCACAGAAAAGTTTGTTTACAAATGATTATATGAACAGAATTCAAAAGCCACAGCTAAATGAACAAACAAAGCAGTGAGACATCTCATTCTCTTAAAATTAGGTCATCATGGTGGATTTCATGGAGTTTGAACATCAGAGCAAAGCTAATTGGACAGTTAACAGAGCCTGGGTCGCCTCAAGACCCTCCCATGAGAAGTAGCACCTCAGCAAATGAGAGCGCCAGCTTACCACTGGCTTTACCTCCTGTTCCATGGGCTTAAATTTTATGGGGAAGAAACACAGGTACTGTGTTTTGCATCTTAAGGCAAGCACACACGCACACACACACAAACCCATGACATGAAAGACTCTGGTTACAGACAGCTCTTCTTACTGGGTCTGTGAGGAAATGGATGAGAAGAAAAAACAGTCTGGTGGAGTTATTAGATCTTGGGGACCATGACTGCAGTCTGAGCGACAGGCTACGAATGGAGCTTAAGTGCAATGAAGATCAATTCCTCTGTAATGTTAACACTGTTATGACCCCTGTCATCATGTTACCCTTGAGCTAGATATAAAAACAGTGGTAAGTTCAGGGCTGTGGAAGAGCCGACTGTAGAAAAAAATCAGATACTGTATGTATATTTTTCACCAGAATACCTTTTTTTTTTTTCTGAGGAAACACAATACATGATGTGTGTGTATGTGTGTGTGTGTGTGTGCGCATGCTTTTTGTGCATGAAAAGGCAAAATCTGTTTTGCTGAAGTGTTTATCTCTTCATAGTCTTGTAGATTAAACCTGGAAAGGAAATCATGTACTGCCCCAATAGTCTTTAAAAAAATCGCCTGCACACACACACACATACACACACAAGCCTGTAAACACATATTGAAATGAGCTGTTGTATAGTGCTGGGTGGTGAAATTGCCTGCTTATCTTCAGTAATATCAGCTGAGTGAGAGCTGATGTACTCATCTGCAAACAGACTGATATGGCCGGACCAGTGGCGCGAAAACTCCCTATGTCCATTCTGATTGGCTGATTGGAACTTTTACAGCGAGCTCATCTGCAGATGCTTACAGACGTAAACACACACACACACTGATATTGCCTCGAGACGTGAGAATGAAGCAGGCTGGAAACATTTCATTGAAACAGCAGATAAATGCATCAGAGACCCTGACCTCCCGTCGCATTTCAATATTGCATTTCAACATGCTTTTAAGAACTTCTTTTGGCCCCCACACAGTTTGGGCTCATTTTTTTTGTGGGGCCTCCTGCCAGAGACATACACACTCTCACAAAAACAACATTACCCTGTGGCACTAAATCAGATAATATTGGAATGATTAATATGGTAATTGATTTAATATCTGTATGTTTTTCCTGTGGGTACCGACAAATTTTATACTTGGGTGAAGTATACAATTCAGCATTTGTTGTATATGATGATGTTGGGCAACTGATTAAAGCTGAAGTTTATTTTCATATTGAGATAACTTATATCCTAGTTTGATGTGCATACTCAGCTGTACTGTAAGTAAGTCATTTGTAGGTTGATTTCCCTGAAATATATAAACACTGTGAATCTGAAGTGCTTTTAAAACCTTGCTGTATTTGTTTGATAATACTGAGCAGTCTTGCAGTCACTTTGTCTTTCAACAAATGGTGAGACATTTGTTTCGGCACAGTGATAATATTTGCAGTTTGTTTGGTGTCACTAGAAGAACTGAGATTACACACTTCTGTCTTAGACTGGAAGTGTAATGTTCCCTCTGGCAAAACAGAACTGTTTCAACATAATTTCACTGTTATGTCAACTCTGATGACTCCTTTTCATTTGGTTAACACTTTATTTTTGGCAGAATAACCAGTTATCAATCAATTAATATAGTTTTTCCACAATTAGTTAAAAGTTTGGGATTTTTTGCAGGACTCAAGAAGCCTAAAAGGTTTTATTATCATCACCCAGCCAGGCATGTTATGCTGGACTCCATTTCATTTTGGTTCTCCCTGTTTCTGAGAAACTCAGAAATTCAATTCACACTTTACTGGTCAATTTAAATGACTCCGGCTGGTGGGTAATGTACAGTTGGGGCCGCTCTTTCTTTTCAACAGGAAAATGGGACGGGTATTCCACTGCGGGATGTGCGGGGGAATGTGTTGCTTCACTTGCATGTGTGTTTATATTTAATGGTTCTGTTGCGAGATCTGGGCATGAGATCATGACATCAAATGCAGGGCACAGTTCTTTATCTTAGTCAGAGGTGGCTTTCAGCCGTTGCATGTCAATGAAGTGTATGTGTGTGTGTACATGGTTGTGTGTTTGTGATTGAGGTTAAGCCAAATGCAAATCAAAGCAATTTCCAGACAGACCTTCCTACACAGACTGTCCCACTTCACATAATGATCAACTCTGTCTGTTTGGCTCAAGAGTTCTTCAGTTAATACACTGATAAATATCACACACACACACACACACACACACACACACACACACAGACAGATAACCCCATGAGCGCGTATTTATACATGACTTTAAATGGTAGAAATGTTATGTTATGGATTGGAGGAAGAATAGTGTGCAATACAAGAGATAACGAGGTGATTTTCTCATGACATGCATTTCTCATGCATGTCTCCAGACAGTAGACAGCAATGTGTGTGTGTGGTCAACCCTTTTGTGTATCCAGGAGCAAGCAACAAACACTGTTACAGAAGGTGATCTAACTAATGTGTTTGAACAGAAAGCTGTTAGTAATGCATGTTGTGGGTTTGACTATGTAAAGAGAATGTGAAATGCACTGCCTTTCTGTGGCTCAGCATGTCTAATCATCAGGCACACACACACACACACACACACACACACACACACACACACACACACACACACACACACACACACACACACACACACACACACACTAATTTTGATGTGCTGGTGGATGAGCAGTGTTTCATTCAAGCGCCAAAACAAACAAACACTCACACTTTATAAGCTTGTCACTCACTCAGATTATCAAAATAACAGCATTACTCCGTCCATAGCACAACCAACTGAGATGTACCCGCTCAGATTTTTCATCTGTGAACAATAAATCACTGAAAATGTGAAATATTGTAAAAGTAAAATATTAATAATATTTAAATATGTAAAATGATCACATAAGCACATATATTTTAACAAAATTCATGGCATAATGGTCTTTTTCCTTAGCTCCTCTGACTTTACTCCAGTTTTTATTAAAAGCAATTCAGGTTATGTCCACAAGGAGGCAGAGTAACTGTCTAATCTACACAATCACTCATTCAGACCTACAAGATAAATACTACGAAAAGCATGTCCAGGTATTAAAAAAAAGAATAAGGAATAATAAAACATTTACATAAAACATTTTCATGACCATTAATTAAGTCCATATTTTACCGAATTAATGCAGTAATCCAAACTAGGATCCAAATACTTTTTAGTCTTGGTTTGTAATTAATATTTTTCTTAATGATGATTCTCGTTAATTTCTCATTACTGTAACAGAATACACATTTTTGTTTATTTTAATCAGCATAAATTTAAATGTACTACTTTGCAATTCAAATAATACATAATAATGAGATACATTTTTGCTTGCGCGATAATGAGATTTAAGGATTCCTTAAGTATCACACAAATAATCATCAGCCGGTCAGAAAACAAATCTTAGTTATCCTGAAATAATAAAATAGAAAATAAAATATGACTTTTCCCAAAATATGTCATATTCTTCTAGTTTAGTGGAAGTCACTCAGTGTCTGAGCTCTCTATATATGAGCAAAACATATATTTGACATATTGTCTTTATACAATGGGGCAGACATTAATATAGACATTAATGATTGCTGACATTTTTCATGCTGTCAATTGTATGCTAGGAGCTACTGTTCTCGTCCTGCTCCGTTTTCATTTCGTATTCATCTTCTCTCTGTCAAGGTAAAGAGTCAAGCAAGAATTTGACCTAACTGTTTCTGGGTTTGCACGTCTGACAAGCTAAGGCAACTTTGCTTTACTGTGCGCATGCGCATCTGCGAGTATACTACAAGTATTAAACAAGTGATAAAGTATGCACTGACGATTGAACTCACAGGATGTCTGTCGGTGGTCTCTGTGCGTGTGATCACTTGGAGCCTGGGGGTAGGTGAGCTACTGTAAACAAAACATCAGTCCCATCTTTGTGGCCCCACTGCCTGTGTGCGGGTGTCTTTGAAGAACACAGGTTGCATCAGGTCCCGAGGATGTATATCCCTCTCTGAAACCACCCTTTTTTCCTTCCCCCATCTCTGTTTCTGTCTTACTCCTCTAAGGCAAACCTTTCATTGCTCTCTCCCCCTCAATCCTCAGACTCCCTGTCTCATCTTAAGCCTTGTTGTTTCTTTCTTTCCTTCCAATGTCATATTTCAGCTTTGCTTTTTTGTCATATTAGTATCTAGATGTTCTTGTCTATATGTGTTTCTTCAGCTAGGGGGCCCTTTTCTGTTCCTGGAGTTTTTCCTTTTGTTTATATGAAGGTCACCTTAAAATCACCTTAAAAAGCATACACAGACAGTAAAAGTTGGAAATCCATCACAGAAACACTGTTTACATTACTTAAACAACAAATTAAATAAACAATAAACTTGAATAATAAACTTTGAACAATAAAATGAATAAACACATTAACATATACATAAAAGCATTTTACAAACATTATGGCTGTCTCTAAGTTATGGCATCTTTCCATCACAACCAACAACTTTGCTTTCAGTGTGATTTACAAGGTCAGAGCTGCCCATAGATGAAAAAAACACCCAAGAATTTTCTCTGACCTCATGCCTTCCCTTCATCCTTCTATCTCCTCAGATTCTGAACAGTTATTGAAGACTGTGAAGTGAAGACTGGAGGGTAAGGGAGGGACATGGCCAGTTCACGGGAAAGAGAGTGATCCGACAGGCCAGAACACAGCACAGAAAGGTAATGTGGATGACAGTGAAGATATACAGAGCGAATGTTCTGAAGAAGAATTTGACTCATTTTAATGCTCTCTTTCTTTCTCTCTCTCTTGTTTTGTTTGGTCTCATTCTAGATGAAGCTGTGGGGGTGGTCACTGTGGCCGCTAAAGGTCGTATTTTTGGTCACCTTGGTAATATGGTCATGCCACCCAGCTTCTGCGGCTACAAGGAGCTTGCGAGGACATACAGGTACACCAAAGCCCTGTTGTCATAGTTACGGTGAGAGCATAGATCTATGAACACAATAAACTCTTATTATTTTTATTATTTTGGATAGCACGCATCTTAAGTCTTAAACACTGATAATTTTGTTATGTCACAAACAACAACACACGCACAAAAACGCCCACAAACATGCACACACCCAACAGGGCAAAAGCTAAAATGACGTCCCCTTCCTCATGTTAATTGACACCTACAAGCTAACTAATTCTAATTTGCATAATTCATGAAAGCTTCCCTCATGGCAAGGAAGTGACCAGCAGTACATAAATATTTTAGCATGCCAAAAGGTCAGACTCCGATTCTTTCGCTGAATCATTCATATTATGCAAAATCCTTCCCAAAGTCAGTGTTGCACCAGCTAATTATCACACTTTCTTTAATTACGACTCTTTGTTTAGTTGTTGCTAATGCAAGGTGACCTTTTTTCCGGCCTGGAAATGCCACCAGCATCTCCAGCCGGCCTGACGGATGATGGTACTTATCATTTTGATGGGGAGAAGGTTTTACTGATGCGTTTTTAATCAGTGTTCGGTGCTAATTACAGCTGCAGCATGGTATGAAGGTCACTAAAGTTTTCAGATACCACCAAGGCAGTATGTCATTGCTGTCCTTCTCCACGTGAAAGGTTTCTGTCCATTGTAGTTTTGCCTGACAGCAGTGTCATCCATGAAGAGCAAATGGAGATGTATTCTGCTTGTCTGGTTTTCTTTCTCAGAGTAAGACCCAAGTAGTCTCACATGTGTCTTCTTTAGAGTTTCAAAGGAGGTCTCAAGCACATTTTAATATGGATTCAAACATTTCTCATCCAGTTGTTCATCTTTCTATGCATGCTAATTTTTATAGCTCTATAATTTGTATGGGAATTTTCCCATTAGTTTCTTCTTTGCTTTTACATTTTATTTTTACATTCTCTTTTAAAAATTAAATGAGAAACATCAAAGCTGATACCAAAGCAAGACCTCCATTCAGTCCTAACCCTAGTTCTGAGCTATGAAAGAGCAACTACTGAGCAATTGAATTGCTGCAAAAATTGTTGTACATTTACAGGAGAATTGAAGAACTCATTTTACCTGTATACAACTGGCAGACGCTTTTATCAAAAGTGACTTACAATGCATTAAACTATACATTGGATCTGTATGTGTGTTCCCTGGAAATTAAACCCGTGACCTGTGCTAAAGCAATGCTCTATTAATTAAACTAAAGGAACACTAAATAATAGTATATAGGATAATAATAGCTGGAAAAAATGAATGTAATGACATTGCCTGCAAGTCCGCCTTGGTTTCCATTCCTTGTCACTTACCATCCAGCCTGTGGATTTACATGTACATCATTGCAGTACCACTTGTGGCCACACGGGGTCTCTGAAACTCCATAAATGCCTATGCAGGCCTAGCTCCTCACGGGTCTGAATGAGCGGTAGTAATGGCTCATTGGTAAAGTTCTCCAGCGGAAACAGACACTAATGGGAATGGATGGTCGTAATCTCACCGAAACGAGGCAAGTGCCGTTGACTGATGGTTGACACAGAAACCAGACACTACAACTAACAACCACTTTTCTTGTCTCGCTTGTCCTGCCATGCTCGTCCACGCTCGCAGGTAAATAAAGGCAACACAGCGGATGCTTTTGTTTCTGTCTGCTGTAATTGGGTCCTTATATAGCCGACGCTGCCTGCAGACGTGCTTTGGTCTTTGCGGCTCTTTCTCTCTAAAATTACATGCACAGGTTCAGTCTTTGCGGCTCTTTCTCTCGAAAATTACATGCACAGGTTCAGTCTTTGCGGCCCTTTCTCTCTAAAATTACATGCACAGGTTCAGTCTTTGCGGTTCTTTCTCTCTAAAATTACATGCACAGGTTCAGTCTTTGCGGCCCTTTCTCTCTAAAATTACATGCACAGGTTCAGTCTTTGCGGCCCTTTCTCTCTAAAATTACATGCACAGGTTCAGTCTTTGCGGCCCTTTCTCTCTAAAATTACATGCACAGGTTCAGTCTTTGCGGCCCTTTCTCTCTAAAATTACATGCACAGGTTCAGTCTTTGCGGCCCTTTCTCTCTAAAATTACATGCACAGGTTCAGTCTTTGCGGCCCTTTCTCTCTAAAATTACATGCACAGGTTCAGTCTTTGCGGCTCTTTCTCTCTAAAATTACATGCACAGGTTCAGTCTTTGCGGCCCTTTCTCTCTAAAATTACATGCACAGGTTCAGTCTTTGCGGCCCTTTCTCTCTAAAATTACATGCACAGGTTCAGTCTTTGCGGCTCTTTCTCTCTAAAATTACATGCACAGGTTCAGTCTTTGTGGCTCTTTCTCTCTAAAATTACATGCACAGGTTCAGTCTTTGCGGCCCTTTCTCTATAAAATTACATGCACAGGTTCAGTCTTTGTGGCTCTTTCTCTCTAAAATTACATGCACAGGTTCAGTCTTTGCGGCCCTTTCTCTATAAAATTACATGCACAGGTTCAGTCTTTGCGGCTCTTTCTCTCTAAAATTACATGCACAGGTTCAGTCTTTGCGGCTCTTTCTCTCTAAAATTACATGCACAGGTTCAGTCTTTGCGGCCCTTTCTCTCTAAAATTACATGCACAGGTTCAGTCTTTGCGGCCCTTTCTCTCTAAAATTACATGCACAGGTTCAGTCTTTGCGGCCCTTTCTCTCTAAAATTACATGCACAGGTTCAGTCTTTGCGGCCCTTTCTCTCTAAAATTACATGCACAGGTTCAGTCTTTGCGGCCCTTTCTCTCTAAAATTACATGCACAGGTTCAGTCTTTGCGGCCCTTTCTCTCTAAAATTACATGCACAGGTTCAGTCTTTGCGGCCCTTTCTCTCTAAAATTACATGCACAGGTTCAGTCTTTGCGGCCCTTTCTCTCTAAAATTACATGCACAGGTTCAGTCTTTGCGGCCCTTTCTCTCTAAAATTACATGCACAGGTTCAGTCTTTGCGGCTCTTTCTCTCTAAAATTACATGCACAGGTTCAGTCTTTGCGGCCCTTTCTCTCTAAAATTACATGCACAGGTTCAGTCTTTGCGGCCCTTTCTCTCTAAAATTACATGCACAGGTTCAGTCTTTGCGGCTCTTTCTCTCTAAAATTACATGCACAGGTTCAGTCTTTGCGGCCCTTTCTCTCTAAAATTACATGCACAGGTTCAGTCTTTGCGGCTCTTTCTCTCTAAAATTACATGCACAGGTTCAGTCTTTGCGGCCCTTTCTCTATAAAATTACATGCACAGGTTCAGTCTTTGCGGCTCTTTCTCTCTAAAATTACATGCACAGGTTCAGTCTTTGCGGCTCTTTCTCTCTAAAATTACATGCACAGGTTCAGTCTTTGCGGCTCTTTCTCTCTAAAATTACATGCACAGGTTCAGTCTTTGCGGCCCTTTCTCTCTAAAATTACATGCACAGGTTCAGTCTTTGCGGCCCTTTCTCTCTAAAATTACATGCACAGGTTCAGTCTTTGCGGCTCTTTCTCTCTAAAATTACATGCACAGGTTCAGTCTTTGCGGCCCTTTCTCTCTAAAATTACATGCACAGGTTCAGACGTCGGTGTGCAAACCAAGAATGACATTTGACACATCCAGTTAAAAAGAAAAGCTAGGCAACAACCCGGACCTGGTCTCTACCTGGTTTCTGGTGCACAGTTTCAGGGTCTTCTTAGTTTATTTAGTTTCATGTTGCACATGTTCTCATGTCCTAGAGACGTTCTTCTGAAATCTTTCTAATACAACCCCTAATACAATTGTCACCCAAGGTGTTGTTAAATGAGATCTTACTTTAAATGAGGAAACAACTGCGAATGGATAACCAGTTGACAAGATGCCCTAATGGAATTAATCGACAAGCGGTTATAGAAGTTAGTTAGATCTACAAGTGTTATAGAGTTAGTAATGTAAATCTTGTGAATAATTTGTGGCTTCTCACACCATATGGACCAGTAAACACATTCATCATATCTACTGCGATTAAAGTAGACTCAACTATTAGCTGGTGAGGCTAATAGTTGAGTCTACTTTGTATGGATTGTGAAGAAGAGAAGTGTTTTGTAAATGCATCTACTTCTTTCTCTCAATCTGACAAGAAGGTTTTGTCGTCATACCGTGTGAGTTTTGAGACACAGATCTGTGGATAGATGAGGTGTCTGCACAGGGCAGCTGAAGTATATAAACCACCTCAGGTCTCAACCGTAATGACTTTCTTTGCTGGCCTGGTCGAGCCAAGTAGTTCAGATTCCTTCTTGCCCTGGTCACATCATCAGCAGCCCCTATGGCAAAAGAAACAAAGTGTTTTTATTATACATAGTTCGGGTGTGTGCATTATACAGAGTTCTTAACAAGACAACAGTAACTTTTATTGGTAAAAGTTTCATTTTAATTTTATAAGGGTCTGTAAAATGCTAAAAGAACTGTACATTTTGCAGTACAGCTATAACTAACTATCCCTTGCTGGTGGAATAATCTCCCAAACTCTGTTTGGTCTGCTACATCTCTCACTACATTCAAAAAACACCTAAAACCTGCCTCTTCCACGGAAATGTTGTGCTCTTGGTAAAAATGGTAGCAATGTACGGCGACGTTATTACCTCTCTGTGATTTATCGCTTTGTGTTTTTCTCACCTTGTAAGTCGCTTTGGATAAAAGCATCTGCTAAACACCTAAATGTAAATAACTCCATACAAGACATTTGACAGATACCAATTCATAATATTCACACCCTCTGTCTCCACCGCCATTTAAACAAATGTGGCACATAAACAAACCACTTACAATGAAATCATGATCACACATGCAACATAAATGTGTTTACAAATGATTTACAATTACAGGACTTTGACAAAATTAGGCCTTCTGTGTTCATTTCTTTTGATAGGAAACAAGACAACACATTGGGTGTGGAAACAGTTGTGTATTTAACTGTTTTGTTATCACAAGAATGCATTCTTCATAGACTGCACTCTGTTCTGCATCTGCTTTGTCAACAGCAGCTCTACATGCATACAAAATAAATGCAGTGGGTGATTGGGCCAGTAATGCTGGTACTGAATCCAGGCCATTGGACTCTTCTAATTGTTGAGCTCTGCACCTGTTAGATTAGCATAGTGAGTTTCTGATGTGTTTGTACTGGGGACTGTTAGACTCTTAGATATTGTAATTTGTCGTTCATCTTCAATTTTTTTTTATTGTCATTTTCCAAACATTTATAGAAGTATCATTACAAAAAAGCAACATTAATATCAGTGTCCAGTTACAGTTTCAGCTGTTTCCAGTATAGTTAGACAGTCAAATGCATAACCCTAATCATTGTCACAGTTTTTGTAGAATTTCCTGTAATTTTCATACTCATCTCCACAATCAGCTCAGTTCCTTGGTCACTCTGATTTTGCCAATTAGGATGTTCATAGATCAACATCATAGTTGTCTTGGAAAAACATTTTTATCAACCAATCAGATTGTAGGATTAGGTTAAAGGTCAATGTTAGTTAGATTTAGGACAGGGTTAAGGGATTGTATACCATTCTTATCAACCTATTATTACCCTGTGATTTGAGATGTAAGTTATGAGTAGGGTTTTGATAATGGGTAGAAATTAGTTAGGACAGTTTTTTGAAGGTTGTTCCAGGACCAACAAAAGATGTTTGATCCATCTTCTTTTGTGAAATCACGGTTCCCTGAGAGAGAGCCACAAAATGTCTGCCCTTTTGGTGTCGACACACTAGTCTGGTATTGACAGCAGAAAGACATGATTCTTAATAAATCACACAAAGAGGTGCACTCGCCTCACACTGTCAGAATATATCAATCACCTGGCTGCCTCATCAGCTCAAGGTAATAGCATTTAGCTCGACACCCAGATGCAGCTGCCACTCTGAGAGAGACAGTTAGCCATGCTTGAAATCTTGCTTGATTTCAGGTTGATCTGAGATTTATTACCCTGAGACCATCATAACAGTGCTTGAAATTCCAGAACAAGACGGCTACAGTGAAATACCAAGCGGTTAATTCCAGCGTTCCGGTTCAGGAGGAGGAGCCATGCAGAACCGTGCGATTATCCCAAGAGTTCCCTTACTGCATGTAATGGTGCGGAAGAGACCTTTACAAATGACTCCTACTGTCAAGTGTGTTAAAAGGGACAGATACAGAAAAAACTCATTCAGATTTGCTCATTGCAGCACTCATTGCCTGTTAGGTCATTATTAGTATGAAAACATATATGAAGCTGTGAGAACTCATTTTGATGGTCTGTGGGTGGCTGTAGTCCCCTGGGCAGAAGATGTGTCAGAACTTCCTGAGGATCAGAGAGGCCTGCCTCTGTGACAGAGGTGTGAGTCAGACATGAGTGATCATGTGAGATGTGAGAGCTTCATTCTGATAGATCTATAAAGCTGTTAGTGTAGATGTTGGTGGAGGAAGGATTGTGGGGGGAACTTGGTGAACTCATTATACCAGTAGGAGGCAGTATGTGCTTTGTTTGGATTTTGGTGATGATGAGGTGTGGTCTCCTGAGCATAGAGCCTCAAACCTTGTGCTTCTACACACACAACAAGGTATACAAAACCCATTCCACAGAGACCTGTGCAGATTGACACACATGCTGTGGTTTCAAAAAATGCAGTCATGCTAACAAAAAGTATGATGATGGAAAACCTTTTTTTTAAAGAACCCCAAATGATTTTCCATATTATCCAGATATTTTTCTTTAAAGACACAAATTTTGTCTGTACATGTGTTCGTTGGGAATCAAACCCACAACCTTTGTGCTGGTCATGCAGTGCTCTACCAGCTGACTACAAAGACAGTCAACATGTATCTCCATTGTACTCCCCTGTTGTACTCTCCTGAAAAACAAGGTTTCATTTAGGGCCAAAAGGGGATTTTCAGACTGATGTGATAGGAGAACTCCTTAATTCTCCACAAAGAACTTTCCTTTGGTTCTTCAGAAAGTCGCCTATGTACTTGTTTGAAAATCTGGCATCTAGAGCAAAACCAAATGAGGGCCATTGCTTTAAGACCCAAAAAACGTTTGTTAATCATTGATTTAATACTACTGATTTTTTTCCATAGAAAAATACAGTGTTTTAAGAATGCTGTTCAGCAAAAAGTGAAGGTAATTGGAGAAGAGCCTAAGGTCTTATGCAGAACATTTTTTTTTTGAGTGTAACAAATTCAAGACCCATGTAGCAGTTACAGATACAAAAAATGGCCACCAACAATGACTTTCAAAGCTTTGCTTCAGATGCAAAATCACACATCTCAGAAACGTTTTCAACCTTTTCCTGATGAATAAAATTCAAACATGTGCCAGATATTCAAACATTTCTCAGATGCCCGTGCAAAATCAGAAGCAAGACCCTGTGATGTCAGTCATAGTCACATAGTCACAGTTAGAGATCTCCCCTTATCTGTTGTTTATCCAGCTATGTTGAGGCTGACAGAGATGGAGCGAGTCGGGCCCTCGAGCGACACATATGCGGGCATTCAGCCTGTAAGCAGCCACCCCCTGGACTCCGCACGCTTCCTCTAATTAAAGCCCAGTTGGTGAGGTCTGTAAGAGAGAAAGAACTGGGTGGTGGGGGTTATGTGGCTACACTTTGGGCCTCAGGGGAGAAAAGCAGAGGTGAGTGGAGGAGGAAATGAAAAGACAAGGAAGAGTAGAAAGAATGAGACCTCTCTAAGCTGAGGAGCAGCACCTTTCCCAAGAGAAGGCTGTCGAACAAACTCTACATGAGAGTGGTGGACGGGGGGCACAGCCTGATGAAATGGAAATCACTGTGTGTGTGTGTGTACGCGTGTGTGCAGATTCAAAGAGTAAGCCAGTGTGTCAGTCAGTAAAAACTGACAGAAGAACGTTTATTGCACCTTGATTCCATTGTTGGGCAAAATTCAAAATTAAAGAATTCATTTATTGTCACATTGGATGTGCATTGGGAATTTATTTTGCAATGAGAACAATAGGAAATGTCTACATTTCCTATTGTGTAGATACATATCAAAGAAATGTAAGTTACACAGCAGATGGGTTTCATTAGACCATGATATGATTTTTTTCTACATCATGTTTACTGCTTTAAAAATCTGTTGAATTTCAGTAATTAAATAGGAATTTAAAATGTGTTCTCAGATCATTTCAATCTGGCTAGATATATAGATATTTATTTTTAACTGCAAATAGATTAATCATAGCCTAAATTTATATTTATTTCTAACAGGATAAAATCAGTTGCTGCTGTTAAAAGATCTGAGAGGTCCTCCTTGTTTCCCATGAGCTTTAAAACAAATCAAGCACAAGAATTAAAGACACTTAGTGCTGCTTTCACAGCATGACAGGATGATTCTGTTTAGATGGGTGTGTATAAATGCAGCCACAATGTTATAATAACCAGCTGAAAATGTAGGATTTAGTTTAAGCTGTGAGTTGGCGGTGTGTTTATTACAGAATTAATGGTGGAAGCTAATTGATATTGATCATAAGATGAAATTGTGAATGTTGGCTGTACAAATCATTTAGTGCACTGTTTATGAAGCATATCCTGCCATAAAATCTTTATGGGGGCAACTAAAACTACATTTCCCATAATCCTCTGCAGTCACATTAAAAAGAATGAAGTACATGTCTAAAGCATTTACAAGCCTAATGCACGTCTTTGCTCTTTATTGCAAATTTGTTGCACTTAAATTCACATCAAAATTACATTTTCCGAGCTCATATGTAAGATCTTCCCAAGAGGGCCTAAAAGCAGCATAGCATTAAATCATCTTTACACATCTTACAGTTGTGCAATAAAGATATTTTCAGTTTTACTTCAATGTATTTTTAAGCATTGCTGTGTCTGCCTGGTCATTCCATTTCATCTTAATAAATATCAGAGAAACATCAGACTTTTTCTATTCTGTTCTGAAATGAATGTTTGCCAACAGTGTTCCAGGAGAGGAAATCCATGTCACCATGTCACAGTTCAGCTCTCTCTCTCTCTCTCTCTCTCTCTCTCTGTCTTTGTCTTTCTCGACAGCAGGACAGATGGTTACACACATACAAATGTATAATAAGCACTGACTGTCAATTTACTGACGTATTTAAGCAATGTTAATCGAATTTAATAACTTTTCTGTTCTTTGTCCACCCAATAAATTACATCGGTTTGTTTATTTTTCTTTTTATTTCGGCCACCTGTTATAATGCCTCATAAATGTCATAATGCATTTTGGCCAGTATTATTATCGGCTGATGTTTGACTCTTGCCTCTTCCTGCAGAGACCACTTTTCTCTGAGACAAATCTTGGCTGTGATTCAGCACTCATGCAGGGCTAGCTGTAAGAAAACCAATACTTAAGACTCTTATTTACACTCTAAACAGTGGAACAGAGCTCTGTGTTCATTTTGTATATATACAACCCTGCCAAGGGGAAAAGAGAGAGAAAGAGAGGAGACTTTGTACTAGCAGCCCTTTAGCTGCTTGTTAGATGCTGCCATTCTCATTAAATATAGATGTTTTTCTCCAGTATTGGGGTGGTTTATTACAATTAATGTGGTTAAATCCAAAAGCAAACTAACTTTGTGATTATTTACATACTTGTATAAATAAAGTTGGTATTTCCTCTTTTGATCTCGCTCTCTTGCTATCTAAATGAACCAAGGAGTTATATACCTGGAACATGTTATCAGTTGCTTGGCTGACGCAGGATGCAGTTCGAAATCTGCCAGCTTTCCTTAAGGAACTATAGATGTTTATGAGAAAATCACCTGATCTGTAAATGTCATGTGACTAATTATTGTGGAAGCTCAGGGAAAAGAAGTAATGACTTCATTGATTGGCTGATGGCACTGCAAGAACAGGGTTATGCTAACTACACAACTCCTTGTCCCCTATGGAAAACATTCTAAAGACTTTCTAATGTTACAATTTCTCTAGCTGGGAAACAAAACATCAACATAAATCTGTATTACATTTACCTTTTGTGCATCTTTTATGATGAACTAGCAGTACAGTGTAGGAGACTGGGTTATCAGTGAGAAAAATACCTTATTCTTTAATCTGTCTCTTCTCTAAGCTTCGTACCAGGTGAAGCAAGGAACCTGTGAGGTGGTGGCCATTCACAGATGCTGCAATAAAAACAAAATCGAGGAGCGTTCGCAAACAGTGAAGTGCTCCTGTTTTCCCGGGCAGGTGGCTGGGACGACACGCGCTCAGCCGTCTTGTGTGGAGGGTAAGCACTGCTCACTTCTGCATGTCCTTGTGTGTTTCTTTAGATGTGTACTTTTAGGTCACATACCTTCCTGTGCATATGCGAAACAGAGAGAAAAATTCTTTTGTTGTGCATTTTGATAATTCAATACAAATGTTTTATTTACAAATTATTATATTATTAGCATTGCAATTAGAGTAAAAGGTTGAATCGAAATTGAGTATTTCTTGTAACTGCTGCTTGTAATGGGGTGGGTTACCTGTTTGAGAAAATGCTTGACTATACACAATTCACCTTATAGGTGGAAAAAATGCAAAATATTGTGTGTTTTTTCTGATGTCACAGCTGTTATTAGTTTGACAAATGTGACTGTTCCATGTTTTCTTTATTACCTAAAGGTTTACAGTGCATTTGGGTGATGAAAGAGTTCTAAATGTGTCCCTTCAGTTGCGCTGTTAGCTAGGAAGCACAAGGGAAAGTGCTGCCAGCCATGTTTCTACTTTATCTTCTTTGACACCTGAGACAAAAGACCCTTACAGAAAGTAGAGAGGTTGTATCAGGGGAGATATTCCATGTCATGACTTTCATGGTTCTCTTTTACTTTAGTTTATATTAGGGAAAAATGGGTCCTATGAACAATTTCTGTTTTCCACAGATGTGAGGGATCGTGTATTTTTGTATGCATAACATGCAGACACAGACACTAAAAATGAGAGAGGTTGTGCGTGTGAGGGCTCACATCAGACAGAGGTCATGCTTGCTTTGGGCCGATATAACAGAGCGAGTTGCTTTGATTGACCTGTGTGTTTTCCAGTGAAGGAGAGAAAGCTAAGGGTCATTTAGTTCGCCTCTCATCAACACTGTTGGATCTCTAGATCCCTCAGGTCATCGGTTTCACATTGTCCCTCAGGAACACGCACATATTCTGGTTTATAAATATCTAATACTCCCGGCACTGTTAAGCAGTAGCTACAGATACTACAAGTAGCACACGGTTAACACAATAAAATACATTTTTCAATAACATGTCAGTAGCTCAGCTGCTTGTTTTCACAATGTGTAGTTTTTCTATAAACGAGAACATATTAGCAGTGGTGTAGCATAACAAAATGTCAAAAATCAGCTCAGTGTTTCTATTCCCACGTGTAAGAAACACAAAGTACATATGTCAGGCAGGTGCACAGATGAGCGAGTGAAGCAAACACACTTTCCTGCAGTGTAGTAATACAGATAGTTGATTCATTAAAGTGAATTTGTTCATTCAGCTTCAGTTTCAGAGTTTTTGGGTTTGAATTGTCCTGAGATTGGGGGGCACTTTCACTACCTTAAATCGCCTTTGTACAAACAATAAATAACTAAATCAATACACCCAGACAGACTGCTAAGGGTGTGCCCAGACAGACTGCTAAGGGTGTGCCCAGACAGACTGCTAAGGGTGTGCCCACAACTATAAGCTCACCATGTTGTTATTTAAAATCTCAAATGCTATTAATTGCTGTAAAATGTCTGTTCAGATGTAACTTAACTGGTTTAGTGTTTTGCAAGATTACTAATACAGACTACTAATATAACTATTAAATCACTGATATTTAAACTGATATTGAAGCATAGGGAAGTTAAGTAGTACATTGCAAAAATACTCTATGAAAGAACCATACACAATGTTTCTGCATAGTATTAGGGGTTTGTAATGTGCTGTTTCTCTGTTTGGCCATTGGAGGGCACTTTACCCATTCTCATATCATTAAAACAGCCAAACGGGCACAGAGGAGCCTTAGAAACAGCTGAAAGAAACTTCATGTAAAGTTTTAGAGGATGAGACTTGAGCCAGACCTAAAACTTCTTAAGGCAAATCAACTACTGTAGGATTAAAATTGGATCAATGAGAGGACTGACTTGAAATCTCATTCAATGAGAATATATTAAATAAGAGATTACATATGTCTGTAGTCTTATTTATAGGGTCTTTGGTACTTGTTCTGGCTGGGACAGTATCTCTAGTCACTTCTCTCTAAGCTTTTGAGTCTCAGCGGGCCCCAGCAGACCTGCCCATTAAAATATCATTAGAGAGAGAGAAGGGAAGGTGGAGAGACGTTGCGTTTTGCCTTTCTGTGGGGAGTACTTTACTCTGCATGAGGGCATCTGTGAGAGCCTCTGTTTCTGCTCTGTGTGCCTGGGAATTCTGCTTTGCTTTAGGGCTTGAGACAAACACTTTCTGAGCCTCTGTTGTGTGAGATATGAGTGTCAGCCACACCTCTGAAAACATCAAGGCCCAGTCTAGTTACTCCAGCACCTAGTTCTTCCTGCCATTGGTCTATAGGAATTACAACAAATAAGTTTAGATAATAACATACCATCTCCCCAATGGGTGACCATTTTGTTCTGCAGAAAATACTGGAGGGGTTTATTTTGTGACAATAGACCGGGTAACTGTACAATACATTAGCTTGCCCAGATTACAGATCAAGTCTACAAGATTCAGGTCATCACACTGTAATCCAAACGTCTATAATAAGCACTTCTTTTATATGCATTATATGCATAGGGTTTTATTTAGGCAAATGAACATTCCTGTGCTTTCCTTTTGAGAATGAAATTGGACAGACAAGCTTTATATGCTCCTGTTTATTCAATCATTTTGGTCAGCTAATTTAAGCTGGGCTTTTAGCTTTTTATCACTTAATAAACAAAAAAAAGCCATTAACATAATTACTTAATTTTTTTAAAAGTCTGGGTTAATTTTTAAATTAAGTTAATGCTGTCAAAACACAGAAATCTAACAGTGAATTAACATTAACTTTTCCACTTCGGTTGCATCCTGTACTTTATATGTTGTGCCAAAACAAAGCTGAAATTACATTTATGCAATGGCAGATGTTGGAAATAACTCATGGTGATTTTCTTGATGCACAACAAGTTGTGTGTTGAGTTCATGGGCTGGAATACCTGCTGTTTAATAAATAGGTTAGTGAGGTCAGGCATGTTTTTTTGTGATACTTCTCAGGCTCATGTCTTTAAGGAGACAAATGTGCTGTTAGCCTGTGGAGAGTGGTGCTGAATTAATACACAGCATTAATGTGTGTCAAAGGCAGAATCTGTAACTAAACTGATAGTGCTGTAAATTAGGTCATTTCAAGCTTTTGTGGTGCTGAGACGGAGTGCTGGGTAATCTAATAGATGGGTATAAATGGAATTAGATTGATACTGGGGAGATTTCAGTCTCTGCTGAATAAACCAACATGTGAGGTGTTGTGTTTAGCTGTAAAACGCACACAAACAAACACACACACATATATGTTAGCATATGTGGTTTATGAAGACTGTATATAGATGTAATGGTTTTTATACTGTACAAACTGTATATTCATTCTCCCAACCCTCACTCTACCCCTAAACCTAACCCTGACAGAAATCTTTTGCATTTTTTAATTAATAAAATAAAATGCCATTTAGTATGTTTATTAAGCAGTTCAGTTTATGAGAACACATGAAGTTTACGTGCCCTTAAATCCTTAAGTTTGCAAATTTTCAATATAAGGAAATACATAATCATCACATAAGCAACCACACTTTACCAGCCATACACACAGCTGAATGCTACCAAGTAGATTTTTGTTTCCTGTAATTCCCTAATTGTCACACAGGCATCATATTAAGAATAGTGGCTGTGTTGGTGTGTGTGTTGGTTGGGGTGTGTGTGTGTGTATGTGTGTTGGGGCGTGTGTGTGTGTGTGTGTGGGGGTGTGTCTGTGTGGGTGTGTGTCTTTGTTGGGGTGTGTGAGAGAGATAGTTTGCACGATTTAGAATACTTATGATTACCACATGCTGTGTTTCCCCACCAGGCCCAATACAACATGACACAAACCCCAGTGCCAACAATTACAGACACAAATAAGAAGAGACAGACTGTGAGCTGTTTCTTCAAGATGTCTGACATGCTGTTTTATTCCATATTGCTTTTCCTTCTCACCAGTTTTTTCCAACCTGCCTTTCTCTTCCTCATTTCTGTTTTCCTGCTGTTACAGGTACTCTTCACACTTTAGGATATGGGCCAGAAATAATTCTATATCTCGAATACTCTCTCACATTTTTAGCAATAATGCTATCTAAAAAAGAACAAAACAGGAAATCACAGCTTCAATTTTTGGCCTTCATGGCCTCAGTCGGGGTTTTTCTTTACTGGAAATAGGACCATCAGAGAAGGAGAGCTGTGTTTTGGGTCATCTCTACCACTTCAGCTGCCACTAAAAGCAGGCAAAATCTGTGAGTCTGTAAGCCAAGAGTCCGTGAGCTTTGGCCAAACTCTATCCACTTAAATGCTTAAACTGTGGCAGGGAAGACTTGGTGAGGAAAAGCAAAAAAATGGTCCATTCAAAGGTGTTTGCAACTGCAGACCTAAAGCCATTTAACTCCTGAAAAGCTTCAGTAGCTCAGTTCACATTTTGCCTGCAGACCCTTGAGTGTAAAATGCATTTACTTGTGGAATCTGCAGCTCTAGATCCCATAACTGCTTGCCTATTGGCTTTATTGTCATATAATCACTGATGTTGATCCCTCAATTGATCCCTTAATTGTGTGTGCTCCACAATAGAAACAAGAAAGAGAGGACTCATCACACAATGTACATAACTTGACATAATATGCCAGTGATTTTGACATTAGCACCTTTGTGTTAACAGTAACGGCACATTTTCACACTGCTGTTGAAAAAGAAGAGGTGTGTTTGATGTGAAAATTAAATCATGAACCACAGTTTGAATCCATACCATCATTTGTTCCTTCAGTTTACCTTAGACTCTAACAACAGCTTTGTATTTGTCAGGAAGAGTAAACCTATTTTTGCATGTTTGTACATACACACCTCACACTTACAAATTAGAGAGAGCCCTCAACTCTAATGAAAACGTCCCTTATTAAGGTTATCATTACATCTAATAATGGCCACATTAATGGTAATTATCCACCCTCGGATTCTCTGAATCATTACAGAGCCTTATAAATCAGACATTTAAATGTGAGCTTCCCTGCTAAAGAAATGACCAGATCTGGTCTAGGCTGGTTAGTGCTGGTAATGTGCTTATCTGCCTGGAAGGTTCAGACATGGTGAAACTGGTTGACAAAGGTAGCTTTGCTGCTTAAACCTGGAAAGGGGACCTAAAGGGGACCTCAGCACACCAACGTACAAAACACAAATGCTGTTGGCCTTCTAAACTGTTTATCAGGGTAGAAAGACAACAGTTATTTCACTACCTTGCGAGACTGGTCATTTGGTTCCTGTAGCTCAGTTGGTGGAGTATTAAATTTGAGCATTATTACACTCACAGTAATACTGAATATCAGCATGGAGTGATTGCCTGTGATTAGTCGAATCACAAATCACATCCATGCTGATATTCAATACAATTTTGAGTGTAGTATTGATTTATTTAACAGTTCTTTGAACAGTAAATTAATATTGAGTACAGTATATTTTAGACCAGTTCAGACCAGTTAGATTGTATGTGTTTATTCTCTGCCAATAAAATAGCTTCACAGGCAGCCAAAGCATTAGGCTTTGTGTAAGAAGAACTTTTGCATAATTTGTTTGCAGATGCCAGTTGGGGCTGAATTTTGTTATTTCCTGTATTTATGACATTGATGCATTTTTAAATGTGGCTTAAGTATTCAAATACTTTCTGGGATTCTGAAGTGTATTCTTCAATTGATGTTTGGAATATACTCAGTTTTAGGGAAGACAGCAATGGTGCAGAGTTTCTTCCGTTTGTTAACATTTAATAGCTTAAAGTTTTTTTGTATGACAACTCTTTCCAATCTGTTGGGTTTCAATAACTCATGTTTTTCTCCTCTTTCTGTAACCTTTCTCATTCCCTCTTCTTTTTTCCTTCTCCTGCTTCCCCATCTCTTCCTCCCCTCCTTCCACTTATTTGTTATATCCTCCTTTTTTCCTCCTTCTCTTCTTCTTCCTCCTCCGTCTTCTTCATTTCCTCCTCCCTCTTGTAGAGGTCGTACTCAGAAGGGGAGACTTTAATCTATACTGAAAAACTCGTTGTTTATTTGCCGTCACAGTTACATTGTTCTGAACGCGTTATTCAAGTTATGCAATTATTCTAAATGAGTACTGTTCCATCACTGATCTTGAGATTATTTAAGTCACATGTCTCATAAAGGCATGCCAGTTGTAAATATATTGTGTGTGTTGTTTATTGATTAGATTTTGTCTCATTAGGATTGTCAGTGTAGATTAAAATGAGTGATATATATCAATGATAAACAGAAGACACTGTAAATATAGTAAACTTGTAGTAATCCACTCTTTCATTATCTCCTCTCCAGCTTCCATCGTGGTGCAGAAATGGTGGTGTCAAATGCACCCGTGTTTGGATGGTGAGGAGTGTAAAGTTCTTCCAGATCTCACTGGCTGGTCCTGCAGTACAGGCAACAAAGTCAAAACCACCAAGGTGAGTTGACCAGGTAACTGCAGGCCTTGAGGTGTTGCCTCTGAGCTCAAGTCACACCTGATGTGTTTTTCTAAAGGCTTGAGGAAATATAACCACCCAGTATGGTGTACTGATTAAAGCCAGGCCACAGCCTGAAGCATTCTAATGCTACTTTTTAAGTGCAGGAGACCCTGGTTGGCACAGAAAGTGTCCACTGCCCGTGGTTCACTACCAGATAAGAGAGGCATCTGAGACCTTTTTGTTCCCATGAAAGAACCTTTTAAACAGATATTTCTAAAAGCTACTATATATATGCCATCAAAATAACACCCTGGGAGTATACGTAGAAGGGGTTTTCTTTGAAGGAACCTTTCTCCCCAGGCCTTTTTTACCATGGCAAACCATTGTTCAAAGAAACATTTTGTTGAGACTCTACTTTTTTTAAGAGGGTTCTCTGAAACTCTTGCGAGTACAAGGAGGGATATATCTTAAAATCCTATTTTCATTCTGAGGGTAGAGTAGTATGTTTAAATTTCAACCACCTGTTTGAACGTTCACTTGTTTATGGACACGTTACAGAGGAGCTTAGCAACTGGCGTACCCACAGGATGCTAGTCTCTGGGAGATAATGAGCATTTCTCAAACCTCACTTGTCAGTCATTCCTGCACCCAAACATAGGCAGACACATCACTCAAAGTTTAGAGACTTTCAAAAATAGACTTATTATAGAAAGAGCGAAGCTTGAAGATAAATAAACATTTCGGCGTGACTCCACAGAGTGTGTGGAAGGCTCAGCAAACAATCCCTGAGGACTTACGGAGAAAACTTTCAAAGGCCAAAGGAGAATTTTCAAAGACCAGGCATAGACAAACACAGAGAGACAACATCCACGGTAGCTTTGACTTTGACAACTCAATCTTTAAAATTTGTTCATTTTGTCATTTGCTTTCGTGTGTTAAATTAAAGACACTTTGGAGCACTTGTTTACCTTGAATACCTAAACATATAAATCAAGACGTCTACAAATATTGAGGGGCAAGTGAGGTTTGGTCAGGACTCTCCCATACAGAGAAAAAGAATCTCCCAAAATTCCCATTTCATAAGTTGCACCTCATGTAGATGATAGATTAGATTTGAGCATACAGGCTTCTGTTTTGTTTGTGTGAAATTTGCAGTGACTGCTGTTTCTCTGCGGGTGTGACATACAGGTGAAGTATTAAAGAAATAACAGTGGCAGAGAACACACAACTGCCATAAGAATAATTGCTCAGAGTTATAAAGTAACAGCAGAACATCTGTTGTGTTTATTAAAATGCATTATGGTTACGGGCTCCACCGAGGCCTTCAAATTAAGAGTTCTAATTAAGTTATTAAGAGGGGGAGACAAAACAATGAATGACGACTTTGGGTCTCATTTGTGATTCATGACCTTATTTACTCCGCTTGTGATTGGCTGAGCAGACTGTTAGTGGGCTATGTCCCGCCTTCTACTACTCTAAGAACCCAATAGAACAAGGCACAATAAACAGCCAATAGAACAAGGCATATAATATGGGAGGCGGAAGGTTGTGTCCTACTACTTCAGTGAGCATTAATTCTAAATTTAATAGCAGCAAAATTGAACAGTTACCAGCAGGCTTCAGGGCATGTGTCACAGGAGATTGTGGGATGAGCCACTTGTATTTTGTGTTCTCTGTGTCTTTCCATCTGCCTGCTTATCTTTATCATCTCTCTTTACTGCTCTTTTATTCAATATATTTTCTTTATGTGTTTGTTATCCTTCTTCACTACGAGCCTTTCACAGTCTCCTGTCTGGTGTGCGCTGTGTCCCTTTCCAACACTAAAGCATCTTAGAGCACTCAGCTCAAATCATCCATTTGTGAGACCAATATACCTCTAGCTCTGAGATTTGTCATAGCACACTGCAAAAGATACAGATTGAAGATATAGATTATTGTTTTCCAATAAAATAACTACACATCCTGCATAACAAGATAAACTAAAAATTATAAAATTTCATAAAATATTGAATTAAATATTTTTCCGAAAATATATCTTAAAGTTTATAGCCACTCCTTTGGCAAATTGATTTGTTTGTTTGTTTTAGGCTTAAATCTTTTGTAACAATTGCTTAGAACCAAAAGCAGGCCAAGGTTCTTTGCTTAGAACCAAAAACCAAAACCATGTAATTTGTGTAAATTATCTTGTACAGATGTCTATGTTTTAACTGGAAAACAAGACAAAAATATGCATTGGGAACGATTCTTCACAAGGCATGAGCAAAACCACCTTAAAAACCACCACGTCTCAAACATCTCCAAATAGACGCTTTGCCACTCAAGTGTTTGTATCAAATGTCCCCTAATCTGCTTCTCTTTATGTCCCACAGGTCACACGATAGCAAGAAAATAGCTGCACTACCAAGAGGCTGAGGACCTTTTACCAACCCCTGATAAAAATGGAAACCTTCTTGTTTAAGACACTGATATGACGGAGGATTCTGTCAATGTGATAGATGGATGTTCTTATTGTAGCCTATAGATGACTGTATTGCTTCATCAGAAGATACGAGGACAGACAAGGAACTCTGTATATACCTGTGGCGATATCACAGGCGCCCATGGGAAAGACTGCGTCTGTCAGCTGAAAGAGGCTTTTTGGATTTTCGTCGGCTGTGGCTGCTCTCTTGAGCATATGTGTGTGCTTGTGCATAGGAGAGAGAGGTAACAGTAGCATGCTGGGCTTGAAGGACAAGCTTCCCTCAGATGGTTCACACTTGGCTGTGAGCTCGTGTGACTGTGCGTCTGTGCGTGTAAATGTATGTTAATAGAACACGTGTTAGGTTGATGATGCTGAGGCAGTAGTTTAACAGAGTTTATCCGCTTTCCGACACACAGCAAGTTTATAAACATGAGCAAGAACAGGGATTGCTTTGAATGTGCGGTCTGCAAACTGTTAACTATTTGCTCTTCTGGGTCAAGTCATAACTATAAAAATGTTTCCCTAAAGTCATCGCGCGGTTATAATTAGAGTTGCTGTATAGGATCATGACAACAAATTTGTGTATGTTTTTTTTTTTTGCACTAGTTAAGATGGAGCTGTTTTCAAGTCCTTTACTGTTGATGTAAGATGGCATTAAAGAGAGAAATTTTTACAAAGCTTTTTTTCCACACATACAACTGTAGAAATGCAGTTTCTAAGTGATGTAGTCATCAGTAAAACACACTTCCCTCTTGCTGTAAGGTGTTATGTAAGTTTTACAAATGCAACTCGTCTCAAAACACGTTTAAAACTGACAACTAGTAAAAAACACCCGTTATTCTGGGAAGAGATCCATAAACCACATAAAGGTGAACTAAGTATTTTTTCTACTATATTTGAATAGTACTTTTGACAAATATGTTTAAAATAATGTACAATCATATGAGGTTAATTTGCAGTACAGAGGGTGGGTCACCTTGTGGGGGCTGTCATGTTGGGATCACATGACCAATTGAATACTACTAATATTATCCCAAAAGCCCCTTTATTAAAATACACTTACGATTGCGGCAGAAATTAATAATAGGTAACAATTACACCTACAAATACGCTATTTCCACAATGCCATTGTCATATTGCAAAAATAAACAAAAAAGAACTTGGTGCACCATTAAACAAGTACCTGTTGTTTTTAACTTGGTTTAAAGGTCTTAAAATAAGTTTAGAAAACACGATAACAATTTGATGACCAAGATTATGATCATCTATAAAGATAAGCTGTGATGTGAAAAGGCATTTTCAAAACAGTGTAATAAAGTTTGAAATAGAATGAGCTCCACCATTCATCATTGTAAGGACTTCTAATCTATCTGACTTTCTCTGCACGCTCTCACTCAACCTCAACTTTAATTCTAGACTTTAACTGTCCCTCGCTTTTGCCGAGCTTTACCTTTGCCAGTGGAGAATGTGTTAGATTGAGCGTGCGAGACATGGATGGGACCATTGTCTCTTTATCTTTGGATGTCTCTCTCCGGGCTCCAGCGGCTTGTGAAGTGTTAAATGAGGTTTTCTCTCTATTAGACAGCTCTGTATGGTAGGCTTGCCCTGGGCCTGCCCAGACATCTTCCAGGTTTCAAAGCCCCCTCTGACTCCATCCATCTGCTTTGTGAGCTGTGATGAATGTATCAGAACCACTGTGATTCCAGTGTTGAGCCCTGGGAGATGGGGTCGAGAGCCATCTCAAATTCTCATTACTGAAGCCCAGGACACTGCCAGCCCTCTCCAGGGATTGTCCGAGCGTATTTTTAGGTCTGTTGCTTTTGGGACTCAACATCCTGTTCTCTTTTCAGATGGTCACCTGTAAGGGCACATATGAACTGTACATATTATTTTATCTTCTCCAGACAAAAGCAGACATACATGTTTGTGTGTGTCTACATAGAAAACAAATCACAAATAATACAGTATCTTTCATTTTTTAAAGATATTCCTAGACAGCATTAATTAAATGGAGACATATACAGTATACAGTATTTCCTGTTTCTCACAATATGTTTCTTTTGAGAAAATGACTCACAACAATTTGACATCTCTTCTTGAGTTTCAGAATAGATCTTAACTGGCTCAGATCACAAGGTCTACAATAAAAAAATCTAATTCCTTCCAAGATTAAACTATCTGTGCTGTACAATCCACATTAGTTTTATAGCTGTAGACCCCTACTGTATGTCAACATTTATCCAATTTGTTCCCATGTTCATCTAAGGAATTTTTAGGAAATCCCAGAAAAGGTTTACACGGGAAATGTCTATTAAAACTAACTGGAACTATGTCTATTAAAACTGAAAAAAGGAACCTCTGAGCAATGTAGTCTTCTTTGGGTATGCTCACCTGCAGAGCCATTGCCACAGTTAAAAAGGCTTCGTTGTGTAGTGATGTTCTCATGGGAGGGAGAAAGCCACTAAATAGAATGAGTACTCCTTGCCTGTCAGCCCTTACCTCTAGAGGGGTGCTGTGCTTAGAGGATAAACCTGATACATAGTCTTACCCAACATCACTTTTGGTTTAAAAAACAACATTTTGAGACAATTCCTTCACCACTCCATAGTGGTAGTGGTCTGCCACTGCATTTCTGGCCTGTATTAAAGAAAAGAAAATGAGGAAATCAGCAATCACCAAATTTATGGTGATTGAGAAAAAAATGAGGAAATTATCACCAATAGGACACTGAAATATAAAAGGACAGCCGTGAAATAAAACATGCCACATTGAAATGACAATCTGAGTTGCACTGACAGTTAAATAAACATGCACATCCCTTATACAGACATTTAAATTCAGGGCCGCAGTTTAATGTGAAAATCATTTTCTCCATACATTTTCTCCAAGTGGAGATGCACTCTACACATGCTATGCCATGCCTGTGGCCACATGCTTGACCTACATCCTGATTGGTGGATCAATGTTGTGCTTATTCCAGGAAACATGAATCTTATGAAAAGCAAGACAGAGAAAAGCAAGACACAGAATGAGCAAAGTCAGTGAGTGTGAGATTGCAGACAGATTTCATAAGAGAGTGTTTGTGTTCAAATCTATTAGTGTCCCAGGAGCCCACTTAACCATACAGGCTCATTCTGTAGGGTGGCACTTACCCAGAATTCTCTGCATTGAAAAGAAACAAAACACAAGGCACATTTAAACATAAGCAGCGCTGTTTCTTCTTGGCTGTGGAGTTTTTATTTAAATTTACCCTGAATTAAAATTTCTTACGGCTATGTCTGTGTGGAAAGTGAATTGAAACCTCAATATAAACAATTGATAATATTATGTGCTATGAGGGAACAGTTGTTAACACTGTTGTTTATCACAGATCTTGGAACACATGCACAACATTGTCCTGATTGGGCTGAATTTGAGTGACATCCAGTTTGTGAATTCTCCATTGGCACCACTGTCACAATGCAATTTGTCAAAGTGCTACAAAGCATGAATAATCTATGATATAAGATGCTGAGGTTGAATAATTAATGGATACGAGACTGTGAAATAATGAGAAGTATGAAAAGCAAACAACATCTCAGCTAGTCTTTGAATTAGAGTGATGTGCTGCTTGGTTTGACAGCTGAAATGAATTACAGAACATGATTACCAGCTACAATTCACTCAAAGTATGAATGCTTCTCAGGGCATTTGCTATGAAACTCACAATTTGGACTATAAGCACACATGGGAAGAGTTTCAAAGATAAGTGACATTGGTGTTTAAAGACAGTTTTTTTTTTGTGTGAAATGACACGAGGTTGAATATTTTAATGTGGTTCAAATTACATAACCACATAAGTTATCTAGACCAGAGCATGGCCAGAAATTTGAAGTGCATAATTTTATTCTGTAGCATATAGCACCTTTTCGTATCAAATTTGTTGTTGTATCTTACATTAGTATGGATTTCCAGTCCCATTTGCTGCTGTATAAATTTAGCTATGCTAAATGTATACAATATGGCAGCTAAGATGTAAAACACCAGAATACTACAAAACTACTAAGCTACAGTGTTGTATTTATGACAACAGCCTCGGCCTTAATACTTAAATGATATATAAAAAAATAAACTGCCTGTTCCTTCAAGGGCTACGTGTAAGGCTATAAGTGTAAAAAAGCAAGAGAGAGAGAGGGAGTGTGTGAGAGATATTGGGGGTTTCAGTCTGTGACCCTGAAACCATTAGCTTTCTTTATTCATCTCTTGGCGCTACAATAGTCCAAATCCGTTATCTACTCAAACCAATTAGCCACAGTGATCCTCCGTGTTGACCTCAGCCTTTGCTGATGATCTTGAGTCCAGGAACACCATTGAATTATTCTCCTCAAACATTCTCCCCCTTGCTTCACTAATGTGTGCCAAAGGAGGTGCCAATGTGACCAAGCCTGATAACACACATGCCTGTGGGCAACCACTCTCACAGACATGGTGCTGGATCTGCAGGCACATTGTCATGGCACCAGGAGTGTGTCAGATAGGATTGAAGCATCACATATTGCCATGTTTGTTACATTTATGCGCTTTGAAGAAGAGCTTTATGGATGAAGCAGAGAGGGAAACACATAGTGCTGTAAGTGCATGTAATGTAGATCTCTGGATGCGTGAGTTTTTATGCTAAATCGAACGACGTGTGATGTTTTGCTTTTATGTCATCTGTATGCGTGTGAAGATCAGGATGTTGTCGTACAGGTACTCCGTGTAAATAGATCAAAGTGTGTGTGTGTCAGTGAAAAAGCTTAGTGTTTTATAGTTGAAGTTGTATACATGATACAGTATTCATTAGTATGCAATCTGTAACAGAATATCTCTGCAGTTGTGTGTAAGTGATATCACCTGTAGGGCTTGCAACCAATCTGCTATATCACTGCTTTCCCTTCCGCTTTGTTCCTAAACCTAGTGTGCTCGGTCTTGCTGACTACATAGGCATCCCCTTCCTAAGGAAGCATTCTAAGTGAAAGGAAGCCTCATAAGATTTGGAACGCTCTGGAACTTTTGATTCTCACACATTTATTGGGTAGTGGCTAATTATTGGGTAAAATAACCAATTTTTATTTACACTGATTTATTAGAAATATTTACATTGATTTTTTTATATTGAATGAAAATGAAAGTTTATAATTAAAATTCTTGTGCCTCGTGCCTTGTATATATTTTTTCACTGAGCTTCTTGCAATGCATTGTGGGATTCATCTGTAAAGGATACATGCAATGTCAACTTAGAAATTAATTATCTTGAGAGGCAGCGTAATTATGATGCTTTAAAAAACTGCTTCCGTAGGAGGCTACCTGTGTTTCGGAAAACAGAATTTATGTCCCTTCATCCCTTGATTTTATGACAATTTGGACAGAGAGAGCACATTCCTCACTGTCGTATATAGCATAAACATAGCCTGCCAAACAACACTTCATAAATCACATAAACAGACACAAATATGCACAGAGACTCTTAAGAACATCTCACAAAACGTTTGCAAGGTGATGTAATGAGATATGATTTGACATGAAAGACGTTGCCCACAGCCTTGGGAATATGTCTTTTGAAAGCTATTTCAAGAACTTTGCCCCCCAAAAATTGAGGAAATATGATTTACTGCCTTTCTTAATTACTGTCAAGGAGGATAAGATTTGGAAACCACAGTTAGCAAATGACCCATGGCAACATTTCGGTACAGAGCTAAACAACTGCCTGGAAAATATTTGTTGTTAGCGGGTTTTTTCTATATCTATCATACATAATTCATCATTCATGCCCAGAATACAGGATTTGTAACCGTTTAAAAGATTAATGGCTTGTTTACTTGACAAATTGTGTCTGATTTCATGGGTGGGAGAGGGGAAAAGCTTGAAAATGATACGGAGTTTGGAGCATTGGATGAAAATGTTTCTGTCCAAAGTGTAAAACAATTAATATTTATTGTACAAGTATCTTAAAGTATTTATACTTTTTTCTTTTCTTTCATTTCTTTCTTTCTTTCGTTCGTTATGGAGAGAGTGAGAAAGGGAGAGGAGCGAGGGAGAGGAATAGATTTCAGATGTGTCCATTATTCCTCTGGCTGTGTTTATCATCCCAGCGCAGTATTTTTCCTTGTCATATGCTGTACACTTCTTGGACTATAAATGAACAGAACTGGAAGGAAGTCCTACTGTATACTGCATGTGCTTAATTATCATGGATGTTTGTGTTTATCTTATAAACGTGTCTCACACTAATTGTTCATGACATTTTCTGTCCCAGTTTTCATTTCTCAAGAGTTAATTCTGGGGACTCTGGCTGTATGTGTGTGTGTGTTTTAGCGTGTGCCTATTTCTTTTTGTTTTATCTCTCTCTGTCTCCATCTCTGGATGTTGTTGGCAGGACTGTCACGTTTAATTTCTCTCGGCAGAAGCGTATTTAAGTTTGCAGGGTGTGATCAAGATAAAGATCCTGAACTGGTAAGAGTGTCAGAGTGTATGGTAGTGAAGACCTGCGGTTGGACTCTCTCTGCTCTTACATCACTGCACAGCTGATGGACCGAATACAACACAGCATGTGGTCTTGTTTCTAAGAGGTCACAGTGGTTTGGGGGTGAGAAGGACCAGTGATATTTTCATGGGATTAAAGAAACTGAACAAAAAAAAAATACAGGGTTTCATCAGAGGGGACAGGAGGGTGGAGCCTTCTCAAAAATAATTTTTATTCTATTATTATTTTGTCTCCATCTAAAAATGAGGCTGAAATGTTAAAAGGCAGCAAAGTTACATTTTGATAGTATTATTTTTTTAATTATAATATAATAATTATATTATTATAATATAACTGGAAAACTGTGTGGGGCACTGGCTCAACTTTGACCGCAGGCAATTTTTTTGTTTTTTGAGTCTAATAAGGTGCAGTAAGTAATTTTCTAAAGTAATAAAAAAACATCTAAGTGAATGAACAGTACACTTGACAAATACATTTATAGTGATGTATCCTCATGTGAGATTAAGACTCCTGTCACTTCAGCTATTTTGTACTAAACAGAGAGGGTCACCCCGCATGACAGCTTTTCATTTTATTACAATAGATTTTGTTTTACCACTGACTGTTTTTTAAATTGTTCTCTGTGACTTGTGTTTTTACCCGTCTACTGCCCTTGATGTCATAGCTCATGCTCCAGCAGGAATATTTCTAGTGAAGTGCTTGGAACTGTGCGTGTTCTTGTGGTGCCATCAGTGTTGTCAGGATGTCATTTACTGTGGCTCAAGTGTAATTAGTCACACGCCATTTACGACTCAGTATTCTTTCGTTTTTCATTTTTAGCTTTATAATTTTTTCACTTTGTCATTCTTTATCACATTCTTTGACACACTATCACATTGCCCTTAATTAGAAATATTATTTTTATCATTTCTGAAGGAATTTGTTATGTCCGTCATATTTGACTGCATGTTTTGTAGTTTTTAGTGAATCACAGAAAACGTGCTGACCACACAAATATTTGTTTGTCGTGTTTGTTTGTATCTCACTTTTAGAGCTTTCCCTTACTCTTACATGGACATGGTCAGCTGACATTCCCACAAATACCCGGATTTCTCTTGGCTGTGTTCCATGCTTGTGACATTCAGACAGGAATAGAAGGAACATGCGTGTGTGCAGTACACAGACTTTGCCTGACTCTGCCACCTGCTAGCTGCCTGTGAATGCCAAGGTGCCTCAGGGCATTTGCAGGCACACCACTGATTCACATGTTTCCCATTTCCCTGGCCTTGTGTCCTTTCATTACTACTGACTAAAGATTGGGGATGGGGTCCCTCCCCTCTCTCTCTCTCTCTCTCTCTCTCTCCTCATCTCCCTCAGGAGGACACCAACGCATGGCGATGTGACAGGAGCACAGCTCTGGTCTCTCTCCATCTGTGGACTGCCGTATGTTGCCACCCGGTTGTGATCTTTGCCTGTCTCCAGGAGTTATAAGGCAAGGGCAGCAAGTAAGGGTCAGTCTACTCTGTCAGGGGCCTGGGGTGTGATGGCGAAAGGAGGGGTGGGTCACAGGCACCATGTTGATGTGATGACCTACAGAGGTATTTCAGGTCAGCGGACTCTTGTTAGAGACATGCATATTTTTCTTCCTTATTAAAAAGATTTACTAATATAGAAATGAATGGTATCTTTACTTTAAACAACATGTTTAATGACACATGAAATCTGGGTTGTAGGGTGGGAATGATTAAAGGGGTCCAAATGGGCAGGGGGCTGCATTACAATAAGGTCTAACATAGAGGTCTCCAATGAGGTTTACAGACCTGCAGAGTTTAGCTCCAACCTTAATTAAGCAAACCTGAACCAGGAATGCTAGAAACATTCAGACAGGTGTATTGGAGTAGACTGGAGCTAAACTCTGCAGATCTGTGGACCTCCAGGAACATGGATTGGAAACCTGGTCTGGCGTTATGGTAAGGGTCTCAGAGCAATATACAGTGAGGGGACCCACTGTATTAATTAACTACTGTATAATCTTGCGTGAGATGAAGACTTGAGTCATACTGCATCAGTGGCCAAATAAAAGCCGTTTTATTTTACATATAGCAGGTCCACTCATGTAGTCATGACAACCAGCCGAATAATAGTCACTTTAACTTTGTAACCTTCTCTTGGTTGACTGCAAATAGCAGCTTTCTACAGTTTCATGGAAAACCTTTTTATTTGTATTTACTTTAGATTGAAGTCTACGGTTGATGTCAAGACGACTTTCTTATCAGCCAGCATAATATAAACAAAACATTTCTGAGGGTAATGTAATGTTGGTTTGACTGACAACAAAAGTACTGTACGCATACACATGCCACGCATACGCATGGCAATTTTGGCAGTGACAAAAATATATACAGCACGTCAAAAAAACAAGCAATTTCAGTCAACATGAAATGGCGATTGCAACACATTTTTGTTTCATAATATGGTGATTTTTTTTAATAAAACAGGATATTCACCAAAAAAAATGGGGCGGGACTATTTTATACCTTGTTAATTGAATGGATAGTGAAAAGTGGAAGGAAGTTGTCTTAAGAAAGTAAATTGATCTCCTGTTGACTTTAAATGACATCTTTGTCATGACTCTGTTCCATATACATTGGCCTGATTTGTTTTTCTCATCTGCATCTACTGTCCTGTCACACTCAGATGTCATGCTGTGCAGAAAATGACATGTCCTGCAGTAGGCTGCAGTATTCCAATCTCCCCAATATGTCTGTCACCAGCCTGTCTGCAGTCTGGCAGTCCCCACAGTCACTAAACCCCAGAGACAATCACAACATCACAACACTGATGATGATGAGCCTGTATGCTTAACATGTACAATCGGTAACCTCCACCCGATCAAATCACAGACCTATCACTGAAAATCAGCCCTAATGTGTGTGTGTTCAGATTATCAAACCATACAAAACTGTTTTATCAGACCATAGAGAAACCCGATTATCAGACCATTGAGAAAACTGATTATCGGACCATTGAGAAAACTGGCTAAAGCAAGTGTCTCTGAGGGAAACATCAGCTGGGAGAAATTGAATTGTTCATGAATACAGCCAGCATAGAAACAAATAAGTGTCAGATAAAGTGGTTAGTGAGAGTAACAGGGATCAGTTAGGTCTCAAGATTCATTAGTGACACTTTAATTAAACTGGGAACAAAGCTATGATAATGACATTGTTAATAATTCATAGCTTTTAATGTAACAGAAGCAGTGCTGAGAACACAGCTAATTGTCAGCTAATTGGTTATTACTGAGTTGATATCATCAGCAATGTCATAATGTAAAACTGTTTTAACAAAGTTAGTAAAGTTACGACGTCGAACAACAGACTATCATGTATCAGGATAATCTAAACTGATAAACTAATCAGTTATCTAAATAGTCCTAAATAAACAGTTTTATGGCACACCGTCTACCTTAACTAGGTTTAAAACATGAATCCCCTGAATCATACGCAAAGATGAATCTGAGAAAATGTTAACATTCTATCTGTCTAAAAGTTTTTTCCATCATAGTAGAGCTGAACTATTGTTTATTGTTTAGTGTAAAGAGTGAAGCTGGATTGATCAGTATATAGAGGGGTGGATGTATTTACAGAGGCTTTTGCTATAATATTTATGAGAACTTCTTGTAAGCACCAGCAGTCCTGTGATTTATTTACTCCTCAGCAGCCCAGTGTATCTCTCTACATACACCATCTCAACAACCTGCCTCAGTTTGACCTGTTCCTTCTTTTTGAAGGATTTATTCCACCAAGACTGTATTTATGAAGTAAATATGAAGATTTTTCGAGGTTAGCCTCTCTCTGAACATGTATCGTCTAATGTCACTGTGTTTTTTTAAAAACAATTAGTGCACACAGGTTGGTCTTTTTTCATAATATTCACTATATTTCTGATATTTCTTAAGGAAGCACTGCATTCATTTTTCTCCTCTGTTAAAATGGTGTTTACTTTCTGATTGACTGTTGGGGCCAGATTGCCTTTCATGTTTAAAGGAGCAGAAGGAAAATCAATTTTACTTTTAGATGATGATTTGGCTGAGATGAACAAGAGTCTATAAGATGTACATCCTTGTTTATCAAGGATGGCCTGTCATGTACCTCAGACAGACTTCACAATGAGTAATTCAAATTAAATTCAGCTTTCTAGTGAGTAGTATGAAATCTCCAGTGTTTACACAGGCATGTCATGTTTCCACCCAGATGAACATTGCGAATATGATCTTTCGAGTTGTTGCTCATTTCTGGGAAAAACTGGTTGTGATTGATGAGTTTTGGGAACCATGATATGCTCTCAAAGCCTCTGATCTACAGACGCACTGATGCTGAACGGAGAATATGCACAAATGCGAAGGCTCCGCCCACATATGTCTAGTCTTCAGTGGTTCACATTAATCACAAGGTTAATCACAAGGATAATTTGATCAGTCTGACTCATGTGCATTTATGCAGACCTCCACAGAGCATTAAGATTTCTCCGTATAAAAAATGCATGCATTTGTTATTACAGACTTGTTAGTACACACAAGAGAATTCTGATTGGTTACTTCTTTGTCAGACTATAACTGAGTTCTTCTGCAACTATGGGCACATTTGGCCCTGTGGAATCAAAACACTTTTTCCTCTTACCAATTTATTTTGTCTGTTAAAATATCCTGCAGTATGAACTCACAGAAGCATTCTATCATCTTTGTAATTTCCATCATATTCCATTTGTACCTGATTATATAAACAGGTACAAATATTACACTATATATTATAGTGGCTTAATTATTTCACTCTATTTTTTTAAATAAAATGTTTGAAATACAATTTCAAACATTTGAAAAAGAGAGAAGAGAGAGAGAGAGAGAGAGAGAGAAAGAGAGAGAGGTTTCCCAGTGCTCTAAATTGTGATATCATCCTTCTTTAAATGGCTGTAAAAGATGATCCATTTTAGCTTTGAAGCCTGAGGAGGATCTTTCCCTCCCATGTTCCTACAGTTATGTTTTATTAATGTCATATGCTCATAAGAATGAGATCTTTAAAACAACTCACCAGGTCATCATGTTCGTTGTCACAGATCAAATTAGCCCAGCAAGCGATTAATCTTCCTGTCGAACAGTCTTTGAAAGGGGGCTGACACCTTATTCATTTTCTTAATTAGATTTATTATAAGGTGTCGCAGTCATCCCCCTTAATTATAGATTTCTTTGACTCTTGCACTTTAAAGTCGGTTATGCAAACTATTTATTTGCGCAAAGACAGCCACAAAAAGGAGATTAGAGGTGAGGAATTGGATTAATGTTTTAAAGCCCAAAGTGGAAATGTGTAAGATAGACATAATATATAAACATAAAAAGGTATAGACATAAACAGGATACTGAACTTCAACAGGAAGTACAAATACAAAAACAGAGAGAAAATGTGGATTAGCTTAATTTTAGTGTTGATTTTAATTTTCTTTGATTAAAATGAATTAAAACAAAATATATTTGTGTCAATAGAAAACAATATCGTGTTGAATATTTTATATATTCATCACTTCTGTAAACAAATCAGAGCAAACAAAAACAAAGATAAATTCTAAAAAAAAAATGCTGTTTTACTGTTTAGATTGCAAAACAACTTTGCATAAGTATACTGTAAGGACTTATTATCATAAGTCATAGTAATTATGGTTTTATTCTTGCAGTGTAATGATTAGTTATTGCACCAGGAATCAGAAATAAAACGTTTTTTCTGCATATATATTAATCTGTTATATAAAAACAATATTGGTTTATCTCTACCATTTCAATACGTTAGACACTTTAGCACAAAAAGAGAGTTTTAGATATAAAATGTGGATCATATTTCAGCTACTGACCCTGATTTCTATCTGCAGTGTGTGTGTCCTTCAAAACAGAGTCTAGAGCTAAATTTAGAGGTACATTGTTCCATATACTGTAGTTATGATTAAAAGAACATCCTTGATTCAGCAATGACCCCAGAGGATTGAACTTTTCCTACTGAGACTATTGTGCCAACACTAGCCATTACTAACTTTCACATTCATAATCGCATTCATATTTATGCATTTGGCAGATGCTTTATCCTATACATTTGATCAGTAAGCGTGTTCCCTGGAAACTGAACCCACAACCTGTGTTGCTAACGCAATGTTCTGTCAGTTAAGCTACAGGAAACACAACTTAATCATTTATAACTCACAACATAATCACTCACATTCACAAATATAACACAAAGACATTCATTATGAATAACGTTTTGGTAGAACACATAAGTTTGCTGTTGCAGCAAATTTGCAAGTGAAAATAAAAACAACTTGACCACAGCAAACCAAAAGTTTAGGCGGGTCAGTCTCCACAGAGCGACTTGAGATGATGCTTCTCTTCTCTGAATGGCAATCAATTGCCTTTGCCTAAAGCACGAACGTTTTCTACCTTTGAGTTGAACAGCTGAATAAAGGGCCAGTAAAAGTGTTTGTCAAGAATGAATGTGATGAGCCAGCAGTACCATAGTGTTAACCTGAATTTTATTGATCTTGCATTGGGACTGGTGTAAAGGCAGTTTGAACAGGGTTTGGACGGTTTCATTGCTTTCAGGCGGTTTGGTGAAATAAGGAAATTTGCTGATTCACATTCAACCTACAGTCTGCATTAAAGACGACAGATGCTGAAGAAATTGAAGTTTATGGCTTATTTGTTTGTTCGACACCTGCTACAAAAATCTCAATTCAGAGCACCCAGACTGCACGTCCATCTGCAAAAACACAATTTTGAGATCTATTTATGAGATCAGTCCAGTTTGATATCTTGTAGCCTGTTGTTGTAACATTTTAAAACTTTTCTCAATGTTAAACTGGATATGCTAAAATCTTCTTTTTGCTATCTGTTTGGCATTTAGCTGTAGGTTGTTGGGGTTTCATGTAAAATATAAATAAGTTCTATAAATGAGTTCTTTATACGAAAACAAATTAATGTTTAGCCAAGGTCAAATAAATAAATAAATAAGAATATAAGAATAAAAAAATGAGAAAGGTTTTTGTGTTAAACCTGTCAAATGTTGGGGAAAAAATAAAAACATCTTTTCCAAGGAAAACATCAAGCGATCTAATGAAGGCTCATAGAGAGGATGATAATAAATGATGGATGAACAAAGAAATGTTATTAAGAAACATAAAATGAATATTGTAATAAAATCTAATGTTTTCCCACTGGTGAAGCTTTTGATTATTAAAATACTTTATACTACAATACGATCTGTGCAGACATATTTAACTTGAAACAATAAACAACATTACAGTATTTCTTATAGTCTCAATTTCAAAACTCAGTTTTTGTTTATATGTATGAACAGTGATTTTGGTGTGTTGGTAGAGCATTACATTAGCAATGCAAAGGTTGTGGGTTTGATTCCCAGGGAATGCACTGACAAAATGTATAACTTCAATGTACTGTAAGCTTTTAAAGCGTCTGCCAAATGCATAAATGTAAATGTAATAGTTGAAATTGTCAATAGCCATTTAAGCTGTCAGATTAAACCAAAAATTCAGTGCACAGAAGGGCCAAGGTAAACATGCTAAACAAATCTCATTTAGAAATCATTTAGCTTTAGAAAGCTAAAGAAACTTTATACATCATAGACAAGTTTATCAGTTGATCCCTTACAGCTTGATGAATCAGTTAGGCTGGTAGAGAAGTACACGAATATTAACACTTATTTAAAACACCGTTATCATGAGTGGACAGCTGCTAGTCAATACCAAAATAGCAAGCTGACCAGAGGGTCGTCTTAACCATATCTGATGAATGCTGTGCAATTTCAGAGCTCATAAATGACACATCACTGATTATCTGTAAAACCTGGTGACCTCAGGGCTTAATAGGATGGAGGAAAGTTGATATCTAGCAAGAGACAGTAACAGCAATTTTCTATGTGTCCCACAAGAGACAAGAGCTGTCACGTATAACACAGACGCACTCAGCAAGAAAATGATGTATTTCTTAGTTTGGTCTGTTTCCTGCCTGTGAATGTCAAATATCGTTAGTTTTGAGGAAACAAGCATGGGAGAATAAATCAGAGAGGAGATGTGTTATTAGGACCACAGCCTCTGAAACTTATAAACTTGAATCATGTGACTCTGAAAACTTGCCTCTCTTTGGGCAGACTGTGACATAGCATGATGTATGTTTAGTTTGTTAGTCATATTTAATATTACGGCTGCACCATGCATCAAAGTGATCAAAATATTGCAAATGTGTATATTGCAATGGTTTGCAGTAACTAAATGATCTTAACATTTTAAATAGTTTAATATTGTCCAAGTTTTAGTTTGATGTACACTAGATAGCAGGCAGACTGGCACATGAATGTTACATTAAAACATGATGTAACTGTAAATTTCAGAAAAAAAATGAAAAAAGCTTTCATTTTCCAGAAAGAATGGAAAACATGCATGTTGTTTATATAAATTTCAGGTTTAAAAAATACTTTAATTTAAATTAAATATATTTTAATATAATGTAAAATATATTTTACAAGCTTAAAGCATGTATAGTATTGCATATCGTCTTTTTCTTCAACATCGTTCATCACTATTTAATATTTATTTGATATTTGGATCATTCATTTGACTTTGTTGTTATAATAGCTGTATTATTGTTTCCACTGTGCACACAATGTAAACATGACCTGTGATGTCCTAATGTACAAAACATTCTCAAGCAACCATAGAGGGTGCTTATAAATAAATATGAGCTAACCCGAGAGCAATAAATCTGTTCTGCGTGCATCTAAGAACTCGTTTGAAGTTTACTCGGGAAAATAACAAAGATGTCAAGGGTCGTAAAGGCATACGGTTATCTATGCAAAGACAGATCTCCCTCTCAGATAAAGCAGGGCTCCCTCCACAGCAAGACACCATCAGTCTTACTTAGAAAACAGATGCATTAAAGAGAATTTAAAGCTCTTCCTCTAAGCATCAACCCCAAAGCACCTATTACAGCCCATTTACATTAAAACCCTCAACACACAGTGAAAAAAAATCCCTCAATTTACATTTTTCCAGGATAATCTCACCGTTCTGTCTCAGGCTCGGCATGTTGTTTAAAAGGTCTGCCGTTGGAGCCCCGCTTCCTACAACACTCCGAGCACACACTGAGGCTCTGAGCTGTTCTGTTTCCTTTTAGACAGAAAAACAACAACAAAATGAGGGAACGCATCATTGAAAAACAGAAAACATGGCTTTCTGTTTGCAATTCCCTGCCTAGCGCTGTGGGAAAACTGCTGGGAGATCGATGTAGCTGTCAATCTTGGACCCTCTGTGACTTTACTGATAAAAAAATGACTTGAAACTAAATGGAACAGATTTTTTCATATTGGATGATTAACAATATAGTACTTGTTGAAGAGAGAAAACAAACCTGAAGAAATACGGCAGCCTGGAAGATTCATTATATAAGTCAGATGGGAATATTCCTGGCATAGAACTGAAACTCTGTATCCTAATTGAATAAGTTAACCAAATGGGCAATGTTGATAAATGCTGTGTGCCAGAGGGAATTGTATATTTCAAAGATGCAGTTTTGGATTTCAGTATATACAGAATACATTACCCTGTAGTAAGTGTGGCTGTAGTAGTGAATGTGTTTTCGCTTTTTGTTTATTTTTTGAACTATATCATTAGACTGAGCATATTTACTGATCACGATTACAAAGCCAATCTTCGTCATCAATACATGTGAATCCTGTCTGCAGACTGGATTTTAATTGTGTATCTTTAGTGATATTTATCAACAAACAAAACATGAGGGATATTCATGTCTTTCCTAATGCACTTTACACCTAGAAATCTCTTTTTAATTAGTTATTCTGTAAGATCTCTTGTTGAACAGCTCAATAGATTCATGACATTACACATATTTAGACTGTGTGATTAATTGACTGTAAATGTTGTTAAATGGATGAATGATATGATATATAAAATGTAATCTTTGCAATGACAGGTCCTTATGGAATTTTTACATATGATTTTATATTTCTTTTTAGAGTATAAGGCAACAAAACTTTTTTGTGAAAAGTACCTTTTGGTTTCTGCCATGTATTAAAACAATAGGCAGAAAAAGTTTTTTTTTCTTCTGTTTACTGTGTACACCTCCAACTGTCTTGCTACTTGGCAACCTTTTACTACTGTTGTTCCCTGACACCACCTGCAACCTCACAGAGGTCAAAGCTCTGCGTGAGTAGCATTAAAGCTCTGATGCAAGTCAAAGGGCCTTTATAAGGGTTTACTTACCTGAGAATATGTTCTGCTTTCAGCATCCGCGTCTCCACTTAAAAGACCCTCGGAGTGGGTAACTAAATAAGATTTGTTTACTATGAAACTTCTAACAATGGAGGCATGACAAAAATGTCAACAACATCACAACGTAGCTTTATGACAAAACATGCAAATCAACACAGAACAGCACTGTTTGACAGATAAACCAAAGGTAGACAGTGTGTATAAAAATCTTTTTTAATACTGATTTGCTTTTGAAAAGGCTGCATGTTTATCTATCAGGGACCAGGGCTACTGCAGTTGCATGTCCAGACTGATTCCAGTACAGAGAAATGAAGCCCAACATTTCCCATAATCTCTTTCACCTTGAAAAGCACATCACACAGCAAAGCAAAAACACTTTTAATGAGAATTACCCAGTTTAACACATGGTCATTGCCCTCTGAATTAATGTGGAGGTATGGTACATAATTGTAACTTTGTAAACTGCCAAGCATTAGCAAGATGTGAACTCAGCTACTCTATGACATTGGCACTACCAAACTAAAATACTGAGGAGAATCATGTGGAAAGGGCTTCGTTTTTCTGAACTGAATCATGTCTTTGTCCAATGAAAAAGATCAGTGTTTTCTTATGTATATCTTTAACAAGCTGAACGTCTTCTGTTATGTTGTATTCATGAAACCTACACAAGCATAATGATGCCTATCTGTTCTCAAAACAGCTTGGAACAGATTGGAACATGAACTGAATGAAAGCTGCAACCTGTAACTTTTGCCTTTCTACCGCCATCTCTGTCTGAAACATAAAATTGCATGTTACTTATAAAGTAATTTTCTTAATGTAGGTGACAAATCCTAAACAACTGCTGTAAGAACAAGCTACAAATGTTGCACTATCTACAGTACTCAGACATGCAATATAGTAGCTGGATCTTCTTTCTGTTTACAGACAGACATTTCAGACCGATCCATCAAATTATAAATTATTATTATAAACATACAGTTGTGAACTGGAGTAAGATAAGGAGATTGTGTTGAACATTAATCTGCCAGTACTTGCTCAATAACTGATTTCTGTTCATTTGTAAACCCAAAAAAGTTACAGTTTGCAGCTTTAAGTTACAACTGCCTATAGGTAATTATAAATGACAATCTGTTCCTATAAGCAACTGTGGCCTTATTTGTTTAGCCAATATCTATTAGACAAATATCTTTGTTTTTTTTCCATCTTGGACCCAATGGAACAATTCTTAAACTCTCTCATTTCAAGCAAATTGTCCTTTATGACATGATAATATGTATTTCCATAAACAGCCTTAAACTGGGGATTAATTGTACTAATTGTTTAAGGAACCAAAACCAGGAATACAGCCAGGAATTACATTGTCTTAATTCAAACTCATTGAACAGGTTTTAAGGGCATGTTAGGTCTCCATATGACATCTTTTAATATGTATCTATATGTATATGTACAGAAATATATACAGTTACTTTTGAAACAAAGCTCTCACAAAATACGTTGAGCATGCTGGCAAATAAAAAGATAGTAGTAGTAGACAGTGAGGTGACCTTTGACCTGGGCATTACAAATGAACAGCGTACTTTAGTGGTGAGAGGTAAACTGAGAAATGGAGTAAAATAGCAGGGTTTTCTTGAGCTCCAAGTCTATTACCAAAGCCAGCGTGGATGGTGAGAAGACAAAATGATGTTTTGAGGGAATGAGGAATGAAGATATCTCCTATTGATTTCCACCTCATTTTCTCAGACCACCGCTTATCCTCTATGATTCCCCAAACAGTCGTTCACAGCTTATGTTGGGATTGTCCAGTTTACCTAAGGTGTGGTGAAGTCTTCAAATATAATTTAAAATCCTGTAAACGGCCCCACTAAGCTGTCTGATTTTACAACCAGAAGCAGTTGGTCAAGAGAACAGCAGATGATTGAAAGAACTGGACACGCCTGTTGGAGTCCACGGCGCTGGGTTCATTGATCAGAAACACAGATTAGACTGCTTTATTTATATATTTTTATATTCCGTGGCACCGAATGGGCAAATCTTGTCTTTATCCCCAAGAAATGTCCTTCTTTATTTAGTCACAGGTAATCCAGTCAAACACCCCTCTGATGTAATGGTTTCTTCCATTCTGTCAGAGAATCCACATTCACTGGCTGTGAAGGAGCTCTTTGTTAGGTCCGGGGATGAATCTAAAAAACAGAGAAAAGGGGGAGGGCAAAAACATACAAGCTTAGAACAAAGGAAAAAATGATTGTGAAGAACGGTCCCCAAAGGGAATTACTGAATTTTATATTTTCAAAGCAAACACAAATGTTCTTTTGAATTGTAAAGCTATTGTTTGTGTAAGGATGACTTGACTTTGTCAACTTTTATATCCGACAGGCATCATGCTCTAAAATGAGTGGTGCGCCAATGTGTATCAGTCACATCTGCAAGATATCTTCCCTGTTTACACTGCAGTGAAAAGAATTCAGTAGCATTGCAAGGAGGGAAATAAGATTCTTCCGGTCTGTCTCCATCCCTCTTTCTCCCTCTCTGTGAGTTCAGGGACCCCTATTTAGTCAGCCTGGTGAGTGTGTCTTGCTCTCAAAACTACATTGTGCTTTACTCAGACTGATATTAACAATCTGCCCTCTCCCTGCTCAGACTGGAGGAAATGCATGATAACAGCCAGTCGCTAATGATTAGCCAACTTATGTCAGTGCAAATCGTCGTGATCTATCTATCTATTCATCCACGCATCATCGTCTGTCTGTCCATCTGTCTGTTTATCTATCTATCTAAGCATTTGTTGTAGTGTTGTTATCGTAAGATCGTGATGTCATGAGTACAATGAAGCTAATTACAAGCTCAAGCCTGTGGCTTCGCCCTTAGCACACAAACCATATGCTGACATTTCCCAAACTAGGTGTGGAGGAGGGAAGCCAGGTGTGAACTATAAATTGAGAGAGAGAGACATAGAAAGACAGAGAGAGATTGAGAGAGAGACTGGGGACAAAAAATAGAAGCACCCCTCGGGGCCCCTCGTAACCCAACAGACAGGCAGCTATCATGCGGCAGAGTTACGCCCCATGTGCTCTCATCATTATAGGCACGGCTGGTAGAGACAGAGAAACTGTCCATCACATTGGATTCCCTGGAGAGGAACCAGTTCATGCCAATCATTTGAGCTCAGATGGCTTCCATAAAGAACTCGGCATCACTCAGCTAGCCAATGACATCAAAGCAGACACCGCATGACTACTCTCAATAATGAACTGCAATTCCACACACGAGACAAAGGAAAGACAGATGCTTTTTCGACAAAGAATGCAATAAATCTTTTTGTTTGTTTTAAATAATCCGTTTTGCTGCACTCAAATCCTTATTTCGTGTCCACTGACAGCATGTAAACTTTGGCTGACAGCTGTGTCCCAGAAATCCATTTTTTATGTCATCTTTGTGAACTCACTGTCTGTGCTAAGCGTTTGGTTTGTCCTAAGCTGAGCATTCCTTGTCCTCTCCAAACAAAAGCTTTCACAGGCTGTGCATGCAATGCCGCATCTTCCAACCCGCACGCATTCCGCTGAAAACTAGTATAGTGACCCTGATGCAATTTGTCTGCAGCTGTCTGCAAGCACGCATGGCCCTGTCTCTCCCTATGTGGTTTGTTGCAGTGGATCAAGGCTCTATGCAAATGTTATCATATTTCTCTGCATCCATGTTCATGTGCCCTCTGCTGTCCCTACCACTTCAGTGATCGGCTGGATCAACATGTCTGCGACATCATTGTCACATGCCTTATTTGCATTTTAATTCCCAATGACATTTAAATATGTTTTGCATCACAATTGCTCCGTGCATTTAAAAAAGTAATCTGGTTTAGATTGTGCATTTGCTGAAAATATTAAATGAGGATAACATACAGCAAAACTCCAGACAGCATGAATGTGTTAGAATTAATTTAATGTGACATTGACAGCGGTAAAGAGACACAAATACAGTCAAGGCTCCAGGTTCAACAGGGCCCTTGGGAACTGATTTGATAATCATGTCATTTCAACGCATTTAATCTTGAGATATTTTATGTTCAACACTTGGTATATTACTTCTGCTCTGAAAAGCCACCCTGATTTTTTTACACAGTGCAGGTATTTGGCAAAAAGGCCTTCTGTTAAGAACATGTTTTATAACTGTCAGCTAAATATGATTTAGGGAGGAAACAGCAAGCCATTAAAATTTCTCAGAAGATTCAGAGAACTGAACGTGCTGTTTCCATGACTGAGTTTATTTGGTGGGGGAACATGCAGAGTACAGAATGCTGATCACATGATTTATGACCGAAAATGTCTTCTTTGGGTAAAAAATCCCCAGTTTTTTGGTAGAACCATTTAGCTATAATATATGTAGCTATAATATGCAGCTCGATTTGAAGACTCTCAGTGGGTCTCATTAACAAAAAATTGTGTGCATGTTGTGTACATAGGTGTACTCAGTTAGTGAATGAGACCTCAGCTAGAGTCCATCTCTCTCACACCAGCCATACAAAGAAATATAAATTGGGAACAGCTGTACAGCTTGTCTTCATTTTTATCCATTGATTTTGATTTTATATAAAGGAACTGAACAATATGGCCATTAGGAACTGGTAAAAGAAGGTCTATGCAGGGCAAGGGTGAGGGTCCCTCTCAGCCTCTTGTATTGTGTGCCTTCCTCAAAAGAGGCCTGCCTTGTCTGGAGCTACAGGCAAGGAGGGGTCCCTCTCTGTAAAACATAAAGAAAACAAGAGAAGAAACAAGGGTGTCAGGCACACGCTTTGGCTTGCTCTTAGTTACATGCCAATTTGAAAAAGCAAAAAAAGAATGGACGCTGTAGCAGCATTTGTGAGTGTAAGTAAACACTGTTCACAGGGTTTTTAGAGCAAAATAATACTGCAAGTGAAGCACTTTGCTCTGATCACAGACTAACATGGGGCAGATTGCCTTGAAAGTGTCAGAGAGGGGGTGAGGTGTTTGGGTGGAGGGTGACAGATTGTAAACCAGTCAGATGGTCAAAGGTTTTTATAAAAAGCCAGTGTGGAATCTACTTAATCTCAAGCAGGGCAGATCCAGGTTATGAGGTTACACAGACAGGAAATGCACACCTATATTGGTTTTTTATATATATTTACACATGCATGCCTCACACAACTCAAACATAATAGGATAATGCTGGGGAACCCACAAACACACACAATTGTCCTTTCCATGCCCAGGAACTTACAAAACAGCGCAAGCAAATAATGAGGGAAAAACACAAATTCCAGCATTACACACTTACTACCAACTAAATGGTGTGTGTGTTTGTACGGTCATTAATTTCAGCCTGTCCCTGGATGCGTGTGGCTGCACATTTGTATGCCCGCAATTATACTGCATTAGTACAATGGCACAGTATTGTTTGGAGTGTCCGACTGCACACGACAAAGACGGTTTGCTCGTGCATCTGTTACTTCATAACCGCATTGGTCTGTATTCGGTAATTACTGCGCTGACTGCCGAGTTCACATTTTTCATTATGTTTGTGTGTGTATGGGTGTCTATAAATTACGCTGACAGGAGAATAGACGCTGGAGGAGGAATATATTTGTGGCTTCTTAATCACGCACAGCATATAAACACACTCGCACAAACTCAGCAATAATTATGTTTGGGAGTGTAATGATGTTGATGAGCAGTGATTAAAATGTGCAAGCCTAATCATATGGCTCAAGATGTTTAAAGAAAATGAAACGCCAACCTTGATGAGTAGAAGGATGCTGCTGAGCTTCTGCTGAGCCTCTGTGGCCCTCAGAGCTTAGAACGCTGAATATGGCTGGGTGTTCTGGGAAGGAAGATATGAGAAAAGAAATTTATCATCAGAAGTAAGGTTTTCTTTCACATTTACTTGTACTCTAATACCCCTTTTCCACCAAACTAATGCTGGGAACATCATATGGAGCTTGTGATTGGCTATACTGCTCTCAAAACTGGACCATGTTTCCAATGATTGAGAGCTGAACAATGACATACGTGACTACCTGACTACATTCTTAATTATAGAGATGCTAAACGATGCCACAAAAGGTTCTTTGGGGAACCAAAATAGGCTCTTCAATAGCCATCGATTCAGTAGAATCACTATGAAGAACCTTTAGTAGCACTTTAATTTTTAAGAGTGTTTATCTGCCAATAGCTGGCCAATGCATCACAGTCTTTATTTACTTGTTTTTCTTAGTTTTAACATCAGAAGAAAATTAATACAGTATCTTTATGCAATCAAGTATGGCTTTTGGTGAGTTGTGAATGTCATTTTGTTATGGCTTAGCCTTGCCAAATTGAGTTGTTGTTTTTGAAAGGTTAATATGGTGCAGACATATGACCCCTGACCCCTGGCCTGATGTTAACGGTTACTGCTTTGAAACCAGCTGTTTTTTTTCCAGTCTAGAATCACTGTTTCTGTGCTGCAGTTCTAGATTGAGCACCAGCACTTTGTTGGTGGAAAAGAGACTTGATGCTTTTCCTATTTCCTTTCAAAAGAAGAAATATGGTTGTTCTTTTACTATTGTTTCTTTTATATTTATTTCAGTAATAGTTTTGCTTGACATTAGTGGACACAGGGTTTTATTAGCTCTATTTAATTATGCTTTTACAGTTATAATGCAAGAGATGCTTTCTTTAGTTCATTAGATCTGAATGCATGATCTTACCTTGAAAAATCTTGAAAATCATCCAGCCACCGGAATCCCTTAAGCAGGGCTCGAGATTGTTTAAACATGGGAGGTAAACTTGAAGATGTCAAAAAGAGGTCTAACCCCCTCCAATGCTACCTTCTCTCCCTTACACTTCACTAGTTGTCACATGGCCTCTCACTTCTGGGGCCCTATAAGCAGGTTATACCATAGAGGACGTTGTTGGCCCCACCATTACAGGGCCTGAGATAATTTTACTGTTTGGCCCCTGCTGTCATATGACTCACAGTAAATTTTGTTGACTTTCTCACACATTTCCTTTTTATTCTGGAATGGTTATATATTATATATATATTTATGTGACTGTAGAACTTGTTTGATAGTTCCTGTTTTGCTAGCACTCCTTATAACTCTGCATTAGGCTAAATGAAGATGTGTCCTTAGAGCATGAACTTCCATTCACATGATAAGGAATAAAAAGGTTAGTAAGGTCCAGATTTACACACTGTTTTACTTCCTATAAACAGTCTGTTGTCTGAGTCATATAGCCAGTTAAGTTTAGGCAGTTAAGTTCCTTGTAAACGTTATATATTTTTTTAAAGGCTGAATTTACGTTATATTTAACATTTTACTTTTGTTTTAACAAATCAGACAGAATGTGACGTTCATGGTGTTGTGAGCCCTCACCCTCGTGGTCTTGATCTTGTTTCCAGAGTAACACATCCAGCCGGAGTTATCAGGTAGTGTCTTACACTCCTCCCCCTCCAAACACGGCTCCATCTCACACCACCACTTCCCGATCACAATAGAAGCTGCAGAGATCAAACACACGATAAGAAAGTGTTTCCAATACGTGAAAAATAAATCTGAGTACTTTCAAAAATTGATTACGGCTGTGACAGTCACATCACATCACATTCTTGAAATATTTTTTGCTTTTGTTTTTATAGTTTTTAATAAATCCTGAACAGCGACACCATATTTTGATGTATTACATTGAATTAAAAAAAGGAGTTTGCTTAAGAGTGGACATTATTTACTGCAACCCATTGTATTTGCATAATAACAAATTTCTGTAAAAACAAAAACAGAAAAAAATGTTGGGCGGAGCTAGATTTAGTCTATTAGTTGTTGACTGGTTTATAAAAAAGTGGGTGTTCCATACCAGAACGGAGCCTGAATGTGATTGGTTAACGCTGGTAATGATGTAATGAAAATGTAATTTCAGAAGTAAAGCAAGAATTTAATTAGGAATAATGTGCACCAATGAAACATTCACAAGATGACTAGCAACATACATTAATAAACAGGGTCAATTTAGATTTCATGTTTACAAATATTTACAGGGGAACATTTGCAGAAGATTTCCTTTTAGGCTGAAAGCAAAACAAGCCATACTCATTTCTAATCAGCATATCTGAGTGTCAGGGTGCATTCACTACTGCACACTACAGAGGGAGGAGAAACAGGAGGAAATGTGAAGTCAGAAATGGAGGCTGCCTCCAGTCAGCGTGTTTTCCCTTGGCGCACTGTGTGCTCTGAAAGATATTTCCCACAACTTCAAGGTGGCTTGCATTTCTAACAAACACACTGACATCACAGCGGGGCATCATTTCAATGACCACATTTTTAAAATGAAGTGCAATATAAAGGTATTAAACGTGATTTTTCAAATGCCGGATTGTTATAAGGTTACTTGTGCTTTAACGTTTAACGTTTCATGTTGAAGAAATCGGAGGATTTCAATCCTTGTGACACTGACAATCCTCCAACCACTGGTGTACGCTTTTAGCTATTTATTTGAAAAAACAACAAAATTAAATCCATCTCTCAGACAGACAGATAAATATTTAGAAATTCGAAAAACAGCAGAATTTAAATGAAGTCTGTGAACCAACAAACCCTCAGTTTTTTCCACTGTTGACTTCTCTTTATCTCACAGCTGTGAGTAGGTTTTCTGAGGTAAATTGTTTGGGATTTAAAGGTCGAAAGTCTAGATTTATCAATTCTGTAAACCATCTTTGTTCTCTGTCATCAAGGTGAAAAAGTAGAAATTAGTCAATAAAAAATCTTCAGTCTAAATCCCACTCAAACTTTTTCTCCTCACAAACACAGTCTGAGCTCACTGCTTTACATCATCTCGATATTAACAGCTGATTTTTTCTGTCTTTGTGAAATCCTCATTCCACCGGTCTCAACTCTTCCCTCAAGCGCACACACACACACACACACACACACACACACACACACACACACACACACACACACACACACACACACACTCAACAGCTACACACCACATGGATATCGGCCTAATAGCCACAGCAGAGACCCCAACACGGCAGTGTTAGCCATCCCATAATTCCTCTTTCTCATGTGTAGTGCACACAGTAGCCCAAGCTTCATTAAACACTAAACTCCCTGTAGTCTGAAGTGGATGGAGAATGATTATCGCGAGCTCTTTCTTTTCCTTTACTTGCCACTTTTGTATAGCTCAGTTTTACCGTGTACCATCTTAATCACAAAGCAATTAGCAGCCGGCAGGAATGGGTGGGAGGCGATGTATCCACACTATCACTACTTATAGATTTAAGATACATGATAATTGTTCTTTGCAGGAGTTGGGATGCAAAGCCAACTCACAGTTAGTCCCATGCGCAGTTGCCAGAGGCCTGGACTCAGCTAACAGGAAACATTCCCAGAATGTTGGCTAACATTCTCTAAAATATCTCTCAGTTATCCAAAAAGTTCTTTCAGTAACATTTTTACTTCAACATTTACAACATGTACGTACATCATAATCAAAACATTTTTTTTAAGTAACGTTCTTTTAACCAAGCAATAATGTTCATCTTAAAAAATTACGTTTTGAACATTCCTAGAACTTTCAAAATAACATTTTAAAACATTTTTGTTATTTCATGAAAATGTTAGGGAAACAATGTGGCCATGTTTCACAAAAACACAAATGGAACTAATCACCTGAATGGCTGAAATTTGTAATTTGGCCAAACGTGAAAAATAAATGAAAAACGAACAATGAAAACACATTCTAGACCAAATGTCAGGGTTCTCTGGAGAGCTGATTTCACACAGGTGTTGTGCCACAGGCTGCTTGTTCTCAAACGTAATGTTCCTGAGCCCAGAGAACAAGAGGAACCCACAAGCCTTGTTTTCACTGAAGTCATTTGAGATAGAAAACAGTGAAGTAATATCTGCAAAAATCAATTCCATAGCACGCAGGGGTGATGGAAACACAGAAGCCCAGATTAAAAGTTTTAAAAGGACTATGAAATGTGAGGCTTGAATTTTGCACAGAAATGTAATTGTATTCACTTGCATTGTGGGAGCAGAATGTTGCTGGATTTGCATAGAACTCATGTGCATAAGAATTGTTTGGATGTTGCTTCAAAAAAGTAGCTTATACTTCAGTACGCCAGCTTTTATCCTGAAGCTTTATAAATGTTGTATTTTGTTTGTTAACAAATATTTTATGCTTTCATGTGTTTTTAAATTAATGATGTTTGTACCTTATTCAAAATGTTTGCAAATTTAGTTTTACATATTGTCGTAATTATGAACATTTTAATGTTTTCCACGGTTTCCAATGGTTTATTTAATTCCATGAATAAATTTGATATTTTAGCAGAAGTTTTTTATTGAAAAACTATGTTTGATTAGATGATTGAATTGATTTTGCCATCTATACACATTTCATCAAATGAATTATACAATTTGTACTATTTAAATTTCTAAAAGTCTACTAAGTTTCCATGATGTTAACTCATTCTTACATGATTTTATGACTCTTATGACAAGGTTGCGTGGTGTTCCTGTAGCTCAACTGGTAAAGCACTACATTAACAGCTTTAAAGGTTGTGGGTTCAATTCCCATGTACTGATAAATTGTATACCTTGAATGCACTGTAAGTTGCTTTGGATAAAACGTCTGCTAAATGCAGAAATGTAATGTAAATGTATTAAAGCACAGGGCTACTGAAGTATACTTATATGCTCTAATTTATGTTAACCAAGATTTTTAACACTGGAAAAATGAAACTGACTTACTTTTACTCCAAATTTCACTGGCAAATAAATACAGCAAAGTAAGACAAATGGTGAGATGTCTGCCGCAGTAGCATTTGACCCGGCTGACAGATGGGTTGTTTTCTCTTTCCATCTCAAACTTGGCGAGCGTGAGAGAGCTCACGAGCGAGGACATGGGGTCAGTGCGTATGCTCCAAGACTTTTATCTGTCTGGATCCTCGCCAGACCCTGTTCCAGTCACCTTCCCAGCCTAAAGACAGGCCTTTCCCACTGGGTCTTGATCCTTATACTGTCCCTCTGGTCACCGGACCTCTTCTGGATCCTCCCAGCCATCACAAAGTCACAACTTCAGCAACTTTTTTTGCTATTCCAGCCTCAGCAGGCTAGTGTTTCCTCCCAGGAGAGTGCAATAAAAGTAGATTACTAGAGCAGCGCAGAGCCCCAGGGGCCAGGCCCTCACTTCTCCGGTCATCAGTCTTCTTATAGAGCAACTGTCACGCACAAAGTTCAGGGCAGAGGTTGACTCTTCTAGGCTGATTTAGGATCAATTTATCTAGCTTGATTTTAAATGGTTTATAGTTGGGTTTGGAGTGTGGCACAGGTCTTAGATCAGTGGAAGTGTGATCAGGAGCAGGTGAAGCATGCTTGTAGATTTCTGACCCTGAGCAGCATGCAGGTTAGCAACACTGTCAGGTGTCACACAAAGCTGGCCGTCACCTGCCTTTAGATAAATCAAGCTGTCTGTCATTATCATGTCACTCTCTCTGTTGTCTGTCTGTGTTTTTTGGTACAACTTGAGGAAGCATAAGAAATTCACATGGAGTGGTTATATGGTTTCACTAAAGAGGTTGAATTAAACAAAAACATTCTGTTTGAATAACTTGAAGCTTTTGATGAAAAGTTTACTCAACTTTAATTGAAAGACATAATTCAATATTAAATAAATGAATAAATGTGTACATAAATTGTATTATTTTTATAATTGCATAATTTCTAGTACTTATTATTATTGTATAATTAACTATTATTATTATTATTATATTCAATAATTAATAATAATTATAATCAGTATAATTAATTAATTATTCTGTAAAATTTTACACATTTTACTTACAGTTTTGCATAAGTATTTTGTGTGCAATTACACATCATGCTAGGTTAACAAAACCAACATACTGTAATTTTACCTAAACATTTTATCCATATTGTAATTAATTAAACTTCTATCAATGTAAGCCAAAGGGAGATTTTCAGCTCCCTGAAAATTGCCTACAGGCTGAAATGGTCTTCAAAACAAAATCGGAACACAGTTTGAATGTTAAGTGGTTCTGGCTGAATTAATTGCAGAAGTTGTGTTTACAGTTCGGGATTACATTCTCATAACCAAAATGTTTTAGAGTAAATGCTGCCTGCAAGTGCTAGAAATCATCCAAATATTTCTGCAAATGCTGTTAAAACGCCTGTCAAGATTTGAATTTTATATAACACATGGGACTCTTTGATAGATTCTGAAGCACACCACGTTTTTTCCAACGCCACTCAATCGATCACTCCCAGCAGAGATTAGGAGCGTTAAGCAATTACACTTTAAATTCTCATGCTTTCCTTGCAGGTGTTAATTCACAGTGCCGGGGTCCGGATCGATACATCACAGCAGATAATGATGATCCCCCTCAAGCCCCTCCCCTTTGCTGTCCTGCGCACCATCAAAATGAAGAATGAACTCGCTCTTTAAATCCACTCCAGTTTCTTATCTCATTTTTGTCTCGGTCCTTACTCAAACAGCCACTCTCTCTTTCTTGCTCGCATGGTGAAACGGTTTGTTAATGACCTGATTGATCAAATAAGGTCTTTGGCTCTAGGTTCGAAAGGATTGACTGTGTTTTCAAGCAGATGCAAATAGCGGCTGCAATAAAGTCGGATAAGGTCAGAGGGCGAGACGGGGAGCTCTAATGAACCTGGGGTGTAATTAACAGGGACCTGGGGTCAGATTCCTCTCTGAGGGTCAGAGCAGGAAGACCTCAGAAGTGATGGAGTTTCAAGTCATTGTTTTTCAGCAGAGGAAGACGTGTGACTTAATTAGACATTCAAAGAGTGGCGTGAGGTCTCTCAATCACAGCTCAGTCAAAGCCCTTCAGTCTTAATGAATGGACTCTAGAGTCCTCAGGCTTCACTCGCGGGGATCTCGAGCATGTTTGTTTCTAATGGAATACTTGACTCAGTCGGGCGTTATGACAAGCACATTGTTTGGATGATTATGCTGACAAACTCTCAACAAACACATTACACAATCCTTGACTATTTATCGTTTTAGAACAGTCTCAACAAATAACTCATGCTATTCTAAATTGAAACAGTTCAATTGTTTTGATGTCTGCTGGTAATCTATTTTAGGTTAAATCATTTTTCTGGCGTCAGGCCTAATAGGCTGGTTTCCTCGTTTTCTAGTTTTAACTGTATTGTAGGTAAAGTTTCACTTATATGTTTGTGGGGCCATACAGACGTGAAGGTACAAAAAGGTGCATGTACACAGAAATGTCCACCATAAATGTGTTTAATGTGGACAGACAAATTGCTTGTAGCATCATGCCTAGAAAGGACACAGTGCAAGACTAAAAGTTTGAATGCGTTTATATGTCACAGGCTAAAATGACTGCAGAAATTTTGCAGAAGAAGAAGATAAAAGATGAAAGAAGGTGATAGATTGAAAAATATTTCCATAGCTTAGTCTTGCAAGCACTGTAACTATAATCCAGCTATATATCAGACAGAAAACTTTAGAAATGGAGAGAGACCGATACAGTAATTGTTAAAGTGACTGAGCAGAGGACATGTTTATGGGTGCAGAGTTGCCATAATCCTGACATGTGCTCTCTGCGGGCACCTGCCTCACAGGTAGAGCCGTTTCAGAGTTCTGCTGCCCAGATGCTCTGAGAAACATGAGCTCATAGATTCTGACACTTCTGTGCATGCAGGGCACTACTGATGTTCATTATTTTAGACTTATATTGGACGACTGGCAGTCACAATACCGATTCTACCTCAGATGAGCCCAGAACTCTGTAAAAACATCCTTATTAAGGTGATAAACATGAGAAAACACCACAAATCTGCAGTTCATCTTCAAAGCCTGGGCGAAGTTTAATTGCAAATAAACAAACAGACAGAATATGCAAATGCGGAAACGTGAGTATTGCGGTTCTAATTACACATAACAGTAATTAAAAAGCTTGCATCCCAAAATGCCCTTGGCTGTTTTTCATCTTTCCTGATTGGTTGTATAAAGTGCAATCACATGTCTGTAGGGGCATATATTACATACATAATTTTGTATGCATTGTTTCAGTGGGCATGTTAATCAGCTGTGTTCATAAAGTAATTTTCCACTCTTGATATGCATCTCTTGTGTATGTGTGTGTGTGTGTGTGTTGAGGCTTGCATCAGATGCTCTTGGCCAACCTTCATGCTTTGTGTTAAAGCCCCAGCAAAACACAAGGCTCTATTCTACATTAGCATGCTTATGGAAAGACTGTGTGTTTGAGTACTGGTATACAACAACATAAGCTAGAGAAACAAGGAGGGTTTAAAAAGAACATAAAACAGTAAGAATATAAGACAGAAAAGATGCAGGATGACTCCTGTTCTAATATTAGTATTACAGAAAGATAAAATAGTTGTGTGTTGTCTGTACTGTTGACCTCTTTGCACAAAAATGTGTGTACAGCTGGGTTATTTAATCTCTGTGTGTGTGATGGGCCACATATGTGTGTAAGTGCTGAAGTAAAACCCACATTTGGCGTTTAAAAGGATGTTCTTTCCTAAAAATTGTGTTGGGTCTGACATAACTGGGACAGAGTTCTCCTTGTCAAAGCTAATAATCAATTCCCATGCTGGGTTAATGTGACAGCAGAGTTCCAGTAACTGCCACTGTGTAAAACACACACACACACACACACACACACACACACACACACACACACACACACACACACACACACACACACACACACTTACACTTTACCCTTATATCAAATCTAACACAAAATGAGTTCATCTATAATCTAGCTTCCTGTTTGAATTTGATCATTTAAACATATATTAAAGGCTTCAGCACAGAGAACTTGTGTTTGTTTACCCTTCAGGTGGAGAGAGGAAATGATTTTTTTCTGAATTGCGCAGCATGTCATGCTCAGTCTGACTAAGGGATACTTGCCCACAAGTGGATTTTTAATGCAAGTTTGTATCTTTGATACTTGATAATAAGATGCACAATTACTGTCGGTTAAAAAGGTGTTTTTTCTAAATCATTGTGGCAAGAATCACCCATTCACAGGACTAAATCTGGCCAATTGAGTCATGCCTTCTGAAAATTGGCTTATTAAACAAACAGATAAAATAAACAAAATAAAATACATAAAAATAAGCACATAAAAATGGTTACATGATGCACCTGGTAATATGAACAGGTCTTGTATCATATCTGTTTCTGTATTGTGTATTATTGACTGGAATACTGCATCACCATCCAGGATTGGAACTATTAGTATATTAATATAAGAAGGTAATGTGAGAACCCTCACATGGTAATCCGAGTCCTATTCCATGCACACACACAAACACACAATTATCTAATCCATGTCTTCGGTGCCTGTTTGAATTAGACAGTTTAAGTATATCAAAGGCTTTTCGGCACAAGGAATTTCATTAATTTTGTTTGTTTACCCTTCCGGTGAAGAGAGAGGACTTTTTTTGTGTGTAAATGCCCTAATAACTCCCTCTAAACGACTAAGTGACGGGAGGGCCGACAGCTCACCAAATTTAGCCACTTTCACTTCGGCACGTGTGAAGGATGTGAACCTCCTCCACACATGCTGACAGGTTTTAGTAGGATGACACAATTGTGTGTGTGTGTAAGCAGTAGGCAGAGAAAGGTGGCGACAAAGAGTGTGTATCTGGTGTGTGTGTATCTGCTGTGTGTGTGTGCATAAGCACACTCATGTGTGACAGCAGCAGTGTGTTGGAGGCCATTCCCGCAGGTTCTTCCTGAGGTCTCAGTCAGGCTCAGCTGACAGAGTCGTTACTCATGACGACAGCATTATTATCAAGCAGAAGATGAGTGTGTATCGAGGCTGGAGCACACATAAGAAGAGCAGAAACTTCCGCCACAACTGTATAATCACTTGTCTTAATTTATTGGACAAGAAACAGAACATGGCTCCATAAATCAACACACACGCTCGTGCAAACACACCTGCGGCTGTTTACATTTGGTGCTCTTATGTGCATTTATATAAAGAACTGAAGTGATACACAGGTTAGTTTTCATACAGAACAAAGCAATCAGTTAAAGCGCTGATGTTGACTGCAGTGGTCTTTAACTACAGGCTGGGAATGTCTCTGGAAGAATCTGGCACACTATGTTCAAACTAGGGTCAACATTAGTGAAGTTTTAATCTAAAAATGATTGTATTGTTTTTGTGTAAACTGTAAAACATAATGATGGCAGAATACCCACCACATTTGACCTTGCTGTATAAAAAACAGCAAATGTATTTGTGTTATATGTGTTTTACTTGTATTTGTAAGTATCAAAATCAATAAAGTACAAGAGGCTGTGCTATATTGGTAATATTGATAATCATACTGAAAGCAACACAGAACGCAAGTATTTAATATAACATGATGACTCATGTTAAATCATATGTGGAGGATATGAGCACATCCAGACAGTCAGTCCCACACACTTCACTGTCTGTGATCTGTCAGCAGTATTCTTTATCTCACCTGCCCACACAATAAACCATCTGACTTGATTGATACTCTAGCAGATGTGCAGGACCCCTGGCCCTCCCCGCCGGACACACTTGCACAGAAGCATAATGTGTGAATCTTTCTTAATGCTATTACACAGATCATATCGGTATACTGCAAAGAGATGGACAGCTCTCACTGAAAGTTTGGCATTTATTTAGATCTGTTGTGAACCTGGGCGGGTGGAATCAGCATACACACAAAAAGATGAAAAAAGTGAAATCACAAAATTAAAAAATAAACAACATTCTGATTAAACAGAAAATGGTGTAGCATAAAAAATGACTTGATAAAATGGTGTGTGTACATATGCGTGTGCGTGTCTGTCTTTAAATGCTGCATCCAATATTAATATCTTGCACCTCAGGCTTATAATATACATTGAACTCCAACAAAATATATTTTTTTAAATATTTGTTTAGTTATATGTTTGTAAAGGGTTATTTTGGTGTTGTAGAGAGGTTATATTGGTTGGTGGCATTTGCATCACATTTGAATAAATCCAGTAAAGTTACATCAAAGTGACAGATGAAGCAAAATGTCACCTGAAGAACGCTTTAAAGGTCTGTTATTTTGAATTATCCTTGTCCACATTTATAATGGCCATTAGGTTTTGCATAGCTGAATAGCTCACAGAGGATTTCTGTCAAAGCTATATTTACACTTACTATAAGCTCTCAAAGAAAGGAACAATAACGAGGGTGCATTTGACAAGCTTAGGTGTAAATTCACTAAGCAGTCATATCATGTTTGTGCACACAGTTTCAATGCAAACACCTATTTCATTAAGAAACCACCTGTAATACACTTCAATCAGGCACAATCTATAGTCATTAATCCACTGTCAGTCTCTTCTCTGCAAACTTTCCTCCTTTGTCTAAATTAGGCTTACTTTAAATTGACCATTAAGAAGAGTGTAATAAAGTGTGTGTACTTTTGGCATTTTAAAGATCTGATTAAGGTGTCTGGAGTAAAGTATGCCAGATGGCTTTAGTCTTGAACACCATAACCTTCTGTAGCATCCATAACCTTCTGTAGCATCTAAAACTGGCCTACAAGATAGAGAATTGGGTTCAACACATATTTTTTTGGGCATGTTTTATCCATTACACTATTTGCATAATTCCTTAAAAGAACCAAGTGCCAAAACAATGACAATGTTTGCACCTTAGACAATCAGTGTGTGATTCATTCTTAGTGAATTCCCGCTGAGTTTGCTTATTATAGTAAACTGTTTTTATCTTTTTAGAACATTTTTCTGAATTGTTCAAAAACTGTTTTAGAAACTTCATTATTAAGATGAGTCATCCCTCATCTACACACCCTCATGTGCTCAAAACTCGAATGACTTTTCCTCGTGGAGCACAAGAGTTATTATCAAAATGTCAAATCTCTTTTTTCACACAATGGAAATCCATGGTAATCACTAGCTGTCAATTTTTTAAAGGATTTGAACCCCTTGTTTAGCGCACTACAGAAAATTGCACCTTTAAATAAGTTGTTTAGTTTTTTCGTTTTTAACCTTTTGTACTTTATTATGTCTTATCTTGCATGACACCCCAATAAAAATAACGAGCGGATCTCGCACATCAATGGCACTGCATTCTGGGTAAGCTGACATATTTGGCTGTGATGACTGCTAAAGTGAACTCTGGATTCCTACCGTCTACACAAGAGGGTTTGTTCCGTGTAGTGCCGGCCACTTTTCCCGGTAAACATGAGCACTTGACCGTTTGGGAACGTTCCTCAATTCGGTTCTTGTTGCAGCATCTGTGTGCTGCGATGACCTCACAGGTTCCTCCCTCTGTGAATGCAGAAACACACAGAGAATATTTCAGCGGGCATGTTTACTTTACCTTTGACACATAATGGAGGAGAACATGTTTCAATTTGGCCAGCAGCACCAGAGATACACGCATATCAGTGACTCGCATCAGAGAAATGCGTATCTCAGAGACGCACTCAGAGATACAAACAAATCAGTGACAAGAACACATTTATAAAGTCAGAGAGAGATGAATAAGAAGCCTGCACATGGCCTACAAGAGAGACAAACAAGTCTTACAAATACTAAATGCAGACCAGGGTTTCATTTGAACACTGGGGTAGACGTGAACTTCACAACACCCCCCACCCCCACGATTCACCAATTTAACCAAAAAAATGATGACTGAGATAAATAAAATAAAATATATGACTCACACAAAAGTCATTTTGAACAACAGGAGCATTGTATAAAATGAATGTTGTAATATAATAAAGCACTGTGGCTTATAGCTATACTGTAATGTTCAGTCTAGTGTTTATGTGTTCTGTGATGCAGATATTTGAGTACTTTACATACATATGCAGCTCAGTTTATCTTCTGGTTTTCAGTTTATGGAACCTTGCTTTTGTTCACGTTATTTAATGTGACCATTAAATTTACTCCCTTGCAGAATAAACACAGCAACCAAAAAAAGAACTTTGGAACATCTTTATATCCATGAAGGTAAAAAAGCCAATCAAAAGTGGGAAAAACATTTACAGACATGAAGTGTCTGCTCTTTAATTAGATTAACTTCCCGAGTCATCAGTTAAAACTGCATTAGCGCAAATGGCCCTTGTGAAAAGCCTCTAAAGAGAAAATTATAGGCTCTTCCATAGAATCTGACTGCCAGCCTTTCCATGTAATTACCATGTATTCTTTCTTTTCTCCACGTTGCAAATTGCCCTCAGAGCATGTTGATTATCTTATCTCAATGACAAGCCTTTTAGTCTGGATGTATGCGAGCGAGGGATTTTATGTGGAGCCGGGGCAGGCAAGGTGCCTCTGTGGATTAGTTTGGGTGCAAAATGGTACGCAAATGTAGACACATATGGTATTGTTATGAGTGAAGACTGAAGTAGGTGAGACTTGCTCATTCAGCTGGATAATAAGGACAGGGCAATTATGATGTCCTAACAATCATTAACACACTCCTTGCCCTTCAACACACACAGGCACAACCCACCCACCTAAATATGTTTACTTATCTATCTAAATGAGGACATTCCACAGACTTCTATTGTATTATATAGGTAGAACTATATATATATATATATATATATATATATATATATATATATATATATATATATATATATATATATATATATATATATATATATATATATATATATATATAGGACTTTCCCAAAAGGAAGTTTAGCTCAGATTTGTCAGATTTTGCTGACTTTTGGGTGCAAATTTGTCCCTAATACACACACATACACATTACAGAATATGTAGGGTTACACAATATGTACTGCGGCAAAGTTGGCCCCCCTTGTGACAAAAAAAGAGTGTGTATATATATATATATATATATATATTCAGAATTCACCAAGCGCTACTAGTGGGTCACCACAACAATAGAGAGCCCCCTGAGGAGAATTGGGGGGAGTCGGGGGGCTGATGATAGGTAATGGTTTCCCAATTTATAAGAGGGCTCAGCACATAGCACAACCCCAAGGAGTAAAAGAACAAGGGGAAGAAAGGTGGACAGAAAGGGAGAGCAGGAAGGAAGAGAATGGAAGGAGGTGAGCAGCTCTCTGTGGTCAGGCTGGGCCGGGTGAGTAATGACAGAGCTGCTGGAAGCGCTCCTCTCACACAATTATAAAGCGGGCAGGTAATTCAGCCAGTGGGGTTGCTGTAGAGAGGCCCTTCATCAGATGCTCCCCTTTCCCCAACACCCGCAGAAACCCTCTTTATCTTCCCCTGACAGCTGTCCACCCGCCAGCTCCTACTTCCCACAATTACAGCAGAACTCATGCAAGGACATCAGGGAGAAAAATGCACCATACTGACTGAAGCAAGAACGTAGAAGATAAAGGGGAAAGATTGCTCGCCCCATTTACCACCCCATTTGTAAGAAAAAAAACACATTCACATAAACTGTTTTACCATATGTGTATGAATTTTATGTATCAATATACATATCTGCCAGCAGGTTTTGTACAAACCCATTACCCATTCATTAACATACAAACCCATTCATTAACATACATTCTTTTCCACAAAAACATTTGTCTAACTAACAAAATAAACAAATAAAAAATAAATATTTAAAGAACAAATTTTCCTCTCGTTTGTTTACCTCAGTTACGTATATAATTTGACTGGTGTGTTGACAACATCTACTGCTGGGTGAGCCAGTGAATAATGACAAATACTGACAAAGCTGTTGTATGACTTGGAATATAGCACACAGGTTACATAGACTGTTTTGTATTTTTGATATGCAATTTTAATTTAAATTTCCAAAAATTTTCTACCACCCTCATACTGTTTCTACTGTACAGCATTTATTTTCATACACACAGCTGTCGCTGCAAAGACAGAAGTTGTTGAGACAGTGCCACTTCCGGACAGTATAAGTGTCAGCAGGAAGTTTGTGGAGATAAAGGTTTCTCTTTGCGATCTCTTTGCTAAGGTCTGTCTTTCAAACTCTTTCAAACTTGAGTGTTATGCAAGAGTGAGCAATGGAGAAAACAAACAGGTTTAAGCGAGTGGAGGACATGATTGCCGTCTCCGCACTGTCATTCGTCCTGTGTTCGCTCGGGAGGCATTCATTCGCCCAATCACGTCTGGCAACACTTTTTCCCTGTAGTTTTGATGACCCATTACAACATCCATCCCAACACTCTGCTGACAGGATTACATGAAAAAATATCCACTGCATCTCCTGACAGCTCACTGCGGACCTATCACCGCTAAACTCTCGGTAAGCTGACTCAAAGATGTATCTGTACTCCCAGGTGATCCTCACCATGACACATCCCTCAGGACTCCATATATTTAACCTCCTTAAACTGCTTTAAACGTCTTACTGACTGTTTTACTGTTTCCTGTTTCTAGGGCTATTGTCTGAAGCCGGCTGGATAAGATTCACGCTCCCTAAGTCAAGGTAAATTATTTCTCCCAACGGTGTTCTTTAAGGATGTAGTTGTCTAATACGCCAAGTCACAGTCATTATTGCGGAGAATGGATTTCAATGAAGATGGCAATAGCTTGTCATGAGGAACAGGCTCTTTATGGCTCTATACCAGCAGCCTCTACTGATAGCTTGAGCTGTAAATTTATGCTATAGTTCATTGATTCAACACCGGGCCAGCAAAACGTCAGATCAATGGTTTTTTTTGACTGTTCAAAGTACAGGCTCACACACAAAAGCACAAATTGTAGACCTCTTCCACAGCCACAGGCACATAGCCAGTAAAATGTATGTTAATAGACTGACAAAACATTTACCTGCTGGGGGTAATCACTGTAAGCCCAGACAAGTTCATTCAACATAAAGTTATGGAAATTTGTTGCCCTTAAAAAGTTATTTTGCTTTGTTAAACAAGTCACTTTAAGCTGAAGGTACTAAAGATTTTTGAGTTCTTTTAACATCCAGTTTGTTTGTCAACATCTAAAAAATCATGTCCTACAAACAGATAGCAATCAGAAATTTTGTCTGGTGGTTTATATAATGTGAGCTTTGCCTCTAACAAAGATTTTGTACTGCTGCTTGCAACAAAGTCAACCCAAAGCGTAAACACAAAATTTATCACACATACACTCCAACATTTAACACACAAACACCAATGATGGTAACAAACCTCAAAAAGTGAAAAGATCACAACTTCACTAAGTTGCAATAAGCAGCATTGTTACAAAAACTCAGATATTATAACTCAGTAGTATAAATAAAGAAAACAAACAGCAAACAACCACCCTATAACATTAGCAGTATAATTAATGCATGCTGCAATGCATGATGGGTGCTCATAAACAACAATTTTAAATAACAATTTTGCACCATTCTTTAGTATGAAACTATTTGTTTAGCTCACACCAAAGTTTATTGGTTATGTAACTTATACGAAAGTGCACTCAGTAGCTAGTTTTGCTTAAGTGACTTATATTTTTAATTTTAGTTTGAGCAAACAAAACCCTAAAACATTTCCCACAAACGTTTACCCCCAAAAATTCAATTCTCTGTGCAATTTATTTAATTTTATTGAAGCAAATGTTGATAGAATGGCTGCAGTGGTACCATATTCATCATGACAGATCCGTGCTCGGGGTCAGTTTTTTAACACATCAATCAACAGACTAAAATAAGCTAAACTATTAAATATTAGCTAAATTAACTAATAATTAAAATCTAGTAGAATGAAAAAAACACTCAAATTGTTCAGCAAACTCAAAACATTGAATAATGGACAGAATTGTTTAAGATTTGTTTAGTGTACTTAATTTATTTGGGTTAAAACAACATTAGGGTTAACAGTGATTACGTTTTGAAAAACCATGTTGTCCATTAAAGTCATGAGAAATTCAAAGCCCTATTCACTCCTAATCCACTCATTCTAACCACTTCATGAGAAATACCAGTATCTGTGTTAAAAAGACATTCTGTAAGCCAATTGTCTATCATAAAAATGATTACTCAGAGGTTGATCTTTCATCACTCAGGACACGTAACTAATACATTAGTTGTTTTTCAAAGGACCCATTTACAGTAGATGTTTGTTTGAAAATACCCTAGGAAAAATGAAAGCAAACACACACTGACTTTATGAGTATAGAATTATAGTATGAATGTGGACAGCAAAGCTCAGACAGTTTAAGAATTAAAGAATTTGAGGAGATGTGTTTGTTTCATATTAATATGAACGAACTTTGCTGTCTAAACAAATCCTGAGACACTGTTGAGATCTCTCTTGACACTCTCAAGGAGACCTGATATGACTGGGGTCTGTTTCTAAAGTCGCCAGGTGCTCTGCAAGGAATCTCATTGCTGTCTATGAGAAACAACTGAGATATTAAAGAGATCTTACAATTTGTTTAATTTCTTATGGGATCGATTGAAGCATTTTACATATATTTAAACTGTTATGACATTTAACTATCATGATCAAAATGATTGGCTCTGAATTATCTCTTCACCCATACATGTTTTTTTAGTTATTTATCTTTCACTAGGTAAGAGATAAATCAGGCCCACACAGCACATTTACTGATCACATTTATCTGCCAAAACCACACAGTGCTGTGGTATATCCATTTTATGTGCAAGTAGTTGGCTTAAATCAGAAATGCTGTTACACAAAGAGCTCTATTTCCTTCCACAATGTCTCCTTGAGTTTGAGTGTAATGACTTGTGGTGAGTCTAATGGAAGCTAATAATAGGTTTACCTACCACAAAAGTCTTTCAACGGGATTTAATGCTTTTTACATCCCGTGGCTACATAAGCAGGCCTACATGTGTGTTGGCCTGCTAGCCTAATCTCTGTGTATGTTGGTGTGTGATGGTGAAAGATCAAGAGAGGTGGCTCTCTGCTCAGCCATCAGACAGGTGGACATTAAACCATTCTGCCCTGGCACAATCTGTGCCCAGATTGGCTGCAGGGTAATGACAATAATTTCTTAGAGGACACATGACCATTTCAGCCCTGCTGCTGAGGCTAAACTCATACACACCATGTTTCTGTTAGCTACAGGTAATCATCACTCCATTATGTTTGTGTGTGTGGGCACAGGTACATCTGTTCGCTGTTAATGATTGAGTGAGGCAAGGTTTGTTCAGGTTATATTAGCATGCCCCATACCAGCAAAGTTCTCTGAAGATCTGATTCTTGTTTGGGTCCAACATTAACACTTGCCAAGTGCAACAGGAAATTTAATTAAGAAAGCAAATTAAACTGAGTTACTCGCCGGTCCGTCTGTAACTTTATTAGAAACTGCAACATTATGTGGTTTAATTGGAATAACAACACATGGAATTTAAATAATGAACATTGCTAATGTAAACGTGGCAACTTCTAATAACTTTTGTAACATTTATTTAGGAAATGTAAAGTTTATCTAGGGTACCTAAAGTTTATTTTTGTCCACAACAAAATTACAATAGGTCTTATTTACATTTTTGTGACAGATGCAGCTTTAAACTAGCAAATGTCATATATAGTGCTGCAGGTGACACAATCCTGTGTCACAAATATACAAAAACAGCTTTACACTGTACTTTAATTGTCACAGTGACAAACAAGTGTAAAAGTACTGTAAGAAAGTACTGTACAGCATAATGGCTGGATAGAAAGGTTTCACCCACCACTGGCAGACAATGTTAATTTTGTTTTCTCCCTCTCCTCAGGGGTTATTTTGGAGGTGGGTCACATCAATCACAGCAACACTGGTCATTTGTCCCATCAGCCCATTCTGGATCTGAGGTCATTACAGTAACACATATAGAGGTTACCTTTAAAACAATCAATGCCTTAGTGTTTTTAGTGAGTCAAAGGCTAATTAAAATCCCAGTGATGAAGAAAAGTGAGGCGAGAGATCAGAGCAATTAAAACAGCCCTCACACATTACACACAGCATCTCGGTTTCTATTGCATGTTTGTATATTACATTTATTTTTGCTTGTGTATATAGAGACAATAAACATCAGTCATGACCCATAATGTTATGCAGATATAATGGATCATGGTCTATTAGAAGCCCAGCATAACATCTTATTATATATCTGTAAGAAGCATTATTATGAGACCCAATTGAAATGTACTACTATTTACCCCATAGAGACCAGGCTATTTGTCACACTTTGTGCCCTAGTAAATATCTTTCTTGCTTCTAAAACCTCATTTTTGAATATGCTCACACCATAAAGTCTTGGCTATGACAAGTTGTTGTACTTTTACACTGTTATAGCCACAATAAGACACAATTTAAGACACGCTGACCTTATGTGACAACATGTTCCAATAGCAGGGCATGATGTCACATTTTAATGGGCTAAGTCTTTATAATGGGGACTGCCATTAAACAGCTAGTATAGGATGTTTTGGCTAAATTTAAGCAGTAAAACATGGCGATCACGTAAAATATGACAACAATTACGATGCACAAAACAATTCATGACATTTCCTGAAATTCTACTGTCGGTTTTCCTATGTATATAATACTTACACATACTAAAAGAGTTGCTCATTTATAAGCTTGCACAGTTCAGTGATAACAAGCAGGCTACATGACAAGCTAAATAACAGGTAGAGATGTGAGATTGTTCTTCTGACTGTTTTCACCTTGGAGTGACAAAACCACATACTGTCATACCTGACAAGCCAATGCAATTACACCTGTGATTTTTAACAAAGGTAACTACCTAAGTCTCATATCCGCTACAGGATTAATACCAGAGTCTCCTGACATGATAAGGCATGTAATGTATGAAGTGTTTGAAAGAGAATGAGTGGGTAGAAAAATGTGTGGAGAAAAACTCATTCTCAAACCGTTAAATCGTAATGTATTGCAGAGACAAACAGCAGCAGTCTGGCTAACCGGCTAATTCATTATTTCCATCAGACATGACTTAATTATACCACAGCCTGGAGAAATCTGATGCTTAAATCCTATTTTTTTTAAGTTTGACAAATATTTCATCTTTTACAAATTCTCACTTTCCATTCGTCTTTCTCTGTTGGCAGACTTAATTGGTGAGGGACCCGTGCCCGAACAAAAGTAAACAAACAAAACAAGCACAAGACAAATGGAAGCACTTCATCAGTTTGAATCCAAAGGTTGGAAGTAAATAACAGCTCCTCATTCGTCTCTGGATCATTGAAGGGAAGCTGCTGAAATTAAGATAAGAAGATTATTAAAAACTTTATTAATCCCCACAGAGAAACAAACTCTCGATTACAAAAGTGCATGGTGTACAAACAAAAGTGTGTAGAATAGATAGAATAAAAAACATCTATATATATATAAATATTACTACTATAATACACTATACAATATTACTATATATTACTACTATACAATACTAAGTTGATACTAAACCGTATTAATGCAAATGAATGTAGCATTAATGCAAATACATGTCACAGTCTTATGGGGATAAATTATACAGAACTGTGGTTGAATTAAGGACACTCTTCTAACTCTTTAGAGTTAAAAATGAGGACTGTTCTGGAGTCAGCTATTACAATTTTCATATCAACTGACACAAATCTTGGATTAAGCCTGAGAATTTGATTTATTTGCTAAAACCAACGGCGTCTGTTTTTAGTTATGCTTTCAGAGGTTTCACTTATTGGTTAGAATCAAAAATTCAAATCTTCCAACAACATGCCGCATCTAAGAGAATCTGAAGTGGCTGTTATAATGCATTTACATTTAATAGTGCCAGCTTTCAGAGCTGGTAACCAAAATTTAACTTCTCATTTATGGATCACACATGGACGCCCATCTGATGTTTAAAAGATGTACAAGTACAGCTTAAAAAGGAGCCAAGAGTCTTTTCCAATCTCAGTGGAATCATCAGATAACTCCAGACGTGTTGCTCCCTCTGGGCTGACATTAATTTTGCTCACATGACATATTTCTAAAAAATGTGCCGGGAAATGAAGTGTGAATAGTACAACAGCGGAATGCATCTGCAGCGATCTTGCAGATCACATTGGTCAGGGAGATAAACACAGATCATTAAATGTGAGAGCTCTTAAGAGGGTCTTTCTTGCAGTTGTGTGCATATTGTGATCTTGGCATTTTTTTCTCTTTCTGCCACAACATATTGTTCATCATGGCACGTGAACATGTTAAATATTTACTGTTGCTTTTCCGGTTTGATGCATTACTGTGTGTCATCCTGCATGCAAACAACAGCAAACACAAACGTACATGCTATAAAATCCTGTCACAGCAGTCAGGTTCAGACATACTGTGTGCCCCTCTGTGCCCAGGTAATGTGCAGGTGTGGTACAACATGGCTGGTCTGGTCTCACATTTTTTTGCTCAGTTTGTGACACTTTTCACAAATAAGGTACAGATAGGGCATCTTTATTCTTTATCATCAGATGGTTGGTGAGAAGAGGTGCTTAAATGTGGTTGCCAACCTTGACTTGAGGAGGTCAAACTGAGTATTATATGAGTTGTTTTATTTCCTAATCATTTATATAAGATTCTGCACATTCTGAAACCCCATTATCATTTTGATAAAAAATCTGAATACAGTTTACATTCTTTGAAGAATTTGTGTGATTTTGTTATTTTCTGAAAATTAACATTAAACAAATATAACAATTACATAGACAAAGTGTTCAACTTTTTAAACAACGCAAAACTGCCTTATAATTTGGCCTTATATTCTGCAGGCTTTATTCATTTTTAAGACACATAATGGTTTATCTCACATATATAATGGTTCTCAAACGGTTTGTGCCTCTAATGTTATGCTTCTATAACTCTAAAAAGTTATGGCAAATCAAATTGCAAATTGTGCCTCCTGTCCATTTGAGCTTATGTTATATATAATACCACAGTCCCAAATTCACATGCTAGATAATCTCTAGCAGCTCTTTAGAGCCCAGAGCCATGAGAGCGAAACAGCAGTGACTCTGAATCAACACAGCATGTATGTACAGCCAAAGGCCCTGTTGATAACTGCATTACAGAGGCAGTCAGAGGCTAAACAGAGTCCACAGTAACAACTGAACAGCCTGCCACAGATTTTCCGCCTGTCTCATAGCACCTTCATGATGGATCGCTTGAAGCAACAAACGGTTCACACAAACTAACATGACATGTGGCTCTTTCTTGGAGTTTTCCAACAGCTCTATAGCATACATGTGTTTTTAGACCATACACCTACTCACAGTCTCTTATGAAAATTTCTCTTCCCGGTCCCCCTCCACATCTCTGACCTCATTTTGGTATATATACCCAGAATCCCCTGCAGCTGAGGTCTGCCTCCGCCGAGAGGCAAAGCAAGCAAATACATACAAGTAAATACACAGCTAGTGGACACATGGAGCAGTGGGTGCTTGGATCAAAGAAACTGAACACACACATACAAACATAGCCTGAAGCAAATGGAATAAGAGCGAAAGCACAGAGCCTGGATATTTTTCAGATGGTGCTGGTGACCTCGCCTCGGCTGAGTAACTGAGCAACAGTCCTGTCTGTTTATTTACACCTGTTTACACTTATCTCTCAAAGTTTTTCCTTACCTGTACTGCCTAAAACATTCACACAGAGTCAGTGCTTAGAATGTGGAATACTATCAGGAGTGAAAATCTGAAATCTGAAACACTTAAGCCTCAAAATCAACCTGAGACTTGAGACAGATTCATAAGCAGACACACATTTATACTGTATACATACATATATAACTATTATTATTAAATGAATTATCTTGCAACAGGTCAATATAACTGACCTGCATCATACAGAAAACGGTTACCTAGGGATCTGAGACCTAGACACATGACTGGTCTTGAGTCAGACTCTCATTCAGACTTAACATATCTGCCGTTTATATACGGTAGCTTTACCCAATTGCACTAAACAAGACGGATAACACATTATAGCGACTTCCTTTGATACACATGCTTTGCTTTGCTTTGCTTTGCCAGAGGCCTCTTACACCTGCTTACTGAGCTTTAAAAATGCCTTGTGTGTACACACAGTCCCCACTGCATCCCGACCAGTCGTAAAAAGTAATGGACGTGATAATTACACCTAAATAAATGGGCTCTATCAATCCTTAATGAGCGTCACAAAAGAGCTGTACATAAGCACGTGACACAGACCCTGCTGTCTGACTGAGCCCCCAGCACCCAAAGTTACTATCAATACTAACAGTAGCGTGAAATTACCTCTGTCTGCTGGGAGTTCTGCAATAGTCCCTATTAAAAAAACTGCAGAGGAAGAAATAAGAATAATACTGTGTGCCTGTAAAGAGAGCTGAGCCAAGACGCATATTTACTTCAGCGTGATGTGAGGTTACTTAGAGGTGAGGACCTCATGGTGCATTATGGGATACCTGTGAATTCAACAGCAACTTTTCAAAGACATTTAAAAAAACACTGCTATAATATTCTTCATGAAATGATAGCTAAATCTTTCAGGAGACAATTGAGAGGGTAGCCTTTAAACCTGTAAACCACGTATACGGATATAATGTGATAATGTGCTTGATCATTTCAATTACAAGACAGACAAAAACTGACCATGTGGTCTTCTTACCAGCGTTAAATGTATAACTGTGAAATATAAAGAATAGTTCCCCAAAAATTACAATTGTAAATACTCACTTTTGTGTATGCATTCAATTTTAAAAGTGGACATTTCTAAAGATTCCTTATACAGTTCCTGCCATACAGTAACAGTTTATAGTGATTTTACGACAGCACTATGAAAGCCCAATAACGAAGTCCATAAGTCATTAAGTCATTTCCTCACACAAAGCCTGTCGAGAGGCCTCAGAAGGATAGGAATACAGTAGTATATAGTCTACAGTAGTATATAGTCTACAGTAGTATATAGTCTACAATAGTCATATGGTGTTTTTCGGAGTTTGACAGATGTGACAGATCTCTATGAAGTGCTGTTGTATGGCATGATTTGCACTTTTTGTTTTCCTATGAACAGGGAAACAACATATATGATTTTATAAACCATCTGAATGGCTTACTTATATTGTAGCTTTCTCTGCATATTAAACTGGGATAGGAGAAAGTATTTCAACATAAAAAAAATGACATCACCCTTTAAATGTCAAACCAGGCCAAAGCAAAAGATTCCAGGCTTGGAAACCCCAGATAACCTTTTCCTTGCTGATAGCTGCTCCAGTCTGGGATGCAGTTTCAGTTTTCACAGTCTTCTCCAGTGTGTACCTATCACAGCCTTGACATCTCACACACTGTTCATTTATTAATGGGCATAATGCTTCAGCTGCCACTTATCTGCTCCAAATTATGCATGCATGCTAAAATCATTGTATGTGTCTAGAGAGAGAAATAAAGAAGAGAGAGAGAGAAAGAGGGGTAGACAGAATATAAGAGAGAGAGAGAGAGAGAGACGCAATGCTGTGTAAAAAATCCTTTTCTCCATTACAATGGCACATTGGGGTTATGCATGATTTTGCATAACAGTCCTCCATTTGCTAGCGATGTCCATAAGCTCCAATTTATTCTGCCAGTTGTTTTTTGCATGTTGCTTGTTTTTAAAGAATATTCGAAGCATTATAACAAGACTGGCTTCGCTCCACAGGCAACATGTTGTGTAGTCTCTTGTCTGTCTGCCCGCCGGGCATCAATGCTGGTGTCATTTACACAGCTATGCATGATAATACTCTTTTGTCATGCTTTGTGTGTAATTGCTTGTGACGTTCCTACTTGTGCTTCATAGTGGGGTAGTGAAAGTACTTGCCATGCCATGGGTTGATCATATTACTAAAACCATCTTTACATTGCTTACTTATGCTTTTGCTTATTGGCCATGCACTGCTGCACCCATCACTTGGGATCAATCTACCATTTGTGCTAAAAAACATTTGAAAATACACAGTATGTATTTAAGAAGAGTGTTAAAGCTGATTTTTGTTAGTATATAATATGTTCTGCTTGCTTATATATACTTGCCAATTTGCTGGACCTTCAGGTATATAATCCAATCTCATTCTCTCTGATTGGCCCTGAAGCTGAAGTGATTTTCCAACGTGGGCGGATGGGAAAATTGATATATGTAATTTCTCTGACTCATTTAACTCATTTAAATCCAGTTTTAGCTTAGAATGCATAACGACTGAATGATGTCAGCATTGCACATACTTAATAAAAGACTGCGACAGTAAAGAGATATTTCTACAGATGAGACTTCCTGTTTACACATACTGGTGCTGTATAAACCTGACTTACTAAATAAATGACTTATCAGGCTTTGGCTATGTTGTTAAAAATCAATTGCTGGGGTTTAAAAGGAAACAGGAGGAATATATTTGGTTCACTTTATTATTTAGAAAAGTATGGTCAGGATATAAAGTTTAATAAACTCTTTTGAGACACTAGTTCACAACAAATAAAGTGCATGGTGGTCTAGGTTGATTAATCAGAGAATCAGAAAAACAGTGAAGATCAGATTCTATTATTGTCATAATTCAATTACTCCTTATATAGTGACATGTAAGTGACCTTGGAGGTCATTTTATTCTGAGGACGTAGATGCGATTGGAGGAAATGAATTAGGACATGCAGAATCATTAATTAAGCAGATTAGGATCATGGAAGTGTTCGTTTACTGTAAAAAGATGATCTATTATTAGCTCATTAAAGATATATGAAAGATGTATCACTTAATTACATTAGATTTATGTGTTTTGCCATATTTAAAAAAGTTACACAGCTCCATAAATACCATCTGCATATATTAAAGATTTCAGTCTTCACATTCAGTAAAAGCTAAATGTGAAGAGTTTTGAAAATTCAATCCTAATCATGTAAATATGTATGTCAATAAACATGTCTCTACAGAACGATAGAGAAAAGAACACAGAAAAAAACTAGAGAAACTTTGTTTACTGTTCACTGCTGACAAGCATGCTGAAAAAAAAACGATTACCTAAGGTGTTTAATTTTCTGCCATTTTAATGGCAACAGACACCTCGTCTGAGATTAAATGTGGACTGCGCTTTTCTAATCTGTCTGGGCAACATGCCTTTAAATTTGATTTGTGCTATCAATGCAGACTGTGAAATCATGCGGCTGCACATCATAGTGTGACTGGATTTGGCCTGCATGTTTATGTTAGGCAGGTGTATGTCCTTTGTCTTCAGGAAGGTGACTTTTTAAAGCACTCTTTCCAAAGCCAAGCAATTTCAATTCAATTTAACTACTAAAATAACAAGAGACAGATGATATAAAGTAAAATACCTATAACTATTTTATCTTATATTAAATGATACTGATCTTTACAATCAACAAAAAAAAAAACAAGAAATTTAAAAAATCCCCCCCTAAAAAAACATGTAAATTCCAGAACAAATTCCAAGAATACGTATGTTATATAATCTGCACATATTTGGCATATGTTTATTCCTCAGGTCAAAATCCTTAATCTGAAAGTTTATGTTTAAATGTTTTGTAGATATAGATCAAATATAGATCATGAATTCACACACATACAAATGTCTGAAGTAGAGCATATAGTGAAGGATTAGCAGCCAGTAGGTGGTCAGCATACATGGGAACTCGTTAAAGCAGCCAATAGGTGTGCAGCATACATGGAAATTGGTTAAAGCAGCCAATAGGTGTGCAGCATACATGGAAATTGGTTAAAGCAGCCAATAGGTGTGCAGCATACATGGGAACTCGTTAAAGCAGCCAATAGGCATCCAGCATACATGGGAACTCGTTAAGGGAGCCAATAGGTATGCAGCATACATGGGAATTCCTAAAAGGAGCCCACAGGTATGCAGCATACATGGGAACTTGTTCAATACTGTGTAAACAGCATTCCAGTTGTCAGCTGATCGAAGGAATGCCCAGTGTGTCATCAGGGCAAAGGATGCCTCCTTTTAAAATGCTACTGGATAATTCCATTTGGTCCTTTCCCAACCACTTTACATTTCAATATTATTTTAAAATATGTTCAATAGTAACAATCCAGAATAAGTCCAAGCTTTTAACTAGTACTACATTTGGAATGTGGTTAGTTTAATGCCATTGTATCAGCCTCTGACAGTATCAAGCAACAGAAAAATCTGCTTCTTCATATGGTTGATGATGGTTATATTCAGGAAGCGTGTTGTTACTGGGGTTTGGAACTGTCTCTGTTAGAAGCCACTGTGGGTCCTCATTTTTCTGTTCTCTCTTGGTCGCTCTGTTTTTTTTGTAGGTAGGTCAAAAAAGAGATCCACTCTGTCAGCTCATTGCTCACACTGATGAAATCTCTTGTTAGTGGAACCCTCTCTTCTTTCTCATTAGAGCGAGCAGAGCTGGAGATAGCGGGCCAGGGGATGAGTGACCAGATTGAACCCTGTCATGTCCAAGTGGGCTGGATCATTCTAGAGATGGGTTCTCATTACTTAAGGTCGGGGTCCATAGACACCCTTAGCACTAGGACAGAGGGAAAGCACACAACAACGTCTTAGCTGGCAGTCTACGTGCCACAGGGCACCAAGAGCTTGGCATGCTGGGTAACCGCTACAGCCTTAAAAAGTTACTGAATAAATCAATTTGTACGTTTGGAAATATTGATCTGGGAATGTTTTAAAATCAATCAAACTAAACTGATGCACTATTTTTTTCTAAACAGTATTTTTCTACAATTGTTTTCTAAAAGTATTTGTCCACTGGGTCAATATAACCATCTAATATGACACACTGGACTTCGACTATTTTACAACAATTACATGTTCTCATAAGGCGCATTTATTTTGTACTTTGAATAATGTCTGCATTTTAATGTGTGTCTAAGTGGAATTTGATTTCATTAAATCTTTATTTGTTCGTCCAGTCCAGATTGTGTTTTGTCTACCCAACACATATGATGGATTACAAGTGAACAATCAACAGTTTAAACACCAGCGTAAATGTAAATTTTGATAAACTACTTCTCATTTTTACCTGCTGTTTTTTATTTTACAGAACAGTGTAATAAAGAAAGACTGGAGTATAAACACCTCTTTGCATCTCTGTGGTAGCTTGCTTTAAGCATAAACATAAAGCATGTGGTTGTAGCGTAATTGTGTGTCCCTAGTAATTGTTAAGTGAATTTATGAAGGGAAATAAAATGAAAACATGACTCAGAAATTAAACAAAACAAATGAAAATATGACTCAGAAATAAAATATATGAAAATACATGAAAACGGTGCTTATATTACATTCAAAACATACATTATATTTAGTCAAACTATGATCATTAGAAATAGTGATAGGAATTATTCAGTTGCTTTTTAACATGTCTGTACCACCCATACCCAAATCCACACTCATAAATAATAATCAAGATAGTAAATAGGATATTTACTTATTTTAAACACACCATTTTATTTGCATAAATTGTTAGGGAAATCATCATAATATATATATTTTCAAAGCATATCATATACGCCCTTCAAAGGAGGAAGTGAATGGTTTACTCAGACCATCTGTATTGCTCACAAAAGCATATGCAAACAACTGAAATAAAGCCATAGTTATGATTCATTTCATATCAGACCATGAGAAGATAATTGTTCTCCCTACCATCTCCAGAAATGCTTGGAATTATGCAATTTATCTAATTATGTTGCGGTTTGTACATTAATAATTTCATCATTATGTTGATTTGTCAACATCTATATGAACTAATTAGCAGAAAATATAATAATTGTATTAACTGGCCAGCTGTTGGGGACGTGTAATTTCATTTAGACTCACACTCTCAAAGTGGCTGTATTCGGGACAGATGGAATTCTGGGTTGTTTAAGCGCTTGCCACTCAATGTGCGCATTTTACGGAGTCCATTAGTCATAGTTCTTTCGTTTTCTGGGGCGTTGCAGGTGGAGAAAAACAAAGTAATGTGTCTAGAGACAAATCAATCCCTCCTGTTTATAAAAGTTTCTAATCAAACTGGAAAATGGCCTTATATCGCTCAGATTCCGACTGCTGTTGTCACTGTTGTCCTTGCTCATGCAACAACAGGCGGCTGAGTCCTTCTCAGCCCAACTGTCGAGCCTTTCAGAAATTTAATTAATCAGCCTCCTGTCCTGTCTTTCAAAACGCAGCGTGCTCTCGCTGGGTGCTTTTATACCTCACTCTCCTAGCTACACACCTCTCAGTCTCAACGTTCATCTTATATGAAGCTGCTCTTGACGATCTGGGGGAGATTGTTGTGTTGTGTTGGAAAACAATGTTTATGGGAGGGAGGTGGGGTTATTTGCCTGAAGTGACCCCCATCAACAGAAGCTATCATCAGGGGCTTGGTCAGTACTTATACTGAGTACACGTTCAAGAGCTAACATACTGACACACATAGACTTACTATGAGGATGTCTTTCGTTTATAATACCCACATTAGAAATACCACAGAGCTGAAATGAATTATGGCAGAACCCTCAACAGGTTGACAGTGCAAAGATTCTGTCATTATCAACAGCTTAGCAACCGCTATCTGAAATTATGCTATACTGAAACAGTGGGGTGCCTGAAACGATGCTAAAACAGAACAGCAGGGGATCTGACACCGACTTTACTGATGCAGCAGGGTGCTTCAAACTAGACTACACTATAAAGACAGTCTTAAGTCATATATACGGGTATATACAGTATATACAGTACAATGTGTGTGTATATACACATACACATGCACATGCACATGCACATGCACATGCACATGCACATGCACATGCACATGCACATACAAAAACAGATATTGTTATGTTAGATATTGTATTGATTTATGTATCCTATGTATATTTAATTACCATTAACATTATTGGTGAAAGTGAAACAATAATGACGACAGCTCAGCTTGCTACCTGTTGGAAACTTTTTTTAATTAAACTGCAGCATCAAGTAATGAAGGACCGATAGGGATTTTCTTAATTAACATTAAAAAGATTCTTCTTTATTTAGGCGTCCCTGAACAATGTAATTTTATTTCACTCTCAACACAGACTACTGTGTATGCGTTGCATTTATATTTTAACTCTGCAGTCTGATATTATTTGTGGTGCTTGCCAAGCTAAATAATAAAAAAAAATGTAACCACAAATCACCATTTCTGTGCTAACACACTTATATGCAGCATTGAAGAAACTGCAGTAAGCACCTCTTTTTTGGTTTGATTATTGATTGGCTGAAACAAACTGAAAGGGCACCCGGTCGTTTTAAAGCAATGTTATGAAATAAATGTTTAAATTTTTATATAAAAGTATAATAAAAGACTAAAAGATAAAGACTGACGGACAAGGGCAAAAATCAAAGCATTGTGTATCTACTATTTTGGGCTCTCTGTGGCCCAGTGCATCTACCATAATTCATTGGGGTTGCACAGGATACAGGCATATGTATGTTCTCATTAAGGTCTTTATGTTCTCAGCCACAGGGCATTAGCTCCAAGCTAATACATTTGGCAGCTAATGAGCTGCAGCGAGTGGCTATTCCTCTCCCTTACACACTGCTCTTTGCTCCGTCCAAAGAAAAGCAGCATAATATCCCTGCTAATGAATCAATCAACACTCGCAGATAAATCACTGCTAACATAATGCTGAGGCTTGCTTGTCACTAAGATGAATCCTTTTATTTTGGAGGTAGAAGTTCAGGCGGAGAGTAGACTGTTCCATGCCCATGCAAGAAGTAATGATCATGGACAGAAATGTGATATTGGTGTGGTGAAACAGAACTGTAATACACTGCACGCTCCAGCGGCTCATTTTTAAATCGCTGTGGCATGGCAGAACAAATGCATTTCAGAGGGACTGGAAGATATCGAGGGGTAAAATTCAATAATAAAGTTGTGTTACACAGGCCCTAAGACCATAAAGAGTATAAGACTGCTTCTGCATTACTTGCGCATTATTCTGCATTTAGCTCACAGCACACAGTTCTGAGTATGTGGAAATAATCAACAAGCCACATTATACTTTTTGCTGACACTCTTGGGTGCTTTAATAAGCATTTAAGTGAGTCATAATGTGCTGCCATTGTATTGAATCCACCTGAATATTCATTAGATTATCTCTTTTTCTTTATTCTAAAGAAAGTCATTCATGTAGGCTAGTTTACAGTAACAATTCTGGTACTATGTTGGATCACTACTTGAGGACCAATGTAAAATCTGAAGCAGAACCAGTTGAGAACCACAGTTTTAAGGTACCCTTGAAATATCCTAAGGTTTTTACCGTTAATTTCAAGTTGTCAAGATATCTGTTTTTTCATTTAAACTATTTTTATGTTTGTTTTTTATACACTTGGTTTGTTGCCACCAAAACATTGTATGTGAAATTATGTTTTTTTGGCAGCAAAAATGAATGAATTTCCAATTTCTGTGATTGCTGGAGGGCTTTGCAGCTGAAGTTTTGCTAAACTGTGAAAATAATTAATGGGGGCAAAGGCTGATCATGCAAAAAGGTTGATTTGCATGCCTGCAGTAGAATATCTTGTTAAATAGTTCATACACAAAACTGTAAAAAAAAAAGAAACAAAAAATTTAAAAGTAACCCAAATAAAGTATCAATATAATTCATGTTACTACATACAGTACATAACAATAGGCTTTGTATTGTTTCACAATTTTGTTTCATGTGGAAGCCAATCGTTTGTACAGCCTGTCAGTGCACTCCTGGAAAAAAATTCCAATACATAACTAACTAACCATATATTTTCCAGCATCTGAAACCAGTATCAAATCTGCTAAACACCTCCTCTTTCTCTTAACCCCTCCATGCACCCACATTAAAACATTAATTTAAAAACTTAATTATTTTTGCATGAAGAACAAAGTTCACAAATGAGCAGTTAAACGAGTGGTGGTGCAGCCTGCCACCCTCTCCTTATGACTTCATCAGATAATTAATTAAAAACAAATGAGATACTCCTTTGACTTAACTGCTGTGGAAACATGACTGGGATATCGAAGGCATCCTTTAATGACCTGGGACAGGACGATAATTAAAAATCTGTCAGGGTGCAATACATTATCAGCTCTGTGTGTAAATGGGTGTGCGTGTTTGTGTGTGTCTACCCACAGATGTATCTCTTGACCCCTACATAAGTTGATATGCGGGTTTGGCTTCCACAGGGGTCAGAGGTCTCCGATTAATTATGGCCCTAAACGTTCTTAATTTTCAATTATGATGCCACAGGAGAGCCCATCTCAGGAAAGGACATGTGGAGGACGGGTTTGCTGAAAGAAAGCTCCTAACTCTCTCTCTTTTACATACGTTGTTACCTGCTTCATATGCAGAGTGATAATTAAGGCCCTGTGAAATGCACATTTTAAAAGCAATCTGATTAGAAATATTCCTGTCACATAGAGTAATTGTGAGTAGGTCTATAATGACTACTGATCACCAAAGTAGTCATTCCTGCCACCCACTCACAATCACTACCAATGAGTAACTGGTTAATGGTGGTCTTACAGTGAGAATAGGAACATTAACATGTTAACCTACACTAGTTCAATGGTTGCCTTAATTAAAAAGTAACAGTAATAATCTACTGATGCTTCAAAAAGTATTTATATATATATATATATATACTGTACATATATACTGTCTTGACATCTGTGAATGATGCTTAACACCTCAGAAGTGCCAATCCTGAACATCCCTTGAAAGCAGCATGTAAATCATGATGTGTCACACTCTTTTGAAAAGCAGCAGCTATTGACCTTCACACACCAGGTATTGAGCTCTTCTTGTGCATATGTAATGAAATTATGTAAATAGTGTATTCTTGTCCACATGAATGTTCACAGGGGGATGCTGGAGGCCTGTTGGGCACTTTTCCATCAGGCAGTTTGGAGCTGCTGAGTCCATGCAGCAGGACTTTCACTGACTGACTACCATCCTTTAAATTGGTCTTACTTACCTTACTTTTCCTCTGATTTTCCTTACCACACACTCCAGGTTCAAGCCAGTGCGGAGCGGTCCATCGGCTCCCAGTCATTTCCTCTTCTCCATGGGATATATTGCTCTAAATTGGCCACCTTACAATTTCAACCTTGTTATCTCTGTCAGAACTCTATATTAACAATAGCATTTTTTTTCCTTTTTGACTTCAGGTAAAACGTAACCCAAATGTTTGTAGCTAGGCAGCTATAAAATGTTGACTTTAACTCATGCTATATGCACAACACATCACATGCTATTGAAGGAAGTGGTCTTGCCAAAATCAGTGTTTGTCATATGTCTTAAGACAGGGCCATAATTAAAACTCTTGTTATGGAAAAGTGTTATACAAATGAGTGGAGCAGAGGCAGAGAGAGCAAATGTGTAGCAATGATATGTTGCAATGAAGATTTTCATTTTCCCTATACTGTGTAATCTGTATTTATATAAGACTTTCCTCATTTACCTACACAAACACCTGCCAGAGGAGGAACAAAGGTGAGAGATGGAACGAGAGAGACTGAGGGAAAGAAAGAAGGGATAAATATTTCTCTCTGTCCCCCTCTCCTTTTCAGCCTATCACTCGTGTGGAAGATATGACACTGATCAGTGCCACAATGACACTTCTGTGTGTCGCTCCAGTGCTGCTTGTCATGATAATCCTGCCAAACATGCTGAAAAGCAGGCAGGCAGTGGAATGATGTCACGCCACACTATGAACATTAAAGGGCTGCTAGTTAAAGCTACAGTGTGAAATTTCTATGCCACTATCAACACCTAACAGGATAATGCACAATAATGATAATTTCCATAAGTTTTCTGCACAAACAGCCCCAAAAACTCATGTCATTAAGCCGAGCCAAAAGTTGACTAAGCAGACCATCTTTTGCCTAAATAGTCAAATTCTCTCATCATTCGCTCACCCTCACTTTGTTCCAAACTTGTATGACTTTCTTTCTTCTGCGGAACACAAATCAAGATATTTTGAAGAATATCTGATGGGTGATTTAAAGAAATGCCATGGGGCTATAGAGTTCACACACTTTTGAAGTCAGCCTATAAATGGCTTAGTTTTAGTTGTACATAAAAGTGGTATAGGAGAAAGTATTTTATTTTGAACGTTCCTCTTTAAATTGATGCTTTCATGCAAACCCTAATTCTGTTGATTTAGTCTGTCAAACTAAAATATGTTCCAACACTTATAATGTTTTTCTTGGAACAAATGCTGTTGAAACTGTTATATCTTAATGGCTGGCAAAAATGGCTGGCAGCCTTCAAAGTGTACTGGTGTGGAGTAATACATGTCACAGATCAGCATAATTTTAGCTGATAATCAGTTGTGTTCACACAGATTTCATAACCCATCCTGATACTTCTAACATATGGGATTAGGACTGACTTTTAATTAGCTGGTTTTGTAATTTATGGACCCCATGAAGGCTGTTACAAGTACCTCTTTATTGAGACTTTTATGTTGTTTATGTAAAAAAGAACACAAATAAATTGGCGCCATTCCCTAAGGCAAGTGACCGCTGCTTCATTGCTATTCATTTCTGCCCATCTGTTTCCTACTTTCATTGTTTTAGCCGTTTCAAAAAGCTTACAACAAGCATTTGCAGTTATTTCAGCACTGTGAATATTTATACCTCCCTAGATCTTTCAGTAGTGCTGCTTTTGTGACAAATGTTTTCTGCTTTTTGTGACAAAAAAAAACACACCTTAAAAAACCTTTCTTCCCAGCTAAAGGGGACATTCTCAGAATGTTGGTTATTATTCTTTAAAAGTTTTCTAAAAGTTTAAAATAAACGTTCCTGCAGTACTGACATCAGAATGTTTTAAACATTATATATATCATTAAAATGTTTTATTATTCTTAAGTTGTTAGTGAAACATCTTAAAAATGTTACAGAATTGAATAGCTCTTATAACCTAAAACTTTAATACAACGTCTAAAAAAAACCTGGACATTTTGCACATTCCTATAACATTCAAAATAACGTTTTAAATGTTTTGCTACTTAATGGAAATGTTAGAGAAATGTCCTTACAACCGAAAATAGTTAGCTGGGCTTGCCTGTTTTTCTCTTTGCAAGAATAGAAAGGAAATCGCCTTGCTGAAAAACAGCAGAATCTATGTAGAAGGTGTTGTAAATATTTCAGAGACCTCCTAGCTGACATGGCCACTGGAAAACTGTTGTTTTACCCTTCCCTTACTGAAGACTGGCTGTCTTGCATCAGGAAAAAGGACAACCAAAACCACTTTAATACCCAGATATGCGCAGCATTAAAATGAATAGCCCAGTTACTGTCTCATAACAGAAGTATTATTATAAAATCGTAAAACAGTGTTTCCTAGGCACTGCATTGTTTATTGTGACCTTGATGTTGCAGTTTATGTGACAACATCCTTATTGGCCTTACAACAACAATCCTTACAGCCAATCAAATTTTAGGGTTAGGTTTCATGCAAATGTTTGGGTAAGGCTTAATACTGTGTTACAACTTCATTTCTTTGACATGATTGTACTTCCAGGATCAACAAAGAATGTTGACCCATGCAGAAACATGCTACACTCAGCAAAATCAGGACATAATTACCTACACGCTGACAGATAATCTTTAATCTCCTTAATCTCAAAAAGAAATTGTGCTTGGAAAAACACAGTTTAAGAGATTTGGAACTTTGTATCCGAGTTCACGTTATCCTTGAGTGCGATATATATCAACATATTTGGACATGGTCTAAGATTTTCTATTGCAGCAGCACCATAAAAATAATAGGAAGCTAAACTGATTCAAAACTGTAAGCTTGATCCTTTATCTACCTTCACTGTGTTCTCAAGCCTCACACTAATGTAAATAACTTGATTTTATCCCCAGCCCATCAGGGAGGTGAACATTTTAGTCCATCTTCAACAGTTTCGTTCATCTCAAGTGGGTCACAGCTGACAACATGCTGTTGTTATTCCCTCTCTGAATAGCTCAGCTGATAAAGCATGGTGCTAACAACACCAAGGGCATGGGTTCAAACCCAGAGATCAAATGTAAACTTTGAATTCACTGTAAGCCACTTCAGATAGAAGCACCTGCAAGGTGAATGGATGTAAATGTGTCCAGCTGTCTCACAGCAAAGTGATTATTTACAATCCTCCTGTTTAGAGAAGACCCGATAGACCCTCCCCTGTCCATCCAGTAATAATAATTCTGTGTCCTTTGGATCCTAGTCCTACATCTGAAAGTCAATACAGAAGCCACTTTCTGGGAGTACATAGAGAAAGCGACTCCATGTCCTGAATTAATTCCCAGTAAACAGTCTGTCCATAGCAACTCAGTATTGACATAAAACAGGGGTGGTATCTAAGAATGCAAAGCGTGTGCTGAGCTCCCCGTTCTCCGGCTCTCCCATATGCGCTTCCCGGCGTGCACCAAAATTCCCTTTTTCAAGGCTATTGTTTTTATCTCACGCCTGGCATTTCTTGTGCCATGATTGATGCATGATGCTCCCAGCCAAGTGTTCATTGTTTTTAAGACCACATACCTGAGTTTATGAATGTTGCATAAGATGCGTGGAAGCTAAATATGAAATTCATAAAGAAAGAACCGCCGGCAGTCAGAATGGGGGCCGGACAATCCTCTATTTGTGAGGAAAGTCCAAAGGGATGATCTTTTTATTTTTCACCTCTTGAACCACAAGCCAAAAATTCCTTGGGAAAAGCTTTAACTATAATACAAACCAAACAAATCCATATTATTGATGTGACTGCCCCTCTCACTTTTGTTTATGGGGAGAAGCGACTAATTTACATAACATGTGCTGGGCTGTTTGCTGACAAACGTTAAAACAGCCTGGGACTGATGAGCGGGGAATTCTGGGACAACACGTCAGGCACTTGGAGGTGTCCCCACGTCCAGTGAATGTGAACAGGAGGAAATGAGGGACAGATGAACAGGAACATAAAAAATGGAGATGAAGAAAGAAATGAAAAGTGTTTGTGAGCACAAGCTCACTGGGAATCTTAATTAAGTCGAATCAAGAAACTTGTTACTTATAATCACAGGAAAAAATTCCCACAAATCAAGTGTTGCCTCACTTTCTCACTTTTTCTCTTTTCCCACCTAGCGCATTAATAATGATTCTCTAATATAGGCACAGACACACACACACAAATCAGCTACATCACGAATATTCTCACCTATGACACGGTAATGTTTACAGGAGTTCATGAGGAATCAATTTCCCTTCATCTGTTAAGATAAAAGACCGGTAAGAGCTCAAAACTTCCTCCTCCGTTCACGAACAACAACAAGAAACAATTATTTAACTAAACTACATTTATGAATACATTTGAACACTTGAATACCTCACAGCCCACATTAATATGTCTACAAGCCTGTTTGGTGTGCAGAAACATGGCCCATCTGGTCACAGTGAATAGATGCTCTCAGTCCCAAACACTACAACAGCTAATGTAACTTTTTTTAAATAGATCTATGATGATTTCAGTCAACCCTTCCCACAGAATCACATTGACCTCAGACTGTTTTGTTAACCTGTCACATAATGCAGGCTTTGTAAAGAGGCCGTTAAGAAAGTATGCAGCACTGTATATGTGCAGTTCAGTATATGTATGTATGTATGTATATATATATATATATATATATATATATATATATATATATTACAGCAAACTGCAGCTTGTAAGTATGCGAGAAAAGTATTTACATTGAAGCTAAAGGACATAAAAAAGCTAAACAAATGACTGTGTTTTGGCACAAATCAAACGTTACTAACATTACAAGGGGACCACATGGAAATAAATAAATAATAAAAAATGTATGACATGTCCCCTTTAAGACTTCATTACAGAGAGCATATCAGGACAACTTCCTAGTCTCAGCTTAGTAATATACTGTAGGCGTCTTGAGTTGTGGGGAACTAAACTTCACTGGCTGCTTAATGGACATGAACAGGAGCCATGAGGGACATACATTGTCTGTGATATTTTTCCCAGACTGAGAGCTAAGTTAGCATCAGTGTTTAGCTGCTCTCCTCAGCTTGAGTGGAATCCTTACACAAAGCTGTCTCGTCTGTGTTCAGAACAATTCAGATGAGACGAGACAAAAGCATTGAGAGTGTACGAGTAGGCCGAGAACATTCTGCTCTGCATTTATATCCATAATTCTCTTGTGTAAAACTCTGCTAGCAGGCTGTACACGTTGGCTTGTAAGATAGCATTCAGAGGTATAATAGCTGGTCAAAGACTTTATTTTCTGTGCACAAAAAAACATATTTCTAAAGATTTTGGGTAGATGTTGGCGTGGCGTACTGTATGTCCAATCATCACTAATGAGATCTCTTTAAAATCTCATTAAATTTAAAATCTAAATTGCTTTTCCTACACAGAAATGAGACTAAGTTGAGACTAAACTGAGATTTTTGTATATTTCTCTGACTTCAAAAATAAAATTAGATGAGCAATACTATCCATAGATTATATAGCTTCACACTGTCACAGTGTGTCAACATTGTCTCATTTTTGTCTATTTGCATTTCTCCTAATCAATTTAAGGATTCCGATTATAAAGCTATACACAAACAGGAACAAAAATGAAACGGGAAAACTCCATTTAATGTTCTGACCTATAAAAAAAGCAACTTCTGAGCAATTATTGTTTTCTCTGGAATCACTTTGTAATGTATTTGTACCACATCAGACTAAGGGGAAATTAAGGCCATGAGAAAATTACTCTTGATCTTATGATTCTTATTAAAACAAACAACCTCATGCAAAATGCATCAGGCCTGTTTAAGTACATTGCCAGACAGTCTGTATAATACATGAACTCATGGATAAAACGCATCACTTTCAGTAGTACAGTGCTTGCATATATCCCACGTGACAAATAAAATTAATTGAGAGATAGAGAGGAAGCGGGTTGCCACCAAAATTAGAACTACTTTTACAAATATGTCTTTCTCGGGTGTGACATCAGCATGGGGGTGATGACATTAACTGTCATAATGTAAGCAAATTAAAAATATTGTGAGAAAGAACAATGTAAATAAGGTGTCATGTAAATAAGAGTCATAACTGAGGGTGCGATTATTGTTGCTGACAAAGTGTTTCATTAGTGTATAATGACTTTTAGGGCTGTTAAATTTTTGTCTTTTTCACACAGATATACCATAAGACTTATCTAAATATATATATTTATAAATATTTTCATTTTGTGCAAACTGTCTTCTTTTATGTCTACACACAAACTCTACCAACCCATCACAGCAGATTAAGCACACTTGCATGTAAAACCAGGGTAGAAACATGTACAACTATAAACATATACAACCCCATTTCCTGTCGTCTAAAGTTTCCTCAGAGATGAGTGCACCATCCTAATTTTCTTAGGGACAGTATGTGTATGTGTAAGCTTTGGAAAAACCTCACAGATCTTTGTTGGGACAAGGTGAACCTACGTGAACCAAAATCCTCAGTGCCTTTTGATAGACCTCATCAGCTGACCTTCAAGGCCTTGTATTATGGTGTGGTGACTCCAAACCTGCCCTGGTTTGTGAGCGTGTCTGAATCATTGTGGCATCGAGCCACCGCTCGCTGGAGGACAAGGAGCAATTTTTCAGCAGTTCTGAACACCCTGTCTCTCTGCCTGCTGTCGGGGTCCCAAAAGGTCACCATGGCTGTATAGACATTGTGCTTTGGACCGGCCACTGTGAATTGACTTTGATTCAGTTGGCCTGTAACGAACAAAAGACGGAACTGGGGTGTCCAACTCTAAAGCCTTTCTCTTTGTTCCAACATATGGAGTGAAAATTAAACCATTTCTTTCTTGGGTGTGCAATAAAAAACATTGCTCTGTTTGAGCATTATTAATGACAGGAACATGCAGATAAGTTATTATGAGCATGCACCTAGTTCATTGAGATTTAACAGCATAAAGTGGCAAGCCTCAGCATATGAAAATGGGCCTCTGTTAAGAATTGATGCTCAGAACTATATTCAAATGACATCTATACTTCATAATAAATGATTCCCTGTTTTTGACTACTAAAAAATTCCTGCATTCGCCCTGGGGATGTATAAAAAATGATACTCAAAATGTCACTCCATAACAACAAATGAATCAAACTCACAATTCTAACACTCACAAAATTCCACTAAAAATCAATTTCCCCTCTCTCCTTGTTTTCTTTATTTTGCGAAAAGCAAATCTTTTTTAGTAAATACAGACAATGTGCCTGTCACTTCAAACTAATTCATACAAAAATAGAGGGATGCTTACAATGCTCTGTCATCTTTAGAAAAGGGCAACAATAAAGATTCATACTAATGAAACTAACAGGAGACATACTGTACAGTCGATTATTTTTTCCTAGGTGCCTGAAATCCTAAATTGCTAAGTGGCACATTCTGGATTCAGAAAATGTGTTATAGTGGCTCCAAGTATAGTACTGTATGTGTGTAGAGTGAGAGGAGACAGCCAGAGGCATAGTAAATCAGGGTACAATCGCTCTCAACATCAGCTAAGCACTCCTAAGGCTAGTACTGTCTTCACTTTGCCTCAGGGGAATTAATTTAGAGGTAAAATTTAAGCTCTGAGGGCTAGAAAAGGACACAGATGACTGACTGACACGGTAGAGTGCTATTTGTAAGAATACAGCCTGTGGAAACAATGGATATCACATACAAAACATAAAAGAACAATGCAAATCTAGAATCTGCACAGCTGTTAATAGACGCAGAAGCTCAGAACTCCCCCACGCTCACATCCCGACTGGGTGCGCGAATGCTCACAGGCAAACGCGCTGCTTGTAAACTGTCAAGGCGAAACATTTTCCCCTCCTCCTGAGGGGCAGACTGTTCTGCACAGATCGTATTAACTCGTCGTATTGCCTGGCCTCTGATGCTACATGTCCTTCAAAGCCTTGTAGACCCTGTACAGCCCACACAAGCGACAACAGCACTTAACGTTAGAAATGGACACTTTAACTGGCAATTTGAATATATACTGAAATCAGGGATTTTTAGAGGGCGCTTAACCTTAAAATGATCGCTGACATTAGTAAATCAAAATAGTTGTTAAATGAGCTGTTAAAGGTTTTAATTGTTTCATATGATAATGTTTTTTTTCAATTTGAGCAACCCTGTTATCAAAATGTAGAACATGTCTAAATACAGTTTAAAACCCAGGTTTGTAATTTTAGTAATAGTAACTAACCGCCCACCCAGTAATAAGTATTTACCTACATACAAATATTAAATAAACATCATAATTAAGTTTAAAAAGTATATCATGTTTTAGATAAATGCCAGAACAGGTAACAGGGTTGAACAGGTAACAAATCTCTGAAAATATGACAGACAAACTGTTTTTACAGCACAAAAACATGGTATCTGTGTTTCAACACTGGTTAACACTGGTAGATGTTTCCAGCTCTTTAGCTGTCCACTTTTGATAAGGTAAAACAACAAAAATACAATACAGAACTACATCAATATAACTCAGAGGACTCAGAGTTTAATCATCATCCTAAGCCTCCAACCACTCAGACTAATTTATCACACAGCCTAATCACATTGTCCAGGTTACATAAAGCTCAAAACAATACATTCTAATTTAACTATATTGGTCTTCCACTATTGTGACACACACTCTTCATACCCAGCTCTGACATTCTGAATGATGTGAAAGTATAAATATGAGCTCATTAAACTATAATGATGCTCATCCCGCATTTCCTGCTGAATTGGAACAGAAAAGGAAGTGCATTTGCTAAATTAAACAAAAAAGCTTCAAGTTTTTCTTCTATGTATCTGGAATGCATCCAAGCTCTTTGGACCTGTTTGAAAAAGGTGTATTATGTTTTGTATCATTCTGGTTTGGCATGCCAATATGGTCATAAAAACACAGGGGGATAGGGCATTCGGGGAGATGGACGACACATCATTTTCCTAATAACCAATCAGTTCAATTCTTTCCATTGTGTTTAGCCATAAGAGAAACAAACTAATTTCTCCTCTAACCACAAACAGACACTGTTGACAAAAGGTTCAAAAGACTCAATTAACCCCCAAAAAGAGAGACATTCTATAGAGATGGGAGAGGAGAAAAGGAAAAATAAGCCCTGCAGATGACGACAGTAAATTGAGCTTTGTTGATGCTCTTGTTTTTAAGAGATGCTATTCAGGGCAGAAGATGGAAGAACATACATCACTAAGGACGTAATTAATGGGTTTTGATGAAGTATTCAAAAAGCTTTTGTGAGGTTACGACCCTTGAGGCTTTTGTGAGGTTACGACCCTTTTAGATTCACATAAAACAAACCGTAAGCAACTAGATCATATTCCAGTCTTCTGTCACATGCACACTCGGCCATTCATACCTTGTGAATACAATAAATTAAGCTGTCAGGTCAAAATGATCCAAAGAAAACTGCTTTTTACTTCGTCAGCAACTTACCTTTAAAGAATATTTGGCAATAAATACTAAATTCTGATCCTGCTCAATGTCTTTCTAAGGCTTAACATTTAGTGGCTCTACAGTAAAAAAATAACTTTATATTCTGGCACAAAAACAAATTACTGTACTGTCAGATTCCATGTTACTGTTTAATTAGGGCACAAAGGATAATGTTGTGGGTTCTATGCAGGGAAACCAGCTAGACCAGCTAACATCATCACACTGGTTTTAGCTGTTTATTCAGTCAATACTTAATGCTTAAACTAAGTCATATGAACAAAATATTTACACATAATCTTTAACCTATGTAATTCAAACATAGAAATCTGTGTTTGGTCACAGGATTAAGGGTCAAGACATACATCAAGGCCTATGCTATCTTGAAACCACACAGGTTTCACATCAGGTTTCTGGCTTCTAAATAAAATATCAACCCTGGAGAAATGATGGTGTCCATCCAAGGAACGGCTGTTCTCCATGCTTCTCTTCACTCTCCACATTTTTATGCACAAGCACCCTCATAACTGCTGTGCCTGTATTTCTGATTGTAGAACAGCTTTCTATGGGGCACATCTAAACCAAAATGATGCCACTCTGAGTACCTTTTATTCACACTCTACAGATTGCTTGGAAAAGCATTTCAGTGTCAGCGTGCCGATAAAAGGTCTGGAACAGCTCCAAAAAAAAAAAAAAAATCTGGTGGACAATTGAAAGCTGATTTGAAGAGGGGAACAGAGGAACATGAGAAAAGGAGCATAGGGTAAGATATAGGGTATCAGTGGCTTTGCCTCCAAAATCAGTAAACACTGTTACAGATACTATTACAAAAACTATTTCAAAATGTTTTACCAAACTGAAACTAATATTCTGATTATTAAATTTCTTAAGTGGCTAGTTGAAAATGCTAATAATATCCTTCATTATTTTCCCTCACCTTGTAAGTCGCGTTGGATAGAAGTCTGTTCTTTTAAATGCCTAAAAGTAAATGTATATACAGCAAAACTCATTCACATCTCCCTGAGATGAGATATTTTACCCCTATTGTAACATGGGGCACAATGTAACATGCGGCACACTGATCAAAAGTGATCACTGGATCAATTCTTATTTTAATGGCCCTATGCGATGTACACTTTATTCTAATTTAAGGTAATAGGAGGTGAAACTAATACTTCCAATTATATTTCAAAATGTCTGCTTTCTTGCTAAGAGGACATCTTATAAAGTGGTACAACTTACACCAAGAAGGCTTTTTTTTACCTCCTATTCAATTTAAGAGAACCGTAAACAGCACTTGAAGGGTTAATCATCCTGTCATGTTTGAAGTAAGCAGCAGCACGATTCATTCTCTCTCTCAGCATTTGGAGTTTGTCAAAGCCAGTGATTGGACATTACAGAAGTGGGTGGCACAGGTCTGGCAGTCAGCCAGTGAGCAGACATCTGATCAATCGCGCTGTCCCATTACCCAGCATCCCCTGCTCTAGCACGGCCTGCTGAGAGCAGGTGTAGCCAGTTTGCTCGGAAAACGGGTCTAAGTATCCACCTCCAGGTCACCTTGAATGAAATGGACATAAAAAAAATGAACCATGTCTCACTGTATGTGCAGAAAGGCTGATGATTGGCCACTATAATTGTCTATCACATCTGTGGAAGGGGACAGTTCTAATTTACATGGGAAGTGACTTATGGGGCATGTGTGGGCCAGAGAACACAAATGGGGTTTCATGCACACATTTACTCTAAGCTAACCCCACTGTGGAATTACCAAAGGTAGCTGACCAACAATTCACCTGTGAGCATGAGCCAAACAACTGTCCGAATGGGTAGAGAAAGCCAGCCTATTTCAGCTTTGTGCATTGCAGCCTGCATTTATAGTCAATCGTGCTTATGTTTACCTGTAAAAGTGGACATGGTTTTCTAGTACAATGTAAAATATAAACATCCTGCAAGTTTCGAAATTAAAATAAAAGCTTAGTTTTAATAGACTAAGCTTTTGGACTAGTCTATTAATAGACAATCTTTTGGACCAGGAAGGAATAAAGTGTGCAAAGCTGCACACTTTATTTAAGAATCTGAAATTTTATCAGAAGGGTATAATATGAAAATATCAAAGAGTAAGTCTTCTGACAAATCTATTACAGGAATGTTTTAAGATATGTCTACACATAATTGTCTGAAAACATTGATCTTTGACTGATCATTTTCTTCATACTCCAAATTAGTAATTTTAAGAACCAGGAAAGACTGGTATGGACTACAAGTTTTCCAGAAACACGAGTAGACTTGTCTTGAGCATTAATATAAAAAATACATGTTAGCTCTTGGAAGAAATCTCAACAATTTTGGGTGGAACATTATTGGCCTGTCAATAAGAAGCCTCAACAGTGCACATGTGGTATAACTGAAGAGCGATGTAAATAAATGCATTCATGATGCTGCGGAACGCGAACATTATAAATGATATAAGACTCATTCATTGTGTACATGTGAGTGGGTGTGTATACAAGCACAAGCACACAGGTGGGAATTCCTGAATGCACCAGTGTCCATTCATTGCTCTGGCTGTTGGAGTGTGGCCTCCACTGCATACTAGCAGGTCCGTCTGTGAAATCATTGGCTGTTCAGGCTCCATCTGGCTTGTTAAAAGCTGAACGTTCTCTACAGGGAGAAAAAGATGGGAGCCCTGAAAGCACCCTGTACCTGTCCCCCATCAGCACCTTGGGATCCCATTCATTATCCCGTTTGGTATTAATGAAGCCATTAATGGTTCACATCCTGTTTTCTTTCAGTCCAACCCAACAATGAAGTTCAGCTCTGTGGTTCAAGGCCATTTCGGGACGTTTTGCTGCTCTGTTGAAATATTTATCCATCTGTATCTTAGGATGACAAGCAAGCTCAGTGTTTGTGTGTGTGTGTATCACCATAGCCTTTCAGAAACAGCTACACAGACTGTCTAATATACCCGTGGGCATCTTCTAATGATTTCCATAACCTTTTATTAAGGACACTGATGAATCATTGAAAACAATCCTTTTGAAGTCGTTTGCAATTTAGGAGCCTTAAAAAATGATACTCTGACACCTGTGGAGTGAAAATTGTAGCATATTAACTCATTTTTAATCTAATCAAATCTAACTACTTTGATCCTAGATCATACATTACAAAAATGCCATAGGTTTTTTACATACAAACATTTCAGGAATACACGTTGGAGATAATCAATATAAATAGGTATGAAAAGCAGCCGTTTCGGTGCATGCAGTGCTAAAGCAAGCACATTAGTTTACATACAACCCACAGTGACATAAATGTGGCCTGAAACCAGATTTATTTTTAAAAGCATTTTATTATGAACTTTTTCATTTCATGTCATTTTTCATCTTTCGGGACGCACCATGCCACCAACATCACACATCAAGCAGTTATGCAATTCAGATTTATATGCGAACAAATTTTTATATTTATATGTGAACAAATCCTGAGTCATCATCAGTCATAGAAATGACCTGTTAATGGTAGACATATGCCCTTGAGATTGACAGTTGAAAGCAACAACAGCACTGCAGCCTCTGTGATGCAACGACAGAATCTTAAATCTGAAGTTTGCTTCCTCATGCGGCAAGCCACGGTAGCATGAGATGCATGCCAACAGCCCGAGTGTTCCTGTATGACGGAATCAAACCCTTCAGATCAATTATAAATGCGCAGGCTGGCTGGCTGTCTGCAGCTGAGACGTGATTTGGCACCATAATCTCTTCCGCCGTGTCCAGATTCTGGCCTCACGCAGAATGTTGTCTCCTAAACAAGGAGAACGCCGCTATAATCTTGGGAGGATAAAAATTCCCCCATCAGCAACTGACATTTCCGCTCTTCAAATTGCATCATGCATGCAAATAAGCTGCCGGTACAGGGGGCGAGTCTGTGCAAATTCAAATTGTGTCCTTTAAAAGGGCACATCCACCATTAAAATACAGTTTTGCATCGGGCTGAATTGATACGGTTCCCTGTTATCAATAGCAAATCGATAACTGAGACAACAAACAACCTTGATAGATAGATAGATAGACAGACAGACAGACAGATGATATGGTGTGTGTGTGCATATACCTTATACATTCCTTCTATATATATAGTGTGTGCATATGTATAAACATGATAGTTGTTAGTAGTAACTACTGTACTTTGTTATACTTATAATTCAAGAGTTGCCCTTGCAAAGATCTGCCCTGAGGTCAGTGCTGTGCAACCCTAGCTCTGCACGTAATATTCAACCTGCCAATGCACGCTGCTCACTCAACCTCTCCTGAAATTTAGAGAAAATGAATCATTTTCTCTAAACTTGGCAAAAGCAGGTGGCTTTCTCCACTCCGCTCTGTGACTGACAGGATGAACATGAGCTCCGCTGAGAGATGGAAACTCAGATTCTGTGTGGTCAGCAGGAGTGAGGGATTAGAAGTGAAGTACTTGCTGAGGAGTGGAGGAGAGAAAATGGAGCACAGATGCCTTCCTTAAAGTTTACACTGAGTCTTTCCGATGACCTCTGATCATGCACAAAAAGTCATTGTGCCTCTGAAGTGTCACGATGTCTCCAGGAACTAGCAGAAAATGTGCAACTGCAGTGAACTGAAAAACAGCTCACTGTAAGAAGAACAAGACAGAACACGAATGAGGGACAAGCTGATGGAAAAAGGAATAATGACAGGAACCATGAGAGATAAAAGGAACCATGAGATAAAATATAGAGACTGGTGGATTCATTTTTAAGTATTCATACTTTTAACACTGATGTTGTGTACATCTGAATATCAAAACTTATGAACACCAAAATATCTGCTTTATAAAGTAGTAAATGCTTTAGTAACTTTATTAATTTAGAATTCAATTTTATGTGTACCATACTCTTTGAAGTGAAGAAAACATAAGACAGGAATATTTTTTCTTATTTTTTGTGTTAAGTCTTGTATCTTAACACAAGCAGAAAGGCTGAAAAGTGCAAGTGGCCAGCTCATTCCCAGCACATGCTGAAACAGAGAGAAATGTTTATATTATCAGGAGATATTTCACACCCAATAATGACAAAGCCAAATGTGACATTTAAATGGATTTGTGACTTTTGTGGTGGAAATCTAATTGCTATACATGATGGATTTCATATATAATGTTAAATTAAGGGATAACGTATTGTCAGCCAAGTAATAATTGCAAAATAAAGGATCACAATGTAAAGCAGAGGGGTCTTGAATGATCATAAAGAGGATTATTATGCAATAACATCAGGCTGACTGTACATTACCCCACTTATTACACAGCTACTTGCTAAATAAGTAAATAAATGGACATGAAAAATTGATTTGAGTTGAATATTGTTTTGTTATGTGAGAAGACACCCTAAAGAGCTACAAGAAATATGAAGCTAGCACAGCATATGAGACTGGTTGCCATGAACAACAGTCAATTATACAGTTTTATACAGGCCACAAAAAATTTGACTGTAGAATGCTGTCATTGACCAATTAGATTCAAGTGTTTTGAAGTGCCACAAACCCTTTACATTTAATAGCAGTATGACTTTTGATGTTGATATTTGCAATACTAGCCATGAGAGAGTATAATCATATCAAAAAGAAGATTAAAGGTACCACCCATTAATAATAAAGAATATGAGAGATAAGAATCACAATGATTTTTAAGTATAAGTACCATGAAAAAACAAAAGTCTGGGAAACAGTGAAACTGGTAAATCTAAGACTTTCTTTCTGTCCAAAGTTCCAGGCAGATATAAATCATATTTATGTGCAGTTTGCCAGACTTGCACATAATGAGCATCAAGATATGTGCAAGAATTCCCCACCGACCTTCTCAATGACAAACACACTTTCCGAAACCATAACCATAGATTAATTTTGCAATTATCCACTGTGGGATCTACAACTGCGATTTTAACTTCTTTCTGGTTTGTTTGGTCTCCAACCAGCAAATCTACACTTCTGAAACTATCCCTGGAAGCCTCATTACTTGTTAAACATCACTGCATTATAAATAGACAGTTCTGGTGTGCGTACACTCTGAAGCAGATCGCAGTCTAAAGTCTGAGGGCTTGGAGAACCACACACTTCAGCCTGACACTGGCCTACAGCCCGCCTGAGGCCCCCACGCATTATCTTCAGCCATACACTCACCTTCATTATTTAACCATTTAGCTCTTCAGGCGAGACGCTGATTCAAGACAAACTATCTTCACCCTCATTCTCATTGTATATGCTATGATTGAAATAATGAAGGTCTAGGATTACCAAAAAGAACAAGTTGTAATGTCCATTATCTGTCCTTCAATTTTTATGGCCAGTAATGCAAAGTTCAATGATAGAGTAATATAGAGAGACTTATACATAATAACTCACTATGTGAGAATGAGAGAAGAGAGAGAGAGAGAGAGAGAGAGAGAGAGAGAGAGAGAGAGATAGCCTTTGCACTTGGCATTGAGGTGGTACTTTTCTCCTACAACTTACCCTCTGGAAAGTAAACATCTTTATTTATCCTCCTTTCAGTTGGCAACAACATGTTTTGTCAGACCGAAAAGGATGTTTGTTGATTTCCTTGTCTGTTTTTTTCCTCCGACTAAATCTAGCAACTGTATCAACACACTGAGGAGATTTGTTCAGAGCATTTTCCCCTCACACATAGACTTCGGCTTCGTTTGACGCCAAGTCACTCTGGAGGTGACAGAGTTTAAGCATGGATTCAAAAGTCAAACATCGCTGATCCTTTAAAACACAAATGTGTTAAAAAATGTCTGAATTTATCTTATTTAAGAAGAAAAATAAAGAAAGAAAAAATGTATTTATTTAAGAAGAACAAAGGGTAGTACAGGTGTTCTCTCAAAGAGAGATAAAAATGTTTTGACAGCTTCTACCAGATTGCTCATACAAATTACCAAAAATCCCACTTTATTCATTTGCATCCAAAAAATAGTGCCCATCTGTATATGCTGCTCAGCATACAATTGTTTTAAGAGAATGTGACATTTCTCTTTATTCTTACTCTAGTAGTCAAACGGGGTGAAATGCCTGGCAGAGCTTCTGCAGAGAGTGAAAAATCGACTTACAAGAGGCATGATCGCACATGCCTGGTCAGCAAGAGAAGGTTGGACCTCTTTCAGCTACAGTATCTCTGCCTCAGATATAGTATCAATGCCTGTTTTCTCCCAAAGCTTGTGATAGTGAAGATTAGTGCGATTCAATTGTTGAACTCTTCTATCTTATCTGTATCTCTTGCGTGCTGTGGTGCATGACAAATAAAGCTGAGAGGGGGAGGAAATACAGTGTAAATAAGTGTAGACTTGCAAAATCTCTTCTGAGTGTACAAAAGGAAATGAGTGAGCACAGTTTTGACAGCTGACACTCATATGCATGCTGTAAAGAACTGATCTCTGGCCACGTATACACTGCAAGGATTTAAGAGTGACAACTGAATTTAGTGTGTATGGAATACAGGAATACTCCTGAAACAGCAAGCACCGACATAGTCATAACCATAGTAAAGTTTTGGAATCCTGCGACTGTAAACAAGAAACAGCTTTTTGACTAAATCTGAAATATATGTGTGGGTACCCATTTAGAGAAACTGCAGTGGAGAGACAATATCAAAATCCAACAGTAACACAGGCGGTCTATGCTTTTTTCTTTTTTTAACATTGCACCTTAGATACGCTTTCAGTGTCCAGATGAGACATCACTGCATTAACAACCAGTGGCTCAGTCCAGTTCTGTAATCTGTGGGGTTTTAATGAAAATTCAGTTGCCAATGGTTGCAGAGTGTGGTTGTCACTTCCATAAATAACTACATTCTGTGTGTACAAAGTACAATTATTCAGTCACAAAAGCAGCGTGTCTGTGGCCAAAAGATATGGGAGACAGAGAGAGAGAGACATGAAGAATCCAGATGACGAAACAATGTGTACATGTGTACACAAGACTGTGTACATACATTTGTCTGAGCATGCAAAAGTATTCCCGAGCCAAAGCATGTTTAATACCACGCTGGAATATAATCACATCTTCGGAACAGGCATGGCAGAAGCGCAAGGATGAAATTACTCTCCCGTTGACAAGCTCATCCTCTGCAGCTCGAACTAATGACATTAAAATTGACTGAATGTGGTTCCCTCGCAAACGGTATCACTGTAAGATTAACACTAGCCAAGTTGATACCGTGTCATCTCCCCGATCTCTAGCCAATGCAAATATGAGATTAGAGAAAATGAAAGAAACTCTTCCTCTCTCTAACGCCACATCTGTTTTTCCAGCTGGGTGAGCGGGAGAGTGTTCTAGATCTGCCATCAAATGGCCTGCAATTATTTAGCTTATTTAAAGGTCACATTATTAGATTACAAATCTGCGCTGAACCTCCCATGTTCTTTTTATGGTTGTTTTCACACTCGGTTCCGTTGCTTGGCCCAAACCTGAGCTCAGTTCTGTCCCACAGGTCTCTTTTCACACTGTGCCGTTGGGTCCGAACCAGTGTGATTACATCATCAACACGAGTACCCCTGTGGATACCAGAGGCAGCTGTTGACTACTGTCTCTAGGTAACGGCTCGAGGAGGAGAAGAGACCCGTTTTATTGTGTTCTTGAAGTATCTGTCCCTTTGGATATACCATCAAAACCTTTAACATGCAGAACAAGGTTTACATCTGTCTGTTGTGTCGCAAAGAATGGATGGCAATCCTTGAAGGCACTAATAATAGCTAACATGTAGCAATGAGATGCATACATTATACAGACACCTTAAAATGCCTAGCTAAATTCCAGTAACAAGCAATTTGTTCATCCACATTGAATGCGAAACCACTGATGATACAATCACCGCCAAATACACACATCAAATGGGCTCAGTCAGCACCAAAAGCATGCCTTCCGTGACTATGGAATGTCGGAATGCACATGTGTGCATCTATAAATTTTCAGCCGTCTGGCTACAAGTGTGTGCTGTTTTACTTTATTTGTCGGCTCCTAAATATTCCACAGGGCATATAATGCGTGTTAAAAGTTTGGCAAAGATGCAGGCGGTGCTTTTGCATTAATCCCAAAACCGTCCTCCAGCACATTTAATGTGACGCCTATCCACATGGGTGGCTTAATTATTTGGGCTTCAGTGGATCACAGCCCAGCTAATGGAAACTGAAATAAGGGCGCCTTGGAAACTCAATAGGCGGTGTAATTCCTCACTAATGTTGCTGAGATATGTTTAAAAGAAACACAATTTCACAGTTTAGCGATGTGTAAATAATGCATCCAATGTGTAGAGTTTTTATGGCTGTCTTTCTAGTGGATTCTTTTAACTAATAGAAACATCTCTTTAAAAACTCTTTCTGCAGAGGACCAGTGCAGCCTTCCACAGTTTCATTCACTGCTGAGCATATAATGCACACACATTAAATCACAGATGGAGTAATCTACATGAAACCAATCTGTCAGTCAAACTAATGCATGGTAGTTAAGCCATGTTAGTTAAGTGAACTGGTTTGCTTAATCATTTCCAGTCTATGCTATTTGTTTCAAGACTGCTGTTTCAGGTCAATTGACTTGAGATGGAGACCCAGAGAAGAGATCAAACATATATGTCTGACCTTGGTAGAGAGTCTGTACCTCTGAATTTGTTATTCCGGCTTTATGCTTTACAGTTTGAGAAGCTTTGAGAGGAGCTTCAAGGTCTTACAGCAGATAAATCTAGAGTACATAGGAAAGCTATACATACTGTAACACCTGCTGTTGTCTGTTTGATGTGTTCTGTATGTTTCATGTGGGTTTTACTTGTGGCCATTTTTCTGAGCCATTGTCAAGAATCCATATTATTACAATAACGTATGCAAAGTCACAGCTGCAGATGTATGTGGCAAATACATTCAATGAGTTATTATTCCAATTAACTTTACAGCATGAGTATATATGTTTATTTGGGTTTACACAATTTCTTTACCTCATTACCAGGAGTAAATAAAGAACTGGGAGCAAACCAACTAATATTTTTTGTATATTTTTTCTGTTTTGGACCAGCAGACTACACTGGTGCTACAATGTTACATGTGCCATCATTATTCAGAAAAATATAGACTATTTTATACTTACATAATGTCAAATATTAACTTACATAATGTATAATACCGCACATACCTATTCTTACATACCAAAGATACTGTATATCTCAATTCATGTTACTGTTACAGTAACTCCTATCTGAATCACAATCTCATCTCAAACTCTTTAAGAGCCAGAGGATGGCAATTTTACCACAGAGACAGAGGCAGGGGGAATTGTGGGTAAAAGACAAGGCACTGACAGGATAGGGCCAGTGAGTAAGGTAAGAGGTGTTAGTGCTCTTCTGTGCCCTAAAACTGACAGTAATGAGACATTTCAGGCCCGCTACGGTTCCATCCTTGGTAATCCATGCTGCATATTTTGCCTTAGAGGATTACTATTTCTGATGTCATCTTGACACTTTTGTCCCTTAGACAGCAGATATTATTCTGCACAGAATAGCAAATCACTTTTCCTTGTCTTGAAAGGACTACAAAAATGGAAAAGGCCCAGCTGTAACAGTTTGTATTGCCAAAGATATGTCAAGGTGACTTTACAAGGAGAAGGTAATACACATTACGGTGAGCATACTTCAACCTCTCAAACCTAAAGTGTGACCGATTCCATTGTGTTTATTTATAATTTATTTACTTCATTGCTAAAGAAAAACAGACCAGAGAAGGCAACTTTATTTTCAGGCGTGAGTGACGTGACATGGGTATTGATTTACCTCCTGGAGGTCTTGTTTACCATTCCACTGCTCTACGGTAAGTTAAAGGACCCCTGACGGACCACTAACTGCCACCTGCCAGTGCAGAAACAACACATAGGCAACACAACAACAACACACAGAAAAGGCTACATGGTGGGACGTTTATTAAACGCTACCAGAGCCCAGAGCAGTAACATATTCAGAAAAACAGACATAGAAAGGATAGAGCAGATGAGAGTGGATGGTGACCGAGAGAGTTGGGTAGGGAGCTGATTGATTGGCACACCTGTCTGTTTTGTGGATGTGTAGGAGTCCTTTGTTCACTGTGGAAACTGCAAGTCAAGGGCAGAGTGGTGATACAAAAACAAGTCTTTAAGTGGGAGGGCCATTACTGACTCTTTGTGATGGCTTGACACAATAATGGCTTCATAAGGTCATGCTGACATTGGTATGTAACCTTTCTGGATTGGCCAGTCATGCATGCTAATTAATATTCATGGACCTTGTAGTGTCCAGTAGATATATGCACAGGTAAGTATCAGTGTTTTTTCATATAACTTTTACATACTTTTAGGTGCTAAAACTAGACTACATATAGATATTGGTACATGACATATTTTAATGTGAGACACCAGAAAGTCATATTTTAATATTAAATGACTATATTAGATTAGGTGGGCTAATCGAGTTGTGATTTTGGGGGGGAGGGGGGGTGTTGGGGCTGGGCGTTTTTGTGAATGCCCTTGACTTCCACAGTGGCAGAAATGCAGGAAAGACAAAGCGATTAAAACAACATATCCTATAGGACTTTGAGGTGTGTTTATTGTCTGTGTCTATACATCAAGCACACTTCATGGGAAACCTCCACACATAATTCAAGCATCTAAAATCTGTTTTGAAAGTTGACAGGAGGCCCTGTACTTCTTTAACTCAGAAATAATTCACGCCCTCTCTTTCATTCGGCCTTTTAGCGAGGCGTCTATTAGGGCCAGGAGATAAGAATCTTCTGAAAGCAAGCACTCAATAATTCAGAGGCCATTGGTTCCCGTGATGCGCTTTGCACACTCATTGACCTTTGATCTGTGTTGTTTATCTGTGTTGTGCTTGATGGATCTGCCCTGGGCAGATGCACTGTGGGCTGCAGAGGAATATATCACAATTCTGTGTTTTCATAAGCAAAAGGTGTAGATGCACAGCACCGCCTGGCTGTCACTCATACAATACATTCATTAGCACAACCATCACAGCTTCGACTCTAGGGTAAGGCTTGTTTGTTTTGATGCCCGTCTTCGGGAAGTTTGTTTAAGATGAGAGACGCTCTCGGTAAAGAGACGCTTTTACCTCGTTTAAACGCGGATGTACAAAGGCTGGGGTCTTCAAGTGATCTTATCAAAACACCCATCTACTTATAAACTGAGTTTGTCCGACAGTAAGAGGCTTATTAGATTTGCTGCGTGCGGTGAAATCCATCCCAAATCTGCCAACTTAGAGAAAAACACAAGTTGCACAGCAAAGGAGAAAGAGAGATAAATACAGAGAGAGAACGCGGGAGCAAGAAAGAGAGAGAGAGGGAGAGAAAAGTATGAATATGCACAGTTGAACTGCACACCAGGGACAGTATTAGTGGCTTTAACAGCCTATGCTGACGCATATGCTTGTGCAATAACATACACTTTCATTATCTTTTGCACTGTAAAGACATATACACACACTCACTCATACACACTTGATTATCAAGACTGGAGACAGCATCCAGTACAAATTAACAGAGTCCGATTATCACTCATTAACCTCTGTATACCTCAGATTATTCACTGATACTGGGCAGTATGTGCATGTGTGTGTGTTGAGTATTTGTGGGAACCTCCACTTTACCAAAACTTTGGCTCTAAATCTTATAACTAAAACTTATCTTTGGGTCCTTTTGGCAACGATTAACAAAATAACATGGTAACTATTATAAAAGTTTGAAAAGTTTCTCTTTGTCTGGGAAATAGTCATTATATTTTAAGATTTTTGCATTGATTGGCTGCAGAACAGAAAAAAAAAAAAAACAAAAAAAAAACACACATCCGTGTAAAATTTAAGGCCAAGAAAAAGCCTCTGCCAAAATGGTAAACGCTAATCCTGCCTGTTTACTACTGGCTGCCAGTCAGCAAATCAAGTTAGAGCTACTAGGCAAAAATGATGTCACCCAATTAATATTCATGACCAAAGCTTGATCAACTTGATCACTGCTACAATGAAGATCCAGGGTCAATGGACAAGGAACACCCTTAGCAACAAAATAATGAAGACTAAGTCAGATGAGGAAAGAAATATAAACATTTATAGGCAAAGGTCAGCTGGATGACTGTCTACACACACTTTACTTTATCCTTCAAATTGAACTCTGTAGAATAACAACTGTTTCCAAAACTTCACAACCTTTAAAGCTAGAACATCATTTAAACAACACAAAAATAACAAGTTAGAACTAAAGTAGTACAAGCTGCCAATAAGGCTCCTTTTGAAGACAGATCATCTTCAGACCAGTTTTATGGTGTTCCACTGTTGGAGCAGTCATATATCTCACAGTAATGTTGGGGTCTAATGGGTGTATTATTGTTTTTTTGATGTTCTTCTGGTGGTAATAAACCTTTGTGGAAGTGATATATCCTGCAATGACAAAATTATCTACCGTATGACTGTGTTACAGAGATTACAGACTTGCAATCAACTTTATTAAATCAAAATGTAATTTTAAACATCTGCAAAAGGTCAAATGAATGTTTACGTTCTGTAAATATTTATAAAACAAATAGCTGTGGAGCAAGCCTGCTCTCACAAGCTCTCTCTATCACCCTGCACATGGCCTGAAAATTTGGCTGTCCAAAAATTTCTCAATATGCCCGTTGTGTAGATTCAAAGAAAGTTCATAAACCAACCTGCATCTCCCAGAGAGGAAGTAGGATACATCTGCATGGCCTCACCCTGGTGAACTAAATCTGAAGCTAACAGATATGGAGGTGCAGACTAGGAGGGCCACGGCAGTTTTTTTAGCTACTAACTATTGTACTGCATTTGCTCCACACATAGATCTGAAGACAATCTTTTTAGTAGCAGTCTCTCTACAACTTTACACCCCTCAGCAGCAGTGTATGAAAAACCTCCCTCTGGAAAAGCTTGAAGTTAGCTGTTAAACCTAACTTGCATTTGGGATACATAATACCCTTTGGAATATCAGGGGATAATCCATGTCCTCAATAAAGCAAAGCAATCGTGGGCAAGATGAAAAAATTTCACATATTTCCTGACCCGAGAGCATAATTGAAGTTCTGAACCCCATAGATAATGTTGTGGTAAGTTTTTGCTTCTGTCTGGCCATGGCAAATTGGATTAGCTTAAGAAATGGTGTGCTAGCAACGGATTTTCATCCTATCACAAATGTCCCGAATGGAATCACGCTGCCGAGGAATCAGAAAGAATAACGCACATAAAATATGTGTACATCCTCTGGGATCGCTGACGGCAAACACCTAATAAATGTAAAGCCCATACATTTGTTTCTAACACAATAATTGTGTCTCTTGTGACACTGAATTACAGGCCATTTATTAAGTCTGGAGGTTATTGTAATGTTCTCTAGAACTGACTGGAGTTTATCTTTTTCTCGAACTAAAAGTTCTTCTAACAATGGAGCCCCGTGTAATACACATTATAATGCTGGGCTGTAGAAATTCAAAGAAAGGAAATACAGAGCAAATTCACTTCACAATTAACATGAAAGCGTCATCGTTATTGAGTACAAGATTAGACACTTAGGTTGTACAACCTACAGCATATGACGTACATCCTGTCTGCCTCAAAGTTTTGTCTGCTGCCCTTTCTGATCGAATGGTGCCTCCGTTTTAATCTTCATTTCCAGTCATGCAAAAAAAGAATCACGCTGAAAGTATTTTTCAGATATGAATGGCCCCACTGAATTTAAATTGAATGTGAACTTTTAATTCTGTTCCACACAATGCACTTTCAAAGTCAATTCATTCGCTTTGTATCAGTCGAGATCAATCCAAGGCCCTATCCTCTGTGCCTTCTCTGACAAAAAAGGTAATTGTCTGTTTTCTTTGACTCTAATTAGTGTCTATTGTTGACATTAAGACAAGAATTCATACAATGGTGAGAATTCTACAAACAGTGTGAAGCCAATAGGCCGGTTCTCACTTCAGTGATTCGGAACAGTTTGCTTAATAAAGGATAATTGTTTGATCAGTGGGTTAAATTGGGCAGTTAGGGTGAAATTAGAAGTAGTTTCTGGAATGGAATCGTTCAAAATCATGCTGCTCTTTCAATCGACACTTTAACATTTTTGCAGACACATGCAAGATGAAATAAAGTATACCTGTATCTATTTCTATTGATCATATGTCAATATATAATACATATATTTAAACAGTATACGTTTAAAGACATGCAACAAATATATACATTTTCTAAATCATATCAGAGGCAACTTCTGGAATTGAATTTTCTCTGTGAGACTTAATAAAACCACAGGTTCCCAGTGTATAGTGTAAGTGCACAGAGTACAGTGTACATCATTTGGGATGCAATGACTGCCTCCGTTTTGTGTCATAATATGAGCAAATTGGTATTTCATAAAGTACATTAAGAACTGTAGTCACGGCAACCCCCCACCCATGCCCAGGATTAATTAGATACTGTCTGTATTACAGATGTGAAACATTAGGAATTCTGTCTTGAATGTAATTTTCTAGGACCACCTCTACACTGCCACAGCCCACATACCAGATCTCAAAATCCCCCTACGTAAGCAAATAAGAAGCATTATTTCTTTGACTGTCTTCTAAATGAACTTTTCACAAATTCCAAATGCCTGATGTTGCAAAAAAGCGTGAAAAAGTTCAAAAATTTATTATTGAATTAGTTATTTTTTGTAGCTGTAATTGGTGAGGGTAATTATAGTTTTAAAAAGGCTGACAGTCAGCAGTCTTCAGTGGGAGATCAGAGCGAGAGCTTCTTTGTTCCATTCCTAATTAGCATGATTCTCCATTACAGAGCGCAAGTGTTGAAAATGCATGAGCTGTGAAAGACCCCTGATCCCCATTTAGACTGACTGCAGATCTAGACTGGGGGCCCAGACCTATGAGTACAAAATAAGCTTTCTGCCCCACTCCAAATGGCCCCATCAGCCCCTCTGGTCCTTCCTCCACATTTCATGGCATCCACTGTGGACTCTACACCAACGTGGGATCTGCAAAATGATGCCCCACAAAGAGACAAACTATAGTTTCCTGGTCTTCACAGATGTACACAGACCCAAGTCATTATCAGATTTCATTTATAAAGTACCACACTTTTGTAGTATTCATGGAGCTGTTAAGGGGATTTTCTTTAGGCTCCACCTGGATGATGTCACAGCAGCCCATAAATGATGTCACAGCACCCCACATCACACCAGCAGAGAGAATACAGTGAATCTAGCAGCCCAATTGTGTTCTTTACACAGAGACTAGGGTCATGACAGACAGAGGTCAAAAGATACCAAAAACTGAGCATGTACTGTTGGTTTCAACAACACATTCCCACAGCCATGTTTGTTTTGCTCACGTGGTCTCCCATCCAGGTACTGACCAGGCGTAAGTCTGCTTAGCTTTAGTGAGAAACTGCTGGAGACTGATAGCTGAAAATTTACATCAACTGTATCATTTGAGACATGATACTGCAAATATACTTATGTGTCTCTAAAGCTCACTCAGGATGCTAATAAATGATAGGAATAGAAAAATGAACTGCAAAACCATTAACCAGATGTCTTGCAAGATGTCTCTAAAGCTCACTCAAGGTGCTAATAAATGATAGGAATAAAAAAAATTGAAAAATGAACTGAAAGTATGTAAAGCAGATTGGACTCAACATCATTTTCTTTTAAAGACAAACCTAACAATATGTTAACAAAATGTTGCTCAATGTTCTCCAGTGTTTATATGAAGCACCGAGATGTTAAGATGAGCAGGTAGGGAAGTGGTGGGCAATCAGAAGCAGTTATGCTGGAGAACACAGAGACATGACTAGCTAGTCCTGTCAGTTAAAAATAAAACCGACCACAGCCTGGTCACCTTGTCAGTTGCACAGTCCTTTAGATGTTGAAATGGAGAAGGTTTGAAAAAGCCACTGTGAAACATTAAAAGTGAGGCTGGAGAAATAGCTGAAAGCTTTATATCTTCAGACTGATTTCCTATAGCAAGCGAGATGTGAATAAACGTTAACATGTTTATATCAATCTGCATGTTCATTTGTTTCTAGACACTTTTGCTGTGTGTCTCAGGGGTTGATTTATATTCAAACTAACAGATTTGAATATATTGGCTTCTTGTTGTGTGAACGTTACATTAAACATTTTTTCCATGCATTTATTTTTTTATCCAAATGCATTTATTTATAAATGTTACTGTCCCTGGCCCAGACTTTCAATCTTCAATATGAAAATCCACCATAAAATATTGTATTTTTACATACGAGTAAATTTTAAAATTTTTACAATTTAATCTTAACAGAGTAAAATAACAGAAACCATTTTAATATTTAATATTCTTACACAAATTACAAACTTAAAGTGCAATTATGTTCAAGAAAAGTTTAATTATGGCATAATTTCTAACATTCTGCTTTTAAATTAAAGAAAAAATAAGGTGTATATCATTTGAGGACAAATGCTATGTTATTACATGTCATTACCAAATAAGCAGTAACTGTGTCCAATTATCCAAAAAATGTGAAATTAAAAAAGAACAATTATTTTAGCATTAACAAGACAAAGAGGACTGCCATCTTCTTCCAAAATGTTTAAAAATGTAATTTCCACCACAGGCAGTGCTATAATTTTGTTTTTATTTAATATTTATATTATTTTTGGTCAGCCTAGCTGTGGCTCTGTGTTCTGTCTCAGTGATTTGACCAAATTGCTAGACAGAGGTTCAGCACCTTTAACACATTCACTTTCAATTAAAATCATAATGAATATTTTCGTTAAAAAAACACAAACATCATAACCTCTAATCACAGATAAACCTTTTCTCAGTAGGAAACAAACATCATTATTAATCATTCTCCAGATCATTCTTCATTCTCCAGGGCATGTTACTCCTGTTATAGCTGGGCAGCATAATTATCAGCTTTAGGGGGGCGGTTTGTATAGTTCCAATATAGTTCCAATGGCATGCACACAGAATAAAAAAATCATGTGACTGATTTGCAGTGTGGGTATAGTCCATTTGAAGTAAACAGACTAAGCCGTCAGATGGATAGGGTGTGATGTTAGGCTAGCACTCCAATATTAGAGTGTAATAAATGTTAAAAACTGTAAGGCAAACTGATGCTTTAATGTCAATGGTCAACAGGGCATATCTAACAATCATGTGACACAGGGAAGTTATAGTGCCAGTTTTTGTATTGCTGCTGAGTTAATGCTAACATAGTCCGACCTGATGAAATTTAACTAAATTTGCAGTTGTACAGGGAAAGACTGACATCTCCAAATTGGTTGGTCAAGATTATGATCCAATAACATTTCACAAAATTTCACAAAAATTCTAAAATAAACAGTGCTTTTAAAATTGCAAAAGCTATTTTGGACTGGTTCAGCTAACATGTGTGCATTTTGTAGTATGATTATGAGTAAACAAACAGCTAACAGGGAACACTCTCAGAACATTGGTTCTCTCAAAGTTCTCTCAGTGTTATCATAAAACCTATTCTTGTTTATGATGTTATATATCATACATTAAAAGCGTTATTCTAAAGCTGTTAGTGGAACATTTAAAAACTTTATTAAAAAAATGTTTGAATATTGTTCTTATAACCAAGCAAAAATGTTAAAACAACATGAAAAAACTGGATGTTTTAAACGTTCCTAAAACTTTATAAAATTCCTACAGAAAACAGTTTTTGTTACTTAATAAAAACGTTACAAAAATGATCTTACAACCTAAAATTGTTAGCTAGGTTGGCTCTCTTTCATTCCTACAACCACCACTTGAATGCTTGAAAGCTTAGATGTCTTTGTTAAAAAAAATCCAAGGCCAGGATCTAGAATGTAATCTGCTAATTGGTGACCTCTGGGCTAGAGAAGAATGAACATTTTTAACATGGTGATACATGGGTAATGAGGCTAAATCTGCCCGCGTTTGCATGCGTGTTAGAGGAGACAAGTAAGTGAGAAAAGACAAGTGTTTTGACTCTGAATGAGGTGAGCGTGTTCTTAAGTCATTTCGAGTGTGCATGCTCATTACCTTAAATGACTATGACAGCCCAGGTGCAGTTAGACAGTTAAATAATCAGTCTCAATTTCTCTTTCTTTAGCTCCATTTATATAGTGTTAAACCAGTGTAAACAAAACTCAAGGCTGTATCGTAGGTGTCTCTGTTAGGAAGAATTATACAAAAAAAAATACAAACACACAAACACACCACACACACACATATATATATTATAAAAATATATAATAATGAACCAGGCATGCATTATATAAACTGCAGCTTCCTCATGTCTGCAGAAAATAACAGGGTCTGAAGTTTATTCTCATTAGAAATTGAATTGATTTATCTCTCATAATGACCTTGGTATAATTATGTCCTACACAGCGACATTCCCTGTGACATATTTAATTCTTCCAAATGGGATTTTATTTTCGTAACATGGTACAAATATCTCAGAATATGCTCGGAGGATCAATTCATATTAGTCACTCCGTCCATTCATGCTAGCCGTAATTTAGAGAAGCAAGTCACTCTGAATATCCGCAGCGGCTTTGCGTAGGAGAACAAGATTAAAACGAAGACTCAGCCACTAGTTCATTCCTCCCTCTGACCCCAATCTATCTCTTTTTCTCTGCCTCAGTATGGCTCTGTTTCCCTCTTTCTACATATCTGTCTGTTTTTCTCTCGTCTTAGAACAGGCTTCCACCTTTAATGATGAGGTCCAAGCCTGGAATGGAATGGTGGGTAAATTTTATGCCAGGCAGGTATACCTATGTTGATATAAAGAAACTCAGATGTATATTTTTAGTGTCTCAAACCTTCTTTGGAACTCTCATGATCACACACACACACACACCTTAAAAGAACAAAACTGCTCAACTTTTTGCTTTCATTGCTCCCGCTTTGGAAAAAAGAGGACAATTTGATTTATTGTGTAATATGCTGCCATGCTGTGTGTATTACAAAATTACCATATGCTGTCCACGCCGGCATGTACCACTAAACAAACCAGAACACTGTAAAATATAAAAATATTATACATTCAAGCGAGTCATCAAATCCTCCAGGGACAATTTAATATTACCCAAGTTTGCAGTTGGCATCATGTCGTTCACAGCAAGACATAAGGGATGCCTCTGTCAGGGTTGCAGTGAGTTGACTAACACAGCACCCTCCACGGGTTACTTCTCAGCCAGCCTGTACTTAGCCCACCTCCAGCCAGTGCTGAAATAACAGTGGACCCCCGTCTGGGCACACAGACTGCTGTTTGCTCTTTTGATGAACACTGCGATGAATGGATCGCATGTCCTGCTGCAACTGCAGATACAGCCCTGCGGCGTGCGCCGGTTACCGGTGATGTTGATGTAGACCAATAGCTCAAGGTTACATAGGCTATTGAGGCTAAGATTATAGGTCTATTTGTAACTATGTTTAAGTATATTTCTATCACAAGAATAGGCTTTGGTTCCGTGTAAAGGAAATACTGCCACTTTGTTGTCGTCATGACAACCAGCACATTCAGTCAGCTGTGCACAAGAATTAACACGGCACATATTACAATTATTAAATATATCCAATGAAGCAAAGATCAATCACAATACATTTACATTTAAATTACAGTATGCAAATATTACGAGGGAGTCTTACTGTCCGGTGCATTTTGAATGCCTTCGAAGATTCTTCGAAAAACTGTTAAACCTTAATATTGAATGTTTCAAAAATACTAATAAAATAGATGGTACCATTTTTTTATTTAAAATTAAAATCTCAGCCAAGGCTGAAATTATCTACAAAAAGTTTAAATGGAGTGTTTTTAAGTGGTTTGAATTGAGCTACTAGCACAAGTTTAATACTTAGGCTTAAGGTTTTGAAACAGATCCAAACCAGAATGTGTGAGCAATGTCGATAAATTGACATACTGCAAGCACTGTAACAAAATAGTGTGAGAGTATAGACCAGCATTTTGATTTTGTGTACAGTGAGGGATGTAAAAACAGCTCCCACAGTTATCTGATTCCACTCCAAAGCTGCCAGAAATGTGATAACCCCTGTAAAGAGCACATCGCACTATATCCAGACATCTCACTGCAGGACACTTGCATCTCCACGTTTACTGAAACAACATATAACAGTGACAGAACAAGCACAGTACTGGCTGCCAAACCCATGGGATGTATTTACTTGATTTGTGCCAGCAACATGTAAATTTAGCCTTGAATACCATCCGGGTGGTTTTTAATTACAGTGGTGATGTGCGTTTCTGGCCATCTGAGCCAATTCTTTGTAATTTGTATTTAAACAATAAACAATGACATATTGTCATTTAAAGTCAACCGGGTGCCATCTGGTCAAAGAATATCAACTGAAGTCTCATTAATCATCTTTTCATTGGGTTCTGTGGGAAATGGGAAAATGGAAAAAAGTTGGAAGTTTTTTGTAGAATGTGGGTGTGTGAATCGATAAAGCACATTGCCTTTTACTGTAAGCTCTGACCCGTTCCCTTGGCACTCTTTGGCCCCTGACCCACATCCCTCACTTCCTTTTTCCCTGATGAGTTTAGTTCATCTAGGCAGTGGCACCGTAACCCCATATTTCAGTTGTGGTCATATTTCCCCCATAGAGAATCCTGTCCTGTTTCATTGTGCTTCAATGTCATGGGCTCTCTTAGCACAGCCGTCCCTTGAGAAAAACACAGGGTGGGATTTCTTTTTTTAAAAAGGTCATCAGAATGTCAGAAAGGCAGAACTTTTAGAAATGGAAAGTCAATATAACTTTGGGTTTCTGATAGCAGTGTTACATTTTCGCTGATATCATTATTATATTCATCATGAGAATCGCCACAAGCAATGCACCAAAAGTTAGCATTTTGATATAAATGCTTTAATTGGTGCTACGGCACTTCTTGTCACATGACACCTCCACTGTCATAGCTATACACCATACATGTAGAGATTAACAGAATCAACCAATGGCATGATTTTACAGTGAGGCTCTCTTGTTGGCTGACCAATGAAAGATGGAAGTGTTTATGAAATGCAAAAACAGTCATTACTTTTGCAATTCAGTCAGGCATCACTAGAGGCACAGACATTATGCTAATCGATTATGCTAACCTAACCAATTTAGTTTTTCTGTGTCATGTTTTCTTTCTAATACAGGTATGGGTTCAAGTACAGAGCATCACTAGAATGCTGAAATATCAGATCAGAGGAGGTCTGCTGTGGAGGTTTTGGAAAAAAATCATTGGTACATAGCTGTCAGCGCGAGGAAGATAAAGAGAAGTTCAAATGATCACTCACTTCTGCATGTTAAAATGAGAGATGACATTTCTCCAAGAAACATGGTAGCAGGTCTCTGGGGTGTGTGCTGTGTAGAGGTAGTCAGATGTGTGTGTGTGGCAAGTGCTCTATCTGCTCTATCTTTTATCATAGACATTGCTGATCTTTGGAATGAGCAGATGACTTAATACCCCAACACAGCCCTCAAACAGAATCCACTATCAGTCAATGGGGAGAACAGACAGAGCTGAAAGATCTCTCTCTCTCTCTCTCTCTCTCTCTCACTCCCAATCCTTCATTCTCCAAAGCCACATCTTTCCTTTACGATACATTCCCATGCACTGCACAAAACAATCTTTTGCTAGCATTGTTTAAAGACCCTGTGAAACTTTTTTTGTTTTGTGGATTTTAGTTCATGTTTGGGCGCTTGAGGCCATCTCTGTGCTAGTGTATTCCTGAAAGTTGGCAAAATAAACTTTTTAGCAGATATGCACATCTGAAATGCACAGTCATTCTCTTCACGAAAACATGTGCCAAAATTCTCATGACTCATGAAGTATACAAAACTTGTTTTTTGTCAAATTACATGGAATTACCAGCCATTAACTATTAACAGTGATTAATCATTTTACATATCAGTCAGACTGTCCGTTCCTGTCCAGGTAGAAGGTTCTTGACCCGTTTAATCTGCACAAAAGCATGAAACGTTTAGAAAATGATTAGCACTCACTAAATTGTGAAAGTCTTTTTCAGTTTTGAGTGCAATATGCATCATACAGCTATCGAACAAAGTCTGGGTGGTCAGTGGCCATCTGAGGCTAAAGCTAAACTTCACATGACTTTATGCCTACTATTGTTATTGGCAGGGCTCTGAGTATTAGCCAGAACAGTGAGGGGTAATGGAGTTCTTTAGACACACTCAGTAGGCCCAAAAAGAATTGATGTGTTTCGGTTTTATTATGCAGACTGTGTGTAAACCAAAGGCATGTATTTGGGTCTGGCTGCTTTTAGCAGCAGTGAAGGCTATGCTGTCCAGTTCCGGAGGGAACGTGTGTGTGTGTGTATGTCCTCATGTTGGCTCTGTGTAAAAAGCATATGTGAGTGCTGGAGGCTGCAGGTGGACTCGAAAGGTCACAGAAAATCCATTCTGTCTTTGCACTTAGGTAGAGAACATATTGTGTATATATTCGGTTGATTGCATCATGTCTACAGAAGAAGCTCTATGACAGTTTGACTGACTGTGTACTCGCTGTAAGGGGCCCCATGTTCGTCCCAGAACATGAATATCTTTTGCCGTGTCAGATGAAGTTACCTTCACCAAACCAGCCATATGAACAAGGTGAGCTACAACCATTGGAACCACCACCTGTTACCATGGTACCCAGAAGTCGTCCTGTCATCTTTACACAAGAATTACGTTATCTTCTTTTCTATAGCACACAGTTCTCCCTCACTTTCTTTTTGATATAAATAAGTGATGTAATTGCAAGCACTAGACAATACTCTGTACTCTTCAAGTGTGTTTTAGAAATTGCGAGAAGAAGCCAGACAGAAAAGGAGAGAGAGAGAGAAAGAGAGAGAGAGAGAACAACTGACTGTTAGGTGTGGAAATATGACCTGATGGATGAAGGGGACCAGCATTGTTTGGAGAAGAAAGGTTCTTACTTTAAATACCTTTATGGACCTGGTAAATTGAAAGCATTGAAAGCCTGACTGATTTTCAGAGAGGTTTTAAGAGGCCTGCACTGTTACATGCGCCTCTGAATGCGCCTGCATCAAAGAGCATTCATCAAACAGGCAGCGGCTAATTATGGCATTCAAGACCTAAAGAACTGTTCAAAATGCTTGAAAAAACTGTAATAACAAATTCATTTCTTATCCACATTCTGTACAGAATCCTAATGACCATAATGAATCATGTAATCTGATCAATTTCTCAAAGCCTCAAATTCTTTCTCAAGTCAATAGCAGCAGCTCATATTTTCCTGTCAACGATCCATGTGAACAAAAGTGACATTTTCCTGTCACGAATATAAATATCTGACAAATATCACAGCAGTTTATACTAATTTAACTCAGGCAGGATTTGAATAAGTGACAGATTTTTTTTAGTTCAGCTCAGAGAAACAGTGCTGCTAATTTCCTAACAAATAACGGCTAAACAAATTTAAATTCCGCTCCTGTCATGGTCCTAAACGCCTCTTGTCCTCTCTAAGTTTGCCTCTTTGAATCTGTCCTTCTTTAACAGAGTTTTTATCTCAGACTTGAGACAAAACTTAAGCTTTCTTTAAAGTAGTCTCAATCTCAGTGGCAACATTTGATGCCAGAAATAAGAAAAAAAAACATTTTCTTATTATATCAACCTATATATTGCAAACACATAATAAATTATAAATCAATAATAATAAAAAAATAACAGTGTGCCCTTCCTCCCATAAGTTGCATAAGATAAGCCAATCAGACGAGAGCTGGCCAGATGAGAATAAATGCTTTAGTTCCAGAACAAACTGCAGGCTGTCTATGGGCGTGACAAGGCTGAGACTATCCTAAAATTTGCATCTTTTTTGCTGCTCACCTATGGCTGATCCTTACCCGTGGTAGAATTTATGGCCACCTCTGCCTAAGTAAGGGAAAATTGGTTTACGAGCATCCATTGCATCTGGGCGACAACTACATCTTTGGTAGTAGGGAATCAATGGCCGACATGGCCAATAAACTCACACATGAGGGTTTGATGAAACAGAGTTTGATGAGGGTTGTGTATGCATGTAGAGATTGTAGCAGACTTAACGTAATTTTCTGGCTCAAGTGACTGTGCTATGCGATCACAATGCATTAAAGCGCATCTGCTAAGATTTATGATACACCTGCGATGAATTTAAGTGGCTTACAAGGATGTTACTGTTCCACAGAGTTCTGCTTATAATTTATTAACCATTCTGCTGGTTTAACATGGTTGACCTTAAAGTTCTCACAATACAAAACCAAACATGTTTGACAAACATGTTGAAGAGTGAAATACAGTTTATATATACAGACAGACAGACAGATAGATAGAGGGACAGACTTCATCTAATTGCAGACATGTTTACACAGTAAAGAGTCTGCTGACACGAGTTGCCAACTGTCACACTCAAAGTTGCTCAATGCAAAACAGTCTGTGACAAACCCTTTTTTCAACAGAGATAGATGAGGAGAGAGAGAGTGAGAGAGCGAAAGACAGAAACATAGAAAGAGGTATGTAGAGAAAAAAACAGAGGGAGAGAAAATAGGGGAGAAAGAGAAAGAAAGGATAATGAGAATCAAACTGACAGCAGTGATTTATAAAGTGTGAGCGCATCACTGTGACTTTCCTCGGACAACGCTCGCACCTTCATCACACGGGTGACAAACACACACACACACACACACACACATTGCAGCTAGTGGTTCGGTGGTTTTGTGGGTAATGTGCTGTTGTGATTAATGTGTCCACAATGAGGCCTGTGTAAACAATGCTCTGCACAGCTGTTCCAGAAGTTGATTTTTATGTCTGATTCAGTGAGCTACTCAAACCCCAGCCTCACACTGGTAATGATCTCTCCCACAGGACCAATCTCACAAACACATACACTATACACACACACATTTATACTGACACCTTTATATACAGAATACAACTCTACATACTAACTCATGCAAACACTGCTGTTGATAGAGGTGCGATAGCTCAACCTAATCGCCAATCCACAGCTACATGTGGAAATGTGTTCTTTTATTTATGCATGGGGACACTGGTGTCACAAAAGGTGTAATGCTTTTCTTTTCTAGAGGAATTAGACCCCAAAGACCAATAAATCCATAATAATAGCTGATATACCAAAACACACAAATCAATGCACACAAACGAACCATCTTACAGTGCACAACAGATATTTTAAACATGCATGATCTTATGCTTCAAATAAGCATTTAAGCCTGGGGTGAGGCTGTTGGTGGTTTTAATTTACTTGCAATACCTTTTAAAAGCAAATCTTGAGCAGCTTTAACGGATGCTTTCAATAGTGCGTCATAATAGGATAAAACCGGCTCTGTCTGTGGGTGATGAACACAGTTAGCATTGATGTAGCACTTACACTAAAAGCTGAGATACTAAAGAATGTAAAAGCTCTATTAGCGCAAAATATATTAGTGCTTGTTTTATCAGACCAAGTGTGTGTGGGGAAAAAGATGTGGAGGTGGCCAAGGGTGTGGAGGAGAAAATTGGGAGGGAGAAAAAAAATTAATAGATGATAGATAGCTAGAGCTACAATAGCTGACCAGATAGATAGATAGACAGACAGACAGATGGTTATACATCTGGATGGTTAGACACACACAGACCAGATAGATAATACAGAGATTATTCACATATACTGAAAGGTAACACATTAAAGGTAAGAACAAACAGCTTGTCTATGTATGTTTAGTTTCACAGGCAGCATTTGTTTCTGCCACTGAAGATTGATGGTGTTAAAAGGAGCTGTTGTGTCAGCAGTGGCGTGATCAGGAAGTCTCACGCTGGCCTGAGGCCGTCTGTGCATCTTGTTCCTCTCAGGCAGCACTGCTCATTGATTTCAGCTCCAGTTTAAGAGTTTGGTTTACCTAATGATTCCCCTGATTCCTTCCCTGCCTGACCAGAAAGACCAAGCCCTGGGGATACACAGAGTCTCACAGACAGAAACACACACTTATACACACACAGTTTGGGTTGAGAGCGTGAAAAAACAATGCCACACTCGTGACACCAAAATAGCCCATCACCGTGAAGCAGAGATGACTGCGCATAAGCCAACAGAAAACGTTTAGGCCGAAATTCTGTTGTCGAAACACACACAGATTGCTGGAGGATGAAAATGGATCCTCTCTGTATCATCTGGGGTAGCTTTTAATCTACAAATATATTCTGTGTTACTGATCTGAGATCAGTTATTTTTACAGTGGACTAGCGGAAACAAGTCAGTTTCTTCATCTGCATTGAAGACCAACTGAATGCAGTTTACTTATAAAACTAATACAACATCTCATTTATTCCTGGAATTTGAAAATCTGTAACGTTTTATTCATGATTATCTCTTACATCTCATGTTCCTGCAGAGATGGGTGGGTTTAGACTTTCAAACGGCAGCTCCATGACAGCAGACCTGCTTTGGTCGAACAGAAGTAGGCTGAGCTTGAAATGCATAAGTACTTTATGTTCCATTTGAACTGTTACTTGTTTTCTGTGTACTAGTTCTGAACACAGTAAAAGATCCCCAGAAAGCAGACAGATTTATCAATCCAGCGCAATTCAGTTAAGTGTATGCATGCTTATTTGTTCAGGCTGTATTGATGTTGGTCCAGCAGCAAAGAATACATTTCCAGACTTTCATACGCAAATAAATGATGCCATTTAAGTCTAACATAAAAAGAAAAAACACTATGAGTTTGAGAATTAAGTTGTAACAGTATGATAATTGATCTCTGTGTTTCAAAATTAATCTCTCATAATGACTCCATGGAGTTGTGCTCAGACTGACAGACAGACAGACACAGACAGACAGACAGACAGACAGACAGATAGCCAGACAGGGACTGATAAAGTAACAGAGTGAATGGTCTGGTAAGTGGGGGAAATAGCGTGGGACCCCAGGTGTGCTGTCTTCCACTGAGGAAATTGAGCAAACGGAGGATAAGTGAGATGGAGCACTGTGTCTCAGAGTCGCCAATCAAACTGCCCACTCTGCCCATTAGGACTCTCAGCCTCCCCTCACGCATTGAAACAAACACCAGCCAGACAAAACTCAACACGCTGCCTCTCCTTATCTCAACATGCTCTTGTTTACGCTTTTTCTGTCTCAATAGTCCAGCTGGTTTTCAGGGTTGGTCTTTTCATTCAATCCCACCCCTCTATTTATACTGTGTAAAGTAAGTTTATGGTTTAGGTGGAAAAATATTCTCTAGCACACAAACTCTGTGACCTCTGTGTTATATCCAGATGGAAACAACATGGAGAGAAACAAACAACTTTTTGAGAGCTGCCTCACGAATCCAGCATAAACAGCACAGTGAGTGAGAAAGAGAGAGAGAATATGAGCAGAAAGGGTCTAGGTTGCTGATGTGTCGGCTTGCTGGAGCAGGACTGTTTATGGCAGGCTCCAGATGCGTCAGAGCCGGGGGGCCTGGCAGTGTGTCTCTCCTCATAAACCAGCATTCCCAGTTCAACTGACAGAGAACGAGAAAGGAGGTGGGCAGGATGATTATATGTGCATAAAGGTGGCATTGGGGGAGGGATGTGAGATGTCTAAATAAAAAAAACACAAGCTGCCAAAGGGATGCAGCACTTATGTAAGTCTATTAAAGTGCCGAGGACTATGCATTCAGGCGGCTAACCTTTTGTTCAAATGAATGCTGGAAGTTGTAGATTTGAATGAAGATGAGGGGTGACATTCTTCATTTGCATGGAATGCTAGCAACTGTTTTGCTGCAAAAGGCCTCTATGAAGTAACATATGAATGAGTATGGGGAATGATTCCCGCTTCAATAGATTGCAAAGCTTAGATTATTTTATTAGTATTTTACTAAAGAGTAATTTTTCAAGGCCTATTCACATTAATATTACCAAGTTTTTAGTGCAACAGGATTTTACTTGTTGCATTAAAATATTCGGCATTTTGTGGTCTTTCTATAAAACAACTCACCAACAACGAGAGTTTTGGGGTCTATTCTATCTTATAAATTCAGTTGGTTTGGAACATTATGAGGGTGACTAAATAATGACAATTCCTGAGTGAGCCACAGGCTGGGGGTGCGAACAGCTATGTGAGTGAAAATATACTGAACAGAAGTACTGAGACACAGCTGTAGGCAAAAGAAACGAGCAAAATTCATTATCTGCATTTCATTTGATTTCGGTTCACTCTTCTAATACGACTTATTCTGCTCCATTCAGATTTAGAACATGTGAATGTCTTGCATTGAATCTCAACCCATTTCTCCATCACAATAATAATAAAACCGGGCCTCATTTGGCACCACCAGGAAAAATCCTTATAATAAACATGTTCCACTAGCAATAGTTAGTAATTTTGTGAGTTGGGGATAGAAAATGGCCAACAACAATACTTCAGACATCTCTGCATGTCATTCTGTTTGAGCATGTTAATGTGTGAGTGGGTGTATTGTTACCCACCCTGAGCCAGTAAGAAGGCATTGAGGGCACACAATTTTTGTTTCTCTTTTAGAATTTTTTCCAGTGCGCAACAATGAATAGGCAAATTAACTTTTGTGATTCTCTGCATGGCAAATTTTTATACACATAAATCTTTATATTCCAGTTTATGAATAGATAAGATATTGTCTTCAGAATGGAGAGAGTTTGGGAGAACAAACTTTTTTAAAAAAGTCACAGTTTGGGGCTCCCAAAATAATACAAAATCAGTAAATAAGTGGGATTTTAATTATAGGAAAAGTAAATTAGTAAAATAATAAGAATAATAGAAAGTCACCTGGGAGAGGAAATGTGTCAATGTTGTGGATTCAGATAAAGAATTCAAGTTAAAGAGAAATGTCAGTTTTTTGCTAATTTTGGGTACAAATATGTCACCAATATATGGTTAAGTAACCCCCTTCCCATACACATAGAATTAAACAAATACTCATTCACAATTCATGTAGCCTGGCCCCTAAATTGCATTTTGATTCCTATCTATGGATGGATGGAATTTATACTATATAAGATATAAGAATATAAAACATATAAGAATAAAAAAATGTTTGCCTTGTAAGAAATCTACATGCTTTGATGCTCTTACAGTAACTAATTTAATGTCATTGGGGGTTATTAGATAATATCTGTCTGTGTAGAAGAACATGGACTGTGGAACAGTTCTGAAAATATCAGCCAATCAGCTCGGATTTTTGTTCTTAAATTTATTACTTTCTGCATCACAATCTCACTGCCTCTATGAGCTTTAAATTAGGTGATTTAACAAGTCCGTGAACCAGTTATGAGAATGCAAGATTGCTGAATATCTGAATGCAATTTATGAGTCATTAAACCAGAGAACCACATTAATATTTCATCAGTCTTATTACACCAACAATTGCTGGGGAGAATTCTATAAAAACATTCACACGTATCCGGCACCCGGAGCATATGTGGGCACACACTCACACATTCTGGGTGTGGTGACAGGCACTTTTCCAGGACAATAATGTTTTTATGCACATACCTGCACACACCATCAGGGGTTTGTGTAATAAAATGTGATAGTTAAACACCAAGAGTAAAACTCCTGTAGTTCCTGTAGTTCAACTGGGAGAGCACTGGGAGAGCACTGGGAGAGCACTGCGTTAGCAACACAAAGGTTGTTGGTTCAACTCCCAGGGAACACAGGTACTGATAACAATGTATAACTTGAATCCCTTTGGATAAAAGTGCCAAATGCATAAATGTAAATGTCGCAGGTTTTCTGTCCCTGCCTCCAGGTTAACCCTCCCTGGTTTGTGTCTCCTAATCATCTGCTAAAAGCCTAGAACCAAATCAAAGGCTGTGAAAAGGGAAGAAGAACCTCAAACGGGCATTGTACCGAAGATCAAAGTTATGTTAAAGCCCTGGAGGGGGCAAATGGGGTCTGCACAAGTTCTGCCAGTGCTCCGCAAGCCACAGTGATTCTGCTGCTATTAAAAGAGCTGCTGGATCCCGTCGGCTTACGGAGAAAGTCTTAGTGCGGGGTGTCGGCGGGTCAAAAGTGTAAGAGAGGTGAAGCCCCCTGAGACAAGGCTCACTGTTCTCGCGCTCCTTATAATGAATAATGCAAAGAACCAGCTGACCTTCCTGTCCACAGTTCATCTGTACACCGAGCTCAGAGCACGCTCAGTAGATGTCTGATCAATCCACCATTGGCCAGGATATCCTGGCTGTGTAATTACATGCTCTGTATTTTGCTGTCTTCCTTTGTGGAAGAAAAAGACACACTGACTTCCAAGATTGTACAAATGTTGTCAAAACATGAAAACATTGTATAAGTGAGAAGATAAATTTCAGGTTTGAGTTGTTATTTCTGCAGGCTCTGGTTTTGAAAGGTTTCTAGGCTGAATACTGTAAGTGAAAGCAGGATGCAGGTAGAGAAAGAGATGCAAAATGCCAGGCATACTCCTCCATTTATCCTAATATTTTAATCTGTTTATTGCAGTATATTCTTTTGTGTAAGTGCATAATTCCACCATTTGAAATTGGAGGAAATATGTGCTCTTACATAAAACAGACATTTGTTTGATAAAGCCACTTACACTGTACAGTAGATGTTAAGATAAATATTAATTAATTAAATCAAGGATACAAGACTTAAAATAGCTCTAAATTAGTTAATTTTCAAATGAAACACCGCTGTGGGGACCCTTTCCCAGGGAGCAATGAGTAGGCTACTAGTCTTGCAAAAAAGTCACAAGCTGAGAAGAAGATACATCTTTAGGTGTGTGTGTGAGAGAGAGAGAGATTCCACTTCGGGTTGAGCTGTTGTGTGCTGGAGAGGCTAAGAAAAGATGACGGTCTGATTAAAACAAGATGTGAGGTCTAAAAACATTGATCCACCGAATGCATTTCATATCAGCCAGAGTCCTAAGACATGGGACATGATTAAAAGATAATGACACACTATTCCCTGGAGCAAAAGACAGAGAAAGCAAGAGAGAGAGGAGAGAGCAAGAGAGAGAGAATGTGTGCAAATATTCAAGTATGTTTGCACTTAAGCAGAAAAGAAGACTACACAGCCAAAATAAAAAAGCATATTAAAATCATTGCAATATTCTGTATGTTGGTTAAGTTTGTCTAGCCAGGTAATTCATTCCATTATTTTACCCAGCCCTACTTCAAATGAACAAACTCACTCCATTCACAATACAAACACCACTAATTTTCTGCCCAATATTTGCACACATACACTCGCAGGGGTGTGTCACTAGATGTGTCATCATTCTAGCATTGACTGCACTCACACACTTACTCCTCTCTTATGTAGATATCTTTGTTGACTACACATGGATCAACCTGCAGATCTGTATTCCAGAGATGGACAATAATCTCCATTCACCTAATGCCAAACACAGTCTAATACATTAAGGTCACTCTAAGGGCACAAGTGCATAGAAGAGACTACTGTGTGTATGAAACATGTTTTAATAATTGCAGCAGGTGAAGGCAGTTCTTAATCAGAATGTTTTCAGTGAACTTTGAAGGCAAGTCTGTTTTTCATGTTTATTTGAGATTTTCGACTTTAGTACAACAACAATGAAAAGATTAAAAGTCTAAGCCAGCAAGTCAACCTTAAAAAGCCATTTAGAGCCGAACAACGAGAGAGAGTGAGAGAGAGCCTGCCGCTCTTTCACTCCTTTTTCATCACAACAGCATCTGACAACTGACAGCTGCAGCCCTCCATCTGACACACATACACACACAATCATCATGGGCACAGCATTGCCCTCTGTGACTGCAGGTATCCCTGTGTGACAATAACCTTCTCGTTATGCACATCTGCAAACCAAATACACACACATATACACACACACACAGTCTGGAAGAGCTGGCAGAGGAAATGTTGCAGTATATAGAGGAATGGTCTAGCGTTCTTCTCAGTCAAACTGTGCCTGAATAGTGGTCACTACGCCACTATTCTCAGCTTCAGACGTGACGCCCACAGACTGCCTGACGCACAGAGTACACAAAAACAGAATCATAAGTGGTAATGTGTATTTACTTTTGAAGATTCTGGGTACACTGATTTTATATCAGCACACTGAGAAAGTCATATTTAGAAAGCACAGTACCTGATTATTAAACATAAGGAAAAACTACTGACCGTATTTGCCAAAGTTTGGGCTTCCCCCAAAGGTTTCCCCCATTGCACAAATAGCATTCTGTAGAACACATTGATTTGTACAATAATGTTTCATTCACTAAATCATATTTCTGGTAATTTCCTCTGGGCTGTCAGTTTCAGTTTAAAAACGTCTGTGCCATTATTTAAACAAGTTTCCACTGTATTTCCCAGTTAACTATTACTGTGGTTGCTGAAACATGTAAAAAACACATGTATAATTGGTTGGTCGATTTTTTGTATTAACAAATTTTGTATCAAGACATTGTATTAACATTGCTTGGGAATGTTATTCAAACATTTTTTTAATTCTATAACATTATATATATATATATATATATATATATTAGAAGCGTTCTTCCTGTCAATGTGGAAGGGTTTTGGCCTGCAAAGATGACAAGACTTTATGCTGATTGTCAAAAGTCTGGCGATTGTCAAAAGTCTCTACGAGACCAAACTCTTCACCACACAGACACAGAGAAAACATATCTAATCTCTCATAAATTAGATTCCTGTCAGGCTGCACTGAATCTGTCTGCAGTCTCTCTGTCTCACACACTCTCAATACCTGTCTAAAGAGTTCATTTTTTTTTGAGGGTTATGAAGACCACTATTTTACCAAACAGGTTCCTGTTTTAAAATCCTCATTTGTTCTGGAACAACATTTCTTTCAGATTCTCAGGATACAGAAAATGGTACACAAAAATGCTGGGTTATGATTGGACAACAGAACTGTTGTTAGATCAGGATGCTGATCCAGGAACATCAACTTGAACATGTTCTCCTTGTAATCTTCAAGCTCAAAAGTTTTGATGCTCTTCCTGACAACCTGTGTTCCGAGATGAGCCCCTAAGTCTGGTCTCCCCAGCCTGCCTCATCTCCTCCATAAGAACCATATGACTCAGCACCATCCTTGTTTTGGCCGACCGTCTTCAGACAGCTGTTTAAAGAGACAATTTCTGTAGGCCATTACGGCTGATAAATTGGATTTAAACCAGAGGACCAACGCGAATGAGCGACTAAATACAATGCTTGACACATTCTCTTGGCTGAGGAATGCTCGCACTAGCTGCTATGGCAGGACACAATTATCATACAGAGAATGGCAGAGTTCCAGACCTAAAAACAGAAGCAGGCAGGCAGGGACTGGATCTGTTTTTGGGGAAAAAATGTACAGTATATGCAAGAAACTCTTCTCAGGTTTTAGTTTTTTTACATCACAGTTTTGGACAGAATAGAATTTGTTAGTGTTCGTTCAGCAGAGCAAAGCCAAGAGCAAAATCTAAATCTAAAATGTTTTGTTTGGGCAGAAAATAAAGAAAAACACACTATAAGCTTTGTGTCTTTTTAAAAGGCTTCACTCATTTGACAGGGATGAGTCTTCATTAGCCATTGTTTTAAGCATATCTAATTGTATTCAGTTTTGTGGTGGATGATGCGTTTGGATGTCTGTCACTGAATTGGGTTTTTGTGGAAAGTGAGAACTCAATGCAAGTTAGAGGTGTCTGTCAGACACCGCACAGCATGTCATCTCGCGAGCAGGCAGAAGAGTAGGAACATAGGAACGAATTAAATAATTTCACTCAATCCACCAAACACAATTTCTTGAAATGATAAAGTTTTGTAAAATGGAAAATTCGGAGTTTTTTTCAATCTTTCTTGAATTGATACCGGTTTCATCATCATTTTTTTTGGATTGCTTTAAAAAGATATCAAAGATATTTATACTATGACAAATTGTCTTGCCATAACAATACACAGAAGCGCCCCATTATTTTTATAATCTGAATCTAAAATATACATTAGATCAATGTAAACTGCTTAACTAATAGACACTTAATAGACAAACATATTCTTATTACACTGCCTTCTGAAATACAACTACATTCTGTGGTTAAATAATTTTGTGTAATGATTATTAAAACTGTACAGTTGACTTTTGTCTTAAACAACTTAAAATCATAACTGTAACAGAGATAGTTTTACCTTAAGGTTCTTAGATCCCAGCACTCACACCTTAGATTGGATTGAAGTCATCATTCGTGACCTTGGAAGCAATATCCAGCTGTGAGAATTTACCGGCGTATTTTGCGCATGGACTGGCCCTTTAAATATCCCACCATTGTCAATGGATTTAGTCAATTAGGATTCAGTGACATATAATGACTGCTAATTTGTCAGTGCATGATTCAAAAGCATTGAAAATGAATTCTTTTTGCCATTCAAATGCTAATTGAATTGATATTTATAGAGTATAATAGTGCTCCTCTTCACACTGCCTGCAAGACAAAGGGTTCCTTTGACACACACACACAAATCACACACACAAGAGGCTAAAAGATAACCTTAGTCCATAAGATTAATAAAAAAATGTTTCATAACTGCATGGACAGCAATTCCGCTTGCCTATTCATCTTCACAATATTGATAAATATGAAGTCTGAGACTAAGCCCCCAGTTAACCTGAAATTGTCTTAGTTATAAGGAATAGATGAGACTCATCTCTGGATATAAAAATGGTCGAGGGTTCTAGAACTGACAGGTCTCCTTTAATGTGTCATGGGTGAGCTGTCTCGTGATGATCTCAAAGCGTTCTTGCTCCTGTCTGCCTGTCACTGGGTCCAGAAAGCAGCTCTCTGATACGCTACTTTATATCGGGCCATTAAGGAACTAATATCTTGATTTAGACTGGCAGAGCCGTCGCCTTTACGGCCCGGCCACGTTTTTTTACAAGCACTACGGATTAGTTTCTATCTATGGCTCAGGGTAAAACATGTAATCTAACATCTCATAAGACCAAGAAAAGGGCGATAAGAGTACAATTTTTCTGCCTTTAAAATCTAACCTTCAGAAATGGATTTACAGGTGTGACAAGATAAAGAACAAATATGAAACCTGGCGCATTGCCCAAAGACCTCAATATGGAATAGCGCTTTTAATACGAGTGACATTCGTGACATTGCTGTTTGTTTACACACTGTTGGAATATTTTTGTCCCATGTGATGCTGCTGCAAAAAAATCTGCTTAAACTAGCCTAAGATGGTTAGGTATGGTATTAGTCAGACCAGCTAAGACCAGAAACCAGTTTTTTCTAACAGGGAATCAACAGCAGGATCTTAATTATAAGTTAAAATGCACAATACGAACACCTGGCTTCAAAAACCAGACTAGAATAATCATTGCAAGAAGATACTGACTCTTTGAATAGCATTAGATCATTTATCTTCCATCTTTGACAAACAAGCTATATGACATATCATTTGCATAAGTAATCCTTTTAAAAGACTCTCAGGTGTTGGATTTTGACATCACTCACACACCTGCCTACTCTAAAACGCATCAATGGCACAGCGCCCAATGTTTTCTGCAGTGGCTCCCTAAGCTGGGCAGCTGCAGACCGTGGCCCATTTAACAATGTTAACATATTTATGGAGGAGATTCTGAGATGATGGCCAACTCATGTGTCCTGGTGACAGGTACTCGTTTAGACCATCTCCTCTGCCATTACTACAGTCCCCGATCAAATAGAGACCATCTGTCCATAGACCTACACAAACACACAAACACACACACACACACACACAGATAGATGTAAATGCCTGAACAGCAGGGCCCCGATGATGAGTCCCGGCGTCTCCCAGGAGCCGCATCTGCAAATAATGATAGATGCTGGTCATTTCTCAGGGACTGATCTTGTGCATCTTCTCTTGGCCTGTGTCGTCTGCAACCTCTGGCTATCACACTCAATCCTGAATAATAAATACCGGCTAGTGTTCCTCCTCGAAACTGCAACTCATGCCAGCTTATGTTACCTTTAAAACTAAATTGAACAAAAGATGTAATTCTAGACAAACTGAGGCATTGTTTTATAGAGCCATTTTGGGATTAAACAATGTGAGCACCAGAGCAGTCATTGAACCAATTAATCTGTGTCGGTCTCTTCAGTATCACGTTACATCACATGACCCGATTTATACCAAACCTCCATCATTATCCTAAAGAGCGACTTCCATTACTGCAGCCATAAGGTCCAAATACTAAGTATTCTGTTGGGCATCTGTGATAGATGATACACAAAATGAGTCTGTTTATGTCCTCTCTTAGATATAGGGAGATAACCACTAAACAGCTGCAGCAGTTTTTGGCAAGGCATTTCAGTGCTTAAGCATGCATCTTATTCACTAACAACCCATATCTAGTTTAACCAGGTGCTAAATGTGTTCGCCTTGAGTATTTAAATGAAGTCTCTTTCATTCTTTTCAGTTCAAAAACACCCCCTTTCTATGTAAATGAGGCTCATTATAGATTGTGCCTTATTCCCAAAACTCGGCACCGTTTGCCTGGTGTAACTATCATCACAGTCTTACATCGCGGAAAGCAGGAGGAAAGAGGAATGTCGTTTAAAACAGATATCTGTGTACATTTTCTATTGATCATTGCAGCAGTGATTCATCAAATGTTTATTAAATGATAGAGAAGACAACTTTAACAGGGTGTATATCTGGATGCACAGTATAGTCAATGCACACAGGCTTTTTAACAGCTGATTGAGATGTCTGGATCACTGATGTGCCGCTATGCTGTACAGTCCCTGTAAAGTATGCCAGTCAGATCATGGTAGTTTGCTGTAACCTCTCCAGCTAACAGGGAACGTTCTCAGAACATTGGCTAACGATCTCTAGAAAGTTCTATGTTACCAAAAAACATCTTGCAGTAATGTTAGTACAGGTAAAATATTTGTTTAAGTTGCTTTTAAGTGGAATATTTTCAAAACATTACAGAATTTAAAGTTTGATATGCTTGGTTATAACCAAGCAATAATTTTAATACAACAATTTCACTATATCTAAAAAATGGACGTTTTGAATGTTCCAACAACATTCAAAACAACATTTTTAACATTTTGTTACTTAACTGAAACATTAGGAAAACGTTCTAACAACCTAAAAGCTCACAACCCAGCACCCAGAACCACACGACTGTGCCATTGCGTGCTTTGCATAATTCCTGCTGATTCCAGAATCTGGTGCTAAAAATATTCAGACAGCACGATGCAAATAAACAGCACTATTGGTGGGCAATTGTAGTGCCTGTCTGTGATAAACAATACATAAACTAAATCAATTTGCATTCCCCTTATAGACAGACTGTAGTGTTGAACCTGTGAATCTGGTAAATATTAACAGAGGAATTGGCTGTAGCATTTCTAGCGTCTCTTCTCAGAGCATTTGCCATTACGCAGCCGTTGGGTAGAGTGTCTATCAAAGGTGAAGGGGCTTTCATCTGTTAAGTGTAACTTAAATCTTGTTCATTGATTCGGACTTGAAGTGGTGCTCAGGCTAATTCCAGCAGAGCAGTAATTCTTCACACCCGTGCAGACGTGTGGCGGAGAGCAGAGATCCATATCTGAGACCTCACACGCCTCTGTAATGCATCAAGACAAAAGGAAGAATTCTTAGTCTAATGGAGAATGTCTCAAAGGTGTTAAAAAAAGTGCTGAGCAACTATAATTAAAGTGAAGATGTCAGTAACAGAAAAGGAGCATATAAAGGGTTCAAACTATTTAGAAAACAATTCAGAAAATTTAGAAAATGCTTTATTTGAAGTTTACATTTATTTAGGGAACTGTAAAATTTGACTGTTAGCCATAGTCTGATACATTTAACTGAAAGCGATGATTGTGGTGGGACAAGGATAAATGATATATGAGGACTCGCCAATCGAGAACCAGCAGAAGGTGGCACGCTGATGGCACGTGATGTAAAATCTCACAGGTGTCTTTAAAACACAGCCGCAGAATTATACAGATTCTTTCCTCAGACATGTCGCTTGATGTCAAAATGGCACCTTTGTGTGTGACATAAAAAATAAATTCTGAGAACATCACTCCGAGGCATATTACCAACATTCCCAGCTGCTACCTTCTCTCTCTCTGTCTTTCTCTTTATTTCTCTCTTTTTCTCCTTTCTCTTTCTCTCTCCTCTCTGTTCCTCCATGTCACAGGAGGTGTCACGGAGAGGCAAAGACCTGTCAAGCAACACAAACATACCACCTTAATGAGAACTCCTCCCTGCCTCCTCCACAACCTCGGCACAAAACCCACACACACATAAACACATCACAACAGACTGTCACGTCCAGCCCCGAACCCTCTCCAGCCTTCATGGGTTTTGGATGCGGCGTGACAATTCAAATGTATTCAACGGGGAGAAAAAAGTTGGAGAGATTGCAAACTGCCATCTTGTTTTGCCCTCTCCAGCGAAGAGTAAAAACCGTAATTGCTTCGTCCCCGCTTCTCCAGAATGGACGAACAATGCGGCAGAAATGACAGACGGTGAAAGGGATGATATATGCCATATGCCAGCAACACGCACATTTTTCACCTTAAGAGAAAGTTTCCGCCTTAAGAGTTCAGGACCTGTATTTTTGCTGTTGCTGTAATAAATGCTTTCGGGGCCATTCTATCTACAGAGGAGATATTACATGCTGTGACGCCCACTGCTGCTCTGATCTAATGTAACATCAAGAACATTGGCCCCTGTGGAATTCTGGGATATGTAGCTGGCAGGATACTGGAAAAAATTGAGCGGGGGGGGGCAGTCAGCACTCTGTGAGAGACAAGACAGCCTGATCATTTTAATTTAACTTGAAATGTGAAATAATACTCATGAATACTGACAAATTTTGCATTTTGTGAGTACTGTGGGATGTCGTGGGTGGTGTCACAGTGTTTGTATAGTTCTACAATGAAGAGGGTCTGCCCCTCAGTGTAATTCTATATGGTTTTCTATATTTGGTTTTGCAAACTTTGAGAAGTGTACTTGGAGAAAGAGGGCAAACCTCTAATCATACACATGAACTGATAGAACTGATAAAAACAAAACTTTGAATGCATAAGTCACAAAAATCATGTGACAAATACCTAAATGTAAAATATAAATGTAAATATGAGCAACAGTTGTGAAATCTACCATAGCAATCACCACAGATTTGTTGTGCTTACAGGCTGCACTGAATGAATGTAGTTTTAGCCTGCTAGTATGAGTTTATTTGCATGGGTTGTGTTTGGTATAATAAAATGGTACATTCTTACCGCACACTTCAAATGAAGGATGCCATGCTGATTTATAGAGAAGGTCACTACAGAGCGATAAATAAAAGAAAAGAGAAGCAACAGAAGCCTCTCAGTGTCCATCTGAATAGAGCTCTAATAAATAATGCTTCTTTTAAATACCTGCAGTGAGCTTTGCTAAATTGGCCATGAAAACACATACAAACCTCAAAGCTGCGTTTCTTTGATCCAGCAGCAAAAACAAGACAGTGATACATGGTAAGTCATGGGTTTAAACGAATGGGAATGAAGCCAAGGGAAAACTGCATGGAAGATAATGACCAGCAGGGATGAGGTGTGGTGTGTGTTTGTTGAATACATAATTTTACTGAGGACTGAAAGCAAGTCTTTCATATGACGTAACACAATTACTCAAGCCCTAAAAAAATGCACAATGAACGACTGGCTAGCTCTGCTCACAGTTATTCTAGCATGTAAAAAAATAACACCTTTCTGTTTGCATGTTTCATTTTCTAATCACAATACAGAGACGGCAAACACACTTGCATCAAAGGCAATTCTATTTACGGTGTATGCTCTCATCCGAAGATTTTCAAGGTTTATGATTTACAATGTATGTAAATGTTTGTACATAAATGTGACAGTTAATTTAGAAACCAGCGTGGTGTGTGTTCACTGACGGCTAAAATAAAGTATGCATGTTCAGAAATATATAATTTACTTATATATATATATAGACACACAAATGACACTAATGTTTGACTGTCCTTTTAACAACTGCAGTTTTTAATACAAGAAAACAGAAGTGCAGTGTTTTTGTAAGGTATTCTGGTTCCTGTGCAGGCATATAGTAGCAAAATGTGTTATATATCTTTTATATAAAACACACATACACAAGTGTATATGTGTGTATATATTAAACCTGCAGAGACAGACTTATGGTTTTCCTTCAAAAAGGTAAACAAAACAGTTGAAATGAAGAAAAATATTTGCTCTAGAGGAAAAACATGACCAACATGGTGGGGATTAATCTAGCCCTAAATCACACTTTGAACTACCCAGTCAATAAATGTATCTCGAGTCAAACTTACACCCTGAAAGCTGAAGTTCAAGGCAAGAAGGACAAAAATACAAAGAAATAACAAAATAAATACAAAAGAAAACGTGCAGAATAGCACTGAAGATTTTCCCACCTTAGATTCCTAACATTAATTATTGTGTAAATGTTGTAAATACACATACAGGTGCACGTCTCTTGCTACACTAAATGATGCACAAATTGTTTACAACTTAACTGCAAGGTTTAAAATAATCAATTCTGACAGCCACTAAACAAATTAGTTATTGAGGTGCAACTAGCCATCTGTGGTAGCATCTACTGAAAAAGCCAAGACAAGAGACAGAAACACCATTGCTCTGTTCCAAAACCTAGTGAGTTGCCTATGGAGGCAGCTTTTTAAGACATCATAGGTGTGACTGCGAAGCCAGGACTGTTCCAGACAGAAGGTATCTTAATTATGCTGCCTCCTGAGGTACCTCGCTTGAGCCAAATTCTCAGGCAGTATCCATGTATCCTTTATGACAAAAACAATCCCATAATTCATTCCAAAAAGCTAAGTAAAAAACGAAATAAACCAAATGAAAATACAAATATATATAATTTTTACTGCCAAACAGTATCAATACAAAAACAATAATTAGAAATGGATTATTGCAACCAATCAATTGCGAGTTTAGTCTCCCATGTAAAGCCACTGATCACTCATGAAGTTCCATGATGCATTTAAAGGCAGCAGACAAGAAAGTCACTAGGTGTTGGAACAGAGCTGGGCAGAGCAATCTATGTATTAATATCCTGTTTGTGAATCTAACACGACTTGAATAAAAATTCATAGCATTTGAGTGTGGGGCACAAAAAAGCTGCAATGATTTGTGAGATGAAATTCATTTTATAAGGCTCATGTATTCTGCCTGTATCTCATCTGGGATCATGTGACTCAACAAAATCACTGACCGCTGGTCAGGCTGGACTTCGATTTCATATCTTTGCTTCTTGTTCCAAAAATTCCTTTTTCTAAATTGACTATTTATCAGGAAGCGCTTCTATGAATTCAACCGCAGGGCCAAACAAAGATGTGAGTCACATTCAGTCGTAATTAGCGCATGTAATTAGATCTAAATGCTAAAATGCAAAAGCTGTCAAGTTCTGGCATGAATTAGAGTCCCTCAAATGAAGCTCTTCCACGAAGATCTAGGTATGTGTAGAAGCCTGCATATTTCTAAGAAAGAGCTGGACGTTCTTGAGATGTGCGCAGTCATACCAAGATGGTTTGAATAAGCGGCAGTGATGCCCACTTTATTTACAGACGGAGGCTGAGATAAGAGAGCAGGTCTCTAATCCTGTTTCGTCTCATTGCACTTGCTAAAGAAAATCCTGTAATGCACACGGCATGCTCTCCATCTTCTGAATGTTCATCCTCCATCCTCTTCAGTTTGCTTTGTAAATAAGAATAATCTCAGTATCTCGTTTTTTCTGAGCGGCATGTGCTCACCAGGAAAAAGATTACGAATATCTCTTAACGCTATCTTCGTTATATTTGTAAATATTTTTCATTATTTAGAATCAAAAATCCAAACAATGTGTTCATGCATTGGTGGCATGTGCACTTCTGAAATTTGTTGCAAGAGTACAGGAAAGCTACCTGGGAAATAGTGGTGAAGCTCGATATGGCTACGTATTGTGCGCAAAGAGGTGCGCAAACCAAACACGTAGCATAACAATGGTCTCTCACATCTGATACAGTGATAAAACATCCACATAGTGTTCCACATGATTCAGCAGCTCAGGATAGTGTGAAATAGATGTACGAAGGTCTGTGTGCGATGCCAGTTTTGCTTTTGCTCACTGAAACTCACACGTACGTACATGTTCACACACACATACACTGCCATAAAAAGAACTGTAATAGGATTCTTCAGTTTTTCCAGTGACTGCCTTCACTATCACACACACTGTTAAGAGCACTAATCCATGACAAATTGTCTCATCTGATCCATGACAAATCGTCTGAAGGCCAGATAGAGATGAGGAAATTGAGAGAAAAAAGGACAAAGAAAGGGAGGAGGGGAAAGGGCATCGGGAGAAAGAGACAGAAAGAATGAAAGAGCGATTTCTAGAAATCTAGAAAAAAGAAAGGAAGCAAAACAAAAAGGTCTGATCACAACATAATTATGTACTTTTAAAGTGTTGCTTCCGTTATCTCAAGGGTTTTATTACACAGATGAACACACAATTTTTAAAGCAATTTTACCTTTAACTCTACTGAAAATGACAACCTTTCTACTTTAACTAAGCCACAAGTTACCATATTAAGTTCACTGTACAAAGTGTGTTTTTGTTTGTTGTAGTGTGTGCTGGTGACTGCTCGAGTGTGAATCATTCCAGCCAGCACCAATCAAACCTCTCCTTCATTCAATTTGGTAAGAAATCAGATTACTACGCCATTCCAGTGAGCTGCATTTAATTGAATTTGGCTTTATGTCATCAGCTCCCCCTTCTAATTAGTTTGCCACAATTGAAAAGTAGGTGTGAAATTAATCAGATTAATTCACAATAAAACAGCCGCACAAACACAGTGACAATATTACTTTCCAAAAGAAAGTCTTTGCTCAATTGGTCAAGTTTATATTGTGACTAAAAAGAAAATGTGGCTCTAAAACATAATTGGTGGGGTCCAAACGAAGGTCAGGCCCTTACCTGTAGTGAAAATGCCTTTATGAATTTAGCATTTTTTCTATTTTTTTCTTTACATTCACACAAGCAATAAAATACAACCTTTTGTACAAATGAATAAACATGTCAATGTCACAAATGTGACATTGACCTAAATGTTTCTCATTTATTCTTTGTTTCAATGTTTTGAAAGACCAAATAATTCTGTCTATTTACAGGTTTAAATTCCATTCTTATTCCCAGATTTTAAATGTTGTCTTTAAAAAAGTAGACCTTTAAATCATATACCATGATTCTTTTTCACACCCATAGAAATTATTCTTTCATGCCTCCAGGAATCAGACTACTGTCACATACATATATTATGTAATTAGCAGGATAAACTCAATATTTCAGTTATTTAAACATTTTATCATCAAAATTGAGTGCTTCACACACATCACATCTCTTTAGAAATGCTCAATCACCATATCTGAATCATGCTCATTTCAAACATTTATTTATTTTCATTTATCTGTCTTCCTTCAGTCACTGTCTTGGGTTCTCAATTACAATATCCATTTGAATACGAGTCCTTGTCATTATCAGTAACACCAATGCAAAAAGTTCATAATCAGGTTCTTAATTTAAACAAAATATTTACTCAGGGATTCCCAGCTGCATTTGTGTCTTCATTGTAACTTGCTTGATCAAATTCCTGACCTTGACAAGGCTCCCAGACACATTTGCACAAGCGTTCTGAAGACCTACAGGGTCCAATAAAGATAACACACACAAAGCTGTGCTATGATAACATTGTAATGTATGCACACGCACCTGGTTCCATTTTATTTGAGCTGTTAGCAGTTTTTTTTATTAGGAACCCAGCACCAGACAGTGTGATGCAAGGAAAACAGGAGCATTTCTGATTTATAATCTGCCATCGTTATTTGTCACATTAGTAAACAACTGTGAATAAGGTTAAACCAAACTATGACCCAACCTGCTTCTATTATATTGGTAATTCACATTCTCGGGAGCTTTCTGAAGGCAAGGAAAATAAATGAGAAAAGAGATAAGGCTAGTTTCTCTCTCTGTTGCTGGGCTACAGCAGTGGCAGACTGGGAAAATATTCAGCAAAAAGCCTGCAGCTGCTGTACCTGGCCAAGACCAGATCAGTCCAGGCCTTCATTTGGTATGGAGTGAGGTGGAAGGAAAGCATTGCATCCTGAGATTGTGTCGTGTCACATTCTGCTCATCTGTCAACGTACTGGATTATTTCTTGAGAGACCAGAACTGTATGCCCGGAATCGGACTGCCATCAATCTCGGCTGAGAGTGGAGCACAGGCGAGGGTCCTGTCCCGCACGGGCTCATGTGATATGGACGACTTGGAGCCGATGCCTGAACAGGTGATGGAGCAGTGGAGCAATTCAACTCGTTACTCAATACAAGCCTCAGCTGTGACGGGAAGAGTTTTTGGATGCTTCTTAAAAAAATGAAAGGGGGGAAGGAATTTAAAGCGACCAAATCCATTTTAGTATTCAACTCAAGTTCCTGTTATAGGAGGTAAGCCGATTTCTGCAGTATTGTGAAACGCCTGCAATGCATGGAGGATTACACTTGTAAACAGAACACCTCTGACCCAACAACTACTGTATCCATCATCCACAGACACATAATGATTCTGCTAACAGTCTAGCTGTAGCGCAAGGTCCAGATTCACAGCGTGAACAGATCTATCTTCATTTAACAGTTCTATCTTTATTTAAAGCTTCAGTCCCTAACTTTTGCTTCTCTACCGCATCTTTGTTTAAAACATAAAATTGCAGGTTACTTGCAGGAAGTCAGATGAAATTATATTTTCTGGGAAATCGGACCTGGCAGCTGAAATTATGAAATGGTAAGTTTATTGTGATAAAGCAGTAAATAATAAATAAATATTATTCGTTATTATTCTATATACCGTAATGTATTGTATATATTACGGTAAGTTTATTCCCCTATGCGAATGGGGTAAGGTAAGGAGATCATGTCGAACACTGTTTTTGTTCATTTTCAATCCAGAAAGTTATGAATTGCAGTTTTGGGCTATTTTCCCACTTTATAGAACAATGAGGGGATCAGGACACATCTCAGCCTGGGCTCAAACCCGCATTGCCAACATCAGCACCACACTCAACATTTTTAGAGAATGTGCTTTAAACACTATGCCAGAGCTTTGGCAAACAGCCAAACCTCTGTCCTAATTACTACCACACCTAAACATAAACAATAGGGAGCTCCCTGCCTTTCCCTACAGGAGGTAAACAGAAATAGCTCACAACCACTATTTAGCCCAATATTCAAAGAATTACATTTCCATCTACAATCTCTAGTTTGTCTTGAATAATAATGGTAATTTACAGAGAATGGGGGAGATAAATGCCTTCCTCAAACATTTTTTCAGTGCCAGGAACATCCGTTCATATCTCAGGAATTATTTACAAAAGATTTTGGCTCAGGCACTTAAACTTCCACCTTGATTATGGAAATACAACCGCTACACTGAAACCCTCCTGTCTAAAACAGAGTAATATGTGCTGTTCATATCTGGGTTTTGAAGCGTCTTTGGCATTGATATAAAGTGTTTGTCCTCAAATATCATCAGAGGGGGTGTTTCACAGTTAAATAAATGATGACAGCTTTTCAAAATGAATCATGCTCTGCTCTCCTTAACCCAGTCTCATTTTTAATCTTGGATACTTGTTTTAATAGGCTTTGATTGCCGGATAATAGCACCATAAAAAGGGGCAAGGAAAAAAATTCAAATGTTAGATCTTTCTCCAGGCAATGGAAATCTATTTATATTTAAAGGTCTTCTTGATGAAACTAGGGATGCTTTAAGAATTACAAAATCAATTGTAATTTAGTATTTATTATTATTATTTATTTAATTTTTAGAAAATGTCCAAATGATTATTACAAAGATAGGCCTTTGTGATATTGGTGTCACACAAGATCCTAGACCTTAAAACAGTGTATTTATTTTATAAGATTTGTACATGTACTGGTTATAGAGGCTCATTAAAATAGAAGCTGTGAGAAAAAAAACAAACAAAAAGATTTGAAAAAAAATGAAATGAAAAGAATTGACTAATACATGCTGTCTTTGCATATATGAAAGTGAAAAACTTAGATCTGACTAAGAGACGAGCCAGTTTCAGTCTTTTCGAATACTCTTCAGGTTTCATCTAAAATGTGCACCATAAAGATAGATATTTCTGAGTCCCTCATACCCAGTTACAAAGATACACATCACGACTATTTTCACTCGGGTTAATTCTTCTGTCCTGATGAGATGAAGCATTCACATATTCCTAGCAACAGATGACTCATTAAGAAATATTCATCAAAACTCTCCATCACATGAGTTTGTTCTACTCTAACCATTTAAATATGGACATCTTTCTTCAATATACACAGTCTCATGGACAGCTGAGCTGGAAGAAGCTAGCAGGTGCTATTGAGGGGGGGATGTGGTTGCCTGCAGACCTGACATCAAGAAAGCCAATTAACAATATAGGCACCTTTAAAAGTTTGTTGACTCACTTGCATTGTGGGAAGGCTTGATGAGCTCAGTGACATCTAATTAGCCTGTTCCATGCCTTTGCACCTATGTCATTATAAAAGGATCGTATTAAAGGCTCCATTAAAAGTCTAGTTCATCTAATAGGTGTAGAATTAAACCACACCATTATAACCATAGAGAAAGATTTAAAAAGAAAGATTTAAGGGGACAAAAGTTGCTTTATTCCAAACAATGAAAAGTGGATGGGGGCCAGATCTTTCAAGCCCCTAGAAGGACTATAAAAGTATTACATACAGCCATGCCATATATTTCAAGTCTCCTAAATCAATATGAAAGCTTGGTGTGAAATACAGACTGAAACCAAGACATTCTGCAATAAATAATTCTCGTTTTATTTATTCTGTGTAGGAATTTTTTTAAGACCCTAAACTATGATTTAGCTTACAAAGAAATGCGTCAACAGCTCACAAATCAGATCAGATGTAATAATCAGCACATAAGATAACTTCTAAGCTCAAGCTTCTGCCTGGACTTCTCAAAATCTGTTAAGCTATTGTATAAACAAGTACTTCAGCTAGGAAGAAAGAAAAGCCGTCGACAGCTGAAATATGGATGCCTGCGTGCATGTGCGTAGAAGCGTGTTTAAAAGCCACAACCCTCCATTACCAAACCTTTCTAACACCATGTGATGAGACGTGATTTCTCACACAACACGACTAACTTGCCCATATGCTGTGGAGTGAGGGATGACTTCTTTTTGTTGTTTAGCCGACCACTTCAATTATTCAGGAAACACTTACTATGGGGCATGCTCTTCCTTGTACATCTTTTGGCACCATGCTCTTCTGGCCCAGATAAAATCCTGGAAGCACTGTGTTAAAAATTAATCTGGGTGTTTCTGACATACATCACACTCCTCAACGCTCGTTGAGCTATGTTCTGATTTCTGGTGTCCAAATATTTTCATCTCTTAAAGGGATAGTTGAAGCAAAATGATGCACACCTTTAAATCACGTCAGACAAAGACTTCCTTTCTTCCATAAAACACCAACTGCAAAAAGCAACACCATGAAAGCATTATAAAAGTAATAAGTACAATTGTCACTGAAAATCTTGCCCTGAAAACCTTGCTTGACAGCTGTGGTCTCCATTCACTTTTAATGTACAAAAATGAGAAGCTTGTACATTCTGCTATACCTCCTTTTGTGTTCCACGGAACAAAGAAAACCATATAGAGTTAAAACAACCAACATGAAAGCACGTAAATGACATAATTTTTATTTTTGGGTGAACTACTCCTTTAAGGACCTGCCAGTCACTAATAAAAACAGTCTAATGTAGCAATGAAAGCTTTAATACATAAACTATATGAACAAGACACTGCAAATATTAATTGAGCTTGCAGTAATCCAACTCGCACAACATTAAATTGCCTCAGAGTTCCTTAGCCTCAGCGTCACCGTTAAAAATATGCCACAACGCTGTCATTTGCATACTTAGTGTGGAAGGGAGACCCACCTTGCTGTCTCTCTTCACTCTGGCCCCCGCAGCGAAACAGTTCTTAATTGCTGAATACTTCCACAGAGCGGGCGATAGACGTAAATTGTCATTTCCACCAGAGCTTCTGTGATCAAAGCTGCTTGTATTCACAGCATACTGATAGGAGAGTTTAGCCCCAAGCCTGTCTCACATGCACACACACATACACACACGCACATGGCACATTTCTACTGCTGCAGTCTGGATAAGGATTCTCATGATCCAAAACCCTTAACAAGTCACTCGTGGAAAAGCATGTACAAAGCATTCTGGGCTGGTAGAGGGAGGATTTTTACACAAATCTCTTTTCTAAAAAACATGACTGAGGTGGGTCTCGTAACTACAGATTCATCCGCAGAGAACTGCATGTGGTTCCAAGAGAAGAGGGTGAAACATTTTGATTCCTAACCTACCACAACGTTTTGTAAGTGTTTCAAATGCAGTTATGAGCGTTACTCACTACCATGTTGCTCTGTGTGGAATTTTGAGCATCCACAAATTAAACATAGCTACATGATCATCTCCATCTCAATGTCTTCTCAAAACATGACCTTACGGTGTCAACAATGTGTCTTTGACAGGCCCTAGCAGATCTTTCATACAACTCCATCTACAAGATAGACAACAAGACTTACACAGCCAAACAGCAGCAGCAAACCAAGAGAAAATGAAGAACCAATCACAGACTCAGGCACAAAGTACATAAAATGAGAAACTGACCCAGAATCTGTATGGCGTTGCGGCCCGGACGGGTCACATGATGCTGTTGGATGGTCTCGTACAAAGTGGCGTGGCAGAGCAGAAGGCAGCTAACACTTATCCACAGACTGAGGAACCAGGACATGGCAGGAGCACTAGCTAGGAAAGAAATCAAAGACAGAAGATACAAGCAAATGTTTATTCTATTTGGCACCCATTGGTGCTCACACACCTATGTTTGATTTCACCGAATTATTTCCCATAAAAACTTTTATTGAAAGCCCTTTTAATTTAAACATGGCTATGCTGTATTAAATCAACAGATAATGTGTAACAAGATTTATTATTGACCAGGCACTCCATGGCTGGTCACTAGCACTTATTAAAAACACACTAATTAATCACCAGGGAACAGCCCTCTCTGCTGTGTGCAATAGTTAATAATTAGTCCCCATAACTAGTGCATAAACTTGGATTGATTAGCTCTTGAACTATATACTGTGTCTCGCTGTGAGACAGCAACACAAATCAAATGAGTTCCCTCATGACTGCATTTATGTTCATAACCTGATTATCCATAAACAAAACCCCAATAATCCATCAACAAAACAACACTTGGCATAAACTAAAGCAAATGATGTGCTCTCAGTTATCATTAACTTAAACATACAAACGTCCACCAAGATGTTCTCTTTCAACCCTTCAATTTAAAAATGCAAGCATAGAGCTGACATCCGTAATAATATTAACACCCTTAAATCACTCTACAGCACATCTTCAGAATAAAATGGCAGAAAAACCAACATCTTCATCACTTTAAATGGCAAACAGTGTTTAATTGATGGGTGGCACACTGGAGTTTTCCTGCACCTTTCAAGCTGACAGGAGAATCACTCAGTGTACCCTCAAATGACATTGAGATATCCTATGAATATTCACCAAGCCCAGAATTAAGCATATAATTATTAACAGCACATTGTAATCTCCTTTCCTTCACTAAAGCCTCTTTAAGCCGCAGTTTTGTGGAAATGTGAACTGTTCCCAGAGGAGTAAACGACTGCTCTCTGTCACTAGCAAACAGCCTCGGAAACTTTAACTGTTGTCTTCAACACAGTCGTGCATGAACACATTTTACGCATTCAATTAAGTCTATTAATACGCTAAAGAAAAAACGATGCACGAAAATTATGACCTGAATTATGACACTGTTCGCCCTAAAGATGCGATGCATTCTGTTGCAGGTTTTGTTTTAGTTTGCACTTAATATTTTTGTCACGCCTTTATGAAATGATCGTTCACAATGCCGGGAGTTTGAGAGCGGTGGTTTGATGGCGCGATCTCTCCTCTCTGGCGTCTAATTATTGCATTAATATAATAAATCATCGGCGTTGATGTGATAAATCTCACGTAGATTTACTTCATGGTTCGCGTCCAGTTGCGCTCCGCACGCGCTCTGCCCAAACGCTCGCGCGCGATGTCCGCAATCTATTACGCCATAATAAACATATTCGCCGAAATATTACGGTGTGTACATAAACTACTCACAATAGTTTATATACTACTAATAATAGCGCATCCAGGCTCTGTTAAAACGTGGTGTAGTTGGAAAATGTTTGCCCTGTGTTTGAACATTTGTATTACAGATACAGGCTGTTAGTTATGTGTACAGAACACATTATAGAGTAAAATATTGCATCTTTGCGTTCATATGTGATGTAACAGTTGCAACAATGAGTTCAGAAAGCACTGACAGGAAAATCCTTTTAAGATCTATATCTAATCTCCTCCTTATTGAACCTGCAGAGAACTCACCGGCTAGCCTTAAGGAGGCAAAATATCATTAAGGAAAATGAAACACATATGCATGCTTAATATGTACCTAAATATGCACAATTTTTGCACAAGGATGTCGGTCAAGTTTGCCATCTGCAAAATGTTTACACCTGTGCTGACAGACTGACTTTCAGAGCATCCCAGTCAAACTGACTTCCTGCAGATTCTTTCTTAATCCTACTGCGATAAAATGCTCACACCTGGTCTTACCTGTGAGATGCTGTCAGGAGAATGTCAATGGAATCTACTTTAAATAAAAATCCTCAGACAAACATGGTCACATATCCATTCATGCTTTCGGGAAGGAGCTTCCCAGCAAAGTTCCTGTTCGGATCTGTGGGTCTCACGGAGAAGATGAGGAGCCCTTCTCCTGTCCTTGATTCCCTTTTGTTGTAAGACTTCCAGCAATTCTCTGAACACAGTCAAGCACCCAACACCAGATTCTCCCCTCACAACTGTAAAACGCTGTCAAAAACTAGCTGGGATTTAAGAGACGAGTAGCCTGACATTCCACCTTTAAATCACCAGAGAAGCAATATATTCTTCCTGTTTCTCAGCCTTCCTTTCTCTCTTCTCTGAAGGTAAAGCCTCTTCTGAAGATTAATAAGATAATTTTCCTCTTCACTTTTTGTCAACAGACAGAGGGTCCTGCACATGCGATGGCACTTCTGTGTAGCACGCTTTCTCTCTCTTGCGCTCACGCACTTGCTCTCCCGGTCGCTCTCTCCTCTCTTTTCTCCAATTGAGAAGCCACTCAGTACGAGCCTCTCCTCTTCCCACTGACTGGTGTGGACGCGCATATGTGAGTGCAGGCGTGTTTGTGAGTATGACAATACGCCTCGCGAGTGGGAGAGGAAAAGAGAGGCATCACATGTCTTAAAGCAAGACTGCCCACTGTAGCTGGACAGAACAGCACCTATACAGTTGATATAACCTTGTGCTTTGTGTCAGCCGCTGCAGGGTGGAACAAAATAAGACAGGAGTTAATTTCACAATATGCTTCTTCAATCCTACATTATCTTGAAGGATTTGAACAGAGAGAGTGAAATATGCACTTTTAATAAGGGGGGGGGTGGAGGTCTGCAGCTGTGTTTGCAATCATCTTATTATCCTAAGATTGCTGCTGTGTTTCTTTGCCTGTTTGTACAATCTAAATGGCTCTTTGTGTTGCGCTCGGCTCTTGCTGGTTGTTGAGTATTGCCAGAATAAAGTTGCAGCTGGCACGATTGGCACAGAGAAACAGTTGTCCCATTTACACGTTTGATAGTCCTTTAGAAATTTAGTGTTTATTATAATCTGACATCACTTATGAAGTTTATTTTTATTGATTTAAAGAGCCAGTCTTATGAATCTAAACATTTTGCCATCTATCGTTTTATATCACCACCTCTAACCACATCTGTACCGTATTAACGACAGAAACCGCTGTCTCCACGGGGGCAACTGGGATATGAATTGTTGGCCAACTTAAATCTCTTGGAATTTTACATCTGTGTGCTGAGGCAGTTTCCTTGACACAACTGACTACATTGTGACATTTCAGTGACAGTAAAGCAGACAAATTCTGCTCAAATCAGCTGGAACAGAGAGCCTGAGTGCTGTCGTCACCTGAATATTTAAGGACTGGAAATGCACACAAGCATGAGAGTATATGAGAAGATCAGGACATGATAGATAAAGCTTTTCACTTCTCCCCACTGATTCTTAAATCTGAGATTTATTTCTAATAGTTGGAACACAGTTCTACATGAGCGCAGACAATGAGCCTAGCCAAAGGGTGTTTTTCCTTCCCTTTTTGTTATGGGGCGTCCATGCGCCAGGCTGTAGCGCAGGCAGCCAAGATGAGAATGACTGGCTGGAGCAGAGGAACTGTGGCACAAACATTGTAACAAAGAGGCAAATATTTATTACTCACCCAGTAGGGTGCTGTAAAGAGACCAAGTGACTGGTTACCTGCTGAGGTAATTGGAACCTGTGTAAGTGTAGCTGTTAACAGGGTGATTCTGTGCAAACGCATGTGCAGTAGAAGTGACTGACCGATGGCGCACATGAAGCGTTGTACCAGAGCGGCTTGGGGCTGTCTGCTCTGAAAGCAAAGCTGTATATCATCTCAGACTGTTCACTAACATGGAGCAAGCAGCTGTGCTCTCCAGGCTACACTTCAGCAACAAAAAAATGACAATAAATTCCTTAGAACGTTATTTGCAACAAATTTTATTTTCATTTTACTTTTGCATGGAGAAAATCAAGCAAAATCAAGCACTGGTATAAAATAGACTGCATGGACTACAACAACCTACACTTAATATAACATTTAAATAAGAAACACAATTAATCACCTACTTTAACAGTCAAATGTTATTTAATTATACGTATATATGTGACTGATATATTTAGTGTCATTTACAAAAGTATGTATATTTATATACATACACATATTGCGTTTCACAATAAAACAAAAAAATTGTATCTATATAACTAAATATACTCATGTAATTCATAGCAAAATAAAGTGGATGGAGTAGCTATGCAGTACATTAAAATATAAAAAACGAGAAGTCTATCAACTGTAGGTATATCGTGTCATTCCATAATGGGTGTCGACAGCGCCATTGACTATATGGTAGCGATTTGTCCAATGTGAGGAAATTGAAACCAAGAGTAATATGATAGAAATAGTTTATGAGTCCCTGTGAACTTTGAGTACAGACCTTGAATTTTATTATGGCTGCCGTGTTGACCACTGCTTTCATCAGAGTGCTAGCACCATCATGTAATGGCCGTGACTCAGCAAAATACAGCAGCTAAAGATGAAGGACTTAATAGCATGGACGCATAGCACAGAATGTGTGACAAAATGAGGATAATTTGTAACTAATGCACTACCACAAAAGCACAATGAAAGGGGAGAAGGTGAAATTAAGGCACCGCGGTAAAAGATTTTGAATTAGCTCAGATAAGTGCATTAGCATTTGACTAGCCGTGTTTTTTAAAACGTCCTTTTGTGCCGGCTGACTTCATGAAAATTTATGGCTTATGAATATGGCTCATGTTTATTTTAGGAGCTTTAAAATCACATTTGTGTTTTGTCAATGTCATGTCGCACGGAAACTTGAAACAAAGTCGTTCTGGAAACATCTTTATGCGCCTCTAAGGACGACTTAAAAGAAAAATCATCCAATTAGCTGTTTCTCACGGCGATTATGTATGTTTACGGAGACACTGCCATTCTCCATCTCATTGTTTTGCCATCTGGGGTTTAGTTTTTCTATATTTATATCTATTTTGCACATCGTAAGGCTTGTGCGTTGGGACAATGCGATGATTAAACAGTAACTTTATCACTTCTGTAGCTTTCGCTCCTTAAGCGTCATCTCTTGGGCTCCTAATATTTCCAAGCATCTGTTACCGCTGTTCACGCCAAGCTGGGCCAGAGCAATCCAGTCACCAGGAGCCAGTTGTTTGCACCCAAGCCCCATTGGTAAATATTGCTGGTCTGATGTTGCGTCTGCTCTCTTAGTGATTTTCCACATCTGTTATAAAATGGATTGGGCCTGTCTAAAACATCTCTACACTTTCTTCTGCAGCAATATCATCTCCTTATTCTTTCTGTCTTCCAGATTTCTCATTTAGTCATTGACCAAGGTTATCACAGCCACAACAGAATCCAGCAGGCATTTGATAATGCAGACATGGTGGTATTGAGGCTTACTGGGTTTGCTTTGTAGAGTAAGTGATTTACAAGGTGTCTTCAGAGTGTCTGTCAATGATTTATAAACTAAGTGTGTTTAGCATCTAAAACATGTATGAAACAGTCTTGCTTTGCTTAGAGGGGCCTCAAGGACAAAAATGCCTGGAAATGAATTACAAAAGCTATAAAGTTTTTGTGTGATCCACATAAAGAACGTATTCAACACGTGGTGTGCTCTGGTTCTCTACCAGGAGATATAGACTGTCCTTTATCAACTTTTATTTGAAATCCAAGTAAACAAGTTATCAAACATCAGATGTGGGAAAGGGGCTGAAAAATGATAAAATGTGATCTGTGATTGTTTAATCAGATCTGAGACCCCACTTCTCCCCTCAAGGCAGAAAATGTCTGAATCTAAGGTCTGAGTCTAAACTTCTACTAGAACTGCATGAACTGTGAACTGACAACTTTATTTCTCATAAAAACTTGAATTTTCTCTTGTGACCACAATACTGTATAAAGCTTTTTTGTGGTTATGTAAAACAAAACATGTCTGCAAAACAAAAATATAAAGGCTAATGTAAAAACAATTTGGTTTGGTTTAGCATTAAGGCTTTGTTAAAACTCAGAATCAATAACTCAATTACAAAGTGACAAAATCAGTCAACCAGAATATATTTTAAGCCTACCATACAGTTACAAAAAGCAAGATTTTGAACCAAGAAATTCCTGTGGGATGAGCTAGCCAGCAAAAATAAAAACCAAGCACTCAATGAAATGTCCTGTCACTCACTGATTGTCAGTTATGGTATCTTAGAACAAAGACCTCATACGTTACAACATAGCATCTGGTTATGAGACCAAACAATTGACAAGAAAACCTAAATTATGACTTTATTAACATTATAAGCAAATAAAAGTATAGTATGACCCCTTTAAACAGTGGATATTACTTGCCAGAGAAATTGATTTGCCTGCCAGCAGTGCTGTTTGTACATTGAACTGACCTGATTAAATAAACTCCTCTGTAAATGTTATGCTCCTGGCTCCTCATTTAAACATCAATAAGGGGGGCCGTGTGTAGCGTCAATAAGTTAATAGGGCACATATATGTACATACCTATTACATATAATTTTACTTTGTAATAAGTGTTTGTGAGTTTGTGATATTTCCTCTCACAAAGCGTTTTGAAATTATAACATCTCTCTGTTTGCTCATTAGTTCTTAATTACCAGTTACCGGTTAACAAATTACACAAACAGGCTTGTCGCTGCATTCTCCTCAAGCATGTTAAGAAAATGTTGTTATTCCCCAATATTTATGATAGCTTCAGGACTGAGAGTGATGTGGAATGGTGCTTATTGAAGAACTGAATGTATTGAAGGCTTAATTATTCCCTCATGGTAAAGTAGAAGCAACACACAAGTCTGTGTACTCTAATTGACAGTGTGTAAAATCTTCCTTAGGTGCCGTGGCACAAAAACTGATATAAAACTAGGTGTTTGTGTTTTAACAAAGGGGCTGGTTTGAAGAAGGGTGAGGGATAAGAGACGACTTATTTGTCTCTGAGGTGTCTGTGTGTGAAAGAAACAGAACAGATAGGTTATTCCACAGGGATTGTGAGAAGCAACCAATCTATTACCAGTTAGAGAAGACACTGTGAGTAGCTTGTGTGTTTGTTTTGTTTTATTCTCTGCTCCCCCTCGTACACTGTTTGAAGTAGGTCAGAGATGTTGTGTCGCAAAAGTGTGGGGACCCGTGAGGCCTCAGGAGGAAATTTCTTTCAGCCTTCTCACAAGAAGAAAATAATTGAGTGATATTGATATACAATTCTCTCCTGTAGAAATACTCCAGCCACTGGAAGCTCTTTGGTTTCTTTACAGTTTCTGCACATTTGACTTTTTTCCTCAGAGTGTCTCAGTGATGTTCAGATTCAGTTTTACCACTCATATGTTTTGAGACACTCATAGAAACCATCACAAAAGGCCACAAACAGTCATGATGCTCAGGGACACACTGTTTTAAAAACCAGCGATGGGTAAACTTGCAACAGAAAATTGTAATTGAGGACAATTTGTTATTTGCATATCTTGTATTTCAAAAAGCTTAATGCAAATAACAGCAGTGCATCTCTGGCCAATTTTTAAAAAATTAAATTTTTTAAATCTTGTTTAAAATTTTCTAAAATCTTTTTTCAATACTTAAAGATAGGGTACGCAATTAAGGAGAGGCTGGGCTAACAGCAAGCTTGCTTTGGCATTCAGCAATGATTGTACGAACATTTTATGGTCCTGTGCCTCTCACAGAAGACATATACATAAATTTATTTAGTGATTGCTATCAGGATGTGAAGAGACTTTTAGCTAGCATAACACATCTTACAGATTCTGCAAGGTGTATATATAAACTGTGCATGTAATAGCCAGCTGTACTCTTTTAGAGATGTCTACCAAGGTAACATACTTGATTCAAATCAAAGCCTGCATGGTAACCCGCGTGTCCAGGACGGTGGGTCACAGCCGCTGTCTGATGTATCCTGGGGAAGGACATATCACTCAACAGCCAACCTATGGCAGCCTGATGGAGCAGCCGTGGATGGAATGAGAGCAGACAGGCGTTAGAGGTACACAGGCAGTGCTTTTCTAGACCTCTGTGACTCACTCACTGTTATGTGTTTGTGATAATCAGAAATGTTCTACTTTGGCTTTCATGAATACCCATAAGTGTGTTACTCAAATGAACTGCAGCTCCAGTAAGGAAGCATATGGTGTATGACCTGTCTGCATATTGTCATTGGCCATTGGTAGAGGACTTGGTCACACTGTAAGAGTGATATGCAGTATATGCAGGTGCAATGGAAGAACATAGTATGCAATGTAATTGCCATGTTGTCAATGAGACACAATCTGTCTGGGTCATTAAAGGCTCTTCGTATATAGCCCTATGAGACACGAAGACATTTATGGTTTATCTTCATGAGATACAGCATTGCACACTACATGCAAAACAATGGAGATTCACACAAGATAATCTTGCATAGCCAGACTTTTGTCTTGAAATTCAATTCAATGGAGTTTCTTCTGCTAATGAACCACCCACTTCCTGTGACATCACAGTTTGTTTTAAATGTGTCTTTAGGGAGGGATTTCCTGATATAAATTATACCACAAGAGTTGTGGAAATTGTTCACGGATGTTTAGAGAACACAGAAAGTGGAAAATGTGCATCAACTTTGTGACCAGAATATCTTGCTGTCCAATTATAGTTAATAATTTCACAGACAGGAAATTAAAACATAATATACAGCCTACTCATGAATTTCTATATTAAATACAACAGAGACATCTATGCAAATTTTACTAAATTCACTGATTCATTCTTCTTCATTAGCACTCATTGTATCAGGCTGGTACCTCTTAAGCAAATTTTGCAAATTAAAATCTGTACAAAATCTATTAGATGGTCAGTAATAGACCATGTGCTATTCAAAGATTTCTAAACCCCGGTATGAAACACAAAAGAAATAGTTCCCATTGTCCTCTGGGCAGCCTGTAAGAACATATCTAGAGGAGAGAATACAGGACATGATGGGAGAGAACAACAGTGAATGAAATTGGGATCTAAAATGAGAATGTGCACGTTTTTAATTTGATAATACTAAAGGAGTAACTAATTCTAAATAAATAAATGTGCATAAATGTGCCTTTTTTTTAAAAAAAAAGGCCTTTCAATTGATGGCTAAAATTCGAGACAGTTCAGGGGGAAAAAAAGCATTCAGGAGGACACGCAGTCGCTCAAAAGCGCCAGTCGCTCATTTCATAACATCCTTTGTGTCTAAACAACTTCAGAGCAAGATTATTTTGTTTTCAAGGTAACTCATAAATAGAGTTCAGACTGATCTGGGGTCTGTTCTGGGGAACAAGCGATGGTACCTTGTATGCTGTACAAGAGCTGACCTTCTGCAATGTGCCATCATTTCAGCTTTAGTGTTTCAGAAAGTGATTATGAAGTGATCTGACCTCTGTCTTTCCAGCCAGACATAGAAAGGCACTTGATGATGGCTGTCAGTTAGAGCAACAGAGAGCGTGCAGGACCGAATGAGAACACTATAGTCTGCTTTTGTTGAAAAGGAACAAAGCCACAGAAATAAATGGTGTTATATCATTTCCCTCTGATAAAGCATTGTGTAACTAGCGCTCCCGTTTTAGCTTGGGTGTCACGACTCAGGTCACCTGATACAGAATCCATTGTAAGCACAGGCACAGGGCATTTGTTTCTTTCTCTGTCTTTACAGTCTAGCAGTGATGGTGCAGGCTTGTCTTGTATTCCGCAAATGGCAGAATGCATTTAAATAGTCTCCTGTGTGCTACCCTGAAGCATCAAGGAATAAGTGCATGCAGGAGGTTAATGGCATTCTCAGTTATGATTCATTTAAGCATCAACTTTGACTGAGATGTTTTCCTACAATTCCTAAAGAGAAATAAAATGAGACAAAAATGAGCTGCAGCGTTCCTCTAGCTAAATTGGTAGAGCGTTGTAATAGCAGCGCAAAAAGACACAGGTTCAATTCCAAGGGAACACATATAACAATCAAATGTATAGCTTGAATGCACTGTAAGTCACTTTGGATAAAAGCATCTGACAAATGTAGAAAACTATTTTAAGAATTAACATCATGGTCAGATAATTTGGTTTTAGGGGAATTACCTGAGAAATGTTTGAGCTTTTAATAGATCTCATACTTTGGTCTCTTGGAACATCTGAGCACACTGTGAGACTTTGCCGAGATCATATTTGTCACTTCAGGAAAGTGTGAGATTACTGTAAAAAACTTTGCTGCCTTAAATTTTTAAGTTTAATCAACTTGGCTTTACAAGTCATTTCAACAATAATTTAAATCCTAACAGGTGCAACTTATTTTTATAAATTTTTTATAAGCAATATTTCAAAATTTTTGTATAAGTTACAGCAACTCAACACCAGTGAAATCTTAATAGTGAAACAGTAGACTTAGCAATAGTCTGCATTTGTCTAGGAGAAAAACAATATTAAAGAGACCTCATTTGTGATTATTCTTTTCTTTGGGTAGCTAACACATCACAGCCACAAGAGAACAAAGTTTTAATTTCCATCACCCCTTAATGACTTTCTTTGATGTCTCACAATGTATTATGTATTTTGCAGGTCTGTTCTTATAACGTCACCCAACAGATAACAGATTTAGTGCCCGCATAATGTTCAAATTGCATCCAGAATCCCGTTTGAACTCGGAAGTTTAAACACACAAGCCCTGAGGTACTATTTTAAGAAATAGTTCTGCAAAATGTAAACTCTGTCATCATTCACTCCCTCTTATGTCATTTTAAACCTGTGTGATTTTCTTTCTTTCATGGAACACAAAGGAGACATTGATTCAGCGCTCTTCCATTTAGTGATGAAAGTGAAAAGTTACCACAGTCTGTCAAACTATAGCCGAGCGAAAGATTTTCAGTGAATAAGATCAAATGATTTAAGTTTCAGTCTGTTCCTCACACAATTCTATCACATGGCTTCAGCAGATGTGGATACGTTTATGGACTAGTGGTATGGTACTTTGTTAGTGTTTTTTTTGTTGAGTATTTTGTTTTTTGGAGTTTGACAGCCCCTGATCACCATTTACGTTCATTGTATGGGGCACATACAGTGCATGTACATCCTACCTAACAACTCCATTTGTTGTGTACAGAAGAAAGAAAACCCTACAGCCTTGGAATGACATTAGGTTGAGTAGATGATGAAGAATTTCTCTTTAAAGTCCAACATTGATTTCTTCAATGAATGAACAAAGAAAATACCTCTCACACTCTTTTTCATGTTGCTAACAAAGACTATAAAGCTACAGCACTGTGCGGGCATTTTCTGTTTCTTTTTTTTTGATGAAGCAACAGCTATTTAATTTTAAAACATTCTCCTTGAAATGATACAAAGAGAAGCAATACCCCAGAGCAGAAATGGACATGGCAAATCGAGACAATGTCCACTCTTTGCTTATTTTTCTTCCAGTGTGTTCATCTCAGAGTCTCCCAGCGGACCTGAAGGAAATGGACTTTTAGTGTAGTCTCCATACATCACACGCTGACACTGATGGCCCGACTTCAGGATTCTTACATCTGATGTTTCTTGAAATCAATTATTCACGATCCCAGATTCATGTCGGACATTCACCTATTCATCATTCCTAATTGCCATGCACCACGTCGCCACTGATCAAAGTACCTCCACCTTCCCTCTCAATATTTAACAGGCCTAAGATTTGACTCACTCCAAAACCTTATTTTTGACCCTTGTGACTCTCTTCGTCTCATCGAGGATAAGCATCAACTTTTGAGGAAAGTTTATCGGTGGATTGTGGGCAGTGACACATGGAAGATTCTTCTGCTGCGTTTCTGTCCTCTTGTACTGTGACCTTCAAACTAACATACACGATACAAGAAAGCGAGGCTAGGTTTACTGTATGACCTTTGCTAGTATGATAGTCATGCACAAATTATTGGAAAAGTGATTATTGGACTTTAACATGGCTGTGTTTTAAACAAATAGACATGCCTCTGATCCGATTCAGCTGGCTGTGATGAGATCCCAGGAACTGACTGTAGTATTTATGCATGTAGAGAAACAAACACATGTTTGAACATTTCATAATGAGCATTTGTACAAGGTCAAATTTGTACAAAAGGGTCAAAATTTGTACAAAATGGTAAACTGTGGATTTTAGTTTATCTATAATATGACTAGCATATGGTGTGTTTTGGATATATATACCCAGCATTGTATGCTGGTGTCCACACTAGACTTGTTTAACCTTGTAACAAAACATTTTTTGATTTACTAGCTTCACCACAAAGACTAGGCTGCTTGACCAGTACAACCAGTGTCACACAGCTAGTAGACCAGCAGCAAACCAGCATTAGTTAGTTTGAACTAGCAAGGTCTTTTTACCAGGAGGAAGCTTTCCCAGAATGACTTCTCAAAACAGTTTACAAATAAAAACAAAAAATAAAAAGAAAATAACAAAATGGGGCAGTTGTGGCCTACTGATTAGACAGACTTGTAAGTTGTTTTGATTCCCAATGCCAGCAGGAAACAACTGAGGTGCCCCTGAGCAAGTCATCTTACTCCCAATTGCTCCACGGGTGCCCCAGTGGTGCCCACTGCTCTTGGTGTGTGTTCACGGTTTGCAGTGTGTGTGTGTGTGTGTGTGTGTGTGTGTTCACAACTCACTACTGTGTGTGCACAAACTGGATGGGTTAAATGCTGAGGGCAAATTTCACCATACTTGGCCTGCATGTTTTGATCAAAAAACAGTTTAAAGTTTATCAGAATAATGTCTACAGGTAAATGCAGTCTATCGGAGGCGATTGGGTTATATCTGTCTGCAGCAGACTAAAAATCCACTGAAATACATTAACCTTTACAAAAAGATAAACTATAGCAAAACAAACATCTTCCCAGAAAATATGTTTGATCAAGCAGCCATTTGCATTAAACAGCATAAAACCCTGGGATAGTTTGAGGTAAATAATATTGGCATTATGGTGTTTAGAAAATGCAACTCACATTACTAATGCAAATCATTACCATTCTCTCTTTTATATCTTCAGTACGCCCTCACTCTGACCTTTATAAAAGACTTTTCCCTTCCCTGATAGCAATTCTTTTTCCTTTTAAAATGGCTGCAGAGCACCAGGGTCGAGGACACTCATAGATCTTTGTCCAAATGAAGTTTCTATCAGCTTGCCGGAGTCTTTCAGACTTTTGAAGGTGATGCGTGTCATTACACTGTTAAAAGACACCGTTGAAAGACTTTATTAATCTCAGTTTAATATGAGGAGACAACTATAAGTAAGCCATTTACTTGTATGCTGTTTCAGCACATGCTGAATTTAGCTGCCATTATTTGTGACCTAATGCAGATCAACATAAAGAATAAGAGTGTTGTGCTAAAAGCTGCAATCAGTAACTTTTGCCTCTCTGTCACCATCTCTGTTTGAAAAAAAAAGATATATTACTTTACATACTGTTTACATATGTTGTAGTGAAAAGAAGCCAAACTGGCATTGCCAAACTGACATTTCCGGGAAGTGTGACCTGACAGCTCAAATTAAAAATCATGTTTGTGAAATGAGTAAGGTAAGGCAACCGTTTTGAAGACTATCTGTTATGTACTTGCTCAATAGCTGTTTATTTTTAACCAAAACAAATTACAGATTGCAGCTTTACATAAACAGCTGTTAAAGATTGCATTTGGGTGCAATTCATGAAGTGACTTTGCCCTTTAAATGTATATGATATGTGATTGTGGTTTTACTGTAGAAAGCGTAAGTGACACTAGTCAGCTTCAGTTACATTTACATTTAATAAATGACTCCACTTTCTCATTTTTTAGCCATTTAAGTGCAGAAGAACCCAAGAGAAAACCCTCGGTTACACAATCAACTGCGTCTTGCTGTAGTATTGCACTATGTGTCTGTGTTTGCAGAAGCAAAACTTTGAAACAGATGAGATGAGGAAAAGGGTCAGTTCTGCTGAGTGAACAGGAAGTGAGAAGAAGCTAATTAGTCACCATAGCCCCCAGCCTCTTACATTAGCTGCCCCAAACTCAAGAAGAAGAAATCACAGCTTGTTGGTGCTTGTCAAAGGCCACGAGAAAAGATGATTAACGTGATTAACTTAGTGGAGTGGGGCTGCTTACACTTACCCTCTGATAGATACGGTCACACACACAAACTACCTTTGATTTTACATTTATCATGCAAATGAAGCTAAAATTGGTGATACAATCAGTTCAATGGAACATTAGCTTTAAAGAAGACACTACACCACTTTTAAATCCAGATATCATGAGCACCTTAAAGCACAAGGAACAACGACACCCAGTCAAATTTGTGAAGGGTATCAGAAAAGTATTAAATTAGGCTAATTTTATCATTTGAAACTAATAGAGTCAAGAACAGGAAACATCAAGAAACATCAAGTCTTTAGATAACTTATCAGTATAAAACCCTGAGTAGTATTGTGCAAATAAAAATGGCCCTTTATGTACATAAAGTTTTTAATTATAAGACTAGGTTGGGTGCCTGCTCATGCAAAACATGCTGCCACAACCGCAGGGTGTTGCTATGCAGTTGCTAAGGTGTTCTAAATGGGAGTCCTTGTGTGAGCTTCTCTGATATCATGGTTGGCTGTCTGTCAGTGGTGAATCTATACATTCAGCTCAAGTATGAGAGGAATCAGCTGAAGTATCTCAAACTCTTTATGATGAAGAGAAGACCATCTCAACAGTGAGAAGTGTTTCTGCCTTTACTGTGCAGAACAAGGACAAAGACTGAGCACCTAATACGGCATAACGATAGAACAAAAGTTCCTCACTTTATCTCCACACTGCAGCATAAGCCCACAGCCACAAATGCTTGTTGCCCAACTCTGAGAAAGCAAAGATACACAATTAGGACCAGAAGGACAAAGAAACCAATGAATGATGGACAGTGTGAAAGACAAAGACAGAGAGAGAAATAAAGAGAACAGGACAGTTTCATCTCCCAATAGTGCATTGGTCAAATAACGGTACATACATTAGAAATTTTTACATTTTTTATATAAAAATTACAACAGTCAATTATTTGAGAATGACAAATTATTTTATGTATTACTGTGTCATATTATTAAAATATTAATTTATTATATAATAATATACATTTAATTTAAATATAGTAACAACAGCTTACTGTAGATCTTATCTGTTCTCATTCTCTATTCTCAGTCTTTATCACATACAACAAAAATGCCTTAACTGATCTACAAACAAACTCAGATGACATCATAAAGGGAAGATTTAATTAAATCACCATAAAGGGCCTTTTAAATGCCACAACACTAAATCAGCAGAGACTTTAATTCTTCAGGGGCCAGACCTGATCTGATTTCTACATTTTTCTTGAAGAAAATTCAATTACAACAGCCTGAACTACTCCAAATAGACCTGAAACTGGATTTCAATCACAATGGCGCCCCATACCCCGCTGTGTCCCAGACGCATGACATTAAACCCGCTTTTCCAAGAAGTCTAAAGTGCAGTTCATAACCCAGTCAAAGCCAGTTACAGCAGTGTCCCAAAAAGCCAGTACAGCAGTGAACTGCAGGTGTAACGATGTTCAAACATCTGTGTAATGAAGTGATCAGGGGATGTATGAAATTCTGGCCTGAACTTAGAATAAATGCATACATGCAGCCAGTTAGTCAAGGTCCTCCATTTACTTTCAGACCTGATGTCCTCCTGCAAAGTCCCTGAAATAGACACTCTTCAGGGACATGTTCAAGTGCACGACAATCGACTCGCTGGTGTTCTGATTAAAAGCAGCTAAAATATACGCAGAAGAACTTTGTGCTGCATCTACCTTCTTTGTTTAAATTTTGGTGTGTCATTCCCTAATTTTCCTCTGCCCTGTGTGAATTCAATATAGTTTATTGTATTGCAGTGAAATTGAGGGATTACGGAAAATACATATTTCCTCCTCTAATGCACTTTTAATGTGTCTAGCATAGATCGCAGTCGTGGCTCAAGGCGCTCTATAAATATGTTTTCATAATGCATAGCTGGTATTAAACACGACTATTCGAACAACCATTCAAATGTGATGGCAATGCTAGTCGTATTAGCTACAACTTATTTAGCTTCATGCTGTTAGTTGTAAATGTTTTATCGCCTCTATAAATGCTTTTATGATTAGTCATTGTTTGCCATACAATTACCGTTCAATTCTGGAACATTGGCATAAATTATTATTATGCTACATTCTGCAAGTGCTAATAAATGTGCTTTAAAATTGTTATATTTTATTTGTAGGATCTCTTTTAAGAACTCTCTCGTAACGTTGCACAGCATGTATTCTGTGCCTATAGGATGTCACTGGCAATGCTTAGAGTGCTCAAAGAAAGCTGAACGGAATCAAGGGACCTTGTGTAATTTAAGTGCACCTGAACAACCCTACCAGACTGGTGGTCACATACATACAAACACAAACATTGGGGGGACACAATCTTCACAGCAGTCCTCCTCAACTTCTGTCTTGTTGGGCCAAAAACCCCTTTGACTGATAAAACACGTTTATAGTACGCACGATAAAGAAAGTTGTCAATCTGGGATGGATGTCCTCTGCCAAAACACTCAATTTATCCCTTAAGTGCTTACAGTACAAGCTGGTCACGCACTGATGTTGGTACAACTATGTATCGTTACCGCTGACACATGCTCCTGTCAAATACAAGTGTCACGTTAAAATTAAAAAAATGAGAATAAATTAATATTAGAATAATAAAATAAAGTCATAAAATGTTTAGATTATATTAGTAATATTTTGTGGATAGAGTCAAAATAATGAGAATAAATTCTAGCATTATAAGAACAAAATCGCAGCATTATGAAATTGATTTGAGAATTATACCTTAACATCTCAATTTTTTATGAGAATAAGATCATAAAGTTTCAAGAATAAAGGTGTAGCACTGTATAATGTTACAAGTTAATCAAAACCTTGAACTACAATGTGGTCATGTGATCAGTATTTAAGTCTGGTTTTAAAAAAGGTCTTTATGCTCTTCCAGCTCATGGTGAAAGAACAGAGCAAGCACAGAGATTCACAAAGAGTTTATGGGTCTTTTAAAATGTCATGTGTAGTTATGTGCCATTTAGCAGTGCTTTGCATCAAAATGACTTACAGTACATTAATTGCTGGGACAGAAACCCTGAAGCTAGTACTCATTTCAAGGTCAAAATGCTGATGGGCAGAATGGAATAGGGAATTTCTTGGTTAGCAACCCATCCATTTAACCATTATGCTACCAGCCCTGACAAAGACTTATAGTCGTGACAGCCTTTTATTGTAAACCAGCTTATAATGGTTTTAGCTGGTCAAGCTATTCCAGACCCTTCTGTGACACCAGCAAACCATATATGCTTTCTAAGACTTTTCTCAGCGCAACCATTTTTGCACTGAAGGCACAATTAAACAACATAACTTTCCTTCTAGCCTTTTAACTTAATTTCTTTTTTATTCGCCTTACTTGTGTTTGTTTCATAGTCCTATTTGTCCTCATTTTAACGCCTTCTGCCCTGTTTCTCCATGTTTACAATGAGTTTGGGATGCCAAAATTTAGCATGCTGGTTGATTCTCATTAGGGGTTGAAGAAGTTAAAAGACAGGACAAGCCATAATCTCTCTAATCTGTTCCTGTAACTCCAGTCTCTCTCGCTCATCCGCTAATCCATTAGCTGCTAAATCCACACAAGCCTCACACAGTAAATCTTAAATGGTTAACAGCCATTAATTGGATTCAAAGAACAGGAAACACACCATTAGAGATGAGCATACATGCACAAGTAGGTCATAGGCGCGCGCGCACAAATCCAAGCTGTGGATTTGTAGATGATGTTCCCTCCAGATTCCTGTCTGGCTGAATATCAGTGTTTCCATTATAATCGGCAGTGGAGCCATTACAAGCATTTTAATTAATTACATTCCCACTGCCACAAAACCGACTGACTTTTCACACTTCACTGCCCTCACCTTAATTCAGCTGATGTATGCTGACAATCACCACTGCAGATCAGAGAAGGATCTGAACCTATGAAAGATCCTCCACATTACTGCAGGCCTTGCTTTACTAATCCTGTGAATTGTAATTAAATCAGCACGTTTAAACCATAAATAACCACAACAACAAATTCAGTATCAAATCTCCTAAATCTCCTCATTCTGTTTCAGACTAATTGGGACAACATTGGGTGGAGTGGCTGTGCAACACATCAAAAATAGAACAGAAGTGTCCGTCAACTGAAGATGAATCAGGTGATTCATGAAGACAACTCCAGTTATAAAAACAGGAGCAATCTTGTTTTTCCGCTCCACACTGCACACGTCATGTTTAGACACAGTGTTAGAGAAACATAGGCATTAGAAAAGTTCAAATTGGGTGGTCCTGCAAATACTTAACATTAAACAAGACCAAAATTATATGCAACTTTTTCCACGTTCCATGTCTGACAATTTCTGCCAGATTTAGCATAACAGAAGAAAGCCAAATCACACTGCTCAATGCAAATACATATATGACGGCGCGTTCAGCAAATTAGTACCATTTAAAATTTGTTTTTTACTCAGTGTATGCCTTAAACCAGACATAAAGAAGGGTAACAAAATTAGCATGTCATTATCTATAATCACCCTCAAAGCGTTTGCTACCCCTGCATATATTCATAATGTATTGGGGTAGTCATCTCTCATACTGAGGTTCCTTTGAAAATACAGTAATAACAGTGAGCTACATACTGTATAAGGAAAGCAGACAAAAGGGGCAAAGGGGCATAGATTATATTCTATTACCATTCCCTTCCGATTCGTATGTGACACACAATGCATCTGGCATTTATGCTTTCATATTCAGCTGCAGCTAAACTATAGTGTGCATGCATGACCTGAGCTCTCAGTGTTTCGATAATAGGTTATACATTGTTCTTTTAGAAAAGAGTCTTTCTGCTGTCTGAAAAACCTTTCAGATGTGCTTGGCAGGTCATACTGAATGGAGGAAATGGTAGCGCTCATCAGAAGACAGGGTGACAATATCCATGTCCATGTCGCTGGGTGGAATAAAAGTCTATTCAAAATATTTGTCTCTCTCTCTTTCTCTCTCTCTTTCTCTATCTGTCTGCACCGTCAGTCAACCCTTATCCTTCGCTGAATGATCCCAATGGCTTCTGGGTGCTCACTGTACAAGTGTGTGTGTGTGTGTGTGTGTGTGTGTGTACACAATTCAACTCTCTAGTATCTGTAATGTGTCTGTCTGGATTTCTGAATGAGAACTGAAAATACTTAAATACAACACACTACAGAGTCAAGTACAGAGTGAGGACAATACATATCCATACCATGTTAACAGTCCTTAGTGGTTGTTTGTGTTTATTATAATTTAACCTATGTCTGCTATGAAAACAATAGTTGCTTTTACTTTTACTATATCTCATACTATATGCCCATAGCATCCAGTTTTCTGGAACTTGAAAATGTCATTGCTTTAATCTCTTACAGCATATCAACAATAGTCTCATTTGTCTTTTATATTTCACCTCATTTACTTTAGGAGTAACATGTAAGTTGATAAGTTAAAGATAACTGAAAATTCTGTGCTATAAAAAAACAACCTCTGCGCATAAGACACAAATGTGTAAATGTGTGGGATTTTTTGTTTAACAGAGCATTGAAGTGATAAATATTCACCAACTGACTATATTTACTGTACCTTGACTGCAATAATCGGAAAATTTGAGAATTTCCCATCTAAGCAACATGTTCTAATTACCCCCAACCTATGGCCATGTTCTGAATAACAATAATTAAATTAAGACACGGCATGTACCATTTTTATCGCATCACCGGAAACATGCATTTCAGAATTTCTGTGACATTTCACACAATACTGCAAACAAACCATGGCAATGTATCTGCATAATTAATGACTCATGCAAACGAAAACATAAATGGAATGGAACGGTTCCAAAAGCAACATAATCTTTGTACTGTTGTATTATCGTAATAGATGTAAACATTGCCACTGGTTTGTGTTAATGACCTCAAATTTCTATTTTTTGTATCAGCATTTGTGCCGCTTCAAATACATTATCATTTGAAGCGGCATTACATTACATTATGCTTATTTCCTACATGCAGAACCACAAAACCTCCTGATCATTCTCATTGGTGTTACCTGAAGTACTGCTTTCCCTGACTTTGTGTCTGTGTATGAACAGATTCTTCTTCTTTGAAATTCTCTTTGAAATCTGCTGCTTTAATTGTCTCATTCCAGGAATTGAGTCGAGGAAAACACTAACAACATACTGTAGGGATTCTATTTTCTCTCCAGCTTCATCTTGTGCTCTTCATCTTGTGGAAGAACTGCTGCCCAGTCATACAGTGTATCTGGAAAGTTTTCACGACCCTTCAACTTTTCACCTTATTTCAAAATGGATTAAATTCATTATTTTCCTCAAAATTCTATACAAAATTCTTTGCAAATAAAAAATGAAAAACAAATCACATGCACATAAGCATTTGCTCAATACTTTGTTGAAGCACCATTGGCAGCGATTACAGCCTCAGGTCTTTACAGTATGATGTTCATCGGGTTCATTTCCAAGTTTAGCTAAAGTCTGGTTCACACTCTACAATTCTGACCTCGAGTTTACTGCCTGTGATTAATTTTGTAATCGCGACATGTATCTAACAATGCATGGACAAAATCACCAGTCTCTGATGGCTAACCTCAAATGTGTCATCATTCATTGTTTTTGTGATTAATCTTAGTCTGTGACAAAAAGTTCTGACAGCGTCAGACATTTTTGATCTCAGCCCTGCCTCTACAATGCCCATCTAAAGGACCAATAGCAGCACAGCAATTAATGACATATGTCTATATGTGGGAAAGCTAAAGAGATGTTGATGGAAATAGACGTTTAGGAAAAAAAATGTTGATACTACCTTGCATATGTGATATGGAGCATAATTATGTAACCAATATTTAAAGGGACAGTTCTCACAAAAATTTAAATGTTTCCATTATTTACTTACCCCCATGTTCTTCCAAAACCTGTATGACTTTTTTTCTTTTGAGGAACACAAAAGAAGATACTTTCAAGTATGTTGGTAAGCACACAACAACAGCACCCATTGACTTCCATTGTATGGACACAAAACCACGGAGACATGTTTCAAAATATGATGTGGGGGTGAGTAAATGAAGGGGAAATTTTCATATTTGGTGAACTATCCTTTTTCTTTAAAGAATGAGGTTCTAAATTGTCCTTCATGTATATGGAACAGTCTGACATAGAAGGCCACTTATGTCACACAGCCTGCTTTTGGCTTTTACTAAATAACTCACCAGGGTCAAGCTGTACAATCTGACAAGTAACAATCAAAAGGACTGAGAAATAGCACAGTGTTACTGTACTGTTTGAACTCTTTTGCAACAGATACCATTCAACAATATTCTTTCTATTATATGAGACCAATTTCTCAACATCAGATAACATAATACTTGACTAAACATTCTTGAAGGTTAAATCAGGTGTAATCAGAGCAGTAAGAGTGAGAATGTAAAGATATTCATCTAAATGCTCCCATTAACAATAGACTCTAATTCTTTTGTCATTTGTTGTAATTGATTTGCAAGCCTGCTTCAAATCTACAGATTAAAATCACTGTTTTCACATGAATATGAATGTGGATTCTCCATATATAGTGTGAAAGGTGAAGTGGTCTCTGTTGAAGCAGTCAAGCGGTGTAATTAAGGATTACTCCCTCGCTCAAGTGGAGCTCCGGTAACAGCCTATTAAATGTTCGTATGGCTCGGTGTAAGAATTTCAAACATTTCTCTTTCTCATTCTACTGTCTGTTTCTATATCTTGATATATACCTGCACAGTTTCGGCAAAGACAGGCATCAGCTACTGAACTTCTCTGATGTGTGTCAATTATTCAATGCTATAATACCTTCTCCTATCCCAGTTTAACCGTGAGAGGAAAACACTTATTACCTATGCTTCATAAGTGATATTTTCTTCCTGTAAAAAAGGAAGAGAATGCTTATGTCTTCAGTAACGTGTCACAGAAGAGCGAATCCAAGGATTCCACTAACTATCCTTCAAATGTGACAGACTCATAAATAAGGGGTCTGTCCTGCTCCCCCGGGCTCCCAGAAGCTCCAGCGCATTCCAAATGGATTCTGCGTGGTCACTCATCATTTCTGTATCATTTGAGCCAAGGTGCCATGACACTAATAAACCTCCTGTCTCTGGAGCTTTAATTACTCCCTGCAAGTCGAGAGGAATAAAAAGGAACATCCAGTGGAGAAACCTGCTTCATCTGCTGTTAATAGAGGGCAATAGTGAGAGCTATTGAACCGAGGACTTTAAAAATACAGAAACACCTAAACACAGTTATGTTGTAATTAAGCCAAATATGGAGGGGAATTCATAAAAAAAAACATACTTGAAATGATTGTTAATGGTGCAGTACAATTTTTGTGCCACTAGTGGCAACATCCATCTATATATTCTCCAAACCCGCTTGTCTTCTATAGGGTCACTGGAGGGCTAGAGCCTATCCCAGCATCCTGGGCCACAGGAAGCATAAACCCTAGACAGATGGCCAGTCCATTGCTGGACATTTACATACCCAAGAACAATTTAGTGACTCCAATTCACATAATTTTCTTGTCTTTGGATTGCCAGGAAACCAGAGAACCTGCAAATTCCACAAAGAAAGGCCTCCTGACTCAGCCAGGACTTGAACCAGGAACCTTCTTGTTATGAGGCAACAGTGCTACCCACTGAACAGCAACATCCAGAATTGTAAAATTAATCATTTCAACACAGGTTTCCTAAACACTCCAATTGCTCCCTTCAGCGTAATTCCCTCTCTGCCATTGGACAGGCAAACGGTAAGCCCCACCCCAAGCTTACACCATTGGTTGATCCAGAAATTGAAATCAGACTATTCAATCAAGCAGAGAAATGTTGTACAAGCTCAGCAGAATCACAGTGTTGACACTTTTTTCATTAAGTCCACCTACAAATGGCCTACTTGTAGTTGTCTCTGCCCATAAATTGGAATAGCAGAAAGTAATTTAACATGAAAAACATTACACATTTCAAAAGATAATAAACCTTTATTTTCAGTTTCCACAAAACTGAGCTGAGAACTGTCAGCAAACCCATTATCCAGCTGGAGAAATCCTTTAAAACATCACTCACCCTTGTGAGCACCACACTAGTCCAAAATATGATCTCTGATGTGATTAAAAAATCCAATCAAGCCAATATTTCATCTCCACTCCATCAAATAATGCCAAAGTCATTGTAGCCATCGATATTTCATTTGTTTTCACTGGCATCCCTCAAGTGTTTTCCCCACACAGATGCTTATGACTGTGCTGTTTAATTTAATCACTCTCTATCTCTGCTGGTGTATTAACAGTGGGTGTGCCGCCCATGCACGCCTATTCTCAGTATCCCTATTGGTCCCGGCTTTTCTCTCTAAACCAATCACAGAGTTTCTCTTCATTCTTTATTGGATTTCTTAACTCCTCTACATGCATTTTCTTCTGGAGGTGACCAGAACAGTGGGTGGTTCACAGGAAGAGATACAGATTCATCTCGTACTTTCAGATATTACGATCCCCGGGGGGGTTGGGGGGGGGAGGGGTCTATACTGATGTGGGACCATCTTCTGTCCTCCAGCACCAGTAAAAAAGGAAGTTCAGGACCAAAAAGAGCATGTTTCAGGTGGAATGAAGATCATGGACAGTTCTGATGAGGTCTGCATGAGCTGGTGCACGCATGGATTCATTTACTGCCATCATTTACTTCAAAATTCTCTCTTTTAGTGTGCACACGTTCTTCTCCATCCTTCCTGTCTGTCTGTCACTCTCACGTTCTCTCTCTCTCTTTATATAGCTCTGCACATCTTTTAACATATGGTAAGAGACCAGGAATAGTTCTGACCTACTTGCTGTTCTGCAGATCTCCACCAATTTCACTCCCTGGTTGTGATCTGAATGCAGCACTCTCCCAAACTTTACACAGTAAATCTTTCTGACATCTTTTAACCTGTACTCATTTTTCATATAGTGCAGTTAAGGCACTTGTTTGAAGAATCTCTTTCAGCCAACTTGATCACCTTGATTTCTTATTTCATTTGAGTTCTTCTGGCCCATTTGCTTTATATGGTTGAGCTTGAGTTTTGGTGCATTGATTGACATCTGAGGTTAGGTTGGATTTATAGTTATATGTGGAAATAATCCATTCTCTCCCCTCTCCAAACCTGAGCCATTTGTATACATAAAGGTCATGCTATTGATGAAAGCCATTTAAAACAGGCAAAGCAAGGTGAGGCTTTTTTAGATCAATAATGTTAACAATCTAAATCCTGAACAGCAGCAAACATTCTGAACAACAGCGAACAGAGACAAGCTTTTTACTTCCAAAACCAAGAGACAGTCAATTTTTATTTCTCACAGAATTGACATGTATTTGGGTAGTTTAACTTGATGTTTGTGTAAGGGCTTTTTGAAGGTTTTGTCATTTTATGAAACTGTTAAACAGTATTTTGGCATGATAGAATTGCAATACAAATATCTGATAATCTTTAATCAGACTGTTTGACTGTCTGAAAACAAAAAAAATCAAACTATAACCCAAAAACTAAAAGAATTTAGCATTTTGGAATTAAAGCCCAGACTGATATGACCTAAAGCCATTTTCTTACCAACAAATTGACTAAAATGTGAGACTGAACACCATGTACAGGAAACACATGGTTGAAGCCCTCTGTTTGATTACAGATACATAAATCAATGTGCTCAAAAATGTTATTTGTTTAACCTTTTTTTAAGCCGATTCACTACTGAAAACCACAAGTCGCTGTTTGTGAACTTCAAGTATTTCCTGTCAAGTGTATACTTTAATGTAACAGGACTCTTCTGAGGCACCAGTAAGACTAGAAAGTGTGCCGACTTGATGTAAAACCTCTCATGTAATGACTTTGGAAGTGATAAGCTTCGATGTTTATTTTCCCCAACGCTGCGTGAGGTAAAATTGACTTTTGCTATCTCAGCCAATAGCAATTATCTGAGGCGCCAGAAGCTTCTACGTAGTGAAGACTAATTAGTTTCATTAACCTGCGTCTAAGATAAAAAACAATTGCCATAATGTAATTGAAATGCTGGTTGTACCATCCCCGTCTCCCTCTATTATTTTTGGTCTGATTTTCTTCGGTCTGATTTTCTTCATTCCTCTCATTTGTCCTGTTAGTACATTTCAATTTAAATGTAGAAGGACAATAGCTCAGTCAATAGAGATGCTGACTCTTGTCCTCTGCGAGCCGCTGAATGAATGTATTTTGTAGCAGTACATGCTATTGTGTTTAAGTAAATGCCAGCTTGTTACACGTTCTTTGTCTCCATGCAGCCTGCTTAATTTAACCACAAATGCTTGTATAGAAGCATACACATGGGAAATTTACCTTTCTGACCCTGAGATCAGTTCAGGGTCAGTTCTGCTTTATCCTAATGGGGGTTTGACTACACAAAAAAAGCAGTACATAAACATTACAATGTAACAAGGCTATGCTATGTTGAATGTATAAAGCCAATTCATGTATTTACTGTGTATAACAGTGTTGAACTGTGTGTTCTTTCCAAATCAACAACTGTGGCCAGACTATGGCCCTGTGTGGGCCCAGGGCACCAGTTTCTTGTTACCTCTTGTTGCAAGGAACAAAAAATTACATTGCAAATTTGAGAAATAAAGTTCCAGGCTCTAAATATGCTAAACTGCTGTGTCATGAGTACAAAGTCACATATTCTTTGTGCAAACAAGGCGCCTTTCTACTTAAAAATAGACTTTTTAGAGACTGAATTGTTCTGAGTGTTCTGAGTGAATAAGATGCAATCTTATGCAACTAAACTTCCCCTTGAGATAAAGCACAAATTAGTGAGATTCTAAATGCCAGTGTGTGTTCATAAGTGTTCAGTGTACAGTGACTAATAAACAAATGATAAGGCTGAACACAAAACTACGGCTGTAAGCAGCATGAATCTCTAGAGATTAATATATCTGGCACCATCATCAGTCTAAGTATTCACACTAGCAAAAAGTTTGTGTGGCTTTCCTTGGTGCCCACTTGTGTGTGGACATTTGCTCTTTCATAGGAATAAAGGAGAGATGACATTTGTAGGATCTTGTTTGGTCTTGTGTGCACAATGACACAAACACCAGAGCCAAATCTCACAGTGGGATTTCTGAGCTCTCTCTCCATGTGAGAAGACATTGGGCTTCCTGCTTTGACATTTGACGTGCAGAATCAATCGAATGCATTCAAACTCTTCTCAGCTGGATCTTTTGGGTTTTAAACAGACTGAGGAATATGGCAGAATTTCAGCCCCTCCAAACCAATATTTACTTGTAGGGAAACATGTACACATTAAATAAATACTATACGTTCTCCTGTTGTCTACTCCTAATTTTCTGATTAATGCATCAGTTATATTAATAATTATGTTGTTAGTTTGCATATACATCATTTGTGTTCATTTAATCAGTAATAGACAGATATATCAGACAGGCAGATTAATCATCCAATACGTGGTCACTTTTGGACAATAATTCCCATATGGCCAATTAACAGGCCAATTAACAATAGAGGTAGTTCCCTTTATATCAGTTCCAAAATCTACAAACAGATTTGACAACAGACAATAAATATTTCATGTTTTTGAATAATGTGAGTGAATTTTACACTGTGAACAGTCAGTAAAATAGGTGTTAATTTAACTTAGATATTTTTGTGTCATTTGCTATCAATAAACCGAATCATGTATATATGAAGAGGGGCATTGTATTGGCTATTCTTCTCCATAATTATCAGCCACTGAAAGCCACTCCCATATCAATCACACACTTCATTTAACAGTATTCCTTCATTTCATGTTATAACTATCAAACTTTGCATGAGAAATTCAGAGATCATACCGATTCCCCAGCATACATGTTAGAACTGGAGCAGCTCTGAGGACTCATTAATCTCAGTTAGTGGCAGCTTTATGTAGTAGAGCTTGATAGTCATATTATGTCATGCTGAAAATACAGATTTGTGTAAAAACTGCTGTGGTGATGTGCAGAGTCTCAGATCCTATCTTTTCCTGTCTCTGTCCAATGTATTCAGGAAGGAAGTGGTTGTCTCTGACCTAGGGCTGTCATCTTCATCTTCTACCTAATAATCAATCACACCTTCATAAACAATTCATTTTTTTGTACTGTTCAATTCAGTTCATACTAGGGTAACATGATATGGCATATTTAAACAGAATAAAATTCAAGCCACTGTAAAACTGCATCCAGTTTCATCAATGCAATTGCTGTTACTCAGTATCTGTGTGTAAAACGTAGAGCCTCGGGGCTTGATGTGAAATTTATTTGGTTTGAGAGAGAAAAGCAATCCGAATAGTATGGTTATGCACCATTTACTGTAGAAGTGAATTGAAAATGTCTTAAATTCTAATTTCATTTCTGAATTTGAACGGAATTTAAAGTAGCAAACAGAATGCCTTTCCGTTCATCACCTGAATTGAATTTAAGTGAGTTAATTTAACTGCTGAGTGTGCAGTAAGTGATTTAGGCAAAAAATATTTGTTGATATTTGAAATAGACACTCAAAGAAACACACCCCTTCCTTCATTGCTTCAGCTTCAAACTAATGAACATGCTATGCAACACAGGCAATAACTAACAGCTGATGCCTACACCGCGTTGCTGATTGGCTACGAGTTTGTTATGGTGCCAAGCAAAACAGGAAATCCGAATCTCTGTATAAATAGGAGAAAAACAAACTTTTTTCAAGACACAACAGTCAAATTTTGACAAAATTGTTTGGGTGTTGATTACATTTTCAACAACATTTCTCAGAAATTGCTTACTGTACCCTTGAGTGTTATTTTCCATAATACAATTTTTTTAACGATACACTACAAGTATTAACAGTATTACAAGTATAACAGTATTTTAACCTTGAATTTCTTCAAAATTGCAACCCTAAATTTGCAATTCAGCAATTTTCCCTTCATGTCATTCCAAGAGAGCAGGCGAGCAGGACATTGAATGCATTTCCTAATGTCTATCTTCAGTTATAGCTATAGATTCCTTTATATACCACAGCACTGCATCACTGACCTAAAGATGGATGACCAGTGTTATTAAACTTCCTCTATCACACAACACATAGGCTATGCTGTAAATCATGCCAGAGATCCTATCTGCTATTTTCTCCAGCACTAAGTCAAGCATCTTCAAACAATACGTTCATGTTAGCCACATGGCAATCCACATAGAGACGAAATTTTAACCCATAAAAATGAAATGCAATGCATGTAAATTGTCTGTCAGAGTAACTAAGCAGGTAAAATGAGCTTTGTTTTGATGAAGCATGTCAGATGGCTTACTGCAGGATGAAAGCTCTCTTAGAAATGTAGAACCTGGTCATTCCATCTGTAGGAGGTCCAAACCCACACTGACAGAAATAGGTCTTCATGCTTGGCAAAGTGAGTGAGTTATATTTGAACGCGTGGGAATAGAATAGGCCCAGTGTATTCATGCTCTCTTTTCTTGTTTCTATCCCATCCGAGGAGGGAATATACCAGGCCAACATCAGGGACCGAGCCTGTGCCAGATCCCGTGGATGATGTAAAATGGTAAAATCACCCATGATTCCAGCCCTGTGGTTTTAAAGGGGGAGTTCACCCAAAAAAACTGTATTGAAAACCTGTTCCAGACCTATATGACTTTCTTCAATGGAGAAAAAATGAGATGTTAGGCAGAATGTTAGTAACTGACAGCTTCAGTCTTTGTTCACTTTCATTAAATGGAGGAAAAATGTGTCTTTTTTTCTCCTGAAAGTCACATGGGTTTGGAACAAAACAAACAATAAAATAAAATTATTTTTCCTTTTAGCTGAACTATCCCTTTAAGACCTCTTACACTCTTAATTTTATCTTCCACATTGCAAAAAATCTTTGCTACCTTAAATTTTTAAGTTTAATCAACTTGGCTAGTCATTTCAACTTACTGTTTTTAAACCTGACTGGTGTTAAGTTGCCACAACAATTTGTTAATTATTATTACTAAATAATTATTATTATTTAAATTATTTCATTTATAAGTTACATGTTGAAAATGCTTGTAAAGCCAAGATGATTAATTTAAGTAATCCAAGTTTTTTTTACAGTGTATATAAATTAAGCTCTATTTACAAAACAGATAATCCTTTTACAAATGCTGGTGGACTCCACATTTGCCCACAATTAACTGGACCCTTCAGATTTCCAGAATGTGCAGAATGACATCCTATCTACACTATTAAAACAGCATGACAAATTAGATCACTCCCAATTTAACTACTCTATCCAATGCTCTCCCCATGTGACTTCTAAGGCCTGCTGTTCAACACATACTGACATCTTAGCTTGGCCCCATAGCTTATCTTGTAGAGCATGATGCTGGCAATGCCAAGATTATTGGTTTGATTCCCAGGGCATAAATGTAAATTGAATGTAAATTTTCTTACAGACATTGTCCGTTATAATCTATGAAACTGTTTTGCGTGTGACTGCATTGTAGACAGGCTAAGCTCAAATATTTGTTTGTTACTTCTAGTCTGTTTTCCTCAATTAAAATTGGAGTGCACACATACAGTCCAACAGTAAGGGCCTAGATGGACCCCAGTTCCTATCCATAATTACCATAGCAAATTAACCAGGCATCATTTGATCAGAACTACAGATCACATGTACACCATTACAGCCCTATGTCCATCAATGTCATCAATGTGGACCAGCTCCAGTCCTGCAAACAGCCTCTCTGTGATGTCAATATTGTAAGCAAGATAAAGGAGCTGCTTAGCTGAAATACAATAAAGACATTTTTACTCCGGAAAGAAAGGATCAATGTGTCTCTAGGTATGTTTTCCTGTAATGGGCATGCATAAATAACCTGGACAGATAAGTAGTTAATCATAACAATTTTACCCTTCCTACATAACCTATTGATGTGTGACTATAATATTATGGGGTGCAGTTACGTCAGCCCTGGTGCTGTTGGTAATGATGCAGCTGAGAAGACGTGTAGACTGTAGAAGGATGGATATCAGAAATGGCCCTGGAGGAGGACACTGGGTTCATCTGCTTTTGACTGGCACAGCAAAGAGATTGAACTAGCAGATAGAAAAGCCCTTGTGAGCTGAGATGTTTTTAGGCTTTAGAATTGTTCATATTAGAAGGTGTGTTCGGTTTACAGACTGGGGGGATTTAGCACTTTTTGAAATACTTTTTTGGATGTTTTGAGTCTTTTTACTGTATACAATTCTCTGTTATGCAATGGTTAAGGTTTATGGACAGTACAAAGAAGTATGTATCTTTTTGTTGAGTGTTTACAAAAATGCCTTCCCACAATCCTAATGCTAAAATGCTAAAATCGAACACTACTAAATACACAGCTTTATAAACGTTTGGCCTTAAAGGAGATTCTTCTCACACCTCTCTCAGCGAATCTTTCTACATTTTCAATGATTTTATGTTTCTGTCGTCTCCGATACCTCCAAAAACACATTTTTTTTCTTTGAAGTGTAAATGTGAATTCCGGGCATCAGGGATGCTCAATCAGTCACAGCGAACCTGCCTGTCAAGGATCATATCACGTGTTCGTTTTCTTCAGTTCCTTCAAACTGGAGCTTTGCACTGTTTTTCCTCTGTTGAGCGAACGACAAATTAAACCCAATTAAGATCACAGCTGTTGCCAGAGGCATAGCGAGTCTGTCTGTTATACTTCGCTGCTCCTGACTTTGTCTTTGAAAAGCTCACGTTTTGGTGGATTGAAAACAATCAAGCATTAATAGTCCCTAAGAGACACAGGTAAATTGAGTTGTGCTATAATTTTTTTATAATTACAATATGTTTAATCCACAATGTCATATTCAGATTTCACTTGTGTGCAAGATTAATTTAACAAGTACTACAAGAAATGAACACAATCACATACAGGAGGACTGTTATGGATAAAAACATCTTTTTTTGAAAAAATAGAAATATATTGTCATAAAACAGTAAATAACAGCCCAGCTTATTTTAGATCTACTTACAATGTTTGACGAGGTCATTTTGTGGCCAGATATTTATGTTTCTATTTGAAATTTAGAGCACAAAAGTTTTTGCTTTTGCATTTATAAAGAGTTTCTAAAAACAATCCCCATTATAACTGGTTACCCTCCAGATGCTAAAATGCTAAATATGAAATGTAGCATGAATATGTGCACATGGCCGGTCATTTATTAATGTCAAGTGGTCAAGGTTGGTTAGCATTGGCCAATTAATGTCTGCTGGTAGATGCTGTAACTACACTATCTGAATCCGAAAACCTTTGTACACTGACAGCCATTCTAAAATATCTATGTAATACAACGGTGTACATTACTGTGGTTCCTACTTTTGCACCTTCGCCTCTGTATGAATTCTCTATAAATACACACACAACCCAAAAGAAAACAAATTCACCTGAGACCTCAGGGACGGACAGAAAGAGAAAGAATACAGGCAAACAATGACCAGGGGAGATGACGCAGGGTTTTCAGGCCCATCTGCGGAGACTCTCCTAGATTAAGGGGCCACCAGTGGTTACACACACATACCTGATCTTGGCTTCAGAACAGTGGAAAGACTGCTGGATGCTTGTTATAGTCACCCCTTACTGAGAGACACATGGACACACACATGCTCTCGCTCTCTCTCACTCTCTCACTCTCTCTCACACACACACACACACGTGTACTCTTTATGTGTCTTTATGTGCTCTGAGCATACACAAAACCACACAACGATGGCCCACAAAAACATCACTCCATTCGGTGGGTCGTGCATGCAAACATTATTTGATTAATCATAGAACAAGATGAAAGAGAGATTCGGAGAAAGGATGAGTGAGGTGCAGCTTATTAGACATATTGCTCTATATAAATCTCATCAAAATGGACAACACTCAACAACTCCATCAGAGGCTCACAGCTATCATAAACCCCACACCGCCCATCCTGCTTTGATCTCAGATGCTTGCTTATCCCACCCATTCCTTTGGAGAAAATTTGTTTTCCTGTTCAAGATCCAATCATTAAAACCAAGGTAATGTTTTGCATTACTACAACCGGATGTCCAGCAGGACACAGTCACAAATCTAGATACTAGATGTTTTGAGAGGTCATAGGAGAGGAAGCACAGAGGTCTGGCTTTTTGTACGGAATATGGGAACTATCTGGGGACATGTATTCATGATACAATAGGCAAACAATACCTGCACAACCTACTGCATCTGCTGAGATTCTGAAACGCGTAACCAGTACACTTTTCTATCCCATAAGGCCACCAGGGGAGGTGTCATTAAAACTACAACAAACAAACAGTGCTGCAGAACTGTAGCGCACCAGCATACCTGCAGAATGTACCGAAACGAAGCCACAGAATTCATCATATACTTACTAAATTCAACACACACTACAAAAGAGTTTAGAGATCTGACGGCCCATGTTACCAAACTGTATAACCTGCAATAAAATAAATTGAGGAAAGCTAGCAGTTTGCCACAGCAGACTTCCTAACAGTGAAACCTCTCTTTTATCCTCCTCTAGGCTGATTGGAACTCATTCTCCAATGTTCCGGCTGATGAGACTTTATCCAAGTTTGCTCACAGTGCTGTACTAGAGATGATACACACAACAGGATAGAAAAAGGTTTAGGGCAAAAATGACAGCTAAAGTGACAAAAATGTCCCAGATAGTCTGAGGCAAAATTGTGATGGTAGACAGTGAAGAGTTACGTTATATAATGACTTAAGGACAGGCTAGTTATTTTAAACATCATTCATCAGAGCATTTTACTATATCTTGTGCTTCATTTACAAGATATGCTTCATCTAAAATAATTAATTAAAGTATTTAGTATAAACAAACTGTGTGTATACTGTACAGTTAAAAAATGCCCTCAAAAAGCCAGTGCAAATCAATTCCAGTGGGTAAAGTATTTTACTAATATCTTAGTAAAATAAAAGGTTTGATTTTCAGCATTGGCACAAAATGCAGAATGCAGATTTAAACATTAATTTTCCTCACCACCCAAATCAGTTGTTTGGTGCATTTGTGGCCGTCAATCAAAATGAACATACAAGTGATAAAGCAAGGAGAAATTCTAATCTTACCACTAACCAATTAAAAAGGCATTATATGATCCCGGGTTTTAAAGTTTAGGATAGCTGACCATCTATGTTTTTTTCACAAAGAAATAAAACACAAGTTTCACCAACATAAGTAAGCTTTCCCCAAGAAGGATTTGCATATACATAAGGTTATTTCAAACAAACTCACTCTAATTGTATAGTTATTATGCTCAGCCTTTTTAATCAGAGACTCAGTTTGCAATTGAATGCATTGTGGATTGGAAACATCCATAACTCATAGTCCAAATATGTGAAAGATTTGAGAGATGAATTTGAATTCGTATAAAAAAAACCTTGGGTGCTAAATTATCTTTCTGCTCACGAGACACAGAGGATGGAGTAAGCAAGCAAGGATAAGAAACGTCTTGAATGAATCTCAAAATAATACAATATTAAAAGGCAAAGCTTTAAATATTACGTGCATTTGGACTGGAGTAATTTGACCTGCTCACATATGGGACAAAAGCATACAAAATCATACAAAAGCATTGTAAGACTAAGTACATCATACTACATTAGAGCCAATAGTCTCTACGATGTATTTAAAAGCTTACGATGCTTTTGAAAACGCAACCCAGATCACTTTCAGAAATTAAAAATAAATAAAAATCTTAAAAATAAGATCCACAGCTACTCACCTGCGCGCAATCTGAGGCGCTCGCAATGTGCGCATGCGTCGAAACGCCAAATCGGCAATGATACGCATGTCTATGAGAAAATGAGAGACGCTATTTATTTATGTATTCTTATTTCTTACTCATGATTTTTATTTTTTATTTGATCCCCTAAGCAACTTCGAAAACGTATCAGTTAACATTATAACTTTATAATTTGCGATATAGTTTTTATACTTTATAATATAGGTAACTTTATGATTTGCTTAAATAAATAAGCATACGTTACCATGACTACGCTGTAAATGAAAGATAAAAAGCCCATAAATAAAAAAACAAAAAGATAACATATTTTCAGAATATTAAGTATATCATTATCAAGAATATTATCAAGAATATTAAGAATATTAAGAATATCAAGAATATTAAGAATATCAAGAATATTAAGAATATCAAGAATATTAACAATAATAAAATTTTACAGATTAAGTCACAGAGCCAGCCTAAAGTGGCCTTTGGGGAAGGGTGTGTGTTTCATTGTGTACTCACGGTTTTGACTCTTGGCACCAAAATGTCTGAACAGTTTAATAAAAGCCTTTGCGGCAATTAAAGGCGTGATCAACAGAATCCCAGACACTCTCAATCCCAATCAATGCTGATGGGATTTAAGCGTTCCAAAGGCTCCGGCAGCAGCAGTTACAGGTGCAAATCTATTCGCCTTTGACAAAACACAGCCACAGAAACATCCCCTACGTATTCCTCCACCCCTCAGACAGGATTCAAGAGCATTTATCCCTTACAGACACTTTTCTCTTAAAGTCACGTCTACAAAATAGATCCTGGGTTATTGAACACAGTCAGAGTTTGGGAATTAATGAAACGTGGAGAAAAAACGATTGCCTTTCAATCTGCATTGTTTCCGCTGTTTTATAATTCATGAGTTGCCGAAATATTTCAGATTTAGAGGGATGGACATGAGTGCCATCAAACTCTGATCCAACAGTACATATTTTAGAGGTTTGCTGGAAAAATATGGTTTACGCTACATATGACAAGTTATCCATCTAAAAGATTCTTTTATTGTTTAGCTGGACCGTTTTTAAATCTAAGTTTTAAAGTTCTTATGAAAGTTTTATGTGCTGCCATCCTTGTGTCTTTGTGAGGAGCCTTTGAAGTGTATCCTCCACCTGTCTTCTATATATTTTTTATTGTATCTTAAACCCGGTCTTTTAGAGACGCTTTTTCTCATGTATTATGTCACTGTTTCCTGCCCTCTGCTATATGATAAATATTTGAGTTTTGTGTCTTTGAATCCATGTATATTAGCTTTAAAGTTTAAAGTCAACTTTTATATGCTCCTAAAAACAAAACTGAAAAATTAACCTATAATATATATATATATACCGAATGCACTAGTACAGAACACTGCAATAAAAACTGTGAAAATATTGCTTCTGTTTCTGTTGTAAAAACTGCCCATAATGCAACACTCTGACTCTGCAGCCATGCTCAGTATGTGTGGCAGCACACTGGCCATTAATTAAAAACATGCAGTCTATAGATGTGCCTCTGTGCCATGTAATAAAACAAGTTTATGGTGTACTGCTGCCCGCTTTCCTTTTCCACTTCTCAGCAATGTGACAAAGTGCACTTACCCTAGACAGAGTGTTAATCTTTTGCCCAGACAGCTTTGAGGACTATGATCAGGTAGGGCAAGGAAAGAGGAGGAATAAAGCTTGACTCCTTAAACTACCATGGATCTCTTTGTCTTTTCAGCTAGTTGGTTGTCAACTCATATAGCATAAGTTGAAAATGAACCATTACTAGACAGGATCAAATGGCTGTGAGTGGGACTCTGGTACTCGATCTAAAAGTCCCTCTGGAGGAAATAGGTGCTTTTCACTTAATAACAGAGTGCTTAGATGCATAGAAAGACTTTGAGTACTAATCACCACCTGTGTGTTGTTTTACTTTGTTGTTCTTGCTTTTGTGTTTAACAAATTCACCTTTCATCCTTGTCTTCATCACCTTCACAGCTCATAGAGTAATACAAAGTCAACATTCCATGAGGATCTGGTGACGAAAGCCCCTTTGAAGCCATTGTTGCTGTTCCAGAATCTCCAGAGGTCACCTTTGAGGAAGTAGCCTCCTCAAATCCTATTGCTGTGCCTGCAGCTCTTTAATGCTTCATTTATTTACATTGAAGCGAGGCACAGGTGTTGCTTCTAGATTAAACTGCGTGTCTGTCAGCGCGGGGAAATGTGTAATAAGGTTAGCTGAATAAAGAGACATGGTTCTCCTCTATTCACCATTATGGCTGTTGCACAGATTCACTCACAGTTTCCTGTGATTTTACCAGGCAAAGCTCTATCTCTGGCCCTACATGATGTGGCAGAAGCAACTGATGACTTTAAAAGAAAACGGTGGCTGATGGTTAACAGCTAGCTGCCTCCACACATGCAGCTCAGGTCTCAGTACCCACTCTCCCAGTGGCTACACTCACATTTGGCTGGCATTATGGAGCATCTGTCATCGACTCCAGATTCATTTAGCAGTTCCCTCCGTGACCATCAACACTGTGTCGATGTGTTATAGTCCAAACACAAAAGCACAATGCCTGTCTGATATGTGGTTGTCTTGTAATGCTTGGACAAATGTCTTACTTTAAAGAAGATCCTCTTAGAATCTATTTATCAGAATGTAGTTTGACCACAGTGTACACATTTCAGCATGTTTTAATATTTGTTTAGTGGAGCCAGGAGAGAGTGACTGTCGTTGATTAAAACTGTTAACTGGCTGCTGGAGGTAATCAGTCCAATAAATAAAGGCACAGCTTAATTATATTATTGCACACAAAGCCATACTTGAGTAAAATAGATGATGCTGCTTGCATCTTTCATACATAATGCAAAGGTTTTGTTACAAACTGCTGTGAACAAAACCTTAACTGTATTTTCTCCCGTTGTATTTTTTTCAGAAGAATAACAGAGCAAAGTTTTTGCTTCCAGTTTTTGCTTCATATTTTTGTTATGAAAAGTTATGCAGTTACATACATTAAGAAAAGACCATTGTATTGTTCTATTGTTTTTTATTTTAGCAACATTTCTGTTGCAAGGTGCGAAAGTGCAGTTTGCGCCTGCCACCGTAGTAGTGCTGGCGCTCTTCTGTGGCTGCGTGTGCGGTGTGACAGAGGCCCATGCAGAACTTCTAAGATTTGGACTGCGGCCACAGTCGACAGTGTTGCTGGATTATGTTGTTTGTCACAGATAAAACATGGCTTTCTTTTGTCTTCAGTTCCCCCGAAGGATTGGTTCCAGCTCTGCTGTTTCGTACACAGGGTAGCACCGCGCTGAACCGAGCGTATCTGATTTCTGCCTACAGAGATGAAGAAAATGTATCGTGCAGCGTCTTTCAGCACCTGAGTCCCCACCTGCAAATGGCCTGCAGATTAGAGACTCTTTTCATTGTCTGTGGTAAAGAGGGTGTGAAAAAACAGTAAAATGAGAAAAGAAAATATCTCCAGTGCACAGATACTCACTGCTTTAGAAAATTTTTTACATCATATTATGTGTGCAGGTAATACGGGAAATATTGTGACGTTTTGCTGTGACTATAAGTTATTTTTGATTACAGAAATATTTAAACTCATTAAAATAGACATTAACAGTTACAAAAGAGTAAACTATCATTGACATATTTGGTTATACTTTAATGATATGATAAAGAATTACAAGAAACAAGTCAAAATAATAAAAAAGGTTTGTTTGTATGACTTATTGATTGAAGAGAATTCCATTGGAGTCTTTTGTTCAACAGAAGGATATATTGTATGTTAGCTTTGAACCCAATCAGAGACCCTGTCAGTTAATAATAAACAATGCATTGATTTTAGCAAAAGAAGTCCTAACCTTAAAACCTCATTCTTTGAATATTAACCCAAGCTAAGGTTAAGGTTAGGAAGCTAAGGTTAGCTAGGCTAAGGTTAGGAATTTCATGCCTGTAAATATTTCTACAGATTTGCCATGACAGGAAGCTGTCTTGTTGTTCTGCTTTTGTTTTCTATCTATTTGTAAAATGTCTGTAACAATTAAAAACAGTTCCCACACTGTCACATCATAATACACATAAAAATCACATTTATTATGATCTACATACAATGGCACTTAATCCACACAAGGAAATTAACACTGATTTGGATAATAAAAATATCCAAACAAGTGGCATTGGTAAACAAATGATGCTAGACCTTCTTTAGGAACTAACTTACATTTTCTTAGCCAATTTGCAGTTACTTTTACCAAATATATCCATCCCTTTAAGGTAAACTGATTTTCCAGTAGTTCTTTGGGTAAAATGTTATGCATGAAAAGTGTGCTTGCTCTGTCCTTCTTTAAAATGAATGCCACATTTTTATTCTGTTATACAATATTATGTTTTTAAAAAGTAACATTCATACACTGTGCCACATACTTTGTTGGGCCACTGTAAATCCCTCCAAATTCCTCAAAAATAATAGCCAAAAACAAAGGAATGTGACAAGACAATGCCATACTCTGATTCAATATTAGACTGTAATTCATGATTATACTAGATTAGATCTTAGACAAAAGTTTGTCACAAAGCACCAGTTTTATAAGATATATCCAGGCTATTTAGTTATTTTAGCACAGTGATCAGAGCCTAACAAAGTTTTTTAGCTTGCACTTAAGATTCCCAATGGTGCTTCGGTCCTGCTGCGCCACAGGAGGAGAGTACAGCCCTGTAAAAAGAAACCCGGGGAAGGTCAGCTGGAGGGTGCCCGGCTGTGCCTTTAGCCCCAGTGGAGTTTAAGCACACTGAGATGAGATGGTTCCATCTCTACACAACATGGTTCCACAAATGAGTTGCTGTCCTCTGAGAATACCTGTCATAAACAGTGGGGGAGGGCAGGGAAAGCATCATATTCTTTAGCCCAGTTCAGCCAAATCCTATAAATCTACAAATATATAAACAAAGACTAAACCAGGGCTTGGTGGCAAGAAAAAGAAGGTCAAACAGAGGGATCCAGGAACTGTTTAAATGTAAAAAAAATTCAACATAGAGGCTTTCACACTTATTTTTTAATAGATTCTGTTTTAATTCAAACTCCTCCACAGATGAGCAAAAAGAAGAAGAATTGCAATTACACACCTGGGAAACTCCCAGCCTCCTGATCTGTAATCATCAAGACTCCCATTAAATGCTACATGACACATGAAGAATTTCAATGAGGAAGATCTGCTCTGGAGAAACACAGATGCTGTATTTCAAATATTATACATATGGTATGTTACCGCATCTCTCGGGTGGTGCAAAGCTCTGATAATAATGGTGTGTGTTATCTCAAAGTTTTAAGAAACAAACATTTGATGTGTTTCTTTAGCAAACCAGCAAGAATAATATCACAATGATCATTAGGAACACATACAACACCCACTCAGCACAGTCAACGACCACTGTGGGCTCACCAGAGTTGCATGTCAATCCACTGTCACTTTAAACACCACCTTGGTGGGTTCCATAACAAATCGTGACAGCTGGTGTCTTAATTATCAAGGCCCTCTCTGTCCTCTCTCCTCCAGCTTTCTGCTTGTTCTTTCACGTTGTGACATCTCTCTGTATTTTTCCAGGTGAAAGGGCACCAAGGACATAGGCTGCCGCACATCTGAGGAGGAGGGTCACAGGTGAAGGGGGCTCCTGCACACTGGCTTGTTTTTCTTGAACCCTGGAGCGTTGGATGTGGGTGCTTTCATTTCAAAAACAATAGGACCATTCACAATCACATCCACGGTTTACTCATGAAAGCAGCAGACCTATCGGCTAAGAACGTCACAGCGGCTTTTATTCTGTCCTGTTTGATATACTGGAGCTATTTCTAGAAGTTTTCTAATCATCAAAACACACACAAGTGCATCTACTGCGGGAGTGTTCGGAATGCCTGATGCCGAGCTCATTAAATGCAATGTAAGTAAAGTGAAGCTGTTGGTTTTTGTGCACATCTAAAGATGGAACTGAAAGACGATTTTTAGCATATTTTTAATTTGCTTAATTTCTGTTCAGCCTTAAGTGGTCTGTGTCAAATTAAATTGGAATTGAAAAAAATTCAAGTTATAATTACTTTTGCCATCAACATAACATACAAAAACTGCACTCCTCACTAACATAGTGCTGTACAGTAGATGGAATGTTTTTATTAAAATTGAATATAAAAAGGAAGTGAATGAATTGCAAGTCCAGCATTATAAAATCAAGGTCTGAGAGGGCTGAGTCGATCCAACTGGGTTTCTGCTATTCACAACCTTCTCATTTTTTTAATGTATTTTAATTCACAAGAATCTCTTTTAAACACCATTTCAGACTTTCAAAAATATGCTCTGGTCAAGTAAAGTCATGAAAATTACATTAATTAAAATTTGTTTAGTTACATAATGGCAAGAAAATCTATGGAATGTGTAGAGAAGAGCTAAGGCCATTTCTCATTGAGGAATTGAGGGCTGCCTGACATGAGTGTCAACTTTCTCTAAGAATCTTTTGAAATTTTATATCATGCCACTTTCAGTAGTTTTTTAAACAGGGTGGAATGTTTTTGTGGCCAACCAAAAAAATCTTAACAAATTATTGTTTTTTTATATTACAAATTGTTGCATAGACCAGAGAACATGAAATATATATATATATATATATATATATATATATATATATATATATATATATATATATATGCTTAAAATTGTGTGCAATTGTTTAAAATCCCCTGTGTCCACCTGATATTATATTTATACAATATGATTCTGAAATTGTAAGTTTATTTTATCCAGTATATTGAGACACATATGAAGAGGATATGAAAATGTACTGCATAGCAGGAATGAACCAACCATTAGTTTGGTTTTAACCAAAGTCTGGATGAGCAGAGTGTAATACATAGCCCACAACACACACAACACCAATGAATAAAGAAAACAAAAGAGTGTAGTCACACATGCAAAAACATTTAATACCACAGTCTGAGCTGTATGAAATCTGATATCTATCTGCTTTGTGTGTGAACAGACACACATACAAATAAATAAACAGCTACATCAAAGTAATGGTGCTGCAGTGAAATTCAATTTACAGAATCCGGGCTGTGCTATATTGCAGGAACAGCAGAGGTTATTGGAACAGCCTGTCTGAAACAGTGACAGGTGAGCTGAGGAGGGTTCACAATAACTGAGGCATCCTGAAGGAGCCCTGCATCCCAGTAACAATGAAGTGTTACAATATAGGCTCATGCGCTTTATCAATGCTTTTAACTACTTGCCTACTTTTAAGTGTTTTTTGCAATTACTGTATTGCTTCTGCTGGGTTTCCTGTATTCAGGTCAGTCATTAGGTTTCCTGTATTCATTTGGTAGAGAGAAACACAATTTTTTTACATGGTCCACGTTTTCCAAAGCAAACACTAATTGCCTGAATGATGCAGAAAAATAATATTTATATTAAAACAACATTAACAATGCTAAAAAATGTCTATGACCTCTTAACAACTGTTTAAAAGCCCCATATGTCTTATGCTTTGACCAAACAATAATTTAGCTATGAGATAAAATCCAGTGTAAGGGCTTACATCATTTTGTAGTGAACATTTGTAGTTAATAACACTTCAAAATGTTTTATATTTTATGCAAAATGTTCAAGGAAACACAGATATTTCAGTTATTCCAAAACGTTGAGAAGCCTTTAATTAGGACAGCCTAATGTTGACAATTGATGAATGACAATTTATTGTTTACAGTGTCTCTGCATTTTAGGCAGGGATAGAAGAAATTATTTTAACATTGAAAAAGACCCACTTTACCATTAATGATGGCTTCTTATCTTATCTATCCACCATCCATCCATTGCGTCCTCTGTTCATCTGTCTATCCATCCCTCCTGTTCTTCTAATTTAGTTTAACTGCCCGACCTTTTACTCACTGCAATCTTTTTAACTACTCATGAACTTTATTTTAATGCCCTCTCATGCATGGAGTCATATTTCAGCCTTGTGTTCTGGAGAGTGTTTAATGAATTTCTAATGGGTTCTGATTTACATCAAGGACTGCATAATCTCATTTTCATTTAATTTATTTTCCGCCACTCTTTATGCACAGACACTAACACACAATCATGGGTCCTGACCAAGGTGCAAAGCTTGATGCAAGCCCCTCCCACAACAGCTCTGCAGTGATCTGTTCTTCAGAACACTGCCCTGGGCTCTGTCAAACACACAGGCATGTCCATTCTCCCTCGCCCGAGACAGGAGCTGTCAGCCTGGGGTGCACCTGTAGGCCCACTTCCGGGCCTGTGTGTTAACTGTGTTCCTTGCAAACAGTTCAACTGAGGGCATTTGCATGAGCTCTGGACATGTAAGATCAACATGGCTTCTGTTTGGCTCCTTTTGTTACAATTCAGCATAAGTTGCACACCAGGGAAAACAAATTCATCTGCAATAAAAGGGCTGACAATTAATTATGTATGTGGTTATGAATGCAGGAGCATGGGCTAATGGTCTATGTGGCCTGTGGCCTACTGTAATTATTAATTATGTTTTTCGTTATAGTACATTATACATGGTAGGAACCAATGATGTAGCTCATAATTGTGACAGCACATGAGTTTGAATTTCTTAATTTCTCTCTCCAAACTTTGTAATCATTGAAAAAAACCTACATAATTTGTTTTCAATTTTCTGACTACATGATTTTCTGATAATCACAACATAATTGTTTTTCGGTCTAGATGAGCACAAGTGAATCAGAATTTACTGATTCGTACACAGATTTATTAGTTTCACAGTTTTATAAGCTGCTCTTTTGACACACTAACTCACGATTTGAAGAGAATGTAATCTTGCGTGAAAATGACTATTAAGATTGTATCAAAACAGTCATTTTTCAGCTTTGCTTTCATGATATTGCAAGTTAATGCATCAGACTCAACAACAGTGAGTGGAGGGAAAAGAGAGTGAAAAGAATAAGGGCTGAAATAACACCCACGGGAGATATTTGTCTCTGGTCCGCTGCCACAAAAAATGCTCTACATTAATGCTCTTGGTCGTTTCCAAAAGAGAAGGGAGAGGGGTTGGGGAGGGGGGCTGTTTGAGATTCTGCAGGAGCTCTCCTGCCATCACCTCCACTCTTCTCCGCTCCCCTCTGACTCCTCAGCCTAGCCAACCTGTGTCTAAAACACAAAGAGCATTATGCATGAGGTGCAGAAGGTCTCTGAACATGCTCCATCCTGCCACCCCTTTGCCCAACCTTCTCAGAATGTCAAAGCGTCCCTTTAAAAAGGTTTGCTGTCCTCGCCTAATCGCATCGTAGTGTGACAATTTAGCCAAAAATTCAATAAATAATAATAATACATAAAATTTGCAGGATACATAACTAAAACATGGTATTACCATGAAACTATGTTTAAAAAACATGGTGATATTATGATATTTTAGGATTCTTTGCAAATGTTATTAATAAAAGGAAAATAAAAATTGCAAAGCAACGTCTACTTTTTCTGTTTATTATAAGGTTTTAGATTGATGAAACGAACACTTCCGTCTTGCCTGATATCTGCGCATTCCTTTACCATCGCTGCCTTTTAGCCAGCTGAGAGAGAGGAAGACACGCCCTAACGACACCTCTGTGCGGGAGTGTGGCACACAACATTTAATGCAATGAGCAGAAACATTCTCAAATGATGTCTTGTTCATGGATATTCTAAACAAAACATCATACATCCCTGTAATAGACCTGTCCAACAGCTGCCCTCATGAATGTTGGGTTTCGATTTCAAAACCCTGTCACTTTGAATTCAGAGAGGCTTAAGCGCTTGTGATGTGAGTCTGAACAAATATTGGTTTTGGGTTAAAAATCCACTTGAAAGTTGGATATGTTAATCTCGTTGCTAATGGCCCTCTGAAAGGTTTCTTAATATTCTTTCCTCAGCCCACTACAACAGAGCCTGCTTCCACAAGGTTAATTAGTTGCAGGAGCCCAAGGGCCCATAAGTGATGAGAGCTTAAGATAGTGAAAGAGGTTCCTCTGCTCACAGCAACATAACAAGGTTAATAGGTCTCTCATATCTTTTATCCATGCTAACCCATACTGTATACTGCCCACTTTGTCTGCATCTTGTGCCTGGGAACTGTATGGTATTATAAATAAACATTGATCTTTTTTCCAATGCCACACTAGTTACTTTTGCAAAGATGTTTTATATCCAAAGTAATTTACAGTGCATTCAGGGTATACAGTTTTTCAGTTCTGTGTTCCCTGGGAAGTGAACCCATGACCTTGGTGTTGTTAAGACTATGAGCTACCAATTGACCCGCAGGAACTGAGCTGCAATGATGTGTATTTAAAAAGCATGACTGATGTTCTGTTGACAAAGGAACTCAAAGACTATAGCAGTGGATTCTGTGCTTCATATAAAGAGAGCTCAATCTGTTTCCAGATCCATTAAAACGGATGATTTTCTCAATGTTCTTTTACTCAATGTGCAGCTCGATGCTCAAGCAGCTGTTCCTCATTTATGCAAGGTGAATGACTTCATCTGTTTTGTCAAGGACAAAAAAAGAAAGAACAAGATAATTGAAGATTACACCTTAGATTATGAACAGGTTTTCGACAAAAGAAACATTTTGACCTTGCTCATGTCTGGTATTAACAGCTCAGGTGATCCAAGTGGACAGTTTGAAATACTTGAATGTGTCAGAAATCACATTCTGAGGTGGGCAGAGATGCATATAGTCACCCATGGTGGGGTAAGTTGTGTCAGTGGGTAAGTTGTGTTGCCCTTTTAATCTATCACACATTAACTACTGTATATATTTATAAAAGGCCCTCATACGCTGTGATTGAGAAATGCATGTAACAAGTGATGACATTTCTTAATGCAAAAATATATATATTGTGTATATAATGTATATGTATATAATGTATATAAGTCATATATGTTTCTGGGCTCCATGGAAGCTTTTCTCTAATTTCATTTGACTGCAGACATCCTTAAATATAATAATATACCGAGGTATTGTATATTACATCTATCACACCTCTGTCTCATCAGAAGACAACTTAAGCTAAAAGGGCACTGCTTTCCAGACAGCAGTAAACGGCCACCTACTGACCTAACTAGTGTCAAATCAGTTGTTTTACCTAAACATTTTTAATGACTGTGCTTTAAATGGTATTTATTTTTGCGAGCTTTATTGAAAGTTCAGCTTTGTTTAAAAATGTATAGAAAAGCCTATATGCATGAATAAGCCGATAAATATCATAACACTTTAAACACGGCCTCGTTCAGCTTTCTTTATCATAAAGGCATCTATCCCTTTATGTACAGTATGCCATCTCTGAAGGTCACATGACTCTGTGCCCCATATATTTATAAATGACTCTGTGTCAGTTCTTGAATTTAACAAAATTTCTATTTTGTCTTACTGTGATATCTTTATTGACATATATCTTTATGCTTCAAACATCGATATTCAAATATCTTTAGTATACAGATAGAGAGTAATTATTCTAATAAGAAATAAGCGCCTGAAGCTTGTTTGGGAGTTGTATTTGGCCCTTATGATGTTTATTATGTATGTATGCAGCAAAGGGGCCTTGAGTAAATAAAATCCCTTTTCTCTTTCAAATTCAGCATTGGAAAGGTGATGAAGAGATCTTGTACAACAGGTAAGGTAAAAAAAAGAGTGGAGTGGCAGTAAAATGGGACAATTTAGTAGCATCAAATGTTTAAAAGACATTCAGAGTTTTGTTTAATACATTTAGTAGCAAGTAATCTGGATACTAAATATGCATGACTATATTCTGCATTGCTGTCTGAGTTCACATCAGTAAAATAATTTGTTTTCATTACTTTTGGATGCACAGGAATTCTGCTCACAAAGCAACACTTGGAGCAACACTGCTGTGCGGTAATTTGAATGAGTTTTCTGTGCCCTTTTTTGTGTGCTTTAATCTATTTTCTATAAACCTGCCCCTATACGTCACAAAACAAAACAAACTCTGGCAGATCTAAGTAGGCAGTCCTTGATCAAAATAAGCTGCAATGTAAAGCTGCAATACCTACAAAGCATTCTGCATGTTGCTCTTCTGAATTCTCCTGTGGTTTTGTCTTTAGCAGCTCTGCCATGGAAAACCTTGAATTTGTTTACATAGATTGGCAGGGCTATAATGCGGCTACGCGGCCTGTCGACCCTTAGCTGAATGCTGAATATAAATGCACACTGCTCTTGTGTACACGTATGCTGCTGTATTGAATCACATTTATAGCCGAGTAAGAGTTATAAATCAATGCTCAGGCAGTGATGAGAGTGATTTAGCACGTTCCTATGAAAGATCTGGCACTTGAGAGAGACTCTGGAAGGCCAATTATTGGTCATGTGACATTGCTGATGGATTCAATATCATTTTTTTTGTCCTTTTGGAACGTGCGTCTCCTGTCAGTCAGAACCACAGATCTGGGAGACTGTTATCCATGCTTGGAATCTTAAAGCTGGATGCAGCGCCACTTCTACAATACTTCCTGTCCATAAGAGGGGTTTATTTTTTCCCTTGGCTGGCAAGTGTATGCTTTATGTGAATAAGCTTGTGCAGTTGAACCAGCAGTTCTCTGCAGTCCTGTCTCGGTTCTTTACATCATTCTGTGTTATTGTTAATAAAAGAAAGAAGACTTTCTTATCCATCTAACGCCAATTGCACAACGCAAACATGCACAAAAACTAATCATGAACTTGAAGGCCTCTTTTGCAGATTATAACTGCATTTTATACACTTGCAGTGGCAAAGAAATATTCTAACAGCCTTTAGTACTCAGTGTGCTAACACTCCAATAGAAAGATTGCCACCGCATTAAAGGAACCACATCCTGTGCACAGATGGAGTGTGCCACTGTTTTCATTCTTTCAGTGGGAGACAGACTGCCAGCATAGTAAAATGAAATGGCCTTATTTGCATTAAGAATAGCTTTTAAAGTGGGTTAGGGTGAATCTGAGCAGACGGGACTTTCAGAACTGGTTTGGGGAAAAAAAAGAGAGAGACGGTGAGAGGTAAGAGGCTTAGTGCATTTGAGGGCTTTGGTGTTTGGAGAACCAAGCTGTGAAGAAAACTGGGCATCTCTCTCTTGTCTTCTCTTCTCTCTCCTTTAGCTAATGAGGCCAATAGTTCCTCGCTGTCAGAGCTACGCTGATATCCAATGAGAGGGCCAGATGTTCTTGGATTCTGTGGAACTGCAGTATGGGTGTATGCAGCTACCTGGGTGTACGGGTTAAACACATTGATCAGAGAGAGAAATAGATACACCAGACTCTATTAGGATGCTTTGTGATCTAAAGCCCTTGCAGCATATTTCTGGACTGTTATTGTAGCTCCCAGCTGTGTTGCCTGTACAAAGGGAGATGGAACAGGCTCAGCACTCATTTTCAGGACACTGCTTTATGGAATACCACTTTACACACTGTATGCTTGAAAATATGGAGCTGTGTGGTGGCACATTATAAACCTTAACAGGCTATCTCATGAATATTAATTAGGTCACATGACATTTGCCCAATAGTAACATTTTTGCTGAAAAGCTGGTAAGTAGGTGCAAGGCATATTAGGTTTAGCACGTACCGATTGTGAATTTGTTTGTTTGTTTGAGTGTTAATGCACCTCGTACTGTAGCTAAACAAAACTTAATATATTGATTATTGTCCTAAATGTAAGTGGAAACTAATGTCTTAGAAGAAAGGAAACATGTTACTCCCAGTAAGTTACTGTAGCCCACTGTAGATATAGACTATCTATATCTAGATCTAGAAAGATGAACAGAAAATAGTTAAGCATGGAAAATACAAAATATAAAGATAAGCATTTAAAAGAGGGACAGATAACATCACTGTCTGTTTCACAGACACTAAAGAGATGCTTGTGGGTGGGGCACATGAAGCTTGGGGAGGGACCCAAGAATTGCTGTATGCTTTTGCCTCAGGCAAGCATAGCATAGGATATTTGATGCTTTTAGGCCTTGTCGAGGGGGAGCTGACACCAAATGAAAGCAGAAACTTACAACTTATAAAATAATTTATAAACTCTTGCACCCCTAGCTATCTGTGTTCTCATAGTGTTGAAAGCAGAGGAAGTGTATCATCACTGCAGAGCAACATCTGGGGCTGGCCGTCTCCAGGGAAGATGGACATGAAACATATTCCTGGATGGCTCTCAGAACAAAAAAAAACAAAACATGTTTGCATGTGATGGAAAATGTATGTATTTCAATACTGCAATTAAATAATAAAAAAAGAATTAAAAACATTACTTACCTTCAAATTCATTCATTTTTCCATGAATCAAAGATTTTTCATCTTATAGCTTTTATTACAGTATATAAAGATTGGCCAGGATATTCTTCAAATGTTGATGTTACAATATTCCAGTATACATAAATAAAGTTACACAGGTTTAAAAGTAAACAATGACAGAACTGTCTTTTTTGGGTGCACTATTCATTTAGGATGGCAAAGAATAAAACAATAGCCTGAAACAATAAATGACATTCAAGTGAATGACAAGTTTTTGTTTAGAGATGAAACACAGATACAGACACTTTCAAATTTAAATACAAAACACTTCTATGGAAAAATATGACCCAAGCATAAATGTTTGAATAAGCCCTGAATATCAATGCAGTATAAAATGTGAAAAGCTTTGTTCGGTGAGCTGAGGAGAATCCCAACCCTTTATTATACATCTAAGTTCAGGTCAGCTTCATTACCATATTACAGCTCTTATACCATGAAACAAACATCCGCCCTCTAAAAGACAGCTTGGTCAACACATTGGGATATTGTGCCTAGTCTGCAACTTTGGTTTGTGTACAATGGCTGGATTTTAAATGGGTGAAAGGTAAAGAATACAGCACACTATGAAATATGGATCTGTGCCCATTTAAAATTGGACAGAATTTGCATTGCACAAAGCCTAGGAGAAAAACTAAATAAAAAAAAGAGCAATAAAAATAAACAAAAAGGCAAATGTTACTCCTACTGTTGTTTGAGAATAATATTTTGACTTTTCACATTCTCCGATTAGTAAACAGCAAAAGGCTAATATTCTACAGAGGTATAACGAAGACCATAGTGAATATAGTTTTTGCACTTACATAATATTCCAAAATATCTAATATATTATTGCATTAATACTAATTATTGCAGCTGTCTTCTTAGTCTATGAATAAGGTCTATTGAGGGGTCAAAGGCTGTATTTTGTGACCATAGCATAGAACAAAAGAGAGAAAGAGAGAGAGAGAGAGAGATGCTCCTGTGTTCTCCTGGAGTGGTTCATCATCCTCTCTGAATGGGTTTCTGCTGACAGATAAGTTTGAAGCAAATGTCTCTCTGTCATAATCACAGATTTTTATGATCATTTTGCCCTTCCTGCCCTTTCATGATGTCAGAGAGTAATAAGTGCTTTGGAGAATAGAGAGAAAGTGAACACAGACATTGTGTGTGTGTGAGTGAATGAAACGTCCACTTTCTAATCAGCGCCTGAGGAACGCATCACAAGCATCAAAGTTCAGAGGACCAGAGATGAAGGAGATACAGTCAAGCCTCCATCTTAGCATCCTCATGAAGAAATGATCTCACTTCTGTGTTAATCATGTTTTATCTGGTCTTGTTGTCAGAGAATAAAACAGCTGAGCTGGGTCTCAGTCAATCTACTGAAGAGCTCATGACAGATATACAACAGATCCTTCTGTATGAGTGGTGGTGGGGACGGATCATTTGACAGGATATTTGATTAGTGGAAACATGATCAAAGCATTTAGCAGTGAATAGTATGTAAATGAACTCAAGATACAGCACTGAATAGCAAACAAACACTCAAGGTAAAGAAATACACAGACTTTAATGCTTATACCATACATAAGCATATCTCTATATATTTTTTATCTAATAAATAAATTAATAACAACAATAAACTGAATACATGAGAATATGTTTTAATACTGTTTTACATTTAGTTTTTATTGTGGGTTATTAAAGGTAAGGTAGGCAATTTCAGAAAAGCCAGCAATTGAAACTTAACTTGGAAAGCATATAATCCCACCTTCTGTTTAGAGCGATCTCCAAAGGCACGCCTCCTCCAATACTGCGTGTAGGTATGCACATTCATAGTTTGATAGGCAAGTAGGGCATCCTGTCATTGCATTTTAGACCGAATGCAATGATTGGACAAACATTTTATGGTAAAGCAATTTCCACAGAAGATATATAAATACAAAAATATATTTATACCACTTTACTTAGTGACTGCTATCAGGATGTGAGAGACTTTCAACCAGCATAAACAAAAATATTTTTAGTAAAGAGTAGACTGCCTACTCTGCCTTTAATAAATTATACAATTATGATAAATAGATGAATAATTAATCCTTTGTAGTTATTTGGCAGTTATGACTTTGCATTTATTTAAATGAACATCTATTCATGTACATTACCTGAAATATTATTTATGCACAATATACACATTTCATTTCTATTTATGGACATAACTTTATACATGCATATGTGCTTACAGACACACATACATATGCATCCTTATATACCCTTTATGTACTATTTACATATAGATTTAGATTATGCATTTACTTAATAGTATATGCTTTATATTGCGTATTTACTTATGCATTTACACATTATGTATATTTCAACATACATGAAATGCTATAATGTCCTCAACGCAACAGAATATAAACTATAAACGTGACGTCAGCACCATTCACTCTCACACACACACAGCGCTCCAGGACTCTCTTCCGGTTCAAGATGGCGGCATCCATCGCGTATCAGACTGTAGTAAGAGGACTCAGAGGAGCAAGTACTAAACACCTGTTTGTGAACAGAAACAAGGTAAAAGCACAGCGATCTTTCCACGTTTTTCAATATGTGATTAACAGTAATAGAAATCGCCTGTCACGGTCGCTGTCTGTCTGTCTATGGTACGTCTGTCTGACATGATGGTTTATTCTGCACGGAGCTGTCAAATATATATGCAGAAACAGTGTTTTATTATAACGCACATCATTTTCATTTGTTAACTAAACAAGTCACAATATTAGACATAACTAGCCGGATTTGATTCGTTGAGCTTTTGTAACTGCTTCAAAGTTACTTCAGCCTTAAACGACTTGTGTGGAAGTGTCAGCATATAAATGTATTTCTATAACCGAGTTGACTATGTGTTTAAATTAGTTAGGTTTAATATATTGATTAAAACAAAATGTCTTCTTAAGGTCGCACATTTTACATCAACCTTTCACCTGTCAGTGATGAAACCCTTTGCTGAGCTGGCCAAAAGCCATTTCTGCCGGTGTGAGACAAGGGTTTAAAGGTCAATAAATATTTGCTTTAGGCTTATGCAGAAAGCAGGACGCAGATTTTATTCCAGCATTATTCTTGTGTTGGATGCAATGAGTGTTTTTTATTATTGCTGGTCTTGCAACATTGCAATAACTTTGCTGTTGCTTCATTTTGAGTTGAAATACTTTTGATTACAAATTCTCAGTGTCCTGTGCACTTTATGTTATGCAACATGACAACAGATACTTAAAGGCACATTCAGTTGTATTTTGTGTGATGCTGGTATAATAGTCACTTCGGACTTGTGCTAACACCTAGATGGCATAGATGTGGCCTCATTTAGTTTATTTCTGTATGTAGATGTAGCAATAATAATAAAAGAATAAGAATAAAAGTCAGCCATGGTTAATTTAATATGAGAGCTAAATAGCAGGAGGTTTACTGGGATTAAGTAAATAGGGTTCAGCTGGTCATGTGATCCCAATATGAGTGACCCTCCTCTTGTAGTATCAAATTGCCTTTTATTAGCACATCTCAATTTGACTGTATTATTTATGTTATGTTTTTTATGTGCAAAACATTTATAATGAGATAAAAAATAGTTCACCTTTAAATGGGGGCAACAGAATAAAGTAGATCAGTTTCAACTCATTCATTTGGACAGTTGCAGAGTTGGACAGTTGGAAAGTTTTAGGTAGGTCATTAAAAAGATCTTAGCTGTGTGTTTTTTTTCTCTTTCCATCTTGACTGATGTCCCTAAATAGTTCCAGGTCTGTTGACACATTACAAATGTCTTGCTATCTAAAGAAAAAAGCTCTTGCTGTTTTTAAGAAGTTGTCTTTAGTATTTCTGAAGCAAAAAGGTAGTCAGTGAAAAAGTGTAATTAAGGTGAGATTCCTGTTTCTGTGAATGTAAAGAGCTAAATATAATCCAAACCTTCAAAATAAACTTCAAAATAAACCCCTCTCAACCTAATAAATGTCCTGGTTACTTCCATCAGCCATTAATACTTTCTTTTTGTTAAAAAAAAGAGTTAAAAAGGCATGGTGTCTCATAAATCTTCACACCAGTTTGTCAGGACACATTTGATGCTTTGCAGTGATTTTTAGCACACACTGCTAAGCACCGACTGACCTGATTGTATGATTTGATGACAATCAATTTATTGATTCTGTTCCCAGAATACAGCACAGAATGATGTCACAATGAAAATTTGAAAGTTATTTGATGCTAGTTCAAATTACTTCTTAATTAAACTGCCAAATCATTAAATTAATTTAAACTTTTAAATCTCTAGTACATTTTGACCTTATCATGATGAATTTTGTCCCTGAGCTGGGCTTTTAAAGTTACATAGAGAGATTCTGCAGAGGAAAATGATGTTGGATCAACACTAATTCAGTAAATAGGGCATCACTTCATTACTCAGTGCGATCCACACTGCCATAAGATGTGGAGTAGTAGTGCGTGCAGAGTGCTTAGCTTGCATATATTTTCATTTCAGTGGTATAATGAGATGCAACCCGCTGCAACTGGGTACAAGCCTCATCCGTCTGAGATGGGGCCCTGCTCTAATGGGATGGTACATGGTACCAAATGCACTTATATTATCTTTATTGAAATGCCTTATTTAAGGCTTGTTTGGTATCAGAAGTGGTGACATCTTTATGGTATTAGGTGTTTAAAGTATTAGGATTTAAAAACAATTACTCATAAATATGATAGACAGTAGGTTATATGTGCAAAGGTCACGAGTAAATTGAAAAAGCAAGTCTTTAAAACACTGATGTCAAGATGTTTTTCAGACGTTAATGAGATGTAGATTAGAGCAGCGTTTTTCTTTCAGTTTGGACTTCTCACATTTGGATCAAGTCCATGTTTCACTGTCTCTTTAGGAGTCTGGCTGTCTGCCGGGTGCTGACAGTGATCAATGAACTATTATTTCAATTAGTGACGACCGTGTGCATTGATGCTTTTAGTTGTCATAGAGCTTGCAGAACTTTTCACTTGAGCTTTTTAGACCATGACACCTGTTTTATGAACTTTTTACCACATTAGCCAATCAGCTGTAGTGCTGCTCAGGACCCATGACTGGCAGCCAGGTATCACTGCAATTCAGCCCCATCCATTGTGACACTTCGAAAATTACAGATGGCTTGTCAATGACATTAACGAAAGAAGGGAGATGGATTCGAGACAGACAATGTCTGATAATGCCAAAGTTGCCTCAGAAATTCTTGTCTGGAAGTAGAGATAATCCCAGTGCTGTTTACGGCAGCACAACCCTTACCCCGCCGTGGCTGCGAATCTCCAAAAGTTAAAGCAATGTTTGCGGCTGCAGTCGTAAAGGCGGGCGGAGGAAAAAGTCCTCATGACTAAAGGTGTCAAAGCTTGTTCTCCTGATGTTACTGCAGCATCTTGAGAAGCTCAGCTGGAGTGTAGAAACATAAGCAGGGGAGTCCGTGGGATGAGGCTGCGTGCTGCATATTTTAAACAAGGGCGGGAGGGTGCGGCTTCTCTGGTGCAGGAACTTCAAACAGCATGCGTCTCTCCCATCTGTCCACAGCAAGAACACATTTACATTTCCTGGCCGCCAGGGATACAGAAGAGCAAGTTTGCTGTAACTGGGTTTAAATATCTTTTCACCAAGGTTAATAGCCATTTCTGTTACTCATGAGGGCTGTTTAGGCGTTTTCAATAATTTAGGAAGGCAGCAATCATTCAAAGGACTTTTGGCAGTGTTCTGAAGAATAGGTGTCTCTTTTGAACGCTCCCGTGGGATTCATATTCCAGTCCATTTGGGATAATTCTCCTATAATGATAATGATGATGAGGCTGTTATTTAGTGTTTCAGAAAAAGTTGAGAAGAAGTAGAAAAGACTTTACAATTTGATATTTCTTCACCTGACCTGCATTCTCTTGAATGTCTGAAGGCTCATTTAAGGGACTGGTCCGCTGTTCTGAGTTCAGCTTCAGCTCACCGAAACAAACACACCTGAACAAGTTACTCAAGGTCTTCTGGTTTGCTTGGACTGTTTGTTTGCTTAGGGTTGTAATTAAACTCTGGGGGCCTGTGGTTCTTCCAGGACTGGAGTAGAACCTGTTATAGGGCATAAGGCCAAAGTACAGTGCTGGTAGTGATACTGTATTATGATCAGTTCCATTTTTGCTTTACTTACTCATATTTGTCCTGTTTGAACCCCTAACCTTGCAAAACTCTGAATGATGTTCCCTATTTAATATGCTAATTCCAACAAAATCATATCTGTAGAGAGTTCACCTTCAGTCTGTGTCTGTCTTCAGGAGATTAATCCAAGAGCGTTTCCCATGATGCAAATCTATGCAGTCCAAATCCTTCAGCAAGCTCTGCTGACATGCACGCACACGTCACGGCCCAATGGAGGTCTCTCATTAACTTGTCAATGGATGTTGCTCAACCAGTGCTCACCTGACCTTACTGAATGAAAGTCTGATGCTAGCACCAGCTTTAAAACAAGTCGGAGAACACTCAAAGGTCAAATGACTTTATTCACCATTTGTTCAGCGCAGACTAATTTAATAATTGCTTCATTATGCGACACTGTGCCCCAGCGTGAATATTGATGTTCTGAATTAAAATATTTGCCCATTTGTTCCAATAAGCACACATCATTTGCTTTCATTAATCCTGGAGCTTGTTTGGTGACCTAGTTGGTGACCCAAAAAAATCTCCTTCACCATATTTTCTCAGTTTCTAAGGTCCTCATATGTGAAGGTTTCTTTGCCCAGGTAGAGGTGGAAGCCGCCTAAAAAGGAGGCAAGAGACACTTTATATTAGTGCAGTGGTCTCACACCCTGATCTTGAAGGGCCACTCTTCTGAGTTTACTTCCAGTCAGCTCCAGAAAAACATGCGTTATTTTGAAGACCTTAATTTCAAATTTTAGAAAGGCCATGATTTTAAGACCTTGAAACTGAACACTGTAGAGTATTATTTTGAAGTAAATAAATCTCACTGAGCCTTATGTATCTGTATCCCTTATTTTGTGTATGATCTTACAGTATAATGAACCCTGATTTATCAACACTGACTCCATTATCATTATTGTATAGTTGAATGGGGCCGGTTTCATACTCCTGCTGTATTAAACAGGGTAAATGCCAGCTATCTTTTCTGAATAAAGCAAACCAATTAGTTACAATCAGTAATGGAAAAATGTGTTAATTTCTTAAATCAAAATGCCCCTTAAGGATTCAGCAAGTTAATTAAATGTGAGGCCATTTGGAGGTGCTAATTAAGAATAGTCATTTCAAAGGGTTTAGGGCAGAACTAGGACTGGTAATGAGGATTTTAACCCTTGGAGACAGCTGGTCTGTGACTGCGCTTTGAAAGATACCATACAACTGAGCCAATCCTGAAATAGTTTTTGTATAGTGCACTTATAATCCAGTTTTTTATGTAAGCATGAATGAGTTTTTTAGATGGGTGCATCAAGAATATGAATGCATTAGTTTTGCTTTGTCATTTATGCATTGATTATACTATATAAAGTAACACGTAATTTAAAAGGTTACTGTAATGAATATGGCATGAAAAATGATATTTCTGTTGTAATGTTTCAATATGCACTTGGAACATTCACAAGGAAACTTTCTGGGATGCTCTGGTTGTAAACCGGCCTCAGAACATCTTGTGTGAGCTCTTGTAAGCTTCTCTTCCTCTCCCTGAAGAGTTTGATTGGTCAATACAGATTTGTAAATATCCCTTCATGAATATGCAAATTTAAAACCAATATTCCCCAGTGTGGAAAGTGGTTGTGTTTCTTAATTTTATTTTCGTTTTGTCCACAAGAACTCTTTTAAGAATCAATCCTTTATCGATTTAGGTTGTGCACTCTCTCTGTCCTGTTGATGAGGCAGATCTGCATCTGAGTCGTGATAATGTTGGCTGAACGTTGTCTCTTTGACTTGGCTCTGCTCTCTGGTTCTTCTGTGGATGTTGATTTATTTCTTCCTTGCGGTCCTTTGCATAGCGACTTTGTGTCATTCATTAGGTGGATGCTTAAGCATGCCCTTCTGAGTTATTGTTGCACTTAATGTCTAAATAGTAAGAAGCCATGATGCTGGAGCTGAAACAATTGCTGCCTTGGTCTTATTGTACATGATTAAGCAGTCAATGTTCTGAAAATTTCAACAAAAATGTTCTAATGACAAACTGTTTATTTTATAACTGCATCAGATCAAGGCCTAATAACTAGCCATCTAGGAACCAACTAGCCGAGTAAGTTTAGTAAGTATAACTAGTTTATCTAGATTTTGTTTCTGTATGTACTGAATGGACATATTTACATTCTTACCCTCTGTCTAATTGTTTGTGAAGGAATGCATCGTATGTAAACGTTCTCTATGAACCCACAACCAGCCTAGTTATACTTCTTTAAGACTGATTAGAGACTAGTCAGACTAGTTTGGAAATATGTAGTTGAAAATACTTACTGATATCTCTCAGAAACTTTTCAGATGATGTAATCAAGGCCATACGAGTGGGGAAAATCTGATATTTACCAATAATATCAGCCTACTTTACACAATCCAACCAATCCCATCCGGTTTTTAGAAACTCAGAAATATGTCACACTGCAGTTGTGTTAAATGTGTTTTAACCAATGGTGTGCATTGTCTTTAACTTTAGCATATTTAAAACTCTGGCAGAAATGATTTGTCTCAGTGTTGACTTGTTCCCCATTCCACTCAACATCATTTTGTACACATGCCCTCCAAACCCAATTTATTTCAACATGCTGTTTTTACTATCTGTCAGAGTTAATGAGAGGCAGGCCTGGTATCTGAATGGGGTTATAAGAGTAATGACTGAGCCAGGAGTCTATTACATTCAAGAGCCGCAGCCCTCTCCAGCACCTTGAAGTGAACACAATATGGTTTTTAACCCCTACCTCTGAAGCGTGCATGCATTACCTTTAAATCCATCTGAATTAGGAAAGACCTCCTTATCAGCAGATCAGACTGTTTTTTGCATTAGAGGTTTGCTTACTGCAATTTAAAGATAAGTAGGTCTTTATTCCTATGAAACAGGCAAATACACCACCAAAGGTGTATGTGTTGGCACGACAACATGCAGACAGACAAATATGCTCTAGTTGTTAAACATGCACCAAGATACTTATTTTACTCAATAATTGACATGGTAAAAGGCTCCACACCCTTATTTACCTCTTAACTTTTGTGCCCGACTTTCTGAAGTTGGTGTAGGGGCCTTAGAGCATCTGCTAACCTGGTGAATCTGATGCAACTGCTGCCACAGCTTTCCTCTGTCCTCTTACCTTTGTGTGAGGACAGCCGATAAGTCAAGAGCTGCTGTGGGCCACCATGTCCTTAAGAGACATCTGGCCTCCTAAAGGATCCAGAGACAGTATTTTTTCAATGCTAATAGAGGATACAAATTCAAAGAAACCAAATGTTTTGGTTTAGGTCAGAATGTCATTTTCTGAATTGCTGGGTTCGTCTAGATGGCTCAGGAGATGAAGTTCTCTTAACAGGTTTTTCACATGTATGTTGGTAACCAAAGGTCATTGTTATATTTTTTTATATACGTGAAAAATGTAAACAATAACAAATGACTAAAAAAAATTATAGTTTTCACTTCATATATATTCTGCAAGCTATTTATTTATTTTGATATCTGATGACAGTTTTCTTTAACTGTGGTATATGGTTGGCTGAGGTTCAAAGAATAAGTCCAAACAATATGATGATTTAAAGATCTTATTATTAATTTTGTGATTTGTTATGGTGGCATTTTGGGTTAAACGAATGTATCATCGAACAATTAGTTCAATGTGGGCAGATTACTCATGACCCATTTTTGCAGTCAAAAACAAGAAGATGAAGAGCAACTATACAGAAAAGAGTGCAGGTCCTTTTCTTCACCGCTGTTTTTAAACCTGCAGAGTTTTTCTTTTCCTCAGTCATCTTTGGTTGGCTCACTTGTGGGTGTTAAGACACTGAGGCAAGATTTCCCGTAAACCTGCTTTTCTGACAGTGTTAATTAATTACGTGAGACAGTAAAGTAATTACCATATTCCTAAGGCTATTAATGCTTGTATCTACAAAACTATAGCTGAGTTGCTGAATGATGAGATGATCAAACTGTTATTACGGTTGTGAGCTATTCAAACAGATTTCACACATAATCATGAGGAGAGGAAGTTTAGAATTACAGTTTTTTACCGTGAAGTGTTATTCTATAACATTTAACAATCTCTGTATGATCCCACAGTTTCCACTTCAAGCTTGCTGTAAGAAAACTCTCACCAAAAGTCATGCCGACTTGGAGATGTGTTTCGTTCTCCGAATTTGAAAATATTGACTTGACTGTTCAGGGAGAAAAGTTATGAAATTGAGTTTTACATTGATGTCTGTATGCTTTTATTGCTTTCTTGTAGCTCTGACTCTAGGAAAGTAATTTTGAATCTAGATTTTAGCTTCTGATCGCTTTAAACATTGTGGAATGTAATAGTATGGTGAGAATGTATTTTGCATGTCATATATAATAAATCTACACTACAGCATATTATGTTAACTAAACTATCCACTGAAATATCCACTATAGAACTAGCTTTTGTGATTGAGATTTTTAAAATTAATTATTGTTTTGATTAAATGTGTGTTTTAATCCTTAATGTTTTTTTTACACTGCTATTCTTAAATATCTGTGTTTTTAAGCATATGTTTTCTGTGTGTGTGACTTGTGTGTGTGTGTGTGTGTGTATGGGGTGTTTGTTGGTATTTAACTGTCTGTGTCTCCAGAGTGCTGATGAAGATAATTACTGTTGAGGCAGAGTCTCAGGGGAGATCAGACACCTGCCGCAACCCATTCCCCACTAAACCGCTCGCACCCGGAGCAAAGCGGCACTGCCTTGCGCTCCAGTTCCACCTCAACCTCCCTTTGCCCTTGATTGAACTAATAATCTGTAAACTCACACAGTGGGTTCCTGCTAAATTTAGCAAGATGGTGGAAAAGAAAAACAATTACCACTAGCATTTGCAAAGAGGTTGCCATGGTGCTTTTTCAGCACTTCTGCATTCTGTTTAATCAGGCGGGATGAGAATCGAGATCACTGATGACACCTGACAGACAGAAACACCAGAATATAACTGCTAGAGAAACATATATCAGTGCTTCAGATCGAAGCTTAGATGTTGATAATTTTAAATACATAATTCTGTCATTAGACTCTAGATTTAGCTGTTCACACACCTGACACCTGGCATCTGGTGTCACTTTTTATCCCTTGTGTTTGATTGACACATGACTGTGAATCGAAGGTGGGGGTGGGGTGTATAGTGTGAACAGCCAGTTCTGATTGGATTTGAAATATAAATCAGATTCATGTGTAGTGTGAACAAAGCTCTATTGAAACTTACTGCTGTAACTGGCAGCTGAAACCCTGCTTTAATTTGTCAAATTGTTTTTTTTCTAATATTTCTTTCCATTTTTTTCTTTCTTGGTGAAAGGACACCACACCCCGACCAGCATTGTCGCTCTTTCACTCTATCCCTCTTTTTATTGATTTGTGTTTTAGTAACTATTCATGTTACCTTTATTTCATTGCTGATTAAAAAAAGTATTATCTGTTTAGAAATTAGAACTTATTTCCCATATGAATTAATAAAAGCAGTGAACAGTAAGGCAGTCAAATAAAACCCCCACAACCACATAACGTCTAAATTAAAAGCTTAAAATATGTTATTAAATGTGGCTCTGCATATGCATGTCGCATTTCAGCACGCTGACATGCTGACTAGGGCATTAAAGACTTTTCAGTACAACTGAAATATGAGGTGTACTTGGATTTATTTATATGTGACACAACTTTATGTCCTTCCACTGAACTTTTAGTAGGTTTGTATAGCAAAAAGCTTGCTTGTACAACAGGACAGTTTTCTGGTTTAAATGCGGCTTAAAGGAGTAAAAATATTCACAGAATGCTGCTTAGAAATGACCCTCAGAGGACTCTCAACAAATGTCAACCAGACAAATAATATGTTAGTGTGAAAAAGGCGATGTTTTATGACTGACAGTGGTCTTGTATACTTAACTGTGAGGTGCAATGGGTAGATTTATGAAGTTGCCTCAAATACAAAACATTAAGGACGGTTTTCCCTATTATTTTTGTTTTTGGTCTATTGAACAGCAGTTTTTATTGACAGAGAAAGTAGAAATAGAACAGGAAATGAGAAGGGCAGAGATGGTTTGGATATTTGGCGTGGGCTGTATTCGAACCTGTGCCTGCTGCTCGATCTGTGTGGCTCAATCAATGGGTGATTCAAAAACATTTTATGGTCCTTGTTTTTTGGGTCCAGGTCAGGAACATGCAGACATTCATATACTGAAGTACAGTGATAGCATCAGATGGTAATGCTATAGTACTTCAATAAATGCACTGGTATTGAATACCATCTTTTTATACCATAATGTAGTAATAATATATGGAATTTTTTATGCTTATTTTCAAGGATTATAGGACTCCATGTTGGATATTACATGGGAAAATGATTCATCCTTATCTGATAACCTGAAGTCTGTGACAAATGTCACATTCTGTATTTGGGAAGAGAGACAATGTTTATTATACAAAACAGGCAGTGTCAGGAAATGGTACATTGTCCTTGCAATATTAAAGTTTTGACTGAACTTACCAAGCGAATCCTTTCATATTCGGTTTTCTTTTATGAAAAATGTGATATGAGCACCAAATGAAATGAAATGATGAATCATATTTTATTTAGTTTAGTGTTACCCAGCACAAAGTACAGTGTGATGTGTTATAGAGAAATGATAAAGAACTTCAAGAGGAGGCCTGCAGAGAATGAGAGCAGTGTATAATCCAGCCCTTATCAGAGTGCAAGTGATTAAGTTAGAGAATGGATTGAAAGCATGTGAACAGTCTATGTCTACATCCTGTATTTCTGGATTTGCTTTTTCTTAGTGCATACTTCTGAGAGTAGTGTGCACTTTGTAATGTGCACTTTGAGGGTACAGATTCCTTAAGTGTAAAGCTCCATATTATACATTTCTGAGGGTTCAGGCTGCCAGCTTTGGAGGTCTCATTATTATCCACAGAGACACTTGCAAAGCTATGACTTGCAAACAGTTAGATGGAGAGGAAAAGCATGACTTAATCAGGTGCTTGACTGCATTTAGCACTGCTAGACTCTTCAACAGCCCGTGCTACTCTGATAACCCATGTTAGTGTAATTCTGCAATAGTGGATAATGGGAAATTGTCTATTTAATGAGTGTCCTATGGATTGTTAACTATTGTGTTTTAATGTTCATCATAGAACTTGGCTGCAGGCTGTAAGGTTTAGAAACCTGAATGGGAAGGAAGAATGAATAGTCCTGAATCTGGATCTTTATTCCAGTGAATGGCTTCAAAGACCTGCCTAAAAAACTAGTCCAATAAACTAAATGTTAATCATCATGTATTCACGGTGGGAAATTTGTACCACTGGTCAGCCGCTCTGTTAATTACACCGTGACGTGTGTCTGTGTGTTTTTATTTAGTTGTTGAGGGTGAGCCCCAGAAGATGGCTGAACCTGCAGGAGTACCAGAGCAAGAAGCTCATGCAGGACAGTGGTGTGACCGTACAGAGGTTCTTTGTGGCTGACACAGCTTCTGAAGCCCTGGAAGCTGCCAGGAGACTCAGTAAGTGTCATTTTCATGATTCCAAACAGTTCCTTAATAAGTGTCTAACACGTTTTGGATAATTTGCTGACAACTTTTTTTTAAGTTCCCTTTAATAGCTTTTTGAGTGAGAGGCGGCAGTGCGATTTGCATGAATAACACTTCTTTGATACATGCTAATGAGGTTATGTTTAACTGTTAACTTGATTGGTGCCTGTGTGCAGAGATCGGGCCTCCCACGCAATAAGGACATATGAGGGCCAGAATTAACCAATGAGAAAGCAAAAGGTCACCAACATATGCTGCATTCATGTTTTGTTCCTTTTATTGCGTTGGACATGCCTTTAGGGGTCAACAGAACTAAAGATCCTCTCCCATTTCTTCAGTTTCCTCTGTTTCGCATGGTTTGATGCTCCCTTGCCATTTTATCCATGCATGCATGCATATTCTTGTTTTCTGTCATACCTCTACCCAAGCATGTGAGCTTTTGTTTCTGGAGCCGATTTTGGTAGGACTTTGACCATAGAGTGTTCTGCTCAGCTGATGTAGTCTGTGCTTAATTAAAGAGGTGGGCTGAGCACTGGTCCTTCAACCCTCGTTCAGTTTCACGCATGCAAGACACTGGAGGCCGTCCAGAGGCTCTACCCGGTCTCACAGCTGTAATCTCCAGCTTATCTTATTGTACACAATAGGCCTGAGCTCTCCATGTCGCAGTTTTGCGCTTTCACTGCATGTGGCAAAATATTTCTATTCAAATACTCTTTTTCTAAGGTCAGCTGTGGAGGTAAGACAACCATATCATCTTTCCCTCAGCTCTGTTTGGAAATACACTCTGCGATGGCATTTCCAACCCAGCACATTCAGTGTTGCAGCCTGCTCCCAGCGGAGCAGGGCACGGCCTGGGCCTTGTGACATGTACGAGGTGACCAACCGTGACCTGAAGAATTTCTGTGACTGTGATAGTGGAGTGAGCTGTTCTCCCCAGTGCAGAAATGCAGCCCCACAGTTCTGCCCACTTACCCATGCGGCAATTCAGCTGACAGCTCAATCCCAGCTCTGAGCTTTACTGGCTCTTGCTCGCCCTCACTCACTGCAGAATGCATTTAAAAAGCATTGCACTGCAAATATTGTTTCTTTTTAATTGTTTTTCTGTAAAGAATATTAATATAACATGTTTGACTTCACTTTTAAAGATTTATCTGTGCAAAACTGAGTAAGATTAGTTAAAAATTTGTTTAGGAAAAAGTTTTTTCTTACTTTATGCCTAAATTATAATTTCTTTAGAGGTTTATGCTTAAAAGACCAAGACATTTAGGAAGAATTTTGTAAAAGCTTAACTGCATTTTCTGTTTGTCCTGTTTGCCATCAGCATTTTTTTATTATGGAGTTTTTATTGGACGGGTGTAACAGGCATTGTTGGAGAAAGACTGGCTGGTGATGTGCCACTCGAACCTGCATCCTCCGCATGAGCATGTCTGTAATATGTCAAGCACCACCTGTTCCTCACTAGATAGTGTGCGGTTGACGTCCAGCTATGATGATGACTGAAACGGTGACAAACACGTTTGCGCAATAGAGTGAATCATGTGATTCATTTCACTTTAGGGTGCCTCATAAACATGGCCTTGACCTAACTAAAAAATGTCAGCTATTTAAATGACCTGCTTCTTCATTAATCTGTTGAAAACAGCTAAAACAGTGCACGCAATTAGCTTGCGCACATCAGCGAAGACTGCAGGGTGTCCCATTTGTCAAGCTATGTGGCAAAGTGTAGAATCAAAGGAGAGACATGTATTCTGGAGGAATGTGGAGGCAACACTTTATAAGGAAAAAGGAAAGATAGATAAAAAGAAAAGTGACTGGCCTTTAAAGAGTTTCACTCTGTTGATGTTCTTGCTTTATTTGTTGACTGACTGCAGGCTGTTGCAGTAATGATCCCACACCTGTCCCCAAAGTGGGGTCTGTGTTTGGCAGGGTGGCAGGGGGCTGTCCATTTTAAACAACCCCCTGTGCCGTTAAGTAATCTGACTGTCAGAGAGGCAAGTCTGATGCCGCCTTCATCAGTCACCAACCGCCACTCGATTATGCAGCTCCGCTTGCTGCCAAAACACACACACACACATACACAATGGAATGAAACAATGAGAGAGAGAACGAAAGATGACGTGAGTTTGAAAGAGGGTGAGAGAGCTAGAGGGAAGCTGAGAGTGGGGTCACGCAGCATAGCTAAAATATGCCGCCTATGAATTCTGATTGGACGATAAGGTGGGAACTTTTTGCCACTGAACTGAGGCGGCGTAATAAATCAATGAGAGAACCGTTGCACAGCTTATCCATAGAAAGAGTCTCTAGGCTATCTCCAGTGCGTTCTCGTCCTATTTAAGAGGAAGAGATCTGCCCAAGATTGAATGGTTGGGGAATTGGAGAGGGCTTCTTGTTTTTGGAGGGGTGTTTGGGAAAACGAGAATTTTAACACCTGCATTCAAAAGTGTATTTACCTCAGAAGATGGCCTTGTTATGGGTAAAAAAATGCTATTGAGCATTCTGAAGCAGGTTTTAGTATAACCCAGATTCTTGTAACATTTTTTGGACATAAAAGGGAAATAAATGTAAATGATTACTTTCTTGCCTTTTCATCCTGTTACCCAAAAGCCTTGCTCTGATATTCCTTATCCAATGAAAGGGATGAATTATTTTGGCCTGTTTTTCTGTCTTTGCTGCAGCTCCTGTTGAAAGATACATCTGCTGGGTAAATGTTGATGGATTTGTCCCCTAGAATGATCCAGAATGGTTTTCTCACTGCCTGCATTATTCAGGCTTACCAGGACTCTGTGCTGAGGATGATGCTGAGATGGAGAAATGTTTAACTGTTTCTTTCTGCTTATCCAAGGTTTACCTTGTTAGTTTGACCCCTGGGTGTAGGAAATGTAACTACACCTTTTGATTGTAAACTTTATGCATCTTATGTGATATTGCATATATTGGCATTATACTGGGCCTTTTTAAGCTAATTAAAGCTTATATTGGTCATCCAGTAATGGCAATAATGACTAATGGCAATTGCATACCTACAAGGGGCCCTGTGCCAGCCTTAAAACTGCCATTGAGATGAACAGGAATAATGTCAGATCCAGATCTCCAGGTATTTTTAGACCAGTTTGATACAAACAGACATTTATTCCCTAAATCCAGACAAACAATGTCTGGCTTTTTTAAGAACTGCAGGTGTTCTTTTCTTGCTGTCCTGTTTTCCTACATCTTCTACAAACTTCATGTAGTTTTCCATTAGTTTTTCTTTCTTATTAATTCAGAAATCAGAGCTTGTTTTAAATGACACAGAGAGAGTTAGACTAACAATTAACAGGAGAGGGCTGTATTAATACATTTCAGAGAGGTATGAATATTCAGAGTAAACAGCAATGGTTTATGCATGGCAGTCAAATCTCATGTGCCCTTATTAGAGAGGCATGTCAAGCTGCAGCAGCGTGCTGAATTACTTTGACATTCAACAATCCTGAGAAGAGGTACACAGAAGTATTTGCCATAATGCAGAGGGCCTTGACTCTGTTCTCCAGGTTTTTTATATAGTTTGGCTCGACAATTAAAGGCAACTTTCAGAAGACGTTTTGATGGTGGCCTCATGAGAAAATTGGATGAAGGTGAGACAAGTTACCCCTGCCACATTTGGTTGAGGGTAAAATTGACTCTCTGTGCTTTATCTGCAGCTCATTATATTTTCTTAACAGCTTTCTCACATCGTCTAGATCGAGAGCATTATCAATCACCCCGACTGCTTTGAACTTTATAGGGAATAATTAACAGTCCTACAGATTTTGAAAAACGAAGCCGCTAGACTTTCCAAGGACATTGCACCTGCGCCCCATTTTCTGTCATCATGCTGTTACACAGACATGAGGTTGTCATCCTTTTTATATCCTGTCAGATGTTCCTCATAATCTCGGATAGCAAGTTGTGGCCTGAGTTTCACAGATATGGGCTAAACTGTTGATGCACAGACACATTGGTATGATTCAAAACATAACTTTCAGGTTCTCATGAGGGCATGTTTTCATTAGCTTGTGAAATTAGAGCATTAGTCTTCCACAGTCAGGACTTGTGGTTTAAAGTCTGGTCACATTGCACCACATTGCAACATTGATGTAAAAGGGCTGTCTGATCAAAATGCAAAGTGACCAACCACAGTTCTTGTTTTATTAGAGGTTTACAAGGTAAATATGAAATTGGACATCAGAACCCCAGGTAGAACCAAATGGAATAAACAGGTGCGTGAAGATGTCAATTCCTACATTTTTTTCATAGATTCAATGTCTTGGAGGCAAATCAACTTCACTAATTCTTCCACTGAAAAGTGCAGATTGTAGCCACCTAGTAAATCGATATGCTAAATGAATGATCCTGGCAGACTGATAAAATCCGATGCCCAGAAATTGTGTAGCCAGCCAATAGCTGAATTGACCCTGCACTGGGAGTCTGATTGACAGGCGATATGACCAGTCATAACGGCGATTGTGTCTGACAAATCATGTAGTAAAGTAGATTAACGTTGGTAGAAGAAAAAAAATGATGAAAAGGAAAAATGATGAAAAGGTGCTCGTATGGGACTTTAGCACAGACAGCAGGTACCCAGACAGGCTGCGGAAAACACACTTTTTCCAACCGTTACCTAAACCTGGCAGAAACCTGTGGAGCTTACTGGATTTTTATACCCTGTGAGCAGCAGGCTTTAGCTTCAATCTTTATTTAATTTCGAGTCAGTCTCACATCCTGAATATATCCTTTCAAAACGTACTGCGGACATTTCTGCCTGCTTTTGCCTGAAATCAACATGTCATTTATTCAAAAATTCTTCTTTATTTCTCAGGGAGTGCACAAATAAACAGTGGGAGCGCCTTGGCTTGTCAGACATAGCAACAGTAACTAAGGGTTGGCTGGTCTTTGCGGCGTGTCAGTTGGTAGTTTAGGCAGCTGTTGCCATTTTTTTGTGCAGAGTGCTTTGGATAATCAGACAACCAAAAACATTCATACCACAATCACAAGAGTTTCACAAGTACAAAACCTGAGATTTGTAAAATAAAAAAAAAAACTCACAGTCCAGCTAGCTCTTGAGACAACAATTGATGCAATAAGTGTCCAGTGAGACACGTATTTGTTGCTACCATCACCATGGTTCAGTTGCAATAAAATCAGCAGTTTTAGCTCTCAGAGGACCTCAGAGCATCTACACTTTCACACTTCTCCACTCAAAGCTCTTCATCAGTGGCATCACACCATATGTCTCTCCACCGACCCTCCACTCACTGCATACGTACCATCTGCTGAGTCTTCCCTCATTCTGAGAGGCGCCACGCACACTTCATGTGTTGAATAGAGAGTGGAGGTGACTGCCACCCTGTAATGTGATGTATCATGATTCTTGGGTTATGATATAGTACATATTTTTTTATGTCATGATACACTGATGTCTTAAACATTTATTTGGCTTTTTTGGCTTTCATTGTTGTGAAACTTGTTTAACTTTGCAAAGTGCATGAATGCCAGATGTAGGCAGCTTTAATATAATACAGGATGCAAATTTTGCATATCAAATTAAGCAACTTTTTCTCTTTTAAATGGCTGTAAAGACCAAAGTTAAAGTTTTTTGGTTTAATTTTAAAACTGTGCGCTTTTACTTTTCATACCCAGACCGAAAAAGAAAAAAGTTAATTGCAAAGTTAATTATAGTGTAATTACAATTACACTATAAATACCAAACACAGCGAAAGATTGGTAATAGTTGTTCTAACTTAAAATAGGCACTGAATTAGGCCACGCCCTCCCCGCAAAGCCCTGCCTTTTAAAGACATGTCAGCTAACCTGAGCATGCAAAATGATTGACAGGCACCGAGGCACCTCCAAGCATGCAGGTCATGTACAGATTCTCTTCTGCTGTTGATGGAGCTCAGGGCTGTCACAGAGACAGTTGTAATTTCTCAGGACACCTTTTTCAGTGATATCTGTCACAGAGACCCGTGGATTTAAATTGCTTATGTCAACCTTAATAACAATAGTTCACTTATTAACTAAACATTCTTGTAAGATTATATAGCTTCCACTATAACCTCCACATCTTTTGTTAAATCATTCTTTATCCTCACTTGTGCTAAATGCTTTCTGTAAAATTGACAGGTTTGGCTGTTTAAAAATGTACATATTTATGATGGCCTTTATTTTATGTCATTTTATATGATGTTTTTTTATTTGATTTTCATGGGTTCTGTCATTGACTTTTGATGAATGTCTTCAATAAGCCCTTTCTGGCACAGATCTGTTCGTCAGCTGGTCCTGTTGCTTTCTCTGATCTCAGATAAAAGAGATATTTTAAAAAAAGTGGTTAACGTATACAGTGCTTGCATGTCACCTGTCCAATAGGTAACTATTGTCAGCTAGTTGACTGTTATTCCAGCAGCTGACTTGTCGATTAGTGAGATCAACTTACTTTATATTTTATTTAATTTAGTGTAGCTGTCATTGCTTGTGGTTAATTAGCATTCTAACAGCATGATGTGCTTTATCTGTTAGGCAGTTTGCAGTGGAAAGCACTTTAGAAGACTTTAATCCCCTAATATATGCATATGCTAAATCACATTTTTTCACCATTTCTTCAAGAACATATTACCACAAAAATTGTACTGCTCAATATCTAATGGAAAATTTAGACCCTCAAAATGCCTAAGTCTCCACATAACACCAAGAGCTCCCCATTTATGGATCATAAAGAGTTGTAATTGAAGAAATGATTTGTGCGCTGGTTGTTAAAAATGCCTTTCAAATGATTGTACAAATACACACAAAGGGAATACAAGCGGCGTTTGAGGGAGATCACAAATCAAAATGTAATTCCGGTTTGTTGACGGCACGGCTGCGTTGATATTACACATGGCACATTATCATACCTCACGCCCCCAGACCTCACAGTCTGCCAGCGTTCTGCAAGCAGAAGGTGCGACACCATTACTGTGGTGATGTGGGCTCTAAATTGCATGTTTTATTAGAAGTATTCCACAGTCCATTGAGCACCAAATTTAGACGGAGAAATACACAGTCTTGCTTTTGTTCCCTTCCCACACTGCGTTTGTTCTGTATTTTTTTCCTTCAACAAGCTGCTGCATAAAGTACAATGCAAATTGTACTTTAATTTGCATTGTACCCACCTTGAAATCAGGTGCATTCTGTCAAGCATTGAGAAATAAGGTGTTATTGCTGCCTGGTGTTTTCACACCAACAAGATTTCACTAGACGATACCAATACAGGTGAAATGTCACCAAACTCAATTCAGCACAGCAGTGTTCAAGTGTGCTGAGTTGTATTTGGTTTCAAAATGCAAACAATATTTGCACAAACCTGTGTTTTACTTCTACATACAAGTATCTGCAACCTGCAGAGGAGGCTAATTACCTCAGCCTAACTTACAAATGCCATGTTCTTCATATTTTTCAAATTAATTCTGTTTATAGATTGAAAAACATGTAGTCTATATGGAACAAAGGGTTCAGTGTGGTCTAGTGGAAATCTAATGGATAATTCTCTTTATAAGTTTTTATTTACCCCAACGAGTTTACCCCAAAACCCACAATTTTTGCTCCATCTCTGAATTAGCTCCAACAGTCCATAAGTCTTGTGATGTCATTGAATGCAGTGAAAACTCAACCATCTGTAAATGCATCAGAAAACACTCCCTAGGTTACCCAGTTACTGAATTTGTTCATTATCACTGTTTAGTTGTTCTGAACACTGAATCACCTGGTGTTGTTTAGACGGTTGATGTTCTTTTTGTCTCTTGTCAGTATCTTTTGCTGTGTGAGTCAATCTGAGAGCTAGCTTTGCTTTTAACCGGGGAACTGAGGAGAGATGGGGATACAACAGCAGTGTTGATTGACATGAACATGGGTGGTGACAGCTTGTGGAGTGTTCCAGAGGCTGGAATAAAGCAGGCGAGCTTGCCGGAGGTCAGATACAGCCTCTGGATTTACACACTTGTTCCAGCTCAATCATGGCCAGCCCGTCTCCGAATGAAAGGCAGCATTCTTCTCCTGTCTTCCTTTTCTTCCGTTTGATATTGTGCTGGGACAATGAATCAGAAAGGGTAATGAAAGCCCCACAGCTTCCCTGAGGAAACTTTCCTCACTTAATTACTTCAGCCTTCTCTGGTGAGCCTGAAATATGCTTTTTGGGAGCCAGCACAATCTCTGTTGGATTAATCTCTCAAAAATGAGTGTTTACCATGCAAGCAAACTGAGTATAACCAGTCTGTATCTTGTTAGTGCTTGTGAATGGGCAGTTGATCATCTTTGGAATTAACTTGGAGGATCTGGGAAACACGAGGGCGGGTAAATCAGAGATTTCGGAAGCAAAGTTTTGACATTTAAATTAGTTTGGCTTGTGTTTATGTAGTGTAGTAACAAGCAATTAGGCCTCTCTTTGATCATCCTGACATGAAAAATCACCTTGACTTTGTAGGTAACTGCTTTGGAAATAACATTTCAGTCAGCTGAAGAGAGTTCTGGAACCAGTAAATAGTCTAGAATTTGTGTTGCCTTTAGTATGAGCATGAGCTTCAGAAAAACATCAGTGCATTCACCAGCATTTTGATTAGTCAGCAGTATTAATCTATGAGTCCTACCAAAGTTCCCTGCATGCATCAGAACAGACATGATTTCAGTGCCCAGGGCTGCAAGGCAACAATTACAAATGGTGCATGTAAGTTTCTTACTGTCATTACCCACCAAGATCTCTGGAAAAAACAGCCTGTCCAAGTTCCGTCGTCGGCGTACAACCTCGAGTTGCAATTTACATTTCATTTCACCTCGCTTTCTCACAGGCTAGTGCGCTTACGAGCTTTAAAACGCCCGCATTTATGCTACATAAGCGGCATGTTTCTGTTCGCCGTGACTGATGTGGGCGGGTGAGAGTTGAGGTATGGTTAATGTGCCACACAGAAGGGCACCACAAACAGATTTGCCATTTCCTGCAGCAGCAGAATGTTCTTGCTGCTAGATGTTGCCGCGGACAGGCAGAGAATGGAAAATGAGACTCCTATACTATGAGAAGATGATGAAAATCTATGAAAAATGCTTAGAGACAAAATCTGAATTGTTTTTGAGAGGATGTGTAAGACAGGTAATTAAAAGAGTGTAAGAGAGGTAATTTATGGAAGCAGTGTCGCTGTATTGTGCTTGTTGGATTTGTGTGGACTGATGGGTGTGACGATTTTAAGTATGAAATGAAACATACCATCTCCAATCAGTATTATTATATTGATATATCTACTGTTTGCAAGCCAACAGTGTATTGAAATTCTTCAGACTTTCTGCTTTAACAGATGATTTCTGCCCTAGATGCTGTCTGTCTCTGGATTTGTTAAACTTTATACCTAAGAAACTTAGGAAAAAGTTTTAAAATCTATTCCTTTGACCATATTTGCACCTTTACCATGAAATGACAAAGCATGCTCAGAATTCAAAACCTAAACTAACCTTAAACATTTGCACTATTTTCTTTGCCTCCACCTTCAGGAAATGCAATCATCTATATGTTAAAAGCACATTGTAATTCTCTCATCCTTGTACTCATATTCTCTCATATATTTTAATCACAGCGCAAAAGCACAATAAAACAGATCAGACAGGAATATGCGATTGTTTATTACATTTAGTTTGTATACAGTATTATACTATTGTATACAGTATTGTATTATGTATACAATATAATTTATGCATACTCACTGTATCTACAGTCAGTATACTTTAGGCAACCGCAAACAAAGGTCCATTTACATGATGACAAAGAAACATAATATTAATTTGCAGACAGTGTTGCTTGGTGTATTTTTGCAGTGTTGGGTTCCAGCTGTAGGGTTATCTTGTAAACATTCAAGAGGTTTAAGGTAACCTCGCTGCTCTCCAGCCAGTTTAAATGGTATTCAGGGGTACACAATGCCAAAAGTCTGGCCTCTTCTTTACTCTGCTGCATTTGGTAGTAACAGCCTCCAGGAGTCTGGAGATCATTATGAAGGACTGTGACGAGGAGCAGGTGGATAAATTTAACAAGAACTAGGCTGTCGGTGATATGGTGACAGCTGAAGTTGAAATAACACACTGAAACTTGAGACAGGAGAAGTGGCACTCTCTTATCAACCTCTGCTCTGTTTTCAAGCACACGGGCATCATTAGACTGGAGTTAGAGCTCGAGCATTGTTCTGCTGTGGCTTGTTTCTGTGAAGGGAGGAGCAGACGAGGATGTCAAGAGGTGGAGAACACTGTGACACACACAGACACTGCGATCGCCTCATGCAGGTCATACATTCGTTATGTCTGGATCTGTGGTACCATTTTGTTCCCCAACAGCAAATTGGATGAAACACATACATGTAGATCTTGGTCAGGGTAGATTTCATATTGAATTTTTTGAGAATGAAAACAAGACTTTAATTAGTTCAGTGTTGGTTAAAGATTCTTCTTAAAAATAAGGGTTTTGTTTTGCTGTGCCGCTCACAAATGTGATTAGTTTAATTTGACTCAAAATGTTTCCAGATATTTGACTGGACACATTAAATTAACATTGATTTTTCTCGCTTATGGGGTCAATGAAGTGACTCGAGCGTGTGACATGGTATGTTTGATCCATTTGTTTCGGTGATTTTTTTTTTTAGCGGATAGCGATGACTGTGTTTGTTCCATTGCATGGGCAAAAAAATAAAAATAATGCAGTAATTTAATGTAATCACGGTGACTACAGTGCCTGCAGAGCTATTGAACATTCTGTGATTCTGTTAGCAAAGGCTATTTTCATTTTCTAATGCTTGTCCAACTCTTCTGCTTCTAATGCTTTGGCTGTTTCTTTAATATGTTTCTCTTTCTCTTGACTCATTTTACAGTATTAAACACGCATAAGGGATCTTGACTACATAGTCACCCTACACCACACCCCATTATCGCAGACCCATTGCTCTTGCTGAATATCAAACAATGGACACCTCTGTCTTTTACCCCGCAGTCATGTCCACAGTCAGAGAAACATTAAGGACATGGGAAATAGGATACAGTGAAGCAGAAAAAAACACCCAGCTTTCGTCTCTTGACTGCTGTCATTGGTACATAAGCTTTAAGTTAATTTGAGCTCATTAATGCACAATACCAAGGCTGGGGGGGTGGTTGTATTACTGCAATTACTTTTCATGCGATTGAACCTGTACAAACAAATTTGTTGCTTTATGTAATGTTGTTTCCTCTTATCATACATGGGACTGGGGCAAAACAGTATGTTAGGGCAAGAAAATATTAGCATTTCACTTCAATGAGCATTATGTTTGTTTATTGTGTACCATAGCCCAGAGGAGTCATTTTAATGCTTTATTCATTTGAAATTATGAAATGACAGTAATGCAAATTATACCCTGCGTTAAAAGAGCACTGTTCATTTGGCATTCAGTTAATTAATGAGCAAATCAAGCAGTATACTAAACATGTCATATTGAACATTCTGTTAACAAAGTCAAGCTATTGTTAACTTAGACCTGATGATGGTCTTTAAGGGCACAGATTTACAGTCATTGGGTGTACAGTGCAGTATGATACAATATCTTTATGAAATTTTTATGTGACTGGTATTGCATGAAAACAGTATAGTGAGTGCAGATCCCAAATGCTAGAATTGCTTAGATTGTGTTTAATTGAAAAAATGATCACATTTTGTGCTTACTGTAAAGAGGATGTCAATTATATTAAAATTGGGTTGCAGTATAGAGTTCTTGCCAGCTGTGTTGTCTGTCTTCTGCATCAAAGTGTTATATATGCCAGCCCACACTACCTAAAAATGTTTGATTGTTGCTCCTAGAAGTATGAAATGTGTTTTTCGTAGTTATCACATGGCATATCTCACTGTCTGATGCATGCTCTACTCAAATATGGTTGGAACTTTTTCTAAATGACAAGCTGCAATTTGATTGGCTGGCTTCTGCACATATTCTGGAACTGTTTTTCTTAGTCATAGTTAGTCTGGCAGACATGAGCTGCATGTGCGTACTGCTGTGGAGAGGAAATGTAGCCTTTTGAGGGATTTGTGCTTTGTTGATGGTTGTGCCTGAAGCTCCAGACTATTCCTGGAGAGGAAAAAAGTGTCTGGATGAAGTTCATATATCATCTTGTGGCTTGATGCATAGCTTCAGGTTAAACAATCAAAAGGCCAGTTTTTGTCTTAAAGGCATTTGAAATGTCACTGTGGTGATGGCTGTGATGGAATTGTCAACATGAGTATGAATAATGAGAGCTTGCAAGGTTAGTAAATAAATCAGTTGCTTGATATAGAAACTCATTGTGGAACTGTAAAGCTACAGGCCTCATGCTCCCTTCAATTTGCAGCTCACATCATTATTTGCAACTTGCTTCTGTTTAATTTGCAGCTCACATCATTAATCTCTTAGAAATAAATAGATGCTGTGAATTAAAGTGCAACATTTGGCATGAGCATCACTCCTGCACTGGCTGAATAAAGATAATTGATGTGATGGATTGCACTTAATGTAGTGAGAGTCTGGTACTGGTAATGCAGTGCTTGGTGATTTAATATTTCTGCTGTTATACATATTGCGAAGACCGGGGCAAGTTGTCACAAAGACTGTGTCTTAGCTAGCCCCTATATACTTATACATGTGCATGCAGATCTGCTGTAACTCTCTTGTCTCTTGTTGTATTTAATATATCTGTACTATATCTATATCTTTGTAATTGTTTATTATAGTGATTAACATAGGTTATACTTCAAAATGAAAATGTAGATACATTTAGTATTTTACACTGTCTAGCAGGTCTTATAAATTTTGGTTATTAGGTTTTACAGAAATGTGATATCTGTACTGTACTCTAATGAGGCCACTTTTTTACAGTAGTTTTAATTAAAGTCATTATAATTAAGTCATATGTGCTCTCTGTCAATTTTAATAGCCACTTTACACATGAACCCAGTTAAACTGCTATAAAACTGCTTTTGGTAAAGGTTATGATAAAATATTTTTATTCACACAAGTTTTCTTGTGCAGCAGACATACTGCTACAATTGACTTCCCAGCACCAGGATGCCATTCTCACTGATGTCTTCTGCTGGAAACACATTTTACCAGTGTATCCTGTTTACATTGTTTTTAACAGGTTTTCCTCTAAGCCACAAATTTACAGCTCTGTGTGTGCCAGTGCTGTCACTGTCTTCCAATCGAACATTTATGTACAACTCTGTTCCTCTCTCTGTCTCTCTCTCTCTCTCTCTCACTCCATCTCTGCTCACTATCACTCTCATCTCATTCCAATGTGTTGTAGCGTCCTGTCTAACACTATCAGATCTCTTATCGCGACTCAAGGTGTTCGACTAAGTCTTCTTTCCTCACCAGTCTCCTCTCAGTTGTTTTGTTACAGCTCTCTTAGTTTGGATTAAGGGATCCAACGGCTTTTGTATCTCTCTTTTTGCAACTCCTGGATTCTAATCTTTGACAGTCACATACATGATCAATGTTATCATCTCTGTGTGGCAGTGATAAATTACATATGCACTGCAGTCAGTGGTGCAGCGGTGGAGAATTCTTTACATCCACCCTATAGGTCAACAGTCTAGTAAAGAGCATCTTTTACAGTGACTTATGCTGTAGATGTGGCATTGAGCTTGGTTTACGGTTTACTCTGCTGTTGTTTACCTATTATTTCTGTTATTCTTAACTCCACCCCTTTCATTTCACAGGTGCTGCTATTGGTCTGTAGCACTTGTCAATCACATCACATAGCTGTTTTTTCTCTGGTACTGAAAAGATGATTTTTGCCTCTCTCTTTTTTATTTTCCAGATGCCTGCAGGACACGTTTCTTCAACTTGAACTCATTTATAATTCCCCACCATGACAGCCTTTTATGATCATACGAAGACTTCAATGACTTTGAAGTCATTATACCATGTGCCAATTCATGTCCCTGTTGTAGCTTGCAAAGCAATGAGACTCGAGTTGAATGTTTGCTGTGGAAAAATGACATGGTTTAAACACTGCAAAACTGCTGGTGACACTTGACTGAAAGCCGCAAAGGGATTGTTTTGACTCACCTTTGAGATAACTTGCCTTATTATATTTATATTCAGTGTAATGTACTCTATATTACAGTTTAATAAACCAAGTTAAAATACTCTTAATCAAAATCCAACAAATGTCATTCTACTGTATGTGGCCCTATTTGACAAAATCCGATAAGATGATTCATATACAGCTATATCGATCAAATGCTTCAATGTGTGGTCTCATGACAAACTATTGTTTGCTCAGCCTCGTGCCTCCATCTCAGTGTTGTTTCCTTAATGAAAGAAATAATGGCAAAATTGCTCTGGAAGACGCATCATAAAAACGTGCCTTTGGAGATCAGTGTAATATTAAAAATTAAATTACTGCTGAAAATACACACTCTCCCCAAACTCACCTCTCTATCTTTTTCTTTTTTTTGTATGTTCTGTGTATGTTCTTTCTGTTTGTTATGTATGTGCTGTATGTTGTGTGTGTGCTGTTGTATAAATGTATCCTGTTGTATGTAGTGACAGTATCCTTTAACAGAAATTGGTGACATGGTGGGCCAAATTCAAACCTGTGTTGTCTGCATAAGCACTATGGCGTCTTGTGCCAATGTGTAGTAACTGCAGCTCCACACCTCTAACTGCCACTTGCCATGTAACAGAATGTATTTTTCTTGAAGCCCTAACTCATTTTATAATTTGTTTTTCACTTTAGATGCAAAGGAAATTGTCCTGAAAGCTCAGATTTTAGCAGGAGGAAGAGGCAAAGGAGTGTTCGCCAGTGGCCTGAAAGGAGGTGTGCATTTAACAAAAGAGTGAGTTCTTGCCCAGATCGATTTCCTGACAAAGAATATATTCTGTTTTTCATTCCTTGTCAAACTCATGTCATTGCTTGACACTCTTTATTTCTCACCAAGAAAACTATCAAGCTGCCTTCAACATTTGCGGGTGTCCCACAATGTAGAATGATGGATTTCTCGCTTGTTTGTACCTTCGGTAGAAATGTACAAATTATAAATGTAAAAGAAACTGTAAAATGTTGTGAGCCCTTAAGAATAAAGGGTTCGCAACATTTTTACCCTTAAGAATGAAGGAGATGTGTGAAATATAGCAATCTCCAAGAATTTTAGCAGAAAGCCAAGCGTTTTCCTGAAGTAGGGCATGATTTATGACTGAGTACACACGTTGTGTATCACTGTCACCGTGCTTTACTTCTACGTTCTGGCTGAAGAGACTCACCTTGCGAAAACATCCTGAAATGCATGCTACTCTGCTTTATCTAGTAAATTAGCAAAGTGCTTTTTGTGTCCGTAAGAGATTGGCAGAATTGTGATAGTTTTTTAAATAAACTGTAAACTTAATATTTTTATTATATATTAGTTTTTAATTTTCAATCTTTACTATTTTATATAAAACACTAAGGAGATGACAGAAATAAGAGGATAAGATGACAGTATCAAGTATGTATCAAGTATCAAGTATTGCAAGTAATGTTGCAAGCCAGATTTAAACTTGCATTGGTAGTATGAGCACCACAGCATTTATCACTAGGCTATGGCTCTGACAATTGCATTTAAAAAATATTTGTGGAAACATGTAGACAAATTGGTAATTGAAAGTTCACAGCATGTTGTTCCTGATTAACAAAACTTTCCCAGGTTTTAATGAAAAATTGTCTCGTAAGTTTCCAAAAAATGTTTAATTAAATATTAGAGCTTCTTGATTTTTTCCTCGTTCCTTTAAGTTAATATTTTAATTCTACAGCTGTTATGTCCTGATTTTCTTTTGCTATTGACATGCTTCTGTTTTAGCCCTGCTGTGGTCGGAGAGCTGGCCAGTAAGATGCTCGGCTTCAATCTGACCACCAAACAGACCCCAAAGGAAGGAGTGAAAGTAAAAACGGTATGAAGTACTGTTTATTCGACCTAGTTTAAATCTAGTATAATTTTACAGTAATGATGTTGTTCCACTGAATAAATAATCACTCTTGCATTTAAACAAAATTGCATCTCTCTCTTTGCTCTACTTTTCTTACTTGCTGCGGGAGAGAGCTGCACCATTCATACCATTTAAATATATGCTAGCTTTTTTTTTTTAATAATTGTTCTGTTGCTATTAGCTGAGCTGGATGTCATGATTCATTGAGACAAAAAAACCATGTGAGTCACACTTCTATGTGCAGGGAATGTTGGTAAACAGCCATTTCCATGTGTCACTAACAAGCCAAAATATCCTTTCTTTGCTTCTTCTTGTGTCAGACACCCACACAGACTGGCGTACTCCTACTCAGCCTTGTATGTTTATCTCTTATTATCTTCCCCTATATTTCTCTCCCCCTCCAGAAGTAATGGCTTCCTCCATTTAGCATGTGTTTGTCCTCCTCTTCCTCTTATCTTTAAACTCAGCCCTGAGCTCCTCGTTAACACCCGTTTTTATTCCCGCCAGCTTCCTTTGCGCGACTGCCCTAAAACTTTTTGCGAAAACATCACATTTTTGTCTTTTCCTGCCTGAGAAAAAGTGGTTGGGGGATGCATGGCTGGAAGAGTAGGATAGATTCAAGAGGGAGGTGATGAGGGGGAACAAGGGCGGGATACAACCACCGAAAATAAATAAATGCTTTGGAAACGGCAGCTGGAGCGTGTGGCATCCCACTGTACATTCATTTTTCTCGCCGCGTTTGAGAGAGCGTCGCATTTGCTATTCAAGAACCCTTTGGTTTGTTCTCACATGGATGCGTTATTGTATAATGAAGTTTTCCTCATGAATGAGGAATTCAGTATGAGTTTATTGAGAGGAAAAAGGAAAGGAATCAGTTTGTTTATTAAAATTAGCTCTAAATTTGTCTAGTACAGCCCCATTCACATGAACATGACATATGTCACAGGAAGATAATTATTTTCATTTATTTTTTAATTTTGTAGGTGTTGCGCGATAGTGACAGTTGATAACACAAAGTGAGCATGTTCACTGACTTGACAAAATGTAATTTTATGCATATGAACAGGAATGTGATGCGGAAACCAATGTATTGATGACACACGCAGCGTCTGTTGTGAGATAATGAGTGTTGACAAGACACAGGAAAAGTTACTGTTACTGTGAGCCATTTCACTGTTTTATATGATTTTTTAGTAATCACATAGAAGTATAACTATAAAAAATGATGCATGGTAAAGCTGTGTCAGAAAATGCTGGGTTTCTGAGTGAATCTGAATAATGGTAATAGTTCATATTCTTCATTGCTCATTCTTCACTGCTGCAATTTTGATACTTTTTTTATGAAGAATGTTCATTTTTAGCAGCAAGAAAACTGATTTGTTGTCAAACAGAATGAAAATCTTTTTATTGGCGATACAACTTCCATGTGATCCGACTATCAAAAGCCAGTTGCACAGCCAATAGCGTTAGGCCATCCTATAGTAGAAGACCTAGTTACTAGTGACCAACAGCACAGAGACCTTCAATGATAAAATCACTTGATAGATTTCATAGTAGGATTTTACATTAAAAGTATTTGCCAAATGTGTAATTCAGCTGACTTGTTCATTCAAGCTATACGTTTAATCAGTATGTGTGTTCCCTGGGGATCAAACCCACAACCTTTTGTGCTGCTAACACAATGTTCTGCCAGCTGAGCTGTAGGAACATGCATGTCCATTTTTGAACATGGGCTTTGAACATGGCTTGGGGTTTGACTCTGACTCGTTTAGAGGATGTAATTATGTTGTCAGTCTGGGAGCAGGATGGTGCTTGTGAGTTGTCAGGGTGCCATCAGAATTCCACGTTAGTGTGGCGTTTTTCCACTTAACAGTGTTTCCAAAGTCTGTCTTGTCAGCCTCCTCTCTCTCATAATGAACTAAGAGGAATAAAAAAAAGATGCAATAAAGGATAAACTAGATGGAATTATGATGCAGGAAATGGAATCAACAAAAACAGCAAGCATTTAAAAGTCTTGCTCTATTGTTGCCTCTATCACAAGCTTGAAAGGGCTGAAAATGGACTTGCGTACATCCCGTTTTTCATTTATTTTCTGCTCTTCCTCACTCTGAGGCATTTTGACATTTAACTATTTTATTTGATATGGCGACAGGAAAAGGAGACAGCAAGTTATTGGGAAGAGACAGGGAGAATTGCACCATAGCACGTTGCAGGCCGAATTTGAACCAGTTTTGTCCATATGAGCAACACTGCAACACGTTAGGAACACAAAAGCCTGCACAAGACCTTTCTGTATCTAGCTGTATTACTCAGCCAGTTTAGTAATTGATTTCTCAACCTCCTTTTTGTGGTTTGTGGTTCTTTCCCTATTTACCATCTCTCATTGAGCTTCATAACATCTGTATCACATTAGCAGTAGGACCTAAAGTCAGCAGCCAAAGTGGTAGAACTTGTAAGATGTTAAAAAAAATGTGTCTGTTAATGATTTAAAAATACCTCATGATGGATCTCTGTCTCACCTGGGTGGGTATGCTTGTGATGAGCAGGTGATGGTTGCAGAAGCTCTGGATATCTCCAGGGAAACATACTTTGCCATCCTGATGGACCGTTCTTGTAATGGACCCGTGATGGTGGGCAGCCCACAGGGTGGAGTTGACATAGAAGAAGTGGCTGCCACCACACCAGAGCTCATCTTCAAGGTACAAATCCTTTTTTGTTCTCATTGAAGTATTTTGTGTTAATGGGACATATTATGAGAAATGACCTTTGTTTTTAAATAAATGCATTCAATCTGTTGTGTTCATATACAGTTCCAGAACTTAAAACGTTCCTCAGATTTAAACATGCCAGGTGCTACACGCAGTCAAAAACTACAAAAAAAACTAGTCATATTATTATATTATTATGTTTAATTAATAAGTGCATAACATATATGTAATAAAATTACATGACAGCCTTTAATGAACATCTGACTTATACTGATATTGATACAATCATTTAACCACATTTAATAGCTGTGTGTCATTCCTGTAGTTCTGGGATATATCTCTGTGTGTATGAGTTATATGTTAGAAATGGTTGTCTAATTCCAAAGCCATTACATGCCACTGTTTTCCAGCTCTCTTCTTTCTCCCGCTTGAGGCTGGCGGTGATCCAGCACTTAATTGCAGCTGTCTTGATTTTAATATGAACATCAGCTTTGTTTCAAATTCTAGCTGATGTTTTGTTGTGTCTCTGCCACTCTTTACCATTTCTTACTACAGGAAGTCATAGATATCTTTGAGGGGGTTAGAGACGACCAGGCATTACGTATGGCAGCTAATTTGGGATTCAAGGGACCATTGGAGAGACAGGTAACAAAGTTACACTAAATGTTGAAAAGACATTTTGTCATTAGAGTCAGTGTTGTTACCAGAACCATAGCCCCCCTCACCTCACATCCTCTTGTCCTCTGTGCCTCCATTTCTCTTACTGGAAGAAAAGAGTGAGAGAGTCATATGTTGACTCAATGCAGTCATTACACTTGTCTGTGATTAGGCCTGAGCAGACAGCACAAGTTATCAGCCAATTATGTTGTATCATTCACATAAACCACCACCTATAAACATATTAAAGATTCTGTCACCATAAACAATAAGCCTAAATTTAAATCTCCATGATCTCCAAGATTTAAAGACGTTTATTGTGAGGCTGCAGAGTGTGTGAGTGCTTCTAGTGAAGGACATTCAGGTAGTCAGCTGTCTTTGATTTTTAAAGAGCCCTCATTGTGTTTTTGTCTTTTTAACAGTATGTGTCCCCTGGTGTGGAATAAATCCACTCCACACCACTCAAAACACTGTTTGTAAAATATACAGCAGTGTTATTGGCCATATTATGGTCTTTGGTTGCTTTCAGTACATGGTCAATTAAATATTTATGCACAATTACATTCAGAAAATGCATATGCTATTTGCACCTAATATGGAAGTTTAGTCATCATTTATGTCACTCTTAATTGTAACTGCATAGAGACAAAGTGACAGGTACATTCCTTACAATGTCCATATAAAAAGAAGGACCATATGGTTTTGGAATAACATGAGGGAGAGGTAATGATGAAGGATTTTTCATTTGTGGTGTAAGATGTTTCTTAAACCCACAGTCTAGCCACAATGAAAGCGAGCAAACAACATTTGAAATATGAATTAAATATAGTATTATGTAGCAATGTAATTTTCGCACTGAATTCACCAGAAACGTTCATATCTCATTTGCAAAAGTCAAGCAGAACCGTTTGATGCTCTCACCTCTCGCTCCACTTTGCCAAACCCACAATCCCCTGTGCGCCCTTTCCACTCAGCGCTCAGCATAGAACATGAACTGCAAACGCCTTCTCATCTTCGCTTGCTCTGCTCCAGTGGACACATACCATAAAGTGTGCTTCTACATTGAGTTGGCAGCAGAACTGTGATTTGCTTCATCACGCTAGCAGTTCAATGAATATTATTGCGAAACATTTAATATGAGGAAATCCAGTATAATTTACATTTATGCATTTGCCAGGCACTTTTATCCAAAGCGACTTACAGTACGTTACAGTAAGTTATACATTTTGTCAGTATGTGTGTCCCCTGGGAATCGAACCCACAACCTTTGCGCTGCTAAGGCTATACTCTGCCAGCTACAGGAACACAATTTAATTACAATTATCATTGTAATCAAACACACAAACGTGTAGAGACACTTAACGTTGTGTATCTGTGTGCACAAGTGCATGTTTTCTCTGAAAGCACACTGATTTGAAAAGAGTTACAGAAACTACCACTAAAAGTCTTGCTTGTCAGTTTAGCTTTACTAAAGTTATCCTTTTAAATCGCATATTTCGCAAGCATCTATTTGAGTCAATGCTAATTAGAGCGGTTTGGGATGCAGTATACTGTTAACTTAGCTTCACCACTTTGAAGTGCAGCGAGATGACAAAGAGTCGGTGCGCGCCAGTGCGTGCTAATGAGAGCCGCGCAACAATGTTTTCTGTCAGCGCACGCTCCTTATCAAAAGAGCTTCCATCGACTATGGGAAGAGGGAGATGTCATTTCAGCTCTTAAATGCTTTGAACGTAGAATTTTGTTAAGATGACATGCTTTCTCAAAGCACAGGAAATAGTGTGATGTTGAGCAATAAGCAGTCGGTTATCTTTTCTGTCTTTACCTCCATAAACCTCAGTTGAGGTGGACTGATTCAGGGGATCTGCTTTTAACAATCCAATTTCCATAACTGTATTCACAGGCATTCTAGATGTAAAAAACAATTACTTTTCACTCCTAGTATTATCAGAAAATGCAGTATGGAGATTGTCGGGTGACGCGTGTGTTTCAGTATTAGTTTTAACTTTATTTTGATTAAAAAGTAGCGCTGCAATTTGTATTTTTATTACAAAATCCACAAAAGTACAATGTGTTACAGAAAAGAAAGTGTTAGAGATTTCTACAGAAGTGTTATGAAAGTACAAAATGTGACAGTAATTACAGAAGTATTGTGAAATAATTGCAAAAGTATGAATATGAAAGTATTATGAAATATATAAAAGTACCAAATATGAAGGCTTTACAAAATCTGTTACAAAACTGTTAAAGAATTATAAAATGCAAAAGTATTATGATATTGTCTAATACAGAAATTACTGTTATTATGTTTCTCATAAGTCTAGGTAAGGAATATACAGTATATCATTAAAATACACAGTGGTGTATTATTAAATAATTAATTTTACTTGTCATGGACATATTTAAAATGTCAAGAGAGCAGTCTGACCAACAGAGCAGATGTTTGGTTGGCCTCATTACCGGGCTGTGTGTATGATCCAGAGTGTAAATGTCTGTGTGTTTTGAAGGTAGTTTGAATGGCTTATGTAACCTCAGCGAGCTCTGTGGCGTGTTCAGTGTGGGTAATTAGTGCTCTCTGTGGATCTGTCACAGGCTGCCGATCAGATTAAGCGACTCTATGATCTGTTCCTCAAAGTTGACGCCACTCAAGTCGAAGTCAACCCGCTCGGAGAAACACCTGAGGGACAAGGTAAGACGCCTGTGTGTGCGGGCATGAATGCCAAATCCTTGCTGGTAGACTGCATAAGAGTTCCTGTAAAGATCCCAATAGAAACACACCACTCTGAAGAATAAATGCCATTTTGAATTAACGGTGGGCTATATCACACTTGTGTGGCTACAGAGATTGCTGCCTCAGCAAAACTTTACAAGACTTTGAAAAAATGTCACACTGGCACAAATATGTTCTTAATATGACCAAATACCATTTCCGAAGCTATTTCCACTATTTTTTTAATAGGTACCCGTTAGGAAATGATGTAGGATGTTGTAATGTTTATTGGTATGAAATTACATACACTAGGTCCGGAGAGGGTAATGCCTGCAGTATTAGTCTGTCAAATAAAAGAAGGGGGAGAGAAATCATCTCCGCTTTGCGCCATAATGGCAAAATGATTTAGCTGTTATAGGGGCCATGACAAGAGTGCCACCCCAGTTTCTCCTTTCTTTTCTTTCATATCGTTCTTCCTGTTCTGTATTCTTTTTATTTTGCTTTCTATATAGATTTTATTTACGTGAGAGTTGTTAGTTGGTTACAGAATTTTTTTTTTACTTAATCATACTAAATTAACACCTTCAACCAATAGCCCTATTATAAAAATCTTTGTTTTTCAGGTATGCACTTTCTTGTTAGTGTTTTTGTGAAAACTAATAAAGCCATTTCAGAAATATGTCTGATATTGATCTTGACATTTTTTTGACAGCAAGATCACAACAAAATAGCTTAGACTATTTTTAAAGCATTGTTTCTTCTGCTTTTTTCCTGTCAAAAAAAGACAAAAATAAAATTTGGCATCTCTCATACTGAAAGTGCTTTCAAACATTATGAAGATGCCCAGTTTTTGTTGTTAATAAAGAAATAGGTGTGACAGTGTCTGTCAGCTTGTGGGTTGTTGAAAATAAGCTAGTTATTTGTTTCTTAATGGCTTGCTTCAACTCTCTCTCTCTCTCTCTCTCTCTCTCTCTCTCTCTCTCTCTCTCTCTCTCTCTCTCTCTCTCTTTCTCCTTGTTTTATGCCCATAGTTCTCAGCAAATATCAAATAAAACTCACCTAGTAATAGTGTAAAGTAGAGTCTGATAATAGCTTCATGCACTCTGTGTTCTTCCTTACACAGATTAGCTTTGTTAGCGAGCGTCAGGTCCCCACAGGTGCAGGAAACAGCCAGAGACTGCAAAACACCATAAATGAGAACAGTTCTGGGTCTGGTCACATACAACCATACAAGCACAGAGTCACGACTGAAACGATTATTTCTGACTAATTTTCAATGACTTTTTTTTGATTTCTGGATACTGTTACTTTAACTGAATTATATATAAGAGAAATGCTATCTCCGTCTAACTAATATACTTTTTTATGCTTTGACTGACACAGAGTCAGTAAAGTCCATGTTGTATAACTGTGTTAAGAGATACGCAGCTTTTTTTCACTTTATATAGTAGCCACATATGTCCCCTATATTAAACAACAAGTATGTGAGATGCTTGCAGATGTTTTAGGTATAAAACGTTTTGAGAAAGATACTTTTTAAGTTCAGTGAGTGAAGAATTTGCCAGGATATAACTAATGAAACAGAATGATGTTTTATTGTCTTATCTTTTCACAGTTGTTTGCTTTGATGCTAAAATCAACTTTGATGACAACGCAGAGTTCAGGCAGAAAGCTGTGTTTGCAATGGACGACACAGCAGAGAGCGATCCCGTGGAGACGGAGGCTGCCAAATATGACCTCAAGTACATCGGACTGGATGGAAACATTGCTTGTTTTGGTGTGTTTTAAAAATGTTTATATGCACTGAAATTTCAGCTGCTGAAGTAGTGAACATAAACTGTTAATTTAACATTCAGTAATTAAAGTTTATTCATGGGAAAAAAATTGTTCATGTTTAATTGGATTTGATAAAAGTAACAACGGAAACAAAACATTTCTGTCAACATTGCACGCAAGCTATTATTTAGAGTTATGTGACATGGATGTGCCTTAAAAATATTTTTAATAAGTTATTAAATTGATCTTGACGTTACTTAAATAATATTATGTTAATATAATTTGCTTAGTTATTCCAAACAAAAGGCTACCCAAACAATTTTTCTGCTCAGTATGTTTAGTATCTTTGGTTCTCATCAAAGAAATTTCATTTTCTTGCATCACTGTTTCTACAGTTACAGTGAATGACTATAAATGACATACCAGATGGACTTTGCTTTTCAAAACATTTGGATTTTAGAGGTTTCAGAACCTGCTCCACACTCATTGCTGTGTCTCTCTCGATACATCTTAAATCCTGCTGAAGAAACGCTCGTAGTTCTTCCTGCAGCATTTATTTTAGTCTTGAGAACGGTGTTTGGAGAAAGTGTTACCGAATGGGCGTCAATCCATCTACTCCAGCAGCTTCTGTCACAGCTCCATAAGGAACCTGCCTGAACCACTGAGCTCTAATTAGCAAGAATCTTCTAAAAACAACAAGTTACTGTACATGATCGTTAATCTGTGCATTTAAGCAGTCCCTCATTATAAATCACGACTCACTGAAAAACCAAGAAAGTGCCGTATAATACCGTACATGATGCATGTAACTGACTCTAACTGACCTTGTCGTGTAGGCACAAACACATGCACAGTTTATTTGCAGTTAGTTTGCGCCTTAAAAGCTTTGTAAACCAGCAAAGCGACAGCTGTTCAGCTAAATTTCACTTTATTGGGTTGAGTGTCAGAGTCTGTGCCAGCCTGTTAACTTAAGCACTAAAGAAGGGAATTGTGGGAGATATGTGGAGCCAGGAAAGGCGGGGTGAGCAGGAAATGGCTAGATCAGTTGGCCACTTTACAGCTAACGGCACGTCAAGGCAGGCTCACCAGTCTGGCTAGCACAGATACTACAAGCACTCTTGACACTCTGTATACTGTTAGTCAAGCACAATTTGCTTTTCTCTAAAAAGCAGTGGGCAATAAAACCTTTAGTTGTCTTGTTCTGCAATGCACAGCAGGTGCTTTTCACGTTTTGAAGAAGGAATGTGGTGGAGGTGTGGCTACAGTGGCCACTCCCCCTTTATCTTGATAATTGATTTTGGAAAAGCATGTAATGTGTTTGCATTTTCCATAGGTACACTGAAAAAAATCATCCAAAATAAGGGACGGAAAATTTGTTTCATAATATTGGCAGAGCTACAATATGCATAACATAAGTCCATGATTTGGTGCCAGCTTATAGCCAATAGCTTAATATACAATAATCAGATCATCATGTAGTTATGTTTGAACCCTGATATATGTCCACAGTAAATGGTGCTGGTCTCGCTATGGCAACATGTGACATCATCGACCTCAATGGAGGAAAGCCTGCTAACTTCCTGGACTTGGGTGGAGGTGTAAAGGAGAACCAGGTGTACGCAGCCTTCAAACTTCTCACCGCTGACCCCAAGGTAGGAATTCTTCTAACCTGATCTGTTCCAAATAATTTCAGCCGAAGAGGAAGGAAGCAGCTGTGTGTTGCTTCCTTTCTAATATTTCTAAGCATCTCTTTTTTTTGCCAGTGTCGCCTTTGGCTTGCACCATTTAAGTTATATTAAATATATATTAAAGTTAAATTGAATTGAATATTTAATATAATTAAATACAAAGCTGTAAAAAGTTTAGGTTGCTCTTTTTGATATTCTTTACAGACAGTTCAATTTAACACTTTAATACTTTTTGCTGTCTTTGAAGTTTTCTCTGTCTGAGATGCTGTTGACTCCTTAAGGCACCACACAAGATCATGAGCTTGCAGCTGAACTCAGTTCTTTTCACCATCAATACGAGCTTGAGCTCTGATCAATATCTTTGCTACAGTCACACACACTTTTCAGCTCGTGATTGTAAACAAAGAAACACACACCTCATAACTCATCTTTTCACCAATTCTTTTCCACTGCAGACACATACTCTGACACCGTCTTCCTCCTGTTGATTAGTTGCTTTGGAGCACAATATACATTTGCTTCCAGGTTTTACGAGCCGAGGAGTCGCCTCTCAGATAACGATCCTTATAATATCCTTACTGAAGTAGACTGGAATTCCTGGCACAATGCTAATAATTTGCTTGCATTTGGTGAAAGCACACGTCAATATGTACCTGATTTAGTTTCAGCCAATGTGTTGTATTTGCATTCGGGACACACTGATATCTTCATCACAGAACTCTGTTTACAATAATGGGAAACATGGATTTCAGCTTCTGTCTTGTTCACCATATGTCAGTAAACAGGACAAGTGGGATTTTAATAGCGTTCCTGCATTTTGAGTTTTGCAAATTGTAGTGGCAGTATTACAAATGTGCAGAAAGGGAATTTTAAGCAAACTCTCATCTACAGATCACTTCGCTTTATATTCATGCCGTTCTCTTCTAATCAAAGGTGTGCTTTGTGTATTTATCAACAAAGGAAAATACTGCAATAAACTCAAAGCCTCATTTGAAAAATATTTCTCCTTGGACCTGACCAGGGAGTCAAACCATTCATTTATGCCAAACAGCATAGAACTAAGGATTCCTGTTATAATATTTTGCCATCTTTAAGGACTGAATCTTACACTTTGATGAGATAAACAAAGCCCCAAGATTGTGTTGAAATTCCTCTTCAAGTCAAAGCATGCAGTGTCAGTCTGTTTGTGTCTCTCCAGTCCTTCTGTCATCAGTGGGGTACCTGAAATTTCGTGAGCTCTGAGTGAGAACGTTAGCCCTCCCCTGCAGTCATAGTTCCCACTCTGAAGCCTCTGTGTACAGCCATTTGCATTTCACAGGGGCTTTCACAGTCACCCAGACTCTGTGGAAGGAATATTAATGGCGATGTTAATTATTAGATCCTCTGGTAGGATAAAATACGCAGTTACATCCCTTTTCTGTCTGGCCCTGGAAATGTTTGCCTTGCCTCTTTCAAATCATTCTCATTAATTTAGCAATTGATTAGTGATTGGAATGAATCAACACCCTCCCCTTCAAATAACAACAAAATTAACTAAAAAAAAACAGCTATTAAAATGGGCCCTATACCTTTTCCTGAAGTACAGCCATTTATTGGTTTAGGTACAGCTTGAATTGCAGTGATGTTGGACTGAGGGATTTGAAATCGAAGTGTGAAGAGTTTAAGCTGATATACTGTCAGGCCTTCCTTTGAGTTTGCAGGGAGGCATATGTATTGTGTGTATGCGCCCTTTGATATACAATAGTTTTTATTCTCGCTCACCAAAGCTACAAGCTGTAACAACTCAGAGAAGAGGGACTCTTTAGCTATCTCACTCCCTCTCTCTCTCTCTCTCTCTCTCTCTCTCTCTTTCTCTTCTTGCAACATGGGGCATTTGCTTACGGTTCCTTAGTTTGTCTTTTTTCCATTTAACATCACTTTATTGCTGGGCAGTCTAGAAACAGCCTAAGCCGATTTGCTGGTCTTAACTGGTCCCACAGTCTTGTCAGGTTTTAGAGGGGTTACAGGCATTTATCAACTGGTCAGACTAGCAGAAGACCAGGCAGAATCAGCAGAAGACCGCCTGGACCAGAGACCAGCTATACTGGTTTAAACAAGCTTAAGCTGGTTTAAGCTGTTTTGTGAGCAGAGTGGAAAAATAGATAAAGTCAGATAAAATTGTATAAATGTGTGTGCAAAGTGGATGCATTTTGTAACACTTGGATAAGTTTGTCTCCTTAATGCGTACACGGCACATTGCAAAGTTTTATCACAAAGCATGAATAAAACATTTTACATTTGCCACGGCTTGTGAAAAAGCCAACAGTACCTGCTAGCCGAATCCAAGCCGCAACTGCTAAACGGCACCATTATCCCTCCCTTCGCTGCTAAATGCGGGAGAGGTGGATGGATGTTTTTGCTTGTGGCTGTTTGGTCCTTATGCAGTGTAGTTTGGTATGGGAGTGAATTAGGGCTTCAGTGCGTCAGACGTGCTCTCGGGCGCTGGGTGTTTGATGAAGGTGCTTGGCTGGATAATTGTGACCGGTGGGGATTTCACCTGCCCTGTGTGAAAGGCAGTTGCGGAGGTTGTGTGATGTGTATTTGAGGTTAACCAGGAGCCAGTGCTGAAGCTCTGTAATCTTTGCTTATGGCTGTGAGGTAAAACTGAAACAACAGTGTTTTTGCTGTGGGTCTGTTGGTTAAACCATGTAAGCGTATTTGTTTGTGCATAGCTAACAAGGGGTTGCGTGGGGTTGCGTACAGCACAGCATCTTGGGGAATTATAGGTGGTTGATATGATGCTAGAATATTATAACAATGCTGCAAGTTTATGATTCACAAAGCCAGTTTTATTACTGCAGTACAATAAGTCATTGAACACTGAGTTCTATTATTGACTTGGTCCCTTGACTTGGAATTGTACTTTTTTACACCTCAAACCCAAAGCATCATGGGATTGAACTATGAACTATACAGCTCCAAAAAAAACATGTTTTCTCTCATCAGCTCAAATCTTTAGCTGTCTCCATGTGCCGTATACTTCCACAAATCATTGATTCTGAGTTTGACTCATCTGAATTGTTTTTGAAAACAGAGCGATTCACAGACAGCATGGTATCAAACCTTCTCATGGGCTTTTAATCTGAGTGAGTCTATTGGCTTGTCCTGTCCTGCTTCACGGCCAGGGAGTCCAGCCAGAGCACAAGGGAAGGGCACAGTAGAATATGAGTAAAACAAGAATGGTTAACAAGAAAGGTTAATGCTGGAGGATAAGAAACCTTCTTTCACCGCTTCTCATTACTGTGTCTGCTCGACAATGAGCACAACCCTGGCCTTTAAATATGAGTACAAACACAAAAATATACTCTCTCTCCCACCTAGCACATACTCTATCATTTGTCTCTTCTGGGGCCCCGTGCCCTTGTCATCTCTATTGTGCCAGTGATGTTAGTGTATAATGATCAGTCGTCCCTTCTCGGCTGTCTCTGGCCTCTGGGAATCACATTTCCCATTTGTTCCAAACACAGGCAATAAGAGCCAGCCCAATCTCCCAGCCCCAACATGACCACCTCAGTAATGGAGCTCATTTCCCCCGCGTCTGGCTGTCTGGCCCCAGACCGTGCTGAGCGGAGCCCCACATCACCAGATCCTCGGCCCCTGCTCTCAGACTGTTAATGCTGACTGATAGAACAATGTCTCGCTGGCAGGAGACACATTTATTCTGTGTTCAGGCTGTAGAAGCCCAAAGAAGAGTAGAGGATATACAAGCAAACAATACTCAGCCATCTTTGTACATGAGATGAATCTGTATGGTGTCTACAGTAGTGTTTACATTTGTAATCCAGATTCACAAAAAGGATGCCAGATTAAAATAGGTATAGTATGTCTTAGAATTTACTTTCTCATTAGAATTTACTCACTACTCAGCTAGTTATTATTCTTAACTAGTCATTAAGAATGGTTGTACTACTGGTTGTTAACTACTTGTACTACTTATTACTACAACTTGTTTTTTACTCAATATACTCACTACTCAATTTTTTATACTCAATACTCAGTTTACGCTATACTCAATTTTTAACTAGCTATTAAGTATAGTAATCAATTAGCTGGGGTGTATGCAGTCTGGTGTACATGTGTAAACCAGACTCACAAAAAGATGTTGTATGCCTGTATGACTACACTCAACTAGTTACTATTCTTAAATAGTTGTTAGGAATAGTTCTGGTTTTGTAACTAGTTGTAGTCTACTTATTACTACTCAACTACTCAGATTAACTAGTTGTTAAAAATAGTAATCAGTTAGCTGGTGTGTTCATTTGATTTACAGTGTGTACTGTTTGTATATAGATGAAGTAAATGTACAGTATATAGATGATTGCTGATTCTGGTCCTGTGCTGCACTGTCTGGTAGTGTGTGATTGAAGCTGAGAGTCGTGATTACAGTTTTTGTTATAATGTTTGCTTTTTCAATTTCACGTAATTCCAGGTATATTTGGCAAATACATGTTGATATACAACACAAATCTCATTTAGCCACACTAGGTCGCGCTCATTTTTGGAAGAGAGAGGAATTTTGCTTCTGTTTTTACAGGCTATAGAACAAGTACAATTTAAAGTCATGTGGTTAGTGGCACAACTAATGATGTATTGTAGTCCAGACTCTACTATATACACACTTAAGAATAAACAAAACTGTTGTTTTGTTTTTATGTAATTTCCTGACCCACGAGTAAACCTGTCCTAGTAGTTAAGTATCACTTGCTGTAAGTTACACAAATAAAGTCAATTCATGGTTCCTAATTGGCCGGAATGTTTTCGTAGTTTTAACTTTTTCACACTTTTTAACACTTGCTACAGAACTTTCTTTCTCCTTCATGAGTATGATGGATGATGGTTTACAAAAACCAATAAAAACACAACGCTGTTCTTTCTGATGCGCTAGCAAGTGAGAAATACAGAAGCTGTTGCACGATTACCTTGCTTACATGAGGTCTCTGGAGTATGCTTGTTTTGTTTTGAAAATGTTCTTCACGTAAGGAATTTCTCAGGAAAAGGCTTGTAAGGTTGTTATGCAAATCCAGGATACGAAAAATGTATGCTCAGAAATGCAAATCCGGCATTTTGTTTTTATTTTTATTTTTTTACGATTAAGGCAATAGCTATCGGTTTTTACAGCATTTTTTTTTTTAAGTAAGATGTCTTGGAGGTAGAAAAATAGTTTTGCTGGTCAAGGTCATTGTTTCAATTCTGCAGCAGAACTTTTGGCAGAATATAAAGGCAATGGAAATGAGATTTTTTTAAGTTTCTGCCCACTGTTATCATGATTTTAGTTGCATTTTAACTTAACATTTTGCATTATAGTAGTATGAAGCTTTATGGCTGAAGTGACTGAAGATTAAAGTGATCTCACATGAAGATAAAATGTGTTAAGATTACAACCTGCAGGTTCCCTGTTGTTACCGCCTTCTGTTTAATAGAACCTACGATGAACATAAATGTTGTCAGAAAATTTGCATGGGCAGAAAGTCACTTTGCTAACAGATTAAATAACTTTTATAATAAAGAGAGATGTGTCTCATCTCAAAAAATGCACAGAATGCACACACATCGGGTGAAATTAAAATGAAATTGGATGGAACACTTTTTAGTATTAAAGTAGGTTCATTTTTCACTGTTCTTGTCGCAGTGCATTCTGGGATCACCTTATCCACAAAGGGTACATGTGGCGCTGCCTTCAGTTTGGCCAAAAACAAGGTATCTTTGAAGGCGACATCATTTTGCTGCCTGCTGTTTGGAATGGTGCCCAAGATGCCTTACAATGCTGTCTAGGTTGGCAGCTCACTAGCTTGGAACAAAGCTGCTGTGTGGAGGTGTTACATATTTATTCTAAACACAGAGTAATACTGATGTTACCATAAATTACAATGCATTTAAAATTCTACTGGAATTTTAGAAAGGCAAACATGGAATAAAGGTAAATTAAATTGTGAACTGTTTTTCTGAGGAATGGGCTGAGAGCCTGGCCCAGCACACGGATTTGTGCATCTCCAGTCAACCAAAATGCCAGAGCCAGGAGAAGAGGAAAAGGATAAACAGGAAGAAGGAAGAAACTAAACAGTAAGCAAACAAGCATAGGTTACTTATAAAGCAATAAAGTACAAGAGCTTATGCTAAGAGCTTATGCTATATTGTTATATTGTTATGCTACATTGTTAAGTGACTAGATCACCATTAAAACCCTGCTGCACTACAAATAACGTAACATTAGAGAGACAACTACAAACCCATCACCCACTGGCTTTGATCTCTATTAGGCCATCTTTAGACTTGTAGTTATCAAATGGTGCTTTTAGTTAGAAAGCCTGAATAATATCACAGAAGCGAATACATAATTTAAACCTGTGCGAATGATCTCTGTGTTGTTGCTTATATGGCAGGGGCTAATATAAAAGGCTGTACTGCATAAATGTTAGCTTTTGATATTACATTATTAAACAAGGCCGGGGTTCTTTTTTAAAGAAAGCTCAGTATGGCAATATATCCAATTAGTGAGAGACTATTTGGTTTTCATTGACTAATACAAGACATCAGTGAAAGAAGCTCTCTACAGATGCACCTGATGATTTGCTTACAATGTATCTGGTGTTTGTTGGGTCAGAAAGATTCAGAGCTGTTTGTCTTGACTAGTCTTCTGCTTTGATCAGAGAAAAGCAGCTTGACAGTAATGCATGTGCTGGTGTTTGTGGATCCATGTACAAGATGTCCATCTCAGATATTGACTTTACTATTCTACGTGTTTTTAATATAAAGTTGCATTTTAAAGATTTAATACATGAAAATCTTGCCATTCCTGTTTTTGTTTTGTTGTGAAAAGAGATTTACGGCATTAAATGGCCTTCCCAATTTTCTTTAAAGAAACCGAAGCTTCTTGACTCAGGCTTACATTCAGTTGTTTGTTGTCAAGTAACTTCTTAGCCCAGTCGGTCGGTAAAGTCAAAGCTGTGTGTTACATCCTAAATTTCTGACTCAATATTAAATGACCACATCATAATATTCATTTACTGTGATTTTTTTCTTACTCAACAGAAACACACGCATTACAGTATGTTTTTGTGGTGTTCACACTCTCCATTCTTAAAAGCTTAACATTCATAACATTAAGCATAAAAACACCACTAGCGACATTTGATGGACAGGTGGTGCTGTGAAAGGCAAATTGTGTTCCTGTCATTTTATGCACTGAGAACAGAAGCATTCAGGCAAACAGATGCTGCTCTTGCTTTAGATGTATTGTGTGTATATTTTCTCATTTCCATGGGCATTTGTACGATCTGTTCCTGTAAGTCTGTGTAGAGAACTTATTTAAATAATGAAGGTTTTATCTTGTAAACCATCCTCTTAAAAACCATTTCCTGTCGTGCTGGCCTTACCGTAACTTATAGTTTAATTTATTTAAGTGCAGTTGTGTCTTTTTGTACTGTTTAATTTTACTGTTTAATTTCTTCATTTTTCGCTTCTTATCACAGATCTTGGTCTGATAAGGTCTATTGTTGAACTCCAGAGTGTAGAGCTGTCCGACACAAATGGTAAATCCGATCTGGTTGTACACAAGCGTTTACACCGCATCACAGGTGGCGCAGATAAACTACCTGCTATCTTCTCCAAATTATTCCTGTGGCCATTACACACATGGATTAGTGGAAGCCCAAAATGCCTCAGAGCTTTGACAAGCTCTCTTTCTCTCTCTCTCCCCTTCGGTCCCTACAAAGTTAGATTGTTTTAAGTTGCTGTATCGATGTGCAATCCAAAGCTCCTTTTGATATTAATTAGCTCTTCTTTCCTTTATCCTAACTTCATTTATAAATGGCTGCCAGATGAGGGTGCTGCCAGGGCCTGAGAGACCTTTGTAAAAAAGAATGAAAAACTACAAGTCATAAAGTCTTTATTTGTGTCAGGTATGTGTTTTATGAATAATGAAACATCCAGGCCTTGGTTAGTCACTTCCTGTCTGCTTAGCACTGACATATGTTTCTAGGAGTCTGTTTACACCTGTTCGTAATATCTATTTTTGGCAAAGTCCAAAACATTTTGTGATCAAATCACTCAAACCTAATTCGAAGGTAGATAAAAACACATTGTATCTGTAGTGTAAACACATTCTATGTTCCAGTGGATCATGGATAACAATGAAGAACCGCCTGTGTGATCACTTTCTTAAACTTTCTTCAGCTTTGTAAACAAGCAGTAACATACTGACATAGTGAGTAATGTGTATAGTCACAAACTCAGACACCCCAGTGATCACAGGAGATGCATTTGAGTCACATTTTACTACCGGGTGTAAACAGTGATGTGTCTCAGCTGGCCACTTGTCATTAGCTCACCTGAGATCGATTTTAACACGTGTCAACAGGATTTATCTGTATGTGTCAACTGCTGAAGAAACAAACTGCATATAGATTATTTTAGTCATACTAAATAATGACAGAAGTATTGGCAAACATTTCTGAATTGATAGTTTTGTCATCATAAAGAATAATAATATGTTTTTAGTTCATCATAAAGAATAATATGTTTCTGGAAATAATGATTCTGGTTCTGATTGCAGATATAATGATTCTAACAGATATGAACTATTCTAAGAATTGTTCAAGCAAAAAGTTTAAATGTTTAGTTCTGTGTTTTTAGCATTGTGTATAAATGTGTGCTGGTACACAAAAATCTACTGTTTCTCATCTGCCTTGAGCACTTTATCACGTATGCATCAGGAATGCTTCTAATAGAGTAAAATGCATTTTTAGGTGAATGCATGACATATGAGCACTTTCATGACATGCAGCAGGCTAACTGAACTATGTGTTCTGGGTCATTTTGCAATTAATAATGTCAAGTACAAGATGAAATGTCACAATGGTTCAGTATAAGCATTGTTTCCATGCAGCAGATACAAAATGTAAGAGAAGTTGCACAACATGGTTATTTAAAGATGTTTGGCATGAACCTTGCGGGTCACTTTAGGAAAGTTTCTTACCTCAGGGTTGTCCAGTCCTGCCCCTGCTGGGCCAATGTGCTCCAGAGTTTAGCTCCAACCCTAATCAAACACACCTAAACCAGCTAATCGAAGTTTTTAGAATTACTTGACAATTACAGGCAGGTGTGTTTGATTAGGGTTGGAGTTAAACTCTGAAAGACAGTCGCCCACCAGGAGCAGGATTGGAAACCCCTGCTCATGTTTGTCACCTGCATATAACCATGATGGTGCTCAGCTGTACGGCAGGTTGTTGGGTTTCTGGCTGCTTGTTGCTGTTCTTTTACAATGTCAAAGGACTGATGGAGCTCTGATGAAGCAGATGAGTCCTGCCTGGAGTTCATCCAGATACATACACACACACACACACACATACACATAATCACTCACACACTGCTGGGGACAGATGGTAATTGCTGAAAAATACACACACACACACACACACACACACACATTCAAAAAATGCTTGCACACCCATGGAAAGTCCACACTTCACATTCACAATTAAAAAAATCTATTATAAAAGATACATTAATTTTCATATGCCTGTTGTATACTCTCAAAAACTTGGTGATTTGCATGTCCATTACTGTCATAACCAAAAGAGCAGTGTATGTAGTTGACAAATTAAAAAATGCATGCAAATGTTTGCATTACTGCTGAGGCCGAGAAACCATCTGTGTTATGTTTTTCCTTAAATAACGTAACATTCACAAAACATTTGGTAAATGTTCGGTCACGGTCATTTGCATACAGTTTTCCACGTCATTTAAGAGGTCGCCGTAACATTTAAGCGCAACGTGTAAAATCCAAAAACATTCCCGTCAGGGACGCTGCTTCTGTTCCTTCTTATCTTGAAAGCTGATTTTGAAAGGGATTGAATTGTCCTGAGTGCCCCCCTGTTTCTGATGAGTTGCCGATTGATCTGTCCGCAGGGACACTCACCGTTCATGTCCGATTCGGGCCTGGCAATTGTATTCGACACAGTCATGAAAGAAGTGGCATTTCAATAGCATAAAATCGGGTCAGACGAGCCTACACACCCTGCCTAACAATCGGTACATACCCTTTGCATATTTATTTATATTTCTAGATATGGATTTTCACCCGGCGTGAACCTCAACCGCGTCCTCCTTCAGAAAGCAGTGGTTGATTGAAACGCCTCATCTGATGTTCTTCATCGGGCGACGATCGATACAGGAGCCGAGATAGTAGCCACACTAATTGAGTCGTTCTTTTACTGTTACTGCGTAGAGAATCATTTTGTCATGTCAGTGGTTGTCCCAGATATAGCATTAGTCTTTCTTTTTTCCTGTCTCCCTTCCACCCTCTCTCTCTCTCTCATCTTTGTTCTGCCTCACAGAGACCAAGGGGAGTTAAGTCCATAATGAAGTGCGGCTGTCGAGTTCTAGCACTTTTCACTCCCACCAGCAAAACTGAAGTCCATTTTTTCTCAGTAGGCCTGCATTTCCCCTCATACTGCCCAGAATCACAATACCATTAAAAATTGAAAGCAGGCATGTGCGGTGAGCTGAAAGTTTTATATTTTTGGTGGAAAGTTTCACAGTTTCTCTCCAGATGTTTCACAAAGGATTCTGATTTTTTTGACTGTGAGATACTGCTGGTGGATGAGGAAAAAACACATCCAAATTTCCAACTTTCTTTTCCTTACCAACAGGTATATCATTTTGTCTTCATTTTTAAAAGTCTGGCCAGGCTTGTGTGCAGCTGGTTTAGCTGGGCAGCCAGCTGACAGGTGCCCAGAAAATCTGACCAGCCTTACAGATCAGTGACCGGTGAACCATATTTATGCTAAAATGTGTGTTAACAATTTTTAATTGGTCAGAATGTATCTATGTATTTAACTGTTAAATTATTAAATCTATTTTTGGTTTGCTATAAACATTACCTGTATCAAAAAGCAAAAAGCCAAACATAATACTTCAGTGCAAGGACAAAAGCAAACAACTATTAAATCTGTTGCTTACACAAAGAAAGCCAGGAATGAATAGTTTTGTTTTTAATTATTTCCCTTTAAAAGATTTATTATGTCACTTCTATAATCCTCTGTGGCCTTTTATTGAATTTTGCTGTGATAAAGCTCAACTCAGTGTGGCATAATTCAATTATGTGACATTTTCTCCCTTTTCAATGTCTCACAGTTGGTAACTGTGGCCTGTCTCACATCTCATAAAGAATTCCAAGGCTCAGTTTTATCATTGTCCCTTGTTTATCTGACCATCAGCTCTCTCCTATTTACATCTATTTATGTGATGGTTATTCATTTATATATTTAGCAGTAGCTAGGATGTTTTTTCTGTGTAGGTATCATACACTTGGCCCTAAGATTTCTGAGCCAACTAGATTTTAAAAGCAACTTTCAAAACAGAAATGATTTGCTAATTGTTCTGTATGATTGGTGTGGCAGTCTGTTCAGGTCACATAGGTGTACTGATTGGTAACAGTGTAGTATGGGGAACACATATTCACTATTAACTACAACTTTTGCCTCACACACCAAATTGAATGCTTATTAACACTTAGTTAGGTAGTTTTAGTGTAGGTGTGGGGTAGAATTAAGGGATGGACAGGATGGACAGCAGATTAAGTCGTAAATTTGTACTTTGTACACATTTACGTGTACACATTTAAGTACTAAGAAACAGCCAATATGCTAGTAATATGCAAGCAACTGGGTAACAGTAAGAATTGGGCCCCATGCTAAAGTGTTATATATTATTTATTTTGAGATGTTTATTATCAATGCTTTCTGGTTAAAGTATAATTCAGATTATTAACTACAAACAGATTAAATGTATTTCTAAGTGAGTCATGCACTCCTAGGCTGAGCAATTTCATTGATTGGTTCCTAATTCTGCTCATTAGCATGGGTTGTGGCCAATCCCTCCCTACCCACAGCAATAACAATGGAAGGAGTTCAGATCCCAGGGTGCAAAATGATGAGAGGCAATTTATCCAATTTTCATTTCACCAGCATGTATTGCACCTCCTTCATTATGAGCACACAGGGTTGACGATTTGGACCACAATACCCCTGACTATTTAGCTGGCGTATAAGTCTTCAGTTGCTAAATGGCACATTAGCCGAGTTATGATGTTCAATCCTCCTGAAGTTGCATATTATATCGAAGAGGTTCCACTTAATCCTGGTAATTCACTGCAGTCAGCTGAGCTCCCTGTTGATTGAGATCAGTGTGAGGCTGCTATCGCAGGTAGACGCCATGAAACCACTCAGACATTTCTGATCTGTTCTGTTGTATCGTCGCAGTTATCATAATGAGTTTGGCACTCTGAAAGTTCCATCGTAATTGTTTTGTAGAGGTTAAGGTCTGTTTCACCTGGAACCCATAAGCATCCACGCAGAGTTATTGCAACAGCAGCTTTTGCAACTTTCTCACTGGCTGTGTTTTTACTGTGGCTTTATGCGTTTTACATTTTTATCCAGTGACTTATTGTGTATACTTGAATTCCCTGGGAATTAAACCTGAGATGTTGACATTATTAGCAGTGTGCTGCATCGGTTGAGCTATAGAAACACTATAAAATAACACTATAGAAACACCATAAAATATAAAGTATAGTAATAAAGTATTTATTTTAATAATAGATTAATGAATTCAATTATTTGCTTCTGAATTGTAATTAATCTTTGGAGCCCAAATCCAAAATTCTTTCTTTAAACTATATAATCACCTGAATTAACTCAGATTTACTATATAAAGTACACTTCACAGTGCATACTGAAACATTCCTCAAACATTTGTCCATTGTCACTTGTTTTAGATTAATTGAACACAATGTTAGTGTTTCCGTGGTTATGTATTTTGTTGCCGTGATCACGTGGAAGCCTTCAGCGTTGGCATCTCATTGATGTATATGTTTCAGAGAGATCTCTCTCTCTCTTTCTTATCTGATGGCCCTAAAGCCAATAGCATTATGACTATTTTAGTCCTGCTTTATGAAGCAGAAAGTTGAGTGATGTTCTTACTTCCTCCATTAGCTACTGATACAACGTCAGATTTAAGCTAATGACACACCATTGTGCGTTCATCATGAACATTAAAAAGCAGAGGAACAGTTTTAATCTATTCAGATAGAGATATGGCATAAATAAACAGAACCCACAACCCACAGCATATAATCTCTCCATATAGGTGTCACATATGCATATAATGTTGATGTAGTTGGAACAGGTCACGTGCATCAATCTACATGTGTGAATAGATTAACAGTTAAGATATAGGAGATGGAATATGAGAGCATGTTTTGTGTGAATGCTTGTAAGTTTATATGAAAAATCAATTGCTGTGGATTGTAGAACAGTGATGGACCAGCCCACCGGGAAATGTCCAAATGCCGTCAATGGCCTGTCCATCCCTGTATTCAGATATTCAAAAAGAGGGCATTTGTTGGCATTGTTGTACATCCAGTGTCTCTCTGTGCCTCTAGCTCCCTGTCACGCACACAATCTGACTTTTTTTCAGTTTGGACACTTTATTGCTCTGCCAATATCTGCTTAGACATGCCAGTGGATTTTTCTTTAGTTGTTTACATCAATGAAACCATAATAATATTTCTGGCTTCTCTCTCTCTTTCACTGCCCATATCATCATCTTAGTCCAGATCATGATTTGCCTCTAGGCTAATACTTTTGTCTTCGGTGGCAGGGGGCACTGTGGGGACCTGGGCCCTAATGTGACCCTTCTGTCGGCCTGGCCCTGTGCCATAATTAAGCTAATGATGTAGAATACAACTGATTCCATCAGACAGGTCCCTCACCCAAGGGTCTTCAGTCCTTATGTCACATCACATTTACACACATTACTTTAAACCTCAGACAAGGGCTGGAATGTTTTTTTTTACAGCCAAATTAATTGGATTTGGTTTAGTTTTATGAGTGCATCTTTGAGAACTTGTGGTTAACATCCTGGTATTAAAATGAGAGGTGTAGTTTCTCTCTGTCTCTCTCTCTTGGATAGCTGTATATGATGAACCATGCTGTGAGGTGTTTGCTGAGATTTAATAGCCAGGATAGCTCGGTTTAATATCGGCCTTGTGTCTGATCAGAATACCCGTTTTGTTTCATAATAGAAAAATGATGAAAATCTCATGAAATGTTTCTTTTATTACCTGGCTGCTGAAATTTGCTGCCTGTCATAACTCAGTTCAAGCCCTCGCTGTCTGTGTATCTGACCTGCTGCAGTGGCGAGTTACTCAACTCACTTAAGTTTGCAAATAAAACACAACCATAAGCTGGACATTTAGCCCTAATATTCAGTAGCGTCTTCATGTGAATATTACAGCAACTGGATGTTAAATCCAAGATCAAAAGCCATAATTTTCCTAATGTAATGCATTTCAGTGAAACAGAATAATAAATGAGAAAAGAAATGTAGGACTGGACATAAGTTTATGGTTAAAAGTGGCATTTAATTGGAACTGAGTTACTCAAATTAAAGAAAGTTCACAATTGAGCTGTTATGTCCTAGTTGCTGTTTTTTGTATTTCCCCATGAGGTTTCCAAAGGTTTTGATATCATAATGAAGTAACAGAACGTTCAAGGCCCCATCTCAATCCCTTACAGGGCCATTGCAATGTAACCCAGCAGATGTTTAAAGCACAGACTGGATGTTGCTTTGTCTCTAAAACTGCAAATGCATTGATGACAGCAAGGATTTCCAGCCCTCAGGGAGGTAAGTGGCGATGTTCTGCAGTTGGTATGTGTGGAGGTGTAGGAGGATTATAGTCTGATAAAGAAAAATAGATGCTATATCTGTCCTGTGGGATATGATACTGACAGTGTTTAAGAAGGTTCTACATTTCTACTGTATAAACAGTCCGCATCTTACCTGAGCCCCCGTTTATCTTAACAGCACTGCTGACCTGCTCATCTCAACATCAGAACCGATCAGAAGAGTGCTATTTATAATATTTATATAAAAATGCTCAATCAAGATGTGTTTTCATTTTCAGATTCTTCTCATGCAATCTTAAATTGTGTAATTAAAGGATTAGTTCACCCAACAAATGAAATTTTCTTTAGTGCAACACAGGAGGATACATTTTGAAGAATGTTTATGCTGCTCTTTCCATACAATGAAAGTGAATGGTGGCCGAAGCTGTCAGTCACTAATACTCTGCCTAACATTTGCTTTTGTGTTTCACAGAAAGTCCTATGTTTTTTAAAGACATGAAGATGAGTAAATGACATTTGACATTTTTGAGTGATTATCCCTTTAACATACTAAATATTTATTAACTAAGGGAAATTAGCCATATTTTAGTCCTGTTTTAGTCCAAGGTTCTAACCACATCATTAAACTGCATTATATCATCTTTCTGAATGCAGCTCCATTTTCTGTGGATTTTTTTTGGCTGAATCAGTCGAGGTTTTCACACAGGCAATTTTTCAACACTTCTGTCAGGACCTGTCTGTGCTCCAGCACCTGTGTTTGAAAGTACAGACGTGATTACATTGTCCATCAGCAGCTAGAAGGTCTGCATCAGCCGGCCGGATTGATGTTTGACAGAGTAATTAGAAAACTGTCCACTCTCGTAATCACTGAAGCTTATCTTTTAGGAAGGCTTTCGTTCGTCTTGCCGGATGTCTGTACCTGAAGCTGACAAGAATGTTGCCTGTGTGCTTGTGTGTGGGTAGAAGTGAAAATGAAAAAGACTGAGTTGAAATATAACTCAGAAAGGTAGATGGGCATGGTGGGAGGAGGAACTCTGCTGCTCTAAAAGATGAGAATTAAAGTTTTTTTTAAAGCAATTCAGACTTTGCTTGTAACACATCTAGGCAGCTATTTACAGTCATGCTCCTAAATTTCAGCTCTTATTTACCTAAACCGGAAAAGGCCAAACTCTCTAAACTGTTTGCTTAGCTTATTTTTGATCTCGGGTTTCAAATGTGGTCTCTGGCTTTCAGATCTCTCCATATGTCAATTTAACAATAAAGTTTTGTTAACTAAAATAAAACTGCTTGGTTAAAATCAGACAAACAAGTTGTATTTGTCAAGTTGGTTTATGTAAAAACCTACTTAAAGATCGCCCATACCTTTGTCAATAACTTGATTGGCTGTTTTAATTAAAACATGGAACATGCTGACCTACAATATTGAACATTCTTATTCTGTCATTTGATTTTCAACAAGTTGTCTTTTTTCTAATACAGTGTCTTTGCTGAAGAGTATCTATATCTTTAGTTCCCTTTGTCTTGCCAGCAGTCTTATTAACCTGGCCTTAGTTGCATGAGCGTTGGACCCCACCCACTGAAGTATGTGTCCTCCATGCTGGACTGTCGGATGGCAATTGATTTTTAGTGTGACTTCAGTGGCTCATGGATTGAGGGCCACAGCTCGTTCTGAGCCTGAACTGGCTAACTTGATCCTTTTAATACGTGAGCAAAAGCTGCAATGGATAATTGATAGGCTTCTGAGCTATGCAGACTGACACTTCAGTCTGCAGGTCTTAAGTGTCTGTCAAGAGGCAATCGGTCCTGAAACAAACTGCTAGGGCATGGAGAGACTCTCAAGTATTTTAATATGTGTGTTTCTCTTTCTTTTCTCTCTCTCTTTCTCCCTCTCTTTCTCTCACACTCGTAGATGAAAATATTTAGAGACGTAGAGATGAAATATTTTTTTTGCAACAAGTAATTACGATTCTCATACCTAACTGGATGAGCGTTGTTTCAAACTTACTGATATTATAACATCATCAAGACCTTTTGATAAATTTTGTCAAATCATGTATAACCAAGATAACCAAGTTAGGAATACACTAAAACAATGTCTAAATAAATGATCTGAAGTAAGGTAAAAAAAAGTTAGCATGACCATGACAATGCGAGTTAATCACTAAAAGGTGTTGCTTAACACAAGCAATAAATGCATGCGTCTACATCTCCAGTATTTATTCAATCAACATCAAAATTGATGATGATTGAATCCACATGTTGATCCTGATGGTGATATTTTGGTATGGTGTATGGAAAAGTCTAACAGAGATAAAGAAGAAAAGTTGTATAATGGAGAGGGAGGGGTGTTTTGTGTAAAAGAGAGAGAGATTCTATCAGTCTTTAAATTACTCATTTAGTTCAGGTAGAGAGGCAAGAGAAAGCAGTCATTGCATTTCAGTAAGTGCAGTGATACAGTGATTCTCACAGATGAATAACAAATTAGCGGTCTTAAAAGAACCTATTTTTAGAGTGGGCTCTGCTGAGGGCCAAAGCGGCATATCAAAACAGCATTCCATCCATCTGGACTGAACCGCTCTGGGTTATTTCATCCTGGCTAAATTGCCTCGCACACTAAACAGTGACTTATCCGGTCCCTGTGCAGACCTTGCCCTGCCCATAAATGCATACATACACATTTATATACATAATATATATTCAGTTGTTCACAGTCCTTTTCCCTTTTATTTCTTTAACTAAAAAAGTTAATGTGACTTTCAATGTGGTCTTAGACTTTTGATCCCACTGTATATATAATGCAAATACAAATGTGCGTAGATGCCCATATACACTCTCTTGAATAATATTTGTCTAAGCCAATTGCTTTATTGTAACAATTCAACATTTAGTTTTAAATGACTGTTTATGGCTTACTTATGACTCATATGGGATGACAGGACCTACAGTATACAGACTAAATAAATACAAAGTATCTTAAACTATTTAAAACTTTACAAACTCATTTCATACATTATAATGCAACATAACTGAACGGCGCCCCTGTTCTTCTTTGGCAATAGCCAGCACTGACAGCTTATGTTTAATAGTCTGGCGTTTATGACTGTTGTTAAAACGACCAGTTGTGCGGCCATTAGCAAGTGTAGTTTTTACAAAGGCTGAGACATTGCTCTAAACTGTAACTAAAAGAGGGCGATTTGCCTTGCAAAAACAGCACAGCTGCCCTTTAGATGCCTCATTGGCTTCTAAGATTCAGAGCAATCGGAATCTGAATCATTTGGATAATTGACCTTCTTCACGAATACATTAGAATAAATTAATTTTGATTGGCCGCGGAGCATCGCGAACAAAGTAGGAGCGTCAGTTCTTTTCTATGCAGCGTTGGTTTGTTACGGCATGTCTCAGAGGTGATTATGCATGCTATTCTGTGTGTATTATGCATTTCTTCAATTTAATAAAGTAATTTTGGCTCGCAGCTAAGCGTGCCACCATAGTCTAGTCGTGGAAGAACTCCATGATTAAAGTGTTTGAAACGCCTGGAAATGCATAGCTATACATTTTTCTACCCAGGCCCATCAAGGTAAAAAAATCTGTGTGTTCTATGTATGCACAATCTGAACAGAGGTAATCTTAAGTACAGCTAGTGGATCTCAAGGCCAGCTGTGTGTGTGTGTGTGTGTGTGTGTGTGTGTGTGTGTGTGTGTGTGTGTGTTGTTTCACTTGGATGAGGCTTCAGTTAGATCTCCGAGCTTTCATTTGGTCATGTGCTACTGTTACCTAAAGGAATTGAAGATTTAATGGGGGAGCAGCAGATAATAAATTTTACTGTAACTGTTTACTGAGTTTGCAGTCAACTGTGTTTGTTTCAGCACCCCATGCACAATTACACAAGGAACATGTATTAAAAAGATAAATGCGCTCAATTTTAAATACACAGTGACATCTCTGTATGGTAAAACACCTGTACAGTAGAGTTGTTACTGTAAAATGTACAGTACCTACAGTACGATAAGGATTCTTATCAAAATAATGAGGCAGGATATGTGCAGTACAGCCCCATTTACAAATTCTGATATACAGGAAGTGACTCAGAGTCAGATGTTGCTTTTCCAATGAGTCTGGTAAGATCCCAAGACAGAAGGACTTTATAGATTTGTGAATGTGTCAGTTTATTGTCTATCGGGTATCACCTATATATAGCTCAGTTCCAGCTCGATGGTGCGTCTCCTCTCTTCTGCACACGCTTGCAGTGAAGGATCAGTGAGCGTTGTGTGTGTTCCTGTGCTCTTGTTCATGTGATACATGTGCTGTCTGTTGAACATCTCTGTCCCCTGACTCGACACTCTCTGATCAACACACATTAACCCCTCAGAGGGGGTTGATATTTATGTTTGCCTGTCACTGATACTGATGGCTGATGGCATTCTCTCTCTCTCTCTCTCTCTCTCTCTCTCTCTCTCTGATGAATAATGTTCCCACCACTGTGGGCTGATGTCAACTAAAGTAGCAGCTGTGTGTGTTTGTATGTGTGTGTGCACAAGCAAAAGGTTTTGCGAAAATGAAATCTGTCTTTTGGCTGACATGTCAACTTTCACCTCATGCTCGCACAGTCTCATTTTATCCTGTCTATCATGATATCATTTCTGCATATTCTACATGTTTCTGTCACTCTTGCACCTTAAATTTGTTCCATTCTTATTTCTCATTGTTGGAATGACAGGACTTGATCTGGATGGTTCTTGTGTCAAAACCTAGTGAGCTGCCTACAGAGGTGGCATTTTAAGGGACCCATTTTAATAATGCTGCTTCCTAAGATATATAGGTAGCATCATGTGTATACTTCATGAAGCAGACTATCCCAGAATGCATTGTACCAAACTGAGTGGCATAATTTAAATCTAAGAACACAAGATGAACAAGGGGAAAGAAATCTTGAGTATTGCCTGGAATTTCAGACTGGAGATCATTAAAAGATCTTTAAAAAAAGGTTTGTTTTACTGTTTGTGTGGGGATGGTGATTTAGACTAAGTGTAGAACATTTCAAAAACACAAGTTTTAGAATCAGTCACAAGTTTCCATGTTGATGATTATTCTGTCCTGTGAGGCTGTCTGAAGGCAGCTCACTGTGGTACCGGCAGTAGTGTGTGATTTTTAATTCAGTTTTCTATTTTTTTACCTGCAGCACATTGTCCTTCGAGACCTTTGAGACCTTCAGATTTCTTTCATGAATGAGCTTGCAAAAAAGTTCAGATTTTAAATCGAGTTGGGATCGAGTTGAGGGCTCATTTTTTTCTGTGTATCTGATTGGAAAATACAGAAAGTAACATAAAGAGCCTTAAAGAGCACAGAGTAGCCCCTTTAACATGATATCACAGCCAGTTTAAACATATTTGATATTTATTACACAATTTTGTGCAGGATGAGTTTGGACCAATTAAATTTCACAGTGGGTGGGGTTACAGAAACCAAACAACCAACCAAAATATCATATTGCTCGTCACAATTGTAGCTAATTAAGATAAAAATGTATTGTGTTGTTTTAGTACATTCCATTTCTTTACATTCACCTTACACTTCACATACTTGACACTTTACATGCACCATTCTTTAAGTCATCTTCAGACGTGTCTACAGTAGTGTTACATGAGCATGTTATTGATACCGTCTGAAGCATTTATGTGTATGTCTGTGTTTGTTTGTGGCGTGTTTTTCCTGAGTGTTCTTATCCTCATGAAACCTAATCTGTGACCCTTCTCTTTATTGATGGCATTGAGTCGCACGTTTTGTGGGGTAATTGAATCACGTACCATTTATGCCATTATGCTTCCATCTGAAACGTTAGCTGTCACAGTTCCCAACCTGGCCACTAAAGAGACCTGGTTTCAGTTCACTAGGTGATACTGTACCTCCACTGTTTACATCCATTTTTTGCCTTGATTGTTTTTTTCTTTCCTGGAGAGATGGAGAGAGAGAGCAGCAGGCAAACGTGTCTGACCAGGAACTCACGTGGTACCCAAAGATGAAGGATGTTAGTGCTGTTGATTTGCCAGATTTCCATAGAGAAAATGGCATGTGTTACAGCGGTAAAACTAAGCAATGTATGCTCAAAACAGATGCAACACACAGTGGTAATAGAGGTCTGCACTGTTTTCACATTACTACACACACAGCTGGCCTACTGACCTATCACAAAATGTGTGTAGCTGTGCTAATTAATCATTCAGATATTTAAATATTAAACATAGGAGATTATTATGAATATGTTCACATCTTAATTCAAGGCTCAAATTCTGCACTTCACATTAATAAGACAAACATTCCATTTACAATTTATTACTTTGTGTTTTTTAGTCTCGCTTTTGTTTTAAACAAATGTTGTTTTAATTTTTTTTTTTGAATTGAACCTCTCTCACCCACAAGCCTTTTGTTCTGTCTGTGAATTTTAAATCCTAAAGATCAGCATTTTTAACTAAAAACATTCTATCGCTTATTTATGTTTATTTCACTTCTCTGGGAAAGTCGTCTCTGTGTTCACTGTGGTGGTTATTTAATTATGTATAATAAAATAAAGTAGACTTGTTGACCTCCAGGAGGGTTCCGGCAACCCCCAGGTTGACAAAGCAATGTGTTGGATACATCCAGCTCTAGCCACAAGCAAAACGAAAAATTGTGTCAAAGCCATCAATCAAGGAACGTCGTCCGGCAGTTCTCAAGTGTCTCCTAACACAAAGTGATACTTGGAATGGTGGTGTCAAGATGTGTCTGTGTTTTGCAAGCTGATTTTTTGACATAATGCTTCATCTCCTTCAGTCCGGGTGAAGAGAGAAGCTGTCATGCTTCAGCAGGCTGGATAATTATTTCTCTCTTATCCCCTGTGCCAGGCCCAATCTGAGGCCTCAGTAACAGCCTGGGACCAAACCGTCTCTCTTTCTCTCTCCCTCTCTGTTTCTTTCTGTTTGCTCCAGAGGAATAGCAGAACCACTGGCAATGGATTAGCAGAAGGGAAAAATAGCCTTTAGATTTGATAAGATTGTGCCAATAAAGAGAGCCAAAATACGGAGATATCAAAAGGGGAAAAATAGAAGCATATTAACTTTCTTATCAACGGTTCTGGCTTTGCTGTCACCAAGTGTGCACATTGCCAGGGTTTTGACCAAAAATATTTTAATATAATCTTCATACCTGTATGACTATGCCAAGTTTGGGTGACTGATATGAAAATTGGGAGACCAAGCTGTTCATATGGCACATGTTAGAGGATCTGTCCATATTTTTAAATGGGGCTCCTCTGATAAGATGCCTCTTCTTCTAAAAGTGGCATCAAGCTGTAGAGGAGCTTGTGTTAATATTTAATGGACAGAAAGCATTACACAGGATATCCATCTGCCTATCTGACTACACACCCACAGAAATGCCATTATTTCACCACTCTAATGGGTAAAAACAAACAACTGCCCTCCACTCTTCATTTCAGATTGATAACTGCTGTCAACTGCCCCTCTTCATTTTGCAGTGTTGGGTTTTAACCCTTACCCTCTGGTTTTGTAAGCCAATCCACAGCTAAGAAATGAAGCTTCAGGAGTGCTGGTGCCGTTCAGGAATATGAAAGCTAACCGAGAAGCCTGCATTTGCAGATAAACCAGAACAATAAGCTAATAGGCCATGCTCAGACAAACACTTTTACTCTTTCAACACAATCTGTTTGGCATTCACAAAAGACAGATGCACTTCCGTGGATTGATTAGTGCTGGTCAACAGGATAGCCACTTCTTTCTGTGCTAGCACAGCTGCCAATGTGCAGTCGAATGATAATGGCAGAGCTGACCGGCCACACCAGGCAGCATGGCACTGATAGCAAGACAACAGCATGTCCTATGGGCACCATATTAATGGAGGTTTGCTTCCTTTTTAAAAATGCTGCTTTGGTTTCGTATTGTTTTGTCATTATTGTTCCAAGGCTATTAAACACATCACAGAGGATGCTGGGGGAAACTAATGGCTGACCAGCAGTTATGTAATGGATCTGGTGGGCGCAGTCTACAAGCAATTTGCATAAAGCTGCTGGCAGAGCCAAACCGTACATTCATTCATCTCGCGTCACAGAGAAAGAAACAGCTGAAAACACTCTAAAACAAAAATGACAACCAAAGTCAAAATCAAGATGATTTCGGTATTAAAAGGAAAACTATATGTGGATAGTGTACTTATGGTTTAGAGAATACACTGATGGCAGACAAGTTCTACAAACAGCAAAACGTCCCAGTTTTGTCCCAGTGTATTAAATATCTGCTGGGTGCCCATCAAATTTAATGAGAGGACCAACGCTCTGATACTGTTTGAGCATCATTTTTATGATCATTTTTATTAATAAGCATTAATATGCAGTTTCAGCAAGATTTTCTAGCAAGATTTTCTTGCTGAAACAGTTAATTTCTTCAGCAAGAAAAGAATTCAATTTATATTATTATGATATATAATATATATCATATATACATATATGAAATGGCACGGTGGATTCTTTGTTTAATCACCTGATGAATTAATATTATACTACTGTACCCCAGTCTTATGAAACTCTGTTGGTGCTGCTGTTATAGTGCTGCTGTATTGTGTAATTTCATTGTGCAAATATATTAGATTGTAATTCAGCAGGGTATTAATTAGCTCAATCAGTCGTAAATTGATCTCATTTGAGCTCGTGTTCAACTATGAAGAAATGAATTAGATTATTGCTGCTATAAAACCTTTACTGAAGCAAGAAGTGTTTTGATATCTATGTGGACAGCTGATGTACTGTTAGTATGAAGGCTAGTATGCAGTATGCTAGTATTCTACTCTGAATGTGGCCATGGTTTCTGTGATCTGTCACTGAGTACCTCTAGTATGTGCAGTACTTTTTTATCTGTTATAAAATAAAAACTGAAATAATTTGGTTCTTCAGACAACCAAAATCTGGCCCCCTTCTGTAAATCAGTAGTAAAAAATCTTGGTGTACTGTTTGGACAAATTTGGTGTACAAATTAACTCTGTTGTCAAATTCAGTTTTATTTCCACTTAGTCAATTACAACTGCTAAACCATTTATGACTTCTAGTGATTTTGAAAAGATTGTCCATGCTTTCATTTCTGTGAGATAGGATTATTGTAACTCCGCCCGACTTTTGACAGGTACTAGGAAGACACAACATGCTTCACTACACTGGTTGCCAATTCAATACATAATAAATTTTAAATTGTTGATCTTGGTTTATAAGGCACTACACAAACCAGCTCCTTCTTACTTATTACATCTTGTATCCATCCATGTGAATAATCTAGGGCCCTAAGATCAACAAGTCCGATGATATTAGATGTTCCTAGCGCCAGATTGAAAAGGAATGACAACAGGGCATTTGCAGCCGCGTCTCCAAAGTGTTGGAGTAACTTACCGCTTCAGCTAAGACTTGCTCCTTATTATTAGGTTCTTTGAAATCTGAAATTACAAAATTAGCGTTTAGTCCAATATGATAAATAAGGAAGCAACTTTTACTTAAGTTTAGTCCTAAATCCTATTTTAACCTGTCTGTACAGCACAGTCTGTTCTTTTAACAGTGCTTTATAAATGAACTAAACTCATATTTTATCAAAATCTCATAACACCTTGTTTTTGCAATTTCATCATTTCACTCAGTAATGTTTTATTACTGTCTTTATTATGCTGTATGTTAATGTACACATCAATTGTAACAAGTATCATCTAAATCATAAACTTGTACTCGACTTCACTATTAATAAGACACTGAATATTCGCTTTAGTTTCTTTTAGCTTGGAGGTGCCAACTAATATTCCCACAGTAAAACTAGTTTGTTTTCCAACACAAGAAAACAAGATCCCGCATCTCTGACAGTTTCCATCGCGTTTATTCTTTTTCATTCTAACCTCGCTGCCAGTTTGAGTGAAGTGCACCATATTTTTATAAAACAGCATTTACTCATGTACGAGAAAGCATAAATCATGTCCCATGTATCATTAATATATATAGATGTCAATAGGAAACGCATGACTGGAAGAAATATGACTGTGCACCATAAAGGCCGAATTTTACAAAATGTAAAATGCAGTTGAAAACATTGTGTAGAGAGCGTCTCTGTACTGGCGCACCTGGATCTGTGCTGCCCCCTAGTGGCAGTGTGTGGACTGTCTGTAAAATATGAGGCGAGCTCCTGAGTCCTGAATGTTGGGGTAGTTTTTCGTGTCTTGTTTTTCTATTATGGTGTAAATATTGACTTCTGTTGTTTCATGAAAATGTTTAGATTTTTATTAAAACAATATAAGAACTTTTCCTCATAAGGACCCTCACGAGCTCCTCACGAATTTGCAATGTAGGCAACGCTTGACTCTTGACACGTATTTTTAAATGGCATTTAAATTAGGACTTACCATAGATTTGAACTGTTTTATAAAACCTCATTTTAAAGCCAATGAATTTTTTAACTAGTAACATTCCAGACGACTCCTAATCCAAACCTCTTGTTTTTAATGTTTTATGTTTTTAATAATTGTTTTTTCAGCTGCAGGCATTTCTGCACTACAGCTAATTAAACCCACACACACACACATATGTATATATATATATATATATATATATATATATATATATATATGTATATATATATATATATATATATATGCATGCATACACACAGTGGTGTGTTCTGTTTGTGTAGATGGATGTCTTCGTTTGAGCAGAGCTCTGAGTTGGATGGTTTTGGTCATGTATTACTCCCCTAGGCTGAGCAATGTTCCCGGCCTGTGCCTCTACACATCATGCCGTCTTCTATATCCCGCTAGGGTTGAGTAGAGATGATGAAACAGATGTGCACATGCTGCTGTCATGGATTGTGCCTGACTGTTCCAGTGTTAGCAGCTGGACCTTACAGACACTATTCTCCATCCAGCCTGTCTGAATCACTGACAGACCTTTCACTCATCAGCTGTATTAGTTCAAAATACAGAATGTGCAGCCCAGTCTGATGTTTTCCTTCTTTTATTTTGGTATGGTTTCATTTATATCACAGCTGGCAATGAAACAGTGGTGTTTGTGATGGCTCAGGATGTAAAGATGTGGATTCTGTCGCCCGTACAGAAATCTGACAGCTCGATCAGTTGGGCATGTACCTATTGGTGGAAACATTGATGCCTGTCTGTTGGCCTGTAGCTGTTTCTATTTCTGTCTCTCTCTCTTTTGCCCTTTTTTCTGTTCATCTTTGACTGTCTGTCACCTTGTAGGTTGAATTTTAAATAATTCTCTTTATCTCAGGACTAAGTATGGACTGTTCTGTCTCTCACTCACTCTCTCTCTTTCATGAGCATTTATTCATCAAAATCCTTTGGTTCAAATGCCTTATTTTTGCAACATCGATTTTATTGCTACAAAATTTCATCTTATCAGTAATATCTCTCTCTCATTTTGTTGCTTTATCCTCTCTCGCTCTGTCTCTCTTCCTCATTCGCCTGCCGTCTTCTTTTTCTTTGCTTTATCTCTCTCTCTCTCAATAAAAAGTTTCTAGCTAGTAAGGCTGGTAGGAGTATTTGCAGGCGAATCTGCCAGCATCTCTCTGATCCTCTGATCTCCTCTCTAAGCATGTAAACATCATTAGCACAGAATAGAGCCAGCAGTCACTGTCACAGATTAGCATAGATTATGAGTAAACATGCCAAATTAATCTGATCTGGTGGCTTGCTAATTTGACTGAAATAAAATGACACTCATTTAGATTCTTACCTTTTAACAGTACAATATTCATGAGCTACTAACCGTTCTGTATATGTGTTACCATGCGTGTGTGTTTGCACATGTAATCCTATTGATCTTTTTTGCTCATTTATGGAAATTATTGTCGGATTGTTTGAAGTATATAATCTGCTTAGTATGTTTGGAGGCACAGTGGTTGTTATATACCATTGTTAATACAGCTGATACTGTCCTAGAATGTCTGTCTAGCTTATCTTTAGGTGGGCTGCTGATTTCAAGACTAAATGAATTCTGTACTTCACAAGCACCTTAGATCTATTATTCAGCCCTGTGGAGGATGTTAGTGCTAATAGTCTGTTTGACAGCTGGTCTTTGTTGATGTGGGGTTCCCATAGTTATGGAAAACCAGAAAATATCATGGAAATGGGAAATTGTGGTTTCTAGGCCTAGAAAAGTCAGGAATTAATCTAATGTTTAAAGGTCATGGGAGTCTCTCAGCCCAAAATACATTTTATCACCTAGCAATCGTATTGTAAAATTTTTTTTTTTTAAATCCTTTTTAATAACCGCACATGATTGGAAAAGTCCTTCTTTGCCCTAAAGGTTTGAACCCTTGAGGATTTGTTTCTTGCTTTATTAATTTTAACTTCTTTTATAATTTACTTACATATGGCAAGCCCTTGTCCAAATACAGCATTGTTTTTACATTCTTTCTGTTTTTCCCTTTCTGTTGCAGGTAGAGGCCATCTTGGTCAATATCTTTGGCGGGATTGTCAACTGTGCTATTATTGCTAACGGCATCACTAAGGCCTGCAGAGAACTGGAGCTCAAGGTTCCCCTGGTGGTCAGGCTCGAGGGTGAGCATGACATCACTTTCATTTGAATCAGAGTTTGGTATTTTCTCCGACTTTAGCCTTCTTAACTTTTAAAGTATTGCTCTGCTTAAAACCTTTACCTGACCTTTACTAACAAAACGCGAGTTTGTCAGTGAAGAGCACGCCAGTGTTGGTTAGCAGGTGTGTTACGCTGCAGGAGTTGTTAGTGGCAGTGAGAGGAGCAGAGAGGCCCACCAGTGATTGGAGGACCTCTCACCTGTGTATGCTAATGCTACGTGATCATGTGACACCGGGCCTCGGCCTGCTCCCATCTGGTCATTAGGATAATTGGCAGAAAACAGCTGAGTCGTTTTGCCCGGGAGAGAGACATGTCCTCCACTCCATTAGTTTTCTGCCCCTCATTTGTCCTGCTGCACTTTGTCCTTCTGAGAACGGCTTAAATGTAGGATACAAAGTAACCGTATGTTGATATGTAGAAAAATAGATTAAATAGACATTATAATTTTCTGATCTTGTTGAATGCTGTTTAAATTATGAAAATAAAATTATTACTATGGCTCTGCACAGTCAGCAGTATGGATTAGCCATACTAATCATCAACAATTATTGATGGGCCACCATTAGAATGTTTATTTTTCACATAAGGAATTCCTTTTACATAGTAAAAATAATCACAGATGCAGAAATTACAATTTTTGTTATCCAAAGTAAAAAGTTTTAAAGGAACAGAGGTTCAGATTCGCCTGCCCTCTCTAAGAAAGTGAATTAGCCAGAGGGGCCTCAGCAATGGGTGTAAGAGGCAGCATGCTGCTTCCAGATCGATTGTCTTCTCTTTCTCTCTGTCTGTGGTTGATCATGTCTGACAGATCGCTACAAGATGGTTCCCCGCCTGAAGTTTACCTATATTAGCTGCTTATTGATTCAGCGAATCTTTTAATCTTTAAAAGCCCCTTCACAAGTCTCACCTTTGTGTACCAATGACTGTTGTGTACATGTTTCTACTGTACATTCTCTGCTTCTCCAGCCTTTTTATAACCAGCCCGTCTGTACAGTATAGACCCTGTCAGTGACACAAGATGATCACATGCCCTGGTCGCAAACTGGCAAAACATGCTAAATTTTAAGAAATCTAGTATACCTCTCATAAAATTAGAGTACCTCTTATAAAATTACAGTAAATTTGTAAGCTTGCTAAGCTTCTTTGAGTAACTCCTAAAATGTGATGTAATCTTCAAACCATAAAAAGAAAGTGATATTAAATAAATTACATACCATGACATAATTCATATCATATATCTGTGGACAAACAAATTTAACTGTATTATGTTTAATTATCTTTTTGTCTAGTGTGATAGTGTCTATAAACAGGAAACATTGTAGTCAGATGTTTTGACAACGTCACTGTTATTATAAAATATACAAAATATCAATGCAAGAATGAGTAGTTGTCCCCAAACATTTTACTGCTGGATCATGGCATGTGCCAATTACTTAAGTATATTAAAATAATGAGGCTGATAAAACCCCCTTTAAATTTATACATACATGTTCATAATTCTATCCTGTCAGTTCTAAAATGAAGATGTGCCTTTAAACAGAAGTTATTCTTGTGTATGATTAGTTTAGTGTTTTATATTGAGTTGTTCCTCATAGAGTAAAGTTGGTCTCTAGCAGCACCTAGTGGTGGTGAATGGGTATAGACTATAGCTATATAATAATCTCTATATGGGTATAGAGATATTATTACCACATACACTGCTTGCCTACCAATGCCTTATACTTACTCTGTATCTGTATATGAGCAGGACAGCCAGTAAACAGGGCCTAGGATAACAGAGGACCTACGGGCCTCCTTCATTCCAGGGCCCGAGACAACATTTCTGGTTGTTCTCACCTGACAAACAGCCCTGTGTATGAATACAAATAACACAAGTTTTTAAAATATAATAATTTAAACAAAATTTGTTTTATTAACAATTGTTTGTTAGTGCAGGATATAACAAAAGATACTCAGTGAAGTATTTTTCACAGCTGTCATTTTTATTTCCTGTACTTGCTCTCTGTGTCCTCAGACAACGCAGCATTGTTAAACAGCGACGGTCACGGATACTCTATACTCACTGCGCTCGCCCTCATCCTCTGCTAATGAAATTATATAATTGATTGTTTTGTGCTGCCAAATGTGGGAGACGTGTTAGAATTGAGTTATTGTGCGAGCAGACAAAAGCGCTGAAATATCAGTAGTTAAGTGATGCTGGTAATTGAATTCTTCATGAAACTGCTATTGATTACAACATCCTCTCCTGAGGAAGAGTATTATCATAATTACACTACAACAAAACAACACACACTCACACACGCACGTGTACTTATAGAAACACTTATATGTGAACATAGAGAGACGTATAAGACACTTATATGTATATGCTGAAACATGAATATATAAATACTTTTTTATACACTGCCTATACGTAAATCTGTGGTAACACAGGTTCGAGTCTGGCTCGCATCATTTCTTGATTCTGTTCCTCTATCATTTCCATAAGTATTTAAATGAATTTAATACAAATTCAATTAAATAAATTTTTTTGTAAAAATGTAAATTTATTTTGTGAAAAAATTAGGTTTGCTTTTTCACACACACACACACACACACACACACACACACATTGTGGATGTGTTGACTGCTGAAGCAGTGGGCTGTTAGAGATGTTTTTTCTCTCTAAAGCTACACACTCACCTGTGAAATCAGCACCTCTGTCATCAACAGCTGCACACCTTTTTCTCTCTAACAGAGCAGCACACAAACACATAAATGTGCTCTCTGTCTTACTCTGACACTCACATACATCTTACAACATTCCCTTTCCTTCTTGTACTTCTCGAATTTCTTTTCTACACAATCCATTTTTAATCTTTTGACCCCTCTCTTTTTTTTATTCGTTTTATTGTGTTGGCCCCAGGCCCCCGCCCTGTGTCAGGGGGCCATAGTTCAGTGACATTCACAGTCACTGCAGGGATCAGGAAGGCTTGCCCAAGCAAAACGATACAGTGTGCGCTCAGCTGGGACCTCGGCAGCTGGCACTGACACATTCCCACTACCAGGGAATGGAGCCCTCCCGTTTCCAGCCAATGGAACGAACAACCCTATTCCGCGTCAGCCAATGGAACACTTCCTATTCTTTTCAGCCAATGAAACGATCTCACAACATTTTCAACAATGCTGCTTCTTTACCCAGCAGAGACTGTTTGTCCCCAAACTCGGTATTGCCTGTCACAACTTTTAGAAAAACTTTATTTCCCTAAAGTCCTAGCAAGATTTCTTTCGTAATGTGTGTGTGTGTGTGTGTGTACTGGTGTATGTGGTTTATACACATGTGGATATTGACATGTATAATGACATTAATGTGGTTTATGAGGACATTCCCGGTGTCTTCATAAACCAAATGACTGATTGCTGTTTTATAAACTGTTAAAAAATTGTTAAAATTATGTTAGTGTGTATATGTCTCGGAGAGAAAAAGTAAAGTTAAAAATCCCCATTATGTTTAATGTGTATTTTTTTGTGTGTGTATTCTCAGGGACTAATGTTCAGGAGGCAAAGCGTATCCTGTTGGAGAGCGGCCTGCCCATCACCTCTGCCAGTGATCTGGATGATGCAGCCAAAAAAGCTGTTGCAGCCCTTGCAAGGAAGTAAATGCGTATACATTTATACATACATACATATATATATATATATATATATATACATTAAAATATAATAAAATAATTAAAATATAACATCAATAACCAGTAACAGTGTCTTACACACTGCATTTACACCAGGTAAATGCACAATACACTGGGTAAAAGCCACTCATATCACCTGCCTCCTCTCACCTTACCAGCTACATACCAGCCTTGTAGATTCATCTCATCTGTTTTTTATAGAGACAGTACTGTATTTAAGACCCTCTTCACAGGTCCAAACGTATTTTAAATATAGGTACTCTAAAAGTATTAATATTTTTGAGTAATTCAGGATAAATGACAGGGTTTCAAGTACAGGACTGTCTCTGAAAACGTGGGACATCTGTTCACCAACATTTCCCTGATTTAGATTATATGCCTTCAGTTTTTTTAGCACAGTAATTAATTCTGTTATATTCATTGCCTTACTTTGAACATTTATGGAAATGTCTATGAATTTGATCAACAGAATTATTTTTTTAAAGTAAAATGTAAAAATACTAAAGTTATAATTCAATTGCGGTTTCACCTTGAAAGGTAACCATGAAATATTACAATGTCATGTGGCGAGGGGGAATAGTCTTTTTAATTTTTTTATATGATTGCAGCTGTGAAATATCTCAAATCTGATATTGATTTGTTAATCTCCATATGATATCGCTGTCCCAATCTGGGTTTATTGTGTTTGTATGGGTGTGATAAGTTAGGTGACCTAGGTGAGAGAATTTGTTTCTGGATATAAGATTTAAAACTGTAGATGAGGTAACCTGCAGTTGTATGGTGTTTGCCTTCTGCAATATTTCTGCCTTAATATTAATTTGTTTTTTTAACAGTAAATGCAATATCGATCGTACGTGTCAAAATTCCATGATACCCATATGCATTGTAATGTATATTTCTGCATTTTACTTAAAATCTTACAAGATCTGTGAAGTGTTTTTTACATGAATATAAAGGTAAGACCTTGTGGATTTTACTGGGCCTGTGTCATAAAGAGATTTTAAAAGCTACAAGCCTATGTTCTGTCAGTATAAAATATTTCTATATTATAATAAAACAAATACACGTAATTGCCTTTTTGTAATCATGAATGTTTTTTCAAAGTAAATGAATATTTAAAAATTAGTCCTAAACACTTGCAAATAAACCACATTTCAATAAAATTTGACTAAATGTTTTTGTTCACCCTTGATACCATAACTATTATAAGAAACATAAAAAAATGTTAATAACAATCACATTTTGTACAGTTTAGAGCTTTAAAAATTTCCAAGAAATTAGATTACCATAAGAAAACCATGTTTAAGGCCAGAAGTAGTTATAGAATTATAGAATTGTTATAGTTATAGAATTGTTCAGTGTTATAGATGCGCATATGTGCGCTCACAGGAGTTTTCTGAAATCCATCCCAGACAGCATGACAAAACATTTTGATGGATTATCTGTCAGGCGATATGAGAGGACACCCGGACCAGATCAAGTGCTTTGAGCAAAAGGCCTGGACACACTCATAGCTGTCTCTTTCTCTTCTTTCACTTTTTCATTCTGCTTTATCTCTCTCTCTCTCTCTCTCTCTCTCTCTCTCTCTCTCTCTCTCTCTCTCTCACCTTCTCTCACTCTTCATAAAAGTCTCAATCAAATTGATCTGTAAGCGTTTGTGAGAATGCAGAAGTGGACCTGTATGGGCCTTACAGCCTGCACAGTCTCTGCCAGTGTTAGACCCGGTGATGACATGTCACTCCGTACGTATCCACACAAAGTTACGTGTCATTAGAAGGTGAAGTATGGAGGGGATAGGTGTCATGCGGGTGACAGTGGCCGGGTGTAAATTGAGGTGGTTCAATAATTGCCTATTTCAAGCTCTTCCTTCACTGTGTCAAATACAAGTGTGTTGATGGATTAGAGTGTGGAGTTAGCGTCTCGTTAAAATATTCTCTTGTCCTGACATTGTATAATTCAGAGGTCATAGTGTTTGTGTGTGTGTCTATATGAAGGAGGTGGATGTAATGGCCAAAATTAATGCCGCATTCTTGTATAAATATAGATGAGCTACAAGCTATTTGAGATTAGTCTCAAGATAATACTAGCTATAAGGTTATCTTTAAGACTAGGAAGACTGTAGATTGATCAACAATAACATCTATCATCGTTTGGTGGGTGTTCAATATCATTGTCATTAGATAAACAGCTTATTCATGTTAAAAAAAGCTCTTTTGAGCCCTTCTTTTTTATACGTTGTTGTAATTGTTCAATTGAAGTTTTGAAATGTGGTGGCCACTTTTTCCATAAATCTTCAGCATGGATGTCAAAACGGTAATTGCCACTTTGGGAAGCTGCCTTTTGAGTTTAGTGTGAAACTGATCACCAGCCCTTCGGGAAAAGCGCAATTTTCTCTGCGGACAGCAAGGTCAAGTCATCTTTTCAGGAATATTGGTTATTTATTGTGTTGTTTAGAAATAACAGCCACAAATTTATTAGGTCATAAAGCAGCAATGTGCTTGTCGATGGCATGCAGCTATTGTATTTGAGCTGTCAAAGTCACTGATTATGCGTTGCCAGTTCTGTGTTTTATAGTGTGAGTCTGCAATGGGCATCTAAAAGAAAACTTCTGTATGGTTACGCCCAAAGTTTTGATTGCGTTCCTGGGATAAATTAAGGCAAGCGCTACATGGGTTTTCAAAGAATAATGTGCAGTACTTTACAAGGTCAGGTAGAAGTTTCTAGAAAACCTGCCTGAGGAATAAATCTGCCAGCTTGGTGACCTTTCACTGTCCTTGAGATTTAGGAGGTAGTGCAGTAGAAAGGATTGCCTTCTTTACTGTAAAACTTTATAAAGGGGCTTTTCTCATGGATTTCTGTGGACCATTATTGCTTCAAACCATAAAAGAAAACGATGGATATGTTTTAGTACAAAGCTGAAGAGAAAATGTTGGCCGCTCTCAGGTAGTTGATTTTGTTATCTAGTTAGTGCTTTATATTCAGGTCTCATGCTCATATAGCCAGATGGGCAGAAAAATCCATTTCCCTCTTATAGAATTGTAGCCAGGGTTTTTTTGTAATTGTAGCACTTTAAGATCGATTTAAATTACTTTCTTTGTCTGCTTAACACAGAATTGAGCTGTAAGCTGATGGATAAAATACAAGGCAAAAAATTGCAATACTGAGATCCTCGATTACTTGTATCGAAATTTAGTTTTAGTTTTTGGTTGTTGACTGTGAGGATTTTTACTTTTCTGTTTGTTTTGCTGACCGTAAAATAGGGTCTTGGAAGTTTGAAATATCAGCTCCCTTTATTAATGTTCTCATCTGTCCTTCTGTTATTGAAGTATATTGTGACTATATTCAAAAGAAAAATTCATTATTCAAATCATGAAATCAGAATCTTCGTTTTTACCTTTCCATGTCTCACAGAGTTAAAGTCAGTTTGTTACCTCTAAACATGGACTGAAACCTGATTAGGTTTTATATCATCATTTGTTATGCTGTGTTTTATATATGTTATATATATGTCACATATGTGTTATATGTGTGTTTTATATCATTAATTGTATTGTAAAATTCCTCATGGCTCTCTCTCCTCTCTCATTCTGTTTGCTCCCCCCTTACCAGTTGAGACTGTATATTATCCTCCTTTGTCAACAAGCATTTAATAGCTCTTTATTAATTAAACGCAGATGCAACAAAGGTGCTGAGTGAACACATTTCTGACAGTCATTCATTGCCGTCTTTCCAAATATTTGTTGGTTTCTTTTTGTTTGACAAACTTTATACTTTGGCAAACTTTAGACAGTGATTTGTATGTGTATTTGTGAGTGCTTCTCTGATCCAATTAACTACAAAGAGGTATCCAGAGAGACGGCTTCAATAAAGGAGAAATCAACTGATGGCTGACACTAATTAAAAGCTCATTTCATCTGACCCCTGAAAAAGCCTCTCTAATTAAAACAGAAGTGAAAGCAGGAACATTTGGTTTAAAACAGCCCGATAATGAGATCTTGTAGCGTCCTGGTGGAGTTTGGAACAGGTGCGTGGATGACACAAACACACATGCACACACACACAACACGGCGCACTGAAAAAACGCCATGCAGTGTGATGCATTCAGATCAGATGAGTGGAGAAATGCAGAAATTTAGCTGTTTTTGCAATTGCTGTTAGATTAAGACAAGCATTATATTGATGTGTAAATTAAGTATTTACTGTGGCAAAAACAGCCATAGTGCGGTTTCAGATATGGTAACATGCCTCAAACATTTAAATTTATTGAAAATCTGGCATGTCTTTACAATAAGGTTCTATTAATTAATATTAGCAAATGCATTAGCTACCACAAACTACTTTATTGTGCAATAATTAATGTTACCAGATACAACCTGTTTCTAAAAATGATAAGATCTTAAAATGCATGCACGAGGAAGATTGGCCCCTCCACGATACAAAGGCGCAGTACACAGGCACAATAAGCATCAGCGTATGTCATCACATGCTGCTACAGGGCTCCACTGTCCACTGTCTCCACAAGCCCTTCCTCTTGGTCACCACTTCTGCCCTGAGCCTGGACTTGGGGTGGCAATCTGTAATCTTCAGTCATCATACATACAGTGTGATGGAGGGACCACTAGGTAAAATGCTTCTTATTTACTTTATTTGTACATTTAATACAAAATGTATATAACCATGCAACATGCGTAAAAAACTAACATTTTAGAGTTTCTCCTTATGCATTAATGTATGCACTCAAGCTGGCATGGACCCCACAAGTTGCAAAACCTGCTGATCCATGTAAATTCATACTCATAAATTTAAATTACTATATGCAATATCTCAGATATCTGATAAATGTTTGCTGCAAACTGTGTGTGTGTATAAAGTAAGACAATAGTACAATATTAAAGCAGAATACTTTATTAAGAAGAATAAAGTATGGCTCACATCTCTACCCTGGATTACTAGGAAAGCATATAGTCAAACAAGCCAGTGTTTTAATTTAATATTTGCAGTTTCCAGAATATTCTAATTCACTCATTTACTATAATTTCAAATGGATTCTGTAATAGCTGTGGTGCTCAAACACACACCGAACATGTCACAGACGCACATATACAGAATCAAAGGACAAAGGTGACTCTCTATTTCACACAATTTTTCAATATCACCCTGCCTTCCAGTTCAAGGTGAATATATAAAGCTTGTGCATGTCAAATGCCATTGGGATAAAATAACTCGTAGGGCGTGATGCGGTGTAGTGAGCGTGGTAGGTGTGCAGAGAGGAAGAGCGGGCTGTCAGCCGTGGTTTGGACTGTCTGATAAAGCAAATTGGTAATGAGGTCTACATGTATAACGCAGCACCTCTCCACAAATTCTGAAGGTGGTGAGGGTTGGCGTCCTCCCCCATGACAGGAGCTCCCCGCTGCTTTGCACTTTGATGTGTGTGTATGTATGCGGGGAAAAGAGAGAATGAATTTGTGAACTTGTTTGTTTTGTTTAGTCTAGAGGGTGCACACTAATAGAATGAATGTTGTTTTAAGATACTCTCACTCTTGCTAGCACCTGATGCACGGTGGTGCATTCTGGGATTGGGATAAGTTCTGCATAGTCACAACAGGAAGTTTTGCTGGAATCATAGATTAACCAAATTTGATTATTAAAGTTAACAACATTTGGTCTTCAGGTCAAGTTTTATTAATAAACACAAGATCTGTACAGTAACATTGCGCTTTACAGTAAAAAGGCATTTGTACAGCTGCTTTACTGTATCAGTGTGAAGAATGTCATATTATCATACTGCCCTTTGGTGTATAGCAGATCTAGCCATTTATAATTTTAAACCAAAATAAACTAATTTAATAAATGTTTAAGCCAAATAATTTACTGCAGAAAACCTCTTCTTACACCAAAGTATGATACTTTCCCAAAGCAGATGAGACACTTATGCGTTGAGAGAAAAATATAAGACGTGCCTCAAGAAAACATACAAAATAAGACTTACAGAGACTTTCCACTGTAACTCAGCCCCCATGTCAAACAAGTGCATCTCATAACCTTGCGGTTTAAGCCTGATCTGTGGCTCTCAGATAGATCTTTCCTAAACGTTCTCATTACTTACCTCCACTAGATAAAACAGACACTTCCAGTTGGGAAATTCTCTATTACACGGGTCAAGCAGGACCAATGAGAGCAGAATAACTGTCTGATCGTCTGAGAGGAATATTTCCCTCCTGATAAAATATCTGTCATCACTTTGATTGCATTTTATAGGAGACTTATTTACTGAGACAAGTGGAGCTTTTTCTTTTTTTTTTGTTGAACAGGAGGCCTGTTTCTTTGCTCTCTGTGCAAAATGAGACTCCTGCCGGCACAAATTTATCCAGCAGTCCATTGCGGAAATGAGATAAGAACGCGAATTGAAACACAAGGAGGAAAACGATCGCGTCAGTACCTCATCTCGCCGAGATTAAAAACTCATCTCTCAGATTAGTGTGCCACTATTTAGGATGATTTGCGAAGCTCTCCATGCAAATTGTGAGGCGATTAGTTGTCGTGTTGGGTTGGTGGAACAGCAGAGGGGTTAACATCCCTCCCCTCCAATTACAGTTGCCTGTAGCAGGAAATGATGTCCTGTCCACACGCCTATGTCATTACAGTAAAGGAGAGCCTGTCTTTACAATGCAAGTGATTCTGTTAAAGCTCTGTGCCATCTAATGCTCAGGGTGAATTACAGGACTGTTGTCTTTGTGTCTTTTGTCCTGTCTTTGCCCATGACATCCTCTTTCACTCAAAGTTTAATAAAGAGAAAAACAAGAACCACATCCACACACTGCTCACAGAATGCACACACCTTACAATTCCATCTGGTAGAAGAAAAACTTTAGAAGGTTAAGCCATATTTAGGAAAATAAGCTTATAGAAAGACAAAAAATGTATATAAACACGGGCTAATAGCATACATTAATTTTATTATTATTATTTACAATTATTATTTTTTAAATATATATTTTTTTGATTATTGAGTATTACTGAGTATTTTTGTTTGAACTGACATTTGTCCCTTTAAATGCTCAAGCCGATGAAGATTCAGCAGTCCATTTAATAGGTTCAATACCACAGCACCAAAGCCAGATGGACATGCAATATTAATTTATGACAGTTTCTGGCCTATTTTTATGCCCATAATTAAAATAATACAATAAATCTCCCTATACTAAAATCTCAACAGAACAAAAGGTCCCTTTTTGTTTTTTACATTTATGCATTTCTCAGATGCTTTTATCCAAAAGCAACTTACAATGCATTCAAGGTATAATTTTTCTGTGTTCCTGGAACTCGAACCCACGATTCTAGTGTTGCTAGCACTATGTTATACCATACCATGCAACAGAAACACTGCTGAGTAGTCAATTAATAGAGGGGAGCTTTTATGTGTCATTTTACTGAAGGCTAAATTTGACAAACACAAATAGTTTTGGGTCTGACAGCTCTCAGCAAGCAGATCCATATCATGTAATGCTGATGTCTTCTGAAGAATCTGTCCACACACAGATGGAATATCACACACAGTTCAACAGACTTACAGCCCTGGAACTTCTCTTTGCATGACCATCTCAGTACATGTATGGTACATCACCACCAAAAAGTACTTACAGTAAAAACAAAAAACAGTAAAAAATGCACTAACCTGTTTTTTGTCTTTTACAATATAGATTTTTATAATGCATCATAAAATACTGGAGCAAACTACTCGTTGTTTAATACGAGAAATGAAATATGTTGTGCTTTCTACAGGTACTTTCTATTGAATAAATCTGTCCGAATCCAGATGATTCGCCTACAAAAAGCTACAAACTGGGGTTTCTGTTGTGTGTGGATTGTGACCTTTTGGATGTAAATAGTGTATCTTTCCTAACGTAAATTGGATTCAATGACAATCAATTTTGGCCAACTTTTGCAAACCGTCTTTTAATTTATGACCATTATTAAAGAAAACAATGTAGTAAAAGAAATTATTTTCAGTTTAGATCTGCAGTTCAAAGTCGCAGGTAAATACAGTGTGCTGTGACCATATAACATAGCCTTAATATTGTATTCAATTAACATTGAAGACAATATCAAGTCCACACTTTATAATGGATGTCCCTCATTTGTATGATCTTACAAGCACGGCAATCGTGAGTCAGTGATAATTCAGTTTTCGGGGGAAGTTAAATGACTCCGCAGCTCCTCTTTGAGTGGGAAGCGCGGAGGAATGGATGCAAATATGATGTAATAGTTCTCTGAAATTCTAATGCTTTCCCAAATCATTAAAGCGTTCTGGCCGATCTCTTTTTAATGAACGCCCACAGTCGCTCCAGCAGCAGAGATGAGAGGCTGGATGAGATTCTATATTCATGCTGAGTTGTTGTCTCATTAACCCTAAATTATGCAAGCTAATGCAGTTAAAAAAACTACCCGTCATGAAAAGACACTTTTTTCTCTTTTAAAATGGGTGAGAAAAGTCTTTTCAAGTTGGACTTGATCTCCGAGGGTCACGTCTGTTTTTTATTTAAAGCTGCATTTAGTGAGTTACTCAGTTTTAATGAGTACCTGCACTCTGCAAAACTGGCTCTGCGCCAAAGAGGTGCGGATAGTGAAATCCATACAGCTCACACTATATTATAACAATATTCACAGGTCGCTGTCACACTTGCAAGGTTATATAAACTGATTATTCCCTCTCTCTCTTTCTCTCGCTTGCTCCCTCGCTTCTTATTATTGATAGCTGGGCTCCGATTAATAGCTTAAGCCATCATGCAAGTAATTGCCGGGGGCTTTTCCTTTAATAAGAATATTTATCTCCTTTCTTATCGGTGGTCTGACTGGATCAATACGGATTAGAATTTCACACAGAATCGGATGTCTCCCTCGGTAATTTACAAGCAAGGATTATTTTGATGAGAGAAGTATTTATTACGCTCTGTGTGCTCATTGTATTTTTGTCACGTTTAAAATTAGATGCCAGTAACATTGAAACTGGAGTATAACAATTAACGGACGTGTTAAGGTCACACATGGTTGTTGGCACATCCTGTGTGTGAAAAAAAGGCCGCAATCCCAGAATTCTCTCTGATTAGACAGTAATGATACCAGCAAGGCTCATCCTACAGCTGCTGCAGAACCCACTCTGGTGCAATGTCTTAACACTCTATATCACTTGATGATGATACATCAAATATTTATAGACAACACAACCTCTGAACACAGTCATTAGTGTCAAGGTTTAATACGCCGCTAATTCAGCAATTCCCTCCTTCGTGGCAGCTCTTTGCACAGAAGAAGAGAGAATTATTCCAGAATTCCAAACCCTGGGTGCCAGGAAACTACACACTACACTCAGCTGATGCCTCCACCTCTGCAAAAAATGCTTTTTATTGATCATCTTTCTGTTTTTTTAGGTTAACAAATTATTTAGATAAAGTATGTTTAATGTTAACGATTCAAATCCACAAAGTATTTCATTCATGTACTGATTTGTATGTCACACTGATTTGACCAGCCGCATTAATTAAACATTTAATTAATCTAATTTATTATAAAAACAACAAAGCAAACGTAGAAAGTCTATGGATTCAATATTCTATGAGCCTCAAATATTGATGTTTCACTAGGTATTCTGTATGGAAATGCACATAACATGACAATTTACATACAAATACCTATGAATGCTAAGATCATGTTTAAACATCATTGTCTCTTCCAGCAGAGGTAGCTAAAACTTTTCAAGCAGACAGATTGCAGCATTTCAGGCTATTAATTAGTCTCCAGTTAGTTAAATAAATATGCAACATTAAGCGGCTAATTTAGCCACTGATGCCAGAGCAGATGGATAAGACTGGGGTGAATGGACATCCCCGACTAGCATAGTGTAATAAGTGGGTGGACCCAGAGAAGAATGAAGCCAAGCGCTGCATGCTATCCGCTCAGTTAGCTAGCACACCTGTAGTGCGCGCTAATCTTCCAACATATTAGCAGCCGGCTGGATGGGCTTGCAATGGGCCGCATTTTGCATATGTTCATGTAGCCTGCTTAAACTAAACGTGATCAATTTAATTAAAAGAGAAGGAAAGTGAGCATTCGGGTGTGTAACATGCATCTGGTGAGCCAAGTGGCAACATGTCCATTTTTCTGCTTTATTTTGCATTTAAGGCAAATTGTTGTTCTGCCAAGTTGATTTCCTTCATGTCGTCAAATTTTTAGGCACTTTCAGTTAAGCTTGAAATGTAAAATTAGTGAAGTGTTCTCAGATTAATGCAGCTGGATGACAGATGTTCTGTCAGGAGTAAATCAGGGTGGATATCACAATAATAAAGAAACCTAAATTATTCAAATGATTCCAAGCTAATTAACATTTAGTCAACAATGGTTGAGATGGCAAGCCATTAAAGAGTTTGGCAAAGCAAAGAGAGGGAGGATGAAAAAGGAACTTGGCATGGTTAGCCACAAGCTTTCAGAAAAGGCAAAGTATAACAACATTATATTATAACAGAGACACATAGTTAACAAAAACCTTGAGTTACAGACATTGAAAGAAAATGTATTACCACACTTTCCTGTCTCTGCTGTTCTTCTGTCCTAGAGTAACATGTTCTGTGTTCAATTCCAAGAGCATTTGCTTGTTATCACACAAAAGATATACTGACATTAAACCAGAATGCTGGAAATCCTACAGACTTTTGGGAGCACTGTGAAACAGTTAATATATTTGTCCCAAGCTCTGTCATTTAACATTCATGGCATGCTTTCAACACCGCTGGCAGCTGGCAGCACGAGAAGATTTAGACCATTTTATCTGCTACATGTCAAGACCTACAGCCTGGAGAACAGGCTTGCTCTCCTCTGCATCTGCTGTGGATTTAACCTTCACTGTAGATTAAATGTATCGTAGAGAGGGAGAGGAACAGAAGAACGATGCAGGACCTTGATGTTAAAGAGGAGCTTCTCTCCCTGAACCTCTTGGGATGATGATTCACAAACAAAGCTATTGATCTTTCATCCCACACTTCATTTCACAGACCACCAGTTTGTGTGCGTGTGTGTGTGTGTGTGTGTGTGTGTGTGTGTGTGTGTGTGTGTGTGTGTGTGTGTGTGTGTGTGTGTGTGTGTGTGTGTGTGGCAGTGTGTAGTGTTGTATTTCATTCACTGTCATGCTCATCAAGTCCTTTGGTTTTTAAATAACTGTTGGTTGATGTTGCAGTAAATTAGAGTCGACATGGTAGGTTGATGCACCTTTGAGGTTATCGAGAAGCCTGCCAGTCGGGTCAGTATTTTAAGCTCCTTGCGAGCATCAGTTCTCACTTTCTCAGAGAGAGAAAGAGATAGTGTATAGATGCAGTGTTGGAAAAGCTGCTTTAAAAGCACAGTTTGGTAAGCTGCGACCTTACTAAGAGTTCCAGAGGAAGCACGTACTGTTGTAGCCTATTTGATATTACTGAAGAATCACAGCTGTGCTAATATTTAGTACAACTGCACAATTGGGAGTGTGATTTTGTCTTGTGTGTGTCTTGTGTGTCAAACAAAATTTGACCAGTTATAGATAAAATATTTTTCTTTTCCAATTAAATTAGTAGGTAAGTTTTACTTTTTTATATCTTCTCTATAGTGAGCCTCAAATGTTTCTTACAGGATTGACCAGGAGAGCTAATACAGGGCAAGTCTCAGGAGGAAGAGGGCAGGAGAGGATGCTGGAAAATGTCTCAGTGGAAGGAGCAAGGTATGTTAATCTCTGAAGCTGAAAGCTGATCTGTTTTTGTCCATACTGACAGATGTACTGTACTTCACATTGTAGGTATTATGACATACATCATCTCCACTCTGTTGACTTTCTATCTTCGCTGTAGCCTCTCCCACGAGCCATATATTAAAATATGGTACAGTAATAAAAACATATTGCGCTTAAACTTCACAGAAATTCCACCCATATGCATGATTTATAGCACTCATTATGATTTATAGCACTCATATAGCAATATGATATGCTAATACACAAAAAACACAGCAAGCACAAATATAGGCTAAAATAATAGGTTTTTAATTAGATTGAACTGTTTTTATCAACGTCGTTTTCTGTATGAATTTTTCTTGCTTCATCAGGTAAGAAATTGTTTTCACTGACCTTATCACAACTGTGGGATTGTTTTCACCATAAACAACATGTGATGCTGCCAGCATATGCCTTATGGTGCCTTGACATGCTGTCTTCTACATTGGCAGATTACTAGGTGTTGGAACAAAGCTGTACATATAGTCCTGGAAAGCAAGCATTTTCTTTTACATGTAAATTATGTAAATAGACTAATAAGAAACATTAGATGAGCTTGCCAGAATAGTACTGTATGCTGTTTAAATGAAGTGTTGTGATTGCTGTTCCTGTCTGTGAGTTAGACAGGCTCATTTTTCTTCCTGCCAGACTGTTGTTGGATAGGATGTATGGGGGGGTCTTGTGTCTCTGTCACTCACACTCGCACAAACATGTCTGTGACTGTGGTGACAGGACAGGCATGTGTGAAGCTAGCGTGTGGTGGTCATGAGCACATTTGTAGTTATATCCCCACAGCATCTGCATGTTTCTTTGGCTCCCACTGTGAAGAGGACACAATAAAATACAACAATACAACAAAAATCTACAACACAACCTTCCACAATACTACCTTTTAAAATATTTTTAATATAATTTGGAATACGTTATATATTATATAACAACATTTTCATTTTTGGGTGTTATCAAATTCAATGATTCGAATTTTTTTTTGTAATTTTAAAATATTACAACTAAAATAATATTTTATTCATTAAATGTAATTTCATTAAATTTTATTTACTTTTGTAATCTGGCAGTGTACAGTGTGCGCTCTGCAGTCCATCCTGCAGCTTGGTTCTTTCAATGGGCCCCTCCACACACAATCTGCCCACAGTCACTTGAGCATATTCCAGTCAATATAATAGTATGAGACCTCCACATTGAGCAGTGGTAGTGCCTAATTAGCCATCCCAACTGTTAGACAGGGAGAGGGAAATGGGCTTTAATTAAGAAATTAAAACCGAGGAGTCATCAAGCTTTTTTGTTTTAATGCCTCCCCAACCACCCACAGTAGTGCTCTAGTATCTACATGGTCAAAACATGCTTTCCTAATTTCCTCTAGCTTTCTCACTATCTCTTCCTTCTTTTTACTATTCTTTCTTTCAATTTTTTTTCTGAATTTGTTCTCTTTCTGTTCTTTCTCCTTTTCCATACTGCTCCCAACCTCCCTTGGCTGCTTGTCTGGTAGACTCAGACCAGCACTGAGCAATTAGTAGCCTTCACTTTGAGAGCCAGACTTAGCATTTTGCCTGCACCTAAATCAGTCTGAAACACTGATGTCATCCAGGCCTGATGGATATTTGCTTGGACACCTGTGTCTGTCAGGAAGAGGGAGCAGGTGATGGAAAGAAGCAGAGGAAATAGTTTCATATGACTTTTCCATTTTGTAGAAGCGGAGCGTTTGGGGTTTGGGATTGTTTCAGACGTTTCCAAAGCTTATAAACTGTCACAGATATATGAATGTAAGGTTAGTCTTGTCATCTGTATGAGAGAGACATTCTAAAATCATACAGAGGAGTCATAGGCACACAATAATCCTACAGTCACATCTAACACTTGCATACAAATACATGCTCGCACCAGCCAACTTATGTGCAATTTACTGCAGAAAATTCATTTGAAAGTTTTTAATAAAAAGTTCCATAATGATTTATGTATAAATTCTCGCTGCACTGAGCCTTAGACACACAGCTACAAATAAAATATTTACTTAATTTGTTTTTATACCAAACATTCCAGGTTACACTGTACTCTAAAACACAATATTACTCAAAAGACTTGGCAATAATAGAAAATCATATATACTGTATATGAAAATTAGATATAAATATATCATGACACTGATGATTAAAAAAGTGGCACACTGAACTGAGAAAATGAAAAAAAAATGTTTTCTCCGTTTGTTGGTTATATATTCATCAAGAATTGCCTGTCGGTTTTTGTATATATATATATATATATATATATATATATATATATATATATATATATATATATACACACACACACACACACACACACACACACACACACACACACACATACACCAACCTGCAATCACTCCTCATCATCCAGTCACACCATATGTCTCCACATTGGGCACAGGTGGGGTTCCCTGTCATCTTCTTACCTGTTAGACACTTACTTTGCATACACTTGCTCCATCCAGTGTCCATCCAGACCTATAAGCTGCTTAACAGTGCTGGTGTGAGCCAAAGCCCTTAGCACCCCGGGGCCCTGTCCCCTTATGTCCCCCCACTTTGATTTTCAATATGTCCAACTATGTGGACAGATGGTAAGAGGGTAAACACTTTCTCTGCATGGCATCGTATACACAACCCACCTGGTCCCCTGACCCCCTCCAAATTGGCAAAGGATGGAGCAGGGGCAGATATTGGAGTGTAATGTAATAGAATATTTGATTGGCCTCCACAGAACAGGTTACTGGGAACTGTGCCACGGTGGCTCCCGGTTTTTCCCTAACTTTCTCTCCTTCCAAATTTTATTTGATAACCTTGCCATTTTCTTCTCTCTTCCTCCTCCCCGCCCTGTCGAAAGATGCTAGCTGTTTAACTAATGTTTAGTCTGGTAACTCTGGCCTTTCAGATAGAGGAAAATCAGCATGCCAGCCCCAAAATGAATCATTATTCTCCTGCTGTGCTAGACTCACCAGCCCTGGCTGCATCTACTTCTGAATCGGCCAATGAGAGTGGACATGTTTCAGTCTGTGTGTTTGCTTAGAGTATCAGTGTAGCTTTTTATGTTAGACTGTGTTTGTGGTGACAGTGATTAACAGGAGTTAATCCATGACAGACAAATTAACTGTGAGAGTGTGCATGGCTTGCATATATTCGCTGACCAACTTTAGAGAATGCATTTAATTTATAAATAGTTACTAGTTATCCTGTACTAAATGGAACAACCAAAGATACATTAGTTTCATTTTTTTATGGAATACAGTGTGATAGATTTTATATAAACATTGGAGGGTTTGATTTGTTTGTTAAACACAGCAACCTTTTTCAATCTTACACTTCTTATTGATTTTGAAAACGAAGAATTAAAATTATAAAGGTGTTGGCATCACACTGATGCAAATTTGCAGCATTGACATGACTAGAAATCATTTTTTTTTAAACCATTGCCATAATGCAAAAATTGACCAAAGAATTGTTGCATATGGTTTGTAGTTAGACTGCAACTATTAATGCCACAGGGCTGCTTAAAATACCCCAAATCTACACCTGTGATGGGTGTTATTGCACTTCCTTTCATCTTACACCTTATATCACACACTTGTTACTTGGAAACTGTTTCCTGTAAATTCAGAAAAGAAAACTGTTTATCTGAATGTGTGAAAACATATGAGGCTTCTGAGGGTGTGTGCTTTGACATTTGCAGTTGTTCTCTGGTGATATTTTGCTCGTCTGCTCGTTTTGGATTAATTTAGTCAACACACTCATGCTGTGTTGTGCATATCACACTCTAGTTGTGTTCTTTTAAGATTCCTAACGTGATACTTTGGGTACAGAAGTACATTAGAGCACACTTTATATTTTGACTCATACTGGACCCCACCTCTGCCCCATGCTCTTAACATTTATCACTAACACACACACACACAACCACATGACAAGCAGACAGCTCCTCATGTTGTGCCAATACCATGTCACTCTTCATTAATCATGCAACTTAACTGAATATACAAGCTCTGATACACAGGAATGGAAGTCTTTTTGCCCTGCAGGTGATCACACAGTCAGAGCGCCCTGTGTCCACGCTTGACCCCCTCTGGCCTTCTGCAATTTTGCTCTCTCACACACAGACACACAAATACACACATTTCAGTGCTCTCTGACAGGACAGCAGGGGTCTTAGAGGGGGGCAAGTGTGTGGGTTTTGGGTGGAAATCAGACAGGGAAACATTTACTCCTATTAAAAGCATCAGCTCTCAAGAGCACATGAAGGGCACACTGTAGGGGACTATATTTCTCTTCCATACATACTTTATTCTCTCTTGTTCATCCTCTTTTTCTCATCTTCTCATCACTTTAATTTTTAACTTGGTGTCACTTGATAAAGACAGCTGCACATTTTCTATCAGAGAATTAGCTCCAGCTAGTGATTTCACTTTAACTGTGACAGCAGTGTTAAACAGAGCATATATATACTGGTGTCAGGGCCACAGCTTGGATTTCTGAGCTTCCTGACTGCATATTATTCTGGGATCTTACCTTTTATATTAACATTTTGAAATTTTTGTGGGCCCACTGTATCTTTGGCCCCTAGAAGCCATTAATCCCAAAGGCTACAGGCCATTACACACTTTACGTCTGGACTGTGCTTTCTGCATTTGTTTAACTAGTTACTCTTACAGACTTAAAGTCAAAAATCGTCTTACTTGTTTCTGTATTTATATGTCCAATCGTCTCATTAGTTTCTGTATTTATATGTCCAGTCGTCTCATTCGTTTCTGTATTTATATGTCCAATCGTCTCATTCATTCCTGTATTTACATGTCCAATCGTCTCATTCAGTTCTGTATTTACATGTCCAATCATCTCATTGGTTTCTGTATTAAACCAATAATATTTAAACATCTAAAACAAATTTGAACCACAGCTAAGAACTAAAACAGCAACCTCTGAGATAAGAAAACACAATGCTTCTCAATCAAAAGGTCATTTTGCTTCTTTTTTTATCTTACCTACCGCAGTCATTGTTCACCTATAAAAAAATTTGTAAAATCATGTAAATGTGAAATGCCTTTAGTCATGAACTGTATGTCCCAACATTATAAAGATTGTGAGGTCTCTGTACAATGGAAGGTTAATGTTACAGTTCTGCTCTGTTAGTTTTCTTGTCAGGATTTCACCCCCGAATCTTTACAGGGAATTGTGTTGGTTTCTGTCAGTGTAAGTTGTCTGTGTTTTGAGATTAAAGTAATGCTTGAAAGCTCATCCTGGCTTGACCTTCATCAGGACGATGACCTGTGTGGTCAATTAGTAGCTGGAACATCACACACACGCACATACACAGTGAGAGCTAATGATGAGCTAAAGATAACACCAAATCTTTTTTCTTTCTTCGACTTCTTTCTCCGTTCACCATATCCAATGATGACACATCTCAGTTCTCCTGTATAATTATCCTCATCAGCTTTATTGATCACACCAGTGTTGGCTCACATTAATCAATGCTGCTTGCACACACACACACACACACACACGGATGAATGTTTCAACTGGAGATAGACAATTTTTTCTGGCTCCAAGGCTCACATGGAGACCCAGGTGTGTGGTCCAGGTTGGCATGATGAAGCCTATTAAAACCAAAACCGCCCCAGATAAAAAGATCAAAAACTTTTTGTTCATCAAGAATGTATAAAGGTAGAGAACCCAAAGTGTGCATGTTTGTGGGTGTATAGAAGTGTATTCTTTGTATTTGCGTTTCATTGTCTGTCTGTATGTCTATCTATATGTCTGCCTGCCTGCCTGTCTGCCTAACTGCCTGTCTGTCTGTCCATCCCTTCGTCTGTCTGTCTGTCCATTCAACCATCCATCCATCCACCCTGCCCTGTCTGTCTGTCATATGTCAATCAGGTCTTATACGGCACATTTTCTAGGACAACATTTGCTCTTTTTGTAGCAGCAGGTCTTGTCTTCCTCTGTCCAGTTTCTGGTCCGTGGTGGGTTGGATCGCTGTCCTACTTGGACTAATGGTCTAAAAAATAATCTAAAAAGGAAAAAAAGCCTTGAGGGACTGGTCGAGTATGAGATTCAATGTCACTTACTGTTGAAGACTGTATCTGTTATAAGCTGATTTTTTATTCTGTACTTTTTATGGCAGGACAGGAGCACCGTGGACAAAATCAACCTTGACAATATATCTATTTTAACAAGATAAATCTATCAGCAAAGAATGTTCCAGTTTACCTTTATGTTCAAATAAAGAGAAAGAGATATCACGCTTATTGGGTAACTCATGAACTTACAGTAATACTGCTTCTAAACACAAATGAACAAAATGTAGAAGAATATACAAGTTCATTAGTTATTTTTAAATACTTTCGTTATCATACAGAGAACATCTACATTGTGCACAAGGGTGTGTGTGTTAACTTAAACCTCTGTAATCATTCCTTTTCCCTGTTGGTTATCAAAAATGTTATTGTGTGTGTGTGTGTGTGTGTGTGGTGGGGTTACTTAACCATATATTAGGGACAAATTTGTACCCAGAAGTGAGCAAAACCTGACAAATCTGAGCAAAACCTCCTTTGAAGACCTCCTCATTTGTAAAAACATTATAAAAATATAGTAGACAAGGTAAAAATACTAAAGAACATTTTCTTTTAGGGTTAGAGTTAGATTGCGAGTTAGGTTATAGTGTTTATAAATAACTGTTTATAAAAACAATAGAAATCTATGGAATGTCCCCATTTAGGTAGACACATTGGGTTTTAGATAATTGTGTGTGTATGTGTGTATGTGTGTGTGTGTGTGTAATCTGTAAGTCTGGGCTCATAGCAGGTCTGTGCCTTTAGCACAGAACATAGACACACATTTAAGTTTTAACAGTTTTAAACTTTATCCCCGTGGGGAGCTAATTAACTTCCATTTATTAACATTGCTTTCATTTTTCATTTCAACTAAGTCAGAGGAACAACTGTACAGTGTGTGTGTGTGTGTGTGTGTGTGTATGTGAGTGTGAGCGTGCATAAACTATAATGACTAATTTGACAGCGGCCAAAGCGTTGATAAAGTGTCAACCAGAAACCAACCTCACACAACCCATCCCTACAGATACCTCCTTACTGGCAAACAGAGAAGACAACAACCACTTAGACACATTTACATTTGTAATTAGCTTTCATGTGAGCAGTTTTAATCCATCCATCACTCATATCTCCAATCATTCATTACCGATGAAACCTTTTAAAGCTTTCAACTCAGTAAGCAATGCTAGAATAATTCTTTTAAGTAAAAATTGAAGGAAAATTGTGCTCATGTGGTAAATTAGGTCTCAAGTAGGTAAATGAATCAATTTTTTAATAATTGTTCTCCTCTGTTATTTTGACACATCTGTTACTATTATAGTGGCAGTGAATGCTGTTGGGTGATTGTATCAAATCTAAATGGATGATTATAAAGATTATATTAGACTACACACATGCGCACAAACACACACACATCACTACAAGCCTTAACACATTTACAAACAGTGGACTCGCAGTGATCCGGAACTGAACAAAACGGATTACGGCTCACTATGTCACCCTCCAGTAACATAAGTGAAAATCCTTTAAGCAACTTTGGCGCAAATTTATTAATATGATTTACATAAAGCTAAAGTTCTCGCAGCAAAGCGGACTACCCTAAAAAAGGTGGTGTGACAGAGTCCATGCGTTATATATGTCACGCCTACGGCTGCAGGACTCTCTGGGGAGCGCTGGCCTGAAAATGACAGAAAGTGTGGAAGGAGCACAGATACAGCCGAATCACTCATTTTCCCCTCTGTAAGGAGAAAAGGGGGACAAAACCGCTCTGTAGGGCTAATGCCTGAAAGAACATTTTTCTATTTCCAAACAATTCTGAGAGCGGCGGTTTTGACCCGAGGTGTATACCGTAATAAGTGGTTTATATACAGGGACCTTTTGAATTTGTGAGCTCAGACTAGTCATGGACTTGGCAGCCCATATAATACGATGTAGGGGCGAGGTACATAAGGGCCAGAATGGCTGATTGACAGCTTGTCCAACCAATCAAAGCTCGTTGATAGTGTCGTACATACAAAAATAAAGACAAACATCACAGCTCGAAATGTATTTGAAATGATTTTTTTTAAACAGAACTATGATATAGTGCCAATATCAAAGGTTTTCTCACTTTTTTTAAAAAAAATTATATCTTTCTATAATAACAAAAAGTAAAATAAAAATAATAACAGTGAAATGGTTTTGGGAAGTGTACAAAGAGTCCTCCCTCCAGAACTACATACTGTAGCTTACATTACCATTACAATAACAAGATTTATATTTCCCTTACGTAAAGTTAATTGTGCAGCAACTACTGAAATTTGAGAGTATGCACAAAAGGCCCTATTTCTACACACCAAAAAAACTTGGCTGTGAACTATGGTATTTATCTTTTTCCATCCTTTTGCTACAATTAGATGTACATTATTGTCAGTCCAACGATCATGTCACATTTCTTAACAGGTAAAAAGTGAAAAGGAAGTCTTCAGTGATATGATGTGTTGCGTGACATCAGGTGAGAAAATTCTTTTAAAAGTTCCCACAACTTTCCAGAGCAGGAAGAAGAGGGAGAAGAAAACAACAGCATTTGATGCCAGCTAAAATGCACTGATGTGAATGGTACTCATCCAATATTCAAAATAATGTGTAAGTATTGTTGATGTTTATTAATGTTTTGCCAATGTTGAGATAGAAATTGGTATTTTTATCAATATATTGAGGTATGTGCAGGGAATTTAGGGCTTGTAGTTTGTATAAAGCCAGTGTTGTTTGTGCTACTCTGGTCCTCTGTTTTTGACAGGATATTCATAAACCGCACCAGCAGATTAATTACAGCGACAGGATCTGAGCTATATTTAATATGCACACTGCATTACAGGCGTTACGCGACTTTGTTTTCCACTCAGGCCATCGTGTCAGCAGTAATCAAATCTTAATGTTGACAACAACACCCCGCCAATCAATTGCCGGGGGAGAAATGGTCATGTATTCCCCTCTGAATTTGAATCCTCTGCCTGCTCTTGTACCTAGATGAGACTGAGACCTCGTTTTTACCATTAATTACATTGACATATAAAGTCAAAGACTGTCATTTATTTTGAAGTGTAATTGTCAGTGTAATCTGCCCAAAGATTTCGGCTACAACCAGTACAATGGGGGTGATAGATAACTATACCAACTTGAATTTACATAGCTGTTTCATGAATATAAATATCTTTAAACCTTGGGTCTATTGGATCAGAAATAACTTTTTAAACTATGGTCACTCAAAACTGTATGATGTATTGGTATATTACTACTTAGATTTTCTCACAGAAGGTCAGTTCAATATTTTAGTCCAAGGCTGTGCGATTTGTGTTAAATTCCACTGTCAAACTTGTTTTGAGCATGTTTATTTTAGTATCAATGATCACAGCTTTAAATCGCAAGTGTTTCTTACATTGGGTTGAGTGAGATTACTTTACATTTCACTGCTAATGATGCTTTCTCAGCAGCAGGATTGTCCAACTGCTTCACCCTAAATTTTCTAACAGAGAAAACACCTGTGACCAAATTCAGAAAGAAATCTGCATTCAAAACAATTTCAGCTGAGTCCTTCCATATGATGGAGCAATACTGACCTCTAGTGTCTGATAATGTCATCCTTGATTTTAGAGTCAATGCAAGGTGAATTTATAAGGTGAGGGTTCTACTTTAAAAATAAGAGTTAGATTGGCATAGCTTTGTCCCACATTACTAGTCCTCTTATTTGAAAGCTGCTATTATTTTGAAATGCCATGCACAAAATAGCCCTGATACTTAACATAGTTAAGATGTTCTGAGAAATCACACATTTGTGTCTGTAAAAGCTTTAAGCTCTGTAAACAATGAAAACTAAATTTAAAAGCACAAGCATGTGTTAGCAAATCACTAAGGCACTAAGAGAGATCAGCCAATGGTGAGAGTTTGGGGGTGGGACAACTTCCACGATGAACAATGGAAAACAGGGTGAAGGTTTTGGAAAACCTTTTTGGAAATAGCATTAATATGCAATTCAGTTCTGTGTCACTAGCAACACTTGCAAATTGCTTACAGCAGTTCTAATGTTCATGCAATTAGGCGGACAGGCATTATCTGCCGGATGCAAAAGAAATGCCTTATTTGAAATAACTGTTTATTTGTGTCATAAGCATTTAACCCTGGTTTTCCATGTACACACATCTATTAGGACTCTACATTATTTGGTGTAATTACAGCATAACTGCAAAATAAGTCATTTTTACATTTTCCAGTGGCCCCCTTTTCTCTGTTGGTGAACCTTTCGTTTGACATATTAAGGTATTAAAATGTCTCTCCTTGGGGACAGCCTTGCTTACTCTAATTAAACACTTATGCAGCGACCTTATTGTGCCAGGCAGTTACCATAGAATCGTAATACATCTTCTGGGCTTCATGTCAAACTAGATTTCCCTTCTTCAATTTACAGAGCGGAGGGAAAAAAGAGGCAAGGTCATTACCACAGCGGGCCCAATTACATGAAATAATCTCCACCGTGAAAACAAGCTCTGTTGAGAGTTTGCTAAGTGACACAGAATACCTACAGCATTGGTGTGTGTATGTGTGTGTTTGTGCAGTGTAAGGATGTTGTTGCGACAATTCTGTAATATAAGAAGTGAATGTGCTTGTAGCTGTCAGTAATCAACAACTGGATGGCAATGAGGTAATTTTCTCAAGACACTGCTTGATATTAAGTTCATCATTCTAAGCAACACAGATCTTGTTTCTAAGACTGAGATGGAGTTCTAAACAGAGAAGCAGTTGAACATGCTTCAAATTACATTTCTGTAGATATCTCTCTCTTTTTGGTTTAAGATTATGCTTAACCAATCAATTTGTCCCAAAAGAAAAATTTCTGTATGGCAAAAAGCATTCAAACTACAGATATAAAAATCATAAAACTACCATAAAAGCACTTAAAAACAGATCAGATGTGAATGTTCCTCAAGATTTAGCCATTTATTTTCCAAAAATACAAAGACAATCAAAGGCAGCTTTTAAATGATGGCAGAATTTTTATTTTGGTTGAATTGCTTTGATCTTGGGTTTAAACCAACCTGTTAAGCATGTAAGTTAGAGATGCCAAGAAACTGTGAGTAAATGTGAACTGTGAGAGTGACAGAGGCATGGAGAGGTTGGAGGGGATGGAGAGATTGCCAGCACAGGCCCAAGAGATGGTCTGCTCTTCATGAGGTCACTGGAAGACAACACAGTCACCTGTTTTCACACCTGTCTAATGCCAGCTGACCTCTTTCAATCTGTTTACCATGCATTAATTACTGTAGAGCGACTAATGCTTCCCACAGAGCATTTTCAATGACAGGTTTTATCACCTTTAAGCAATGTTGTAAATCTAATGAAGGTGTATATATAAAATTCAGAAACAGGGATGTTTAGAGGGGAAAAGTGTCCCTGGAGCAACTAGTAGAGCTTTGGGCTAGCAAGGCCAAAGTCATGCGTTCAATTCCTAGAGAGATTCCTAGAGAACACAACATGCAAAAAGATAAAATGTTTACCTTGAATGCACTGAAAGTCATTTCAGTGGATAAAAGCATCTGTAAAATGCATAAATAGAAATGGAGAGAGCTGCTTTGTAAAGGACATGACAACAGAGAAAAAGAATTGGACAGAGAACAAGAGTCCCACTTCAGTTCTGTAGTGTCCCACATTTGTGCCATAACCCAGTACAGGACTTCAGGAGTGATGAGTTTTGTGCTACAGTGTCACTGGGTTGCGCCACAGCACACCACCTCCTTCAAAAGCACATAATAAATACACTCCATCACCAGCAACCCCAGCACGGCTCAGGCCAACCGTCACCAGCACACACACTCACACAGAGGGAATTAATTATAGATGTACATTAAATTACTTTCATCTCCTCCCCTATTGCAGAGATGGGACACACACAGCATGGTGACTGATGAAACAGTATTTCAATATCTCCCTTAGCAACATGCAGGCTGCACAACAACAGAGCAAGCTCACACAATTGCATTAGCATTGGTATACAGACACATACATTCTCACTTATGCTTTTTGCAGCTCCCTCCCTCTTTGTCACCTCGTACGGTTTCCTCTGTGATGTTTTATCATTCCGCAGGGGCCCGTGAAGACTGCAGGAAGTCTAAATGCTAATCTTAGACTCTCACCTCCATTCTCAGCCATTTGTAGATATTATCAGCTGTTTAAATGACACACAACACGGAAGTGGCTTCAACAATAATATCTTATATTTGTGTATAATTGTATTATATTGTTATGTATAAATATTTTTGCCCCTTATGTCACCCCTAACCCCCAGCTTTTATTTACAAAATAAAAAGTCATATTGCAGCAATAATAGATAAAGGATAAAATATCTATTTTTTTAATACTTATAGTATAAGTATTCAGTTTTACCCCGAAGTATACTTCGAGTTCATTTAACTGTGTATATAGCAAAGTATATTACTTTATGGAGTAAGACATTGTATACTAAACTTGTACTAGTACACTATAAAGTGTATACTGCTTGTGGCAAAATTTTTAGTTTATAAAACTTTTTACACTTTTTCTACACATTTTTTTAAAGTGTACTTCTGAGTACTAGGTATTTAAGTTTATGCCTATATTATTTAAATAATTAGGTTAAGAAATGTCAAAACTGATGCTAGAACAGCTCTGAAAAAAAGTGAACTATTATATACAAATTTGTGCTCACTGGTGCCATAAAAGATGCGGTTGATCTTTTAAACAGCGGTCTTAAGTCTTAGTATGGATAAATGTTCTGGAATGGGTCATTTTATAACCTTTGGGCATGTATAAAAAAGGGAAACTCTAAAAGCAAGACCATGAAGGACAACAGTTACAAACCAAAGCACCAGGGGATGGATGGCAAGGGTAGGGGACACAAAAGAAGAAAAACACAAAGGGTGTGGAGAGGTTGGGAAATCAAGCAGAGACAACCACACTCAGCTAGCAAGCAGGCCTCTCTCCATCTCACGGGCTTTCTCCTGCGTCCTTTGCCTTGTACCCAGACCTTGAACAGGGCCTGCCTAATTTATTGGCTTGGCAATTTGCTGAATGTTTGAGAAAGTGTGTGTGTGTGTAAGAAACATAGAGAGAGAGTGTGTTCTGCTCCAAGCTACTGGTTTAGAACATCCGGGACTTGCTCCATTAGTTAGTCACGCCCTTAGCTATGACATTTCAAACTTGTTACCCAGCTTTCTAATTGGCATGAAAAATTGAGCAAAGCTCCTAACAGTCATGACTGCATAGTAAATCCTGATTTGACACCATGTTTTTGTCCTTGAGATAGTTTATTTGTTTTTTTTTTTAGTTTTTGTATTCTGGTGTTTTTTAACTGCACGTTTTCATAGATTTTTCCAACCATTCTAAATATTAAAATTTTGTTTTAAAAAAGATCGAAAAGACCAAAACATTATAATGCTATCTGATGTAAAAAAATATGTTTAAAATCATAATTCACATGAGATCTGATTTGAATCTGAATTGACTTCACATTTTGTGCATTTTTAAGGCACAACACTTTCATTAGAGTGAGTGTTAGCATGAACAACATTAACATAAATAAATAAAAAACTACAACCACATTTTAAAAACAAAATAAAATCAAATTAGCAGAAAAAAATACAAAAATAAAGCAGACTTGAATAACAAAACAGAATAAATTAATTAGGCCTGTTTTTGCACAAGCTTTTTGAATTTCACGGTTGTAATAGGCAGCCTTTTAAGAAACTATTTACATATCTGTTAAAATGCAGTTCATTAATAAAGAAGGATGTTGGTTTTGCAATTTTAATGTCACTGTTTTCCATCTTTTCGACATGGTCAATGTACATGCTCTGTTTTTCTGACCTTTGATCTTTGGTTTACTCCACAGAGCCTCTCTTTGTCTCTGTTCAGTGTCTGTCTCTCGCTGCTGGCTCTGTCTCTTTCTGTTTAGCTGTCTGTTATGGTAGCAGTTCATGGTGAAAAGGAAGCAGGAGCACCATGCGAGCATCATGTTCCAGTAGCTGTCAAACAGGTCAACCAGGCTTCCATGTAGAAGTGCCAAGTAAAACAAACACTGAAAGTGGTTTAAATGTAGTTTTAAATCAGGGTTGTCGAATACGGTTCCAAGGCCTGGGACATTATTAAATGTGGGTCACTTTTCACCTAGACTCAAGGAGTAGGCTATATCATACAGGACCTTAGAGGGCATATTCACGGGACCAGTGAAAACATGACTAGTACTTGATTACTCAGTTAATTTAACCCAGTGATGAGAAGCAGATCCAATCAGATCAGCCGTGCTTTGGGAAACTCCCATTTCTTGTGTACACAAGAAACTGCGATACAACATTTACATTGGCACTGCAATTAAACATGGTGAGCTAATGAGTTTTTGCGCCGTGAAGATAATGATAAGGGCGTTCTCTTTGCCCTTCGCTCTGTGTCACACCAAACATCTGACTGGCAGAGTTTGATTGATCACGTTTAGTGTTTCGGGGCGTGCTGATGACCAGCGCCCTCATTAAGGCCAGCGCCTGATTGGTGCACCGGCTGTGAGTCTCAATTTGGTGGTCACCTCTAATTTTTTCTCTTTGTTTTCTAATGTATTCTTTGGTTAATTATAACACAGGTAAAAGATTTAATGAGTGGACCGCTGATCAGAGATTCATTAAGAACACAGAAAAGCAAAAGGCTAATTACTGCAATTTCCTCTCGTCTTCCTCATTAGTTTGACCTGTAGGTTTTGGCAGTTGGATACGAATGCCGGTCATAACAAGGAGCCAGGACGTAAAGAGAGAATATAATGACTGACCTCAGGATTAGTATATACACGCATGTGCATATTTGTGTGCATGTGCTTATTTACTCCATTAAACATGGGCCTTAGAAAGGGGTCACACCAAACTAGCAGGAGAGCCCAGAAAAGTCCACATCATTATAAAGCTGAGAGAGGAAAAACGCAGGAATAGATTTGATGAGCTGGACACTTTCTGTCTGAGAAAAGCCCCTCTGGAAAGATCTTTGGGCCAATAGTCCCGGTTTACCTGTGCTGCTGATACAAAACCTCTGTCTAATCAAAACCTTGGCTGCAATGCGAGTCAGTCAGTCTTTTTTTTTTTTTTTCTGTCAGTTGATATCCACTGTTGTTTTCCAGAAACCTTCTTAAATTGCTTTGAAAGCAGATCCGCTTGCGCATATATGCTGTGTGTGTCCTTCGCTTCTCCTGTGTGCATACATACAGACATTTCTAAACAAACCAAAATGTGAAGAGACACAGGCCTCTTCAGAAACTGAACTATTGGAACTCAGCTTTGAGAAGCGAATGCCCTGGAACACACACATGCAATCAAACATTCAATATAAACAATTTTTTTATTTACTTGAGCTACATGGAGCTGAACGTAATAAAAGAAATCACTTTTGGTGAATCTTCCTTGACTTAGTTCTGGCATATTTGACCTTAAGGTGAAGTGAAAGGTTTGGAGGGAAGCCTATAGACGATTTGATAGAAACCTTTAATTTTCAAACAATTTAAGGCAGGCGGAAAAGTTTTGTGGCTTCAGAAACAAACTTCTCAACATAAACAAATCCAGATAAACAGTGAGAAGCAGGTGGCCATCTGAGGTATGATGTAATGTGCTGTTAACACATACAGAGCCCCTGGTCAGCAGTCTGAGAGTCTGCTGCCACTTCCTGACGTTTATCGCTGGCCGATAGGGACGGCAGTAAAGCGGTGAGTGTGAGGCGAAAGGAGACTTCATTACGCCTCCGGCTACTTAGCCACAGAGAACGTTCTGTAATTTGTGCATAGAGCCAAATCCTCAAGCGGGCGCACACCGCAACTCAAAGCGGGGTGGCTTGATTCACAGCAGTAAATAACCGTGACCAATTACTGCCTTTCTTTCCTTCACCAAGCAGCACCGCGAAATCTCACTCGGTGACCATAATCCAATTCTGCTGGAATGTCTCGCAATAATGACACCCTGGAAAGCACCCTGCACAGCACCACCTCTGTGTACTCGCATTAGGCAGGCAAACCCCAGAATGAAAATAACACTTTGGCTCTGCTCTGATTCTGTTTGTTTGTTTTGTTTTGTTCCAACTACTTTATAAGCCTGAAGCGTGACCTTTTCCTTTGAGGGAAAAGTGAGGGAAGAGAAGAACCCTACAGCCGTAGTAAATGTCATTGTCTTGTTTTGCCCGGTGCAAGCAGTTAATACCTATAGCGAGACAGTGGATAAGAAATATGATGGTTGCCTTAGAAGTTCTTAGAAGAGGATCAAGGCATTCTGGGTAAAAAAAAAGGAGCAAACTTTGTCTGGTAAACAACAACTCCATTTACTTGCTCTGGTTGTAGATTATTTGTAAGTATTATGAATTTTATTATTATGACATTTTACTGTACAATACAAAACAGAATATTAAATTGTAAGAGTAGCAGTATGTACAGGTTAGTAGGATCATGTACAAACAACATTTGACCATTTGGTCACCAATTCAACTTACTAGAGAACCACTTTGTCCCTAAAGCACAAAGCGTGTTGAATGCAATCGAAGGCCTAGCCCATGACTCAACAAGTCATGGGAAGGTAGAGTCAACAAATGGGACATTTAAGTCAGAATCCATTTGGTACTGGCCAATACATCAGTTCTAGGTCTGGCAAACATGTTCACCTTGGCAAGGATAACAGAATGGATGGTGAAGGACAACTCATTCATGTAACTCATTCAAGTGCTTGGTTTATGGTGCACAGTGGACGATGTTGAGCACACAGCTGAGAATAAAAATAAAGGTTGGATGTTGGCCATGAAACAGTACCTTTGATTCCCAGAATCGTTTTTTGTTCTTTATCTTCATTGGCAATTTCCTCTTGGAGAGTCATTCACACTGTGCTGCTTGGGTTTCTCTAAAATCTATATTTGCTGGAAGAGAAAATCATTTAATACCAATAATGCCATCAGAAAAGTCATTTATGTTTCATAAATCACTGTTAACTTATGTGTCTTGTAACGGCTAACGCGGTTAATTATATCTAAAGGCGTCATTAAATATCAATCTGAATTCAACCGATAAGGTTTAATCATAGGTTCAGTTTTAGAAGATAAAACAAATGAAAATGATCAATCCTAAACCGAAAATGAAGTATTTGTCAATGAAAAATACTTACTGAAAACTTTACCATTTATGTCGGGTCAACCATGATAAAGACAAACCCCTCTAGCCAAACTGATACAACAGAACTGGTTTACAGGAGCCACAGTACAGAGGATAATTGACTTCCTGTCATGGATGGTCCATGTGCTAGAGGCTCAGAAGTACTTCCCAATAATACTGAAGGTTGAAGGAGAGCCCAAAGCCTGTAAAAAAAAGATTAAAACAAAATGAGATCCATTTCCATAGCTAGTGTGGCTATTTCTAAATGTGGTGTGGTCCATGATTAAATTAAGACCAATTCTGCTCTGTGCACATTAGGGTTCCATCTCATTTCACATTGGCAACTAAAATCTCATTAACGGAAGCTGAAATAATTTCAGAAATGATTCCTCCATTTAAATGGTAATAAATTAGAGGCTCTGGACAATTCATTGAGTCCTGCCTCCTCCACCAAAAAATCCAATTTAATGCTGCCTCATCTTCTAAATGAGCATTTATCCTCACCTACAGAGAGAGTTGTAGGTAGTAAGATGGAGAGCAGGGGGTAATCAAGGGAAAGAAAAGGTTCATTTCAGATATTTCTAAAAGCAGGAACTATTATTCACCAGTTCTGCTGAACAGTACTGTCTATACGTTCCAGAATATGGGGCTTCCTGTCTTAATGACATCACTTAATTGCTTGTGGATTAATGTGCTTTGTGTTGCTGCTCATTTCTACATTTCAGAGATAGTTCAGAGCACATAACACCACATCCCATGTTGCCAAAGTTGATCATGGAGCAAGGATTTAGGGTATTACAGACATCTGAGACAGACTATGTTCTACTGTTGTCAGCAAGTGATTGTAAGTTTGAAAGCAATTGAGAATTCAGAGAAGTGACAACATCTCTTTCAGATGGAGGCAGTCAGCGATTCTCAAGTTATATGGCTTAGTTCCTTAAGATGCTGGTGAAGTTCTTGGTGGAAATTAGTTTTGAGAACATTCTGAGTTCATTATTGCTAATCAGCTTACTGTGAAATAATAACAATGACTGTTTATTTGCCAGTGTAAGACTTGCCACCACAATGTTTGTCAATGAAAAGAGGTTAAAACAAGGTTCAGCTTCAGCAAGAACCACTAAAAAACCACCCACAAATTATATTGTTCAGATCTGAGTTTTAAATTAACACATATTATATTGTTCAGATTTGAGTTTTAAATTAACACAAATTATATTTTTTTAGTAGGGGTCATTGTTCTTGCATACATCACACAGAGTTTTTAGTAATAAGATACTAAGTACTAAGTCAATGTCTGTACAACTGCATCAACTACGGAAAAAGATTTCTAGTCACTGCTGTAAATAACCTGGCGTATAAACAGGTGGCCAGCAGTCTATGGGACAGCATGTAGCTACAGAGGCCATTAATGCCTTCTTTATCTCTACAGCTGTCCTCTGAGCCAGGCTGAGGTAGTGTAATGAGGCTCTCTGGGGGGGTTCTTCAGGGCTGGCACATGCACCACACTCCCCTCCTGGGGCAATGGGACGGCACAGATGTAATTACACTTAGTGCTAGAGAGTGAAAATAGGGGAAGGAGAACAAGACAGCTGCCCACAGGCCTCAATCTGTTCCCTAAACATGTATCCTCAGTGCTTTTGGGAAGGAGGATGGGATCTGTGGAGACACAGTTTAACTGCTCATATAAACCCAAATGCTCCTGTAATGAGAAACAACTGGAAATCTGGCTTTTGCTAAATAAAGCCCAGTAACTTCCTCTGGTGATATCAACCAAAACATGTTTGGCTGTTGAACAAACTGTTTAAGGAAAATATTAATTAAAAGGGCTAGCTCAAGGATTTTTGCCTGCTGGTCTGGTAGGGGCAGTAGTTAAGATTTTTACTTGCCATGCATGTTTATATGTGCCAGAAAAATGTATGATGAGCTACAAGAGTGGCTACCTCTTATTTTATTAAACATTGGCACAAATAACCTGATAAAATACACCAATGTTTATTAAGCAATTTATTTGTTAATAATAATGTAAATAAACAAGTCCTCCCTTATGTAATCTAGTTAAACAAATTAGATAAAGAAAACTTTATAACATAGAATACGCTGTCACAGGTGTGTGTATATAATCAATGGCTTCTTTAACTCAGCTATTCTCACAATTACATCAATCTGGCAAATCTTTATCTGAGCTATAGTGATATATAGCTCAGATAAAGATTTGCCAATTTATGTAATAGTGAGAATCAGCCATAAGATCAATAACTAACTAGCATAGAAATGCATGGCAACATATGAGCACCTGTCATCAGTATATTGCTCATGACCTGGAGTGAGAAAAAGAGCGCAAGCAAACCAAAAGCATTTTGATGAAAAATATTCGTTCTGCATCATTACGCTCATAAACTTTCAAATATCAGTCACCTACAAGATGACTTCAATATTTATCTGCTCTCCAACTGTAATAAAAACCCTCTTCTGATGACATATTAGATCAGAGTTATGTTTCATACTGAGGAAACAATCCAGAGAAAAAAGATTTATCAGCTAAATAATGTGAACCAATCAGCCAGTTTGTCATTCATTTTGTCATTAAAAATAACAGGTGAAGTTTAAATGTTAATTTGGGTGATAAAAGTATACTGAGGCATTTTGAATAGCACTGTGTTCTGATCATGAGCTATGCCTTTTCCTATTGTAACTGTAAAATACCTTCTAAAAAAGTAACTGAGAATAATGATTCACATGACGATCTTATTAGTGTTGTGTGGACAGTTTTGGAAACAAATTGCTCACACAATTAGAAAACACAAACACATGTAGATATTAAAAAAAGGTATTTTGGATTTTAGCTAGGACTCTAGATTAATCATCTTTCATACACCTTACAATGTCAAAGTAAAGCAACAACAGTAAACATCAATCAAATGCAGTGATTACAGTGTTTCTTGCTGTCACAGCGTAAAAATCAGGCAATATACAACCTCATAACTCAACATCCCTTATAAACAAAAAGATTACATGTTTAGAAGACATGGATCAGTTTCAAAGATTATGGTTAGCAGATGACGAACAGTACAGTTATCCTTCATTGCAAATGCTTATAACCTTGAAAAGCTTTTTGTGATCGTTTTGGTTATGAATTACTTTGGGCGCTGCACCTCCCGAATAAACGCTGGACTCTAATCCTTACAAAAGAGAGAACAAGCATCAAAAATGAGAATTTCTTTCATTTCACTTTTCCTTTTTCCATTTATTTTTCCTTGCATTCTGATTTTCTTTACTCAATAGAATTTGTTCACGTTTGCTTTCTGAATAAAAGCTAAATGAGTTTTGCATTTGTCTGCTTTTGTTGAGGTGGGCTCTCTGGTGGTATCAGAGGTCTCTGTTCCATTACACTTTCAACGGTGCAACTGCTAAAGTCAAAGCCGCTCAGGTGAGCTCATGATGGACCTCCAGCTGGGAGCATTTGTTTGTGTGGCAGAGAAGCAATGGAGCCATGTCTGATGTATTCCTGCTGTCTTTCTTTTACTGCATAAAGGGTGACATTGGGGAAAGTGAAGCCAAGGGCAATATGATGAAGCCCTCTGCCTCTGCTATTACACATGGGACCGCTGGGTCTCACACACTTTTTCTTTCTCTCACCATATTTAGTTTTTCCAATGTGCTGCTGGTGCCAAATTGAAAACTTTGTAACCCATATGCTATATTTAAATGTTCTTTTAAAGGTCATTAAAAAAAAATAAAAAATTGATTCTGTCTTGAATTAAATGTCACTATACAAGGCAAAAGCCAAGCACTGCAAGGAGTAAATCATCTAGATTTTAAAACAAATCTGAGACCAAAGATCTGTTGGAAAAGTTAATTTCCTCAATTGTCACAGTTTTCGGAGCACATGAATATTCAGTTCCCCTCTCAATTCGATTATAAACAGCTTTCAGTTGAGTAATTAAATAGCATACACTCCCTGCATACAGCAGGAAGTATGAGGAAGAACACACTATATCACAACGGGAGGCCACCTGAAGCTCTAGAAAGTATATAGAGAAGAATTCTGGAAATTCACAACACTGAGTGAGATATTGCAAGCTGTATTCTGTTGTAAGACAGAAGCCGTTTACAGAAATGCAAGCACCCTTAAGAGCCATTCCAAAATATGGTCTTGCACCTTATTTTCCCTCATGTTTCATAACATTTAACATTAAAGCTGTTTAGATTACTAGGAACATAGAATGTAATGCCAGCAATGGGCAACCACTGATTTTTGTAAAACAGTGTCATGAACCTGGAAAGAGAAACAAACACATTTTAATACTTTGTACTCCACCATATATTCATTTACATTAATCAACTTCTTCCAACAATATGATACAGCAACTAAATGAAATGCATTCTTCAACATTCTTCACTCACTGTAGGAAAATAACACCAATCTGTAACTTTGTACTGTTTAATTGTCAAATTATGTGCAAGGTGAATTTCACAGTAGAGATCATGAATATTTACTAAACTCACACACCATACATACAAGCAAAGCAAAAACACAAAATAAAATGCAAAACCAAAATGCAAGGAAAACAATTTTCTCCAATTGTCTGTGGATAAATTAAACCCAAAATAAAAATGTGAAAAACCTGGCTGTATAGAGTTCACGCAGCAGCCAACAACACAAACAACAAAAACTAATTCTCTCAAAACTATTTCTTACAACATCCAGACAAAAGTGTTGTAAAAAAGCACTATGACAACTTAAATGCTGTAATGCTTTGTGTTCTTTAAGACTGAGGCTACCACAAGTAAAACAAAATTACACTCTGAAAATGTTTGCATTCAAATCTGTTTTGTGATTCACAATTTCTTAGAGTAAAATCTAAACCTTAAATTCCAAAAACCTAAGAGTAAATATTAAAAACAGAAGAATAAACAAAAACACATCTATCTGAAAAGAGAAAAAACAAATCTATTTCAAGTTGGGAAAAAGTACAACAAAGTAAATCCTGTAAAAAACTGTGCAAGTACAGCAAACATAAGGTACAGTATATTACACACAACACACATTTAAATACAGTACTGTGTATTAACAAAAATCCTGAGAAGAGTCTGTTTCTTGTTCCTGTGCTACTGAGTATCAAAGTATGTGAAATGCGCGAGCGACTGCGCCAAAGCCGATGCAATTTCTCACTTCTTTCCCTTCAACCAAAACCCCAGAAGAGGCTCAGTACTGCAGGCGCCAAAGAGCGAAACCCAACAGGAGCCAATCGGCTGTCCCATTTAAAGGTGCCATTTATCAAGTCTTTGAGACTGAGAACAGAGCACTGTATTCTTACACTGCTGAAAGATTCAAGGGAGTAATTATTGTAGTGCAAAATCTGTGTGTCACTGGAGCCTTAATATGATCAAACAAATATGAGGCCTGAAAAGAAAACAAACAAAACGTCAAGAACAAAGTAACTTAAGACTGATAATTTTGGAAGTGTTGGCCATGACAAACCCTTTACGAAATGAAATCACTGTATGTTCTGTATAAGATTGTCAAAAAGCAGCACCAAAAACAAATATTCTTCTCTACGAGACTGGAAGATGAGGGGATGGAAAGAAGTGTGATCATTTACAGGGATCATTGAGTAATTCATGGAAATTGTAACACAGGAGGGCTGGATTCATTTGCAAAAGCAGACACTGTCTGAGGTTGAAGCACCTTAATGCAAAATCAACTGCATTCTGAGACTTCATGTAGTCTTACTTATGCCTGAAACAGACACTGTAACATCCCTGGACAGAAACACTGCAACGTCCAAGAGATTCACAACTCTGAACAGTATTCACTTCCAACCACTGCGGCAAAAAAGGCAACGCTTCTGGAAATATTAATGAAATCTTCACCACGTGAACGCTTATGCGCTATGAAACGCTCTATTAAACAATGACAGAACACGTTATTGCTGCCATGGGTTGCAGGCTAAGACTCCTTGAACAGATTTTGGCATTTGAGGCATTTTTTAAAAATATAACAAGAAATCAATCAAAAAATCTGTGTGGAATGTAAGCATCCACATTTTGGCCACCTATCATCATCTTTACCTGGCTGATTGTTTCTCCTGTTGTTTTGTCTGTTAACAATTTGCCTAGTTTTGATATCAGCTACACATGAAGCTAGCATCCTTTATCTTCTCCAATATGGAGACCAAGTATAATCTTACTAAAACCTTACTAAAATATCTGGCTGGTGATGTGAAATTGCAAAGATACAGATTTCAATGTTGGAAGCTAGGCTCAATGAAATATCATAAAGGCAGAATTACAATGAAAATAAAAAAAACTGCTGTGGTCATATAGCAAACAAGTTCACTTTTAAAAAGAGAGAAAAACAACAAAACGATTTAACATACAAAAGAAAAACCAGCCACCTGCGTGTATATCTTGGCAACCAAATAAATTTTCTAAGCAAATTTCCCTAATAACTAATTTCTTAAGCAAACCAGTCTATTTATAGGCAGCACGGAGGACCAACTTGTTCTAAAACCTGAAAATTCTTAAAGAAATAACAACAAAATTTCAGTATTCACACTAACAGTGAGCGGAATCGCTCATCATACCCGTATGAATATTTATAGCTTTATAAATTTATTTTTCACCTATTAATTTTTATTTTATTTTTGTTTATGACATACTGCTTGTCTTTAAGACATCAAATATTCCTATCGCCCAACAATGCATGCCAACAACCAAAGCTGAAACAACAAAAACTTGCACCTTAAAAATATAACGGAGCAGAAATATGATAATTGCACTTATGATTCACTTTTTCTAACTGTAAAACAAGCAATAGTGTGGGTGCCTTGTGCACAGCTGCTGAATGTAAAATACTGTGTTTTTCTGTTTCACTTTTTCAAACAGCACCCTCAAGTTTATTGATTGAAACCCTTAACGCTTTAAGATTCCCCCCCATTTCTTGTGTCTAGGAGATACAGCACCATGTATTGAGCAGTCCCACCATTGTCTCTAGTAAAAATATTAATCGGCTGTTTCAAACAGCACGAGTCGAGTAGTGATCTCCCCTTCCTCGCCACTCACAGCACTTTTTGAAGACACTGAGGGTAAAGTTTGGCCACCACACACTCAAAATGGCGGCCAAGGTCCCAGAGGCGGTCCGGCGTCTCGTAGACCTTTGTCCACTGATCTGCTTCATTGTCATACTGGTACAGTGAGTTCTTGCGGCTGGTGCGAAACACATGTTCTTCTACCATGACTTGTGTAGCTCGAACGAACAGATGCAGTTGGCCCTGAAGCAGAAGGACCTTGATGTAGGGGCTGGTTGCTTGGTCAAAGGGGAGATCTCTCTTACGACACCAGATGTTCTGCTCAATATCATACATCTCCACAGTGAACGTGCGCTGGTGGTTCCTGCAGATGCCTGCTATGTAGTAGATGCAGTTTTTATAAAGGGCGGCTAAGCCTTGAGTACGAGGGATGTTCATGGGCGGTAAATGCCCCCAATAGTCTTTGCGAGGGTCAAAACAGAAGAAGTACTCTCCTAAAAAATAACATGTTAATAAAACAATACGTTTTTTTCAATATGCAAGTGCTAAAATTTGAGGTTTTAAATAACAGATAAAATTCAACAGTGCAGATTATTAGTGCAGAAATATTAAACATCTAATTATTGCTGCAAACTAGACTTTGCAATAAACCCACTCACCTTGTAGTACATAGATGCGGTCCTTATATTCGACCGCACTGTGGAACTCCATGGCCACAGGCATGGGACTGACCGCCGTCCAGCAGTTGTCTCTAGCATCATAGCACTCTACAGATTTCAGAGCATTTCGTCCGTCTCCTTCGTAGACACGACCACCTAGAGCAAAGAGCTTCCCACAGCAGTGCACCAGTTTGCAGCCGATCCGTGCCCGCAGCATGGGTGAGCGTGGAAGCCACCTGTTTCCAGCGTGTTCGTACTGCCAAAAGTCACTTTCTGCACGGTGATCGATACACACCTCGCTACTGCTCGGCCGATAGCCTCCAGCGATAAAGATGTCGTTCTCTGACGAGACCAGAATGCCGACCTCTCTGAGGTCACTGGGTGGCTTGCACAGCTTGTACACCTTCCCGACAGCAATGTCCAGGCAAGGCACAGTCTGCTTCTTCCCTGAGTGTTTGTGAGCTGCGTCGAAGCAGATAATCATCTCGGATGCAGTCATACCCAGCCTCTGCGGGCAGCCGTTGGTGCCACTGATCCGACCCTTATCCGAGGAATCCCTGGACAAGGCCAAGCCAAAGGCTGGGGGGATACGACTCAGAAAGGCCTCGTCCAACAGTGGCAAACGGATGCATTTGGCAAAAACCTCAGGCAAATCTACTTCCCGGCGCGGGCAGTCGTACTCCAACCAATGGACTATACTTTCATACACATGCTCCTCTTTTTCCACGTTTAAATCGTCACTGTTGAGAATACTGACCAGCTGCTCTTTGGTCAGATGAAGGAACTCCTGTTCTCCCATCACACACAGGAACTTTTTGCGAATATAGTCCTGCGAGCGCTCCCTTAACTCTTGGTGGCCGTAGGCATCTGCAAACATGAAGACCCCAATGCAGTTCTGAGGGTCCAAACGGCTGATTATAAACTGGGCACATTGGTCTTGAAGGGCTGGGATTTGGAAGATGCTGGCAGCGGAGAACAGGGCCTGCACGTTGGACTCAGTGAGCGTGACCCGTGAGGTGTAAGCATAGTCTAGAACCAGGTGCATGGACTCGGACTCCACGCCAACAATTCGCACCTCCCTCTGACTGCTCTCTATAAGGCCACTTGTGAACATGGATCTGACAAAATAAACATTACAAAAATATACAAAATAAAACATTACTACATTGTAACTACAATCTACAATGTAACAAAGCAGACACTGACATACTGGTGACTACATTTCAGAGTTTCAGAAGAGAGACAAAGACCCCTTACTGATTAGGGATAAGGGGTCAAATATATATAATATGTGATATTTAAAAATTTACAAATGATTTTGTCACATTTTTTCACACACTTTTTTGTTTTGTTTGGTTCAGTCAATTGTATTCAACCATGTAACTTATTACAATCTGGTCATTTTTTAGAACAAATACAACAATACTTTAAGTTACGATCATACTGTAATGTGCACAACCTTTCTACTAGAAACTGAACTTTACACGTTAAAGATCTGAGGCAGAAAGAGGCTTACGTCATATGTGATTATAGTAATATGCACTCCCAAAGCTACTCAAATCTACTTAATTTAAACCTAGATAACATATCTCTATATAGTTGTCAGTATACATCTCTAAGTAGCTTACACGTTAATTGAGTACTCTTGGTTCAATATAGGTAAAGGTCTATCAACAACATTTGTGGCATTATTGTTTTCCAGAAAAAACTTGAGAAACAAGTTTCTCAGTTAACACACCTAATATGAAAGCAAACTGAATCAGCATTTCAAAGGGTTTCAAAGCTAAAACTTCTAACTAGCACTTAACATGATTTGTGTTCTGTAAAACCTGTTTGTTATTTGAGCTGCAAAGCTGTCTAAATCTGTCAAAGCTGTCTTAAATTGGAGATAAGAAAACTCCTACTTTACAACTCTTTCTAGGCAGATGAAGTTCTCATCATGAACACAGTTCTAGTAGGTGGGGTTTACTTCATTTAAACAGTCCCTTTCCTGTATCCTTCCCTGACTAATGCTAAAAATACTGGGTTTACATGATCATGACATTGAAGTTTAAAGATTGTATAGAATAACTACATAGACATGGGCCTACAACTTTTAAATTAGTATAAATAAAACATCCTGGCCCTTCATACTTACACTGTAATTGGTATATTGTGACCAAGTAAACTTTCATGCCATATATATTGTTGACATAATATACTGAATCTGGAATATTCGTTTAATGTCCATGTGTTTATAAATTAAAGCTGATAGAATTTTTTTACTTTATCTTAATGTTAAAATATTGATACCAACAAACATAACTTATAAACATGAAATATAGATTAATTTGCAATGAATGAAAGGGTAACCATCCACTGTGCTGTGACTAGCATGCTGTTCCAAAGTAATATAAATTTACCAACAAATGTTCATTTCAAAGGTTCATTTTTGGCTCTCAAATTAAGGTTTAATGGATTGATCTGTGCAGGTCCTACCTGAAGTAAGGGCTGATGGCAGCAAGAACATTTCTGTGACAAGAGAACGTCTTGCCATGATCCACCTCTACGACAATGTCAGTCAGCTGAGCTTTGTCGTACAAGGATTTTAGTTGCTGGAGGATGTTACAGGCATGCAGGGCATCTACCCCATTGTAGCTTGTGCTTGCTGGAGTCCCATTCTGAACTTGTAACAGCTTTCCAACGTCTACAAGACAAAAATGTTAGTTGAGATGATCTCAGAAGTTTACACAATCTTACGGCGTGCCAGTAAAGAGCATACCAGGATCAATCTTTTCTTAAAAATGGTATAAAATATCTGTAGTTCTACGATTCACTATTACAAACATATACTTACCAAGACTTTTTTCATTCTTCTTTTATGATATAGACTGAATGTGTATTGAACATGTGTATATTTTAGACTTATAAGTCTGAAGTAATCAAGTGCTTATTATTATGCAGATGACCAATAAATTCAGTTCCACCTTAACAAACAAAAACCTCAACCTTAGACAACATATGTTCCAGTATACACCTTTGTGATAACAACCAGTGACCCCAATCTTTACTTTCCAATGTAACTTCAGAACAACCCAAAGTGACCAAACATACCTCCCCCAAAAAACCTATCCCAGCCTCCTACTTATCCGTATTAGCAGCCAACCAAAGCATTAGTGCGACCTCTCCTGAACCAGACAAACAAACTTCCTGGTCTAAAAAAACACTCTTGCTTTTGACATCAACAGATATTTCATAGTCTTGTTTGTCTCATCGAGGAATCGAGTTCGTTTTCATCAGCGGGCAAGTTTCGGTGCTTAACTTATTAGCTGTGCTATTCCAGGTGCTGTTCGCCGGCTAGCGCATCAGGCTAGTCTGATCTGGAGCCATTTTTAAACAGCCCCGTCATACCGCAAAATAAACCGTGACAGTGCATTAAAGACCACCGAAGTACACCATGATGCACACGTTAAAGAAGACGAATGAACAAAACTGTGAAACACCGAGCAGATAAACGAACAACCACGACGTGTTTACACGGTCTCGCGCTGGGCTAGTCTCGCTAGCCGCTACCTCTCCGTACTTTTCTGCCTACCTCCAAACAATCACCAGAGTTCAATACGCGAACAAACAGACCGCCAAACTCCGTCTTATTCCGTCCCAATGAAACGGCGTCGCAGATCTACAACGAGTAAACAGTGTGAAAAGAAAAGTTTTGTGGATACATTTTGATTTAAAAGAGAAGCTCTAACCTCCACTGGCAGCCATTCTCCCAATCTGATTCACGGCGGCTGGGAAAACGTCACTAATGGAATGAAGCCCCGGAAACAGGCAACAGCCAATCAGCGTCGCCGATCCTCCACGGCGGCCAATAGGCTTTCGCTACAGCCTGTTGTTTAATAAATTGTATAAGTAACTGTGTGTGTGTGTGTGTGTGTGTGTGTGTGTGTGTGTGTGTGTATATATATATATATATATATATTATTGAGAAGGTTTAAATATAATCAAAAAAGATAATCATTAAAGATTATTAATAAAATTACAAAGCCAAAACCTAAAGCACGTCTTTTAGACCTTTGTACCTGTACATCTTTCTGCGAAATTGTCTTATGGCTTGTCAAATCCTAAATACTGCTTTATCTTTCTTTTATCTTTCTATAACGTTATTAAAAAACCATTAAGGTGAAAGCTGCAATGGCTTTTTTATTTTTTCACCCACTGCCATCTGAGTTTGCTTCCAAACTTTGCTTTAAATCAAACTTTGCTACTTTCAAGTGTGCCATGTGGCCATCAATAAAGTCAGTATACTAATACTAATATTATGTAGTATATGTTCACGCATGTTTTTTACTCTGTATATTATATTAGTACAGATCTATAAAACAAAGGTTTTCATTAACTGATAACCCAGTTAGCTTTTATCTTCACTTATCAATTTATCCTCCGTTTCAGTGCAATTGCTTTAGATATGTGCCATTATGAGGGCCACCACTTCTAAAACTTTAAGCCTATAAGCTAAAAACTAGCTTGGTAAATACAGGCAACCCCCCTCTTTCTTTTCTTTTTTAGTTCACTTAAGATTTATTAGTACAGCACTCTTAACAATAGTAATGGTGGTGGTAAGCAGCTTTACACAATTTTAGGGCCAAGACCCCCAGTGAGCGAGCACAAAGCCACAGTACCAAGAAAAAGCTTTCCGAGACAAAAGAAGGAATACTGGGAGTAATCAGGGGTAAAGGTAGAAATCTTATTCCAGGTCAGGCTGAAGACAATAGAGAAACAGCAACATTTTCTTCTGTTACACTGACTGCTCTGTAGCCTCAGTCTGTGGATTGGATTTGTAGCTTAGTGTAAAGCCTCATTATACCTATTCATTCCTCAGTATCATTTTTTTAATTCATTTATTTGTTTGTAACTCTTTCTAACCTCCAGAGCTAAGGTTAAATGTAATGTATCCAAACACAGTCATGCTCTCACACATTCTTCAAAGTCATTTTGTTTTCTAAAATCAATATCGGTTCCTATTACATTTACACAGGCAGCAAGCATGTGAATAATTTATTTGAAATAATTCATATTGACATTGCACATATTTGCAACATATACTAGTAGACAATGCAGTTAAAATGTTGTAATACATTAGCTGTACTAATTCAGCACCAGTCATCCATTACCGCTCCCCCGATCCTCAGCTGCTTGCCTGCATCTCAGGTCAGAGGATGAAAGCACATGTTTTTATACAGCTGAAAGTGTCTTCATTTCTTCCTGTTAGTCTAGCACACACACCATAGATCCATTCTGACACTGTCTAAAACTGCACAAAAACATGGTCCAATAAGGTAGAACTGCAATCCAGACAATTGATTTCACGTTTTTGCAATTCCTTTCCTCCAAAATACCTAGAACAAGCCATGAAATTGGATGCATCTAGTCTGAAATGAAGGGCTTTCTGTTGCCTCAGCTGTATTCTGTCTTTTTGCTTATATTTACATTCTTATAGTGTGCTTCTTTTATATACAGCAAAGGATTTCCTGATATCAGCGCACCATATCATCATATGGCCCTGAGACTGCACACTTTGTACTAACATCAGTGTAAAGCGGATTTACTAATCCAAGCCTTGACAAAATGTGAACAGGTCAGAATTGGATCCTGAAAACATTTAGAAATGCCCAGGACAGCTGAAGGCAGCAATCACACATGAGGTTTTATCCTCACATACAGTATTCCTCCAAGAAAGTCTTTTTTATCCAGAAAAGCTGTTGGGCTTTATCTGGAATTGCTTTAGGCTTTTATGGTATATCCATTTCAGTTGCTGACAGTTAAAATATTTGTTTTGTTAGCTGGTTACATTTTTCAAGATATGCATTCACACCATTGGCACAAATAGCATTACTATGAGTCTGATGTTCCGGTAATTCATCAGTTTAATACAGACAAGCAGAGCAATACAAACCTGTTCTGTTATACTAGATTCCAGCACTCTCAGAACACTGTTTGTCCTATCAGATCAGAGGACTAAGTGTTAGCTTATATGAAATATTGAATCACAATATTACAACATTCATATCTTATTATAAGCTAATGCAAAAATGAAGAAAAAAAACTAACAGAAAAAGTGCAGAAATCAATGTAAAGTAAAAAAACAAATCTTTCTGTTTCACTAAACCTTTTCATACTTGGGCATGTAAGGCAAAGGAAATGTGCATTAAGAGCAGTGTGCTGGGTAATAAACTGGCTCACTAAACTCCTCACAGGCTGGGAGACGATCTCTCTGCTTTGTGCACCATATGATGAGAGAGAGGGAGAGAGATGTACAGGGAACACAGCTGCCAGAGCTGCAGCACTGAATTGCAGAAGAGATGCTGTAGAGGAATGAAATCAAAAGCAAGAAGGAAAGAAAGCAGGGGGTGTAATTGTAGTTTAAATGTGTGTTTTAGTCAGAGATGGAGGTAATAGGTTATTATATGCCTCCAGGGACTCGTGTTAGAGCATCTGCAGACGCTCAGAGAAACCGTTCAGTCTCCTGCGTCTTCTCTCGCCACCTGTGATGAGGCAAATAGGAGCACGATGGGAGGCAGCAGTAAATACCTGCCCAAGCTTCCTGTTTCATGTTTAAAAAGTGCCTCTCTACCCCCCATACATGGGATGAATATGCGAGCATCTGTGCATAGCTTGTCTATCACTCATGCTTCCATCCCACGGTGAGAACAATCTTACTTCCCGACATGGATATGGAGCTGTTTGTGTCTTAACAACGGTTATCATCCACTCCAGGGAGCCACTTATTCAAATGAGTCAACAATTATGTCTCAATTTGTTTGCAAGGGAATGTTGAGACTAAGAGGATGGTGTGCTAGGCTAATGTATCACAGGGGGTCTCTATGATGACAGACGAGCTTGTCACTTAAGCAGCTAGGCCCTAAGTTATGCTGTTAATTGGCATGTATATAATAAAATGTTTTTATCTTGAGAATAATTCATATAGGTAGAAGACAATGTGAAAATGTTTTTATGCATTGTGTTGAAAACAATACAAAAACATTTGCATACAAAAATGTTTTGTCGTATTCCAAGTGTAATTTCACAGGTATGTGGGTATATAACAGGGAGAAAGAGTCTACTTTTGTTTAATAATGAAAAGTGATAGCTGTAGCATTTAAAAAAACTTTTGACCCAAAAATTTGATTTCCTCACTACTCTAAAGATGTGTGTTGTTTTTTATTGTTATAATAATATAATACAATGCTTGTTATATATGGTGGATGTTTTGATATATACTGTATTCGATAAAAATATTAATTCCAAAGGAAAATAATCTTTATCATTATGTGAGTTCTCCAAACCCCAAATTCCCTCCCCATCTTTCTTGTGTCTCTCTCTTTGGTAACACTTCATTAGGTTTAGTGACCCCATTGCATCTGCCCTTCAAGTTATTAATGCAAATAAATAAGGCACAATGGAACCTGCTGCAAGGGAGCTCATTTGTCCAGCCAGTCAAGCTGATGGATCCAGTTTTGTACAGTCAGGCTTTATTTAACATCCTCCTAATTGTATCTCTCTGGCTCTCTCTCTTTCTCTCTCTCAGTTCAGTTGCTTAGCTCTAAAAAAACAGATAGAGAGGGAGAGAGTGGTGGACCCCCGGCTAAGAGGTCTCCTGCTTTAGTGGAATGGCATTAGGGAGAGTCCTCGAGTATACGTGATGTGCCACCACGCGTGAAAGCTCTGGCTGTCATAAATATCGCTGAAGCCACACAGTAAGATCCTTCAACAAATTCAATCGCATGGCCTGAATTCTGAGGTCCCAGCAGAAATGTAGGTGCCCTTTTTCATTTTTTATCCCATTTCTCAGGAGGATATTCAGCAATCATGTCAATGTAATGTATCACATGGAGTCAATCATGTAGTCCTGGAGCTCAAGACTGGTATCAGAAAACATAATTTTGGAACTTGATCTTCATGCCTATACAGTGACCATATGACAGTCAATCTAACAGACCATCTCTCATATGTTGATTCATTAGATTTTCCTTCTGAAGGCAATACATATATTCCAGACTTGATATGAATTTTTCCTGGCTATGCCATCATTTATCACCATATCGAAGCAACTTCAGCTTTGGCTGTAATGGCAGTTATTGTTTTAATGTCTGAAAACTTTTGCTTTTCTTTACATTATAACACAGATTGCTTTATAACAGCACAGCACCTCTTGACCTCTTACAATTAAAGCCTATTTTTGGCAACAGTATGCCTCATTCATATGAATTTCAAAAAGTAAATTCATAGGGATGGAACCAAATTTTAATAGAAGTATCTCCAACTAAATTAAACAGAATCTTCAAAAAGACAAGGAAGTCAGGACCCTGACAATTTCAACACTAAATTAAAACAGTTTGCTGTAAAATAATATACCACATGAGCGCTGAAACCTCCACAGCTACCCTTATAAATATGACACAGGTGTCCCTATTATCTTGACCAGAAATGATTGCAGAGAGATGTGAAGTGTCCAGCTGCCCTTGGGGAAGTGAGACAGAAAATTCATAGGCAAACTCTGCCCTATAGAGCAGAAAGGGGGAAAGGAAGTCTGTGTTTTTTTGAAAGCTCTGAGGGAGAGGCTGGTTGGTATTACTATGTGATTGATTCTCTGGCTGTGTTTCCAGAGGGCTTGAATGATCCTGGGTCAGATGAGAATGTTCCAGCTTAAGATCACACTCTGGATATAGAAGCATCTGAACCAGCCTGAGGTGTCCATTCCTTTAACAAGGGCACCGGAGTTTTACCTCAAGAGCTCCTGCAATAGTTCACCTTAGCTGTGAGAAAAAACATAATGCTTAGTACAATGAATGTGCTGAGTCAGTTTTGAAAAGGCGTTTTTTATGTTTCATCTACATTTATGAAACGTTATGTAGGATTACTGAAACAATCTATGCAAAATCAAAATGGACAATTCTTTTAAAACTTAATGTTCACATGCAACAGATGAAGACAGATGCTATGTCCTTAGCATATGCAAACAACATAAAGGGAGATCGGGGTTAGTTGTGACACAAAGGAGTTGTCACAAGTATATATTTCAAGTATCTATAAGATTTTAACAGGCCAGGTTGTCATACAGGTGTTTATGCATGGTTATACAATTTGTTGTTTTCAATTTATGTTGGCAAAAATAAAGATCTTTTGAATTGTCTACTGTTGAAATGTTGCTAAAAATCCTATACTAGGGTGTTTAATAGCAGGTTCCCATTATGACATCTTGCGCCTATAAACTTTAGTTAAGTTGGATTTGTATAGATTTGAACTGATTGAGTAACAATAAGTCAGGTTAGCTGCTAGAGTTGTGAGGTAACTGATCTGAGTTAATTTAATTGGAATTTACTATTGATTTGGTGATTCAGAAGAAAACGCAGGTGCATGCAGAAAACAGAAGATAAATGCTGATTCTTTCATAAGCATAGATTGTTTGTTTTGCTAAACTTACAGGAGATATAAATGTGATTTAGCACTTGTGTGATTTAACTACAATGAATAAAAATTAAAATCTTTGTTCTTACTGTGGCATTTATGTTTTAAAGATTTAATATCCTTTTAAATTCCAGATAAATATTAATACATTTCATAAATAGATCTGTTTGCCTGGTGAAAATGTGAAATATATTAACTGTAAAGTGATAAAAACAGATGCCAAAGACAATTTTATTGTGAGAGATTTCATGATTTTACATTGCTCTTCTCTCAATAAAACCAGTCCATGTTTTTCCTCTATACCATCCCATAGGGAAGAGAAATCACAGATGAGATCTCCTCAATATCTCAGTGAGATTAAATGGAGACTCCTGATTCCCAGACTAATGTCTACCATTAGATTTCAATACCTCTTAATGTATGTCCCATTTCTCCTATGGAATTTAAGGAGAAATGTCTAAAACAAAGTTTATATTAATGATAAACAACTGTGAACTCTATAAAATCTCAATGTGACAACCTCTGAGCAATAACAGTTTTGGTGAGATCTTGTCAGACAAGTACACACACACACACACACACACACACACACACACACAGTCTTCCATCACAACACAGATGTCTGTGTTGTGATGGAAAGCCACTCATTGTGACGGTAAGATAAGAGACATGAGGTCATTTCATTTGACAACCTGTTAACAACTGTTAACCGGCCCACTGTTCTGTATATGCCCACTGTCAAGGGCATGTATGCATGTGTGTGTGTATTTGCATGCATAAAACCCATCTTTTCTAAAAGGAAAGATGTTTAAGCTCAGTTTACATATTCCATTTCAATCAGACCCAAACAAAAAATGGAACAGATTCAGTCAGGATAGGTTTTGTGTTGTTGGATGAAGGTTTTAAGCTTTCTCCTTCCATTTATACACCTATATCTCATGCTTAAATAAGCCCATCACTGTGTGTATGGGTGGGGGTGTCTCTTTGTGATAGAGAGGAGCATTTTATAAGCAAGGCTGGCTGGCTGGTGCAAAGTCGTAGTAGGAATACTAATGATGGGTCTTTGTGTGGCAAAGGCTGTGACCTGTGAGAAAAAGAGCGGACAAACATTGTGAATTTAATGGCAGTAATAGAAAAGTGGGAAAACATATACGTTTAATTTACTTGCAGCTAAACTGCCCTGAGGGACTCCAACAGACTATGCGTGGCATTTTGATGGTCCTTGGAAAAGATCTGTGGATAAATCTTGAATAACTTTTCTTAATCTCTCTCTATTTATTAGAGGTGTAGTGAAAGTCTTTATCCTTTATCCCCCACAATAGACATTGAGGCTTGACTTTAATATGCAGTCTTGATAATAAATTGCCCATTGGAATGAATTTATCATTGCACTCATTTTGGACACGTTACGACAAGGCAATCTGTTAGGGAGATGAGTTTTGTGTTTCTCTAACACTGATGATCTTTCAGACATATTCTCATATTAGAGAACCTGTGTGGCATATAAATCGTTTCCTTTAAATCACAAAAAAGAAAAGCTATAAGACGCTTATGGTCGGCATACTGTAAATGCACAACAGTTCAATCGCACGTCGTTGCCTGTCCGCGCATATATATGAACGCTGCAAGTTATCAAGAAAAAGAAATAAGAAATGCATCCTCTCAAGTACAAAGTCTCAACGTGGTGCCTTCATTTAAGCCTAACACTTTAAAAAAACGAAGGTGTTAAACCAATACACACCTATGCTTGCATTTACAAACGAGTAAATGTGAGGATTTGCCACGAACGCACAAACGATTTTCTTAATGGAAGTGCAACACTGCCATCTGTCGGTCTAACAAAAAACAGCAGGACTGCAAATCGTCTCCTGTCCTCATACACAACATGCCAACATGTCTCATTTTGTTGGCACGGACATTACAGTATTAAGATATCTGACATGCTGCTTCTTCAGTGATTGACGTGTTGATTCTTCAAGCTTGCAGTGTGAAGTGATGTATTCCTGCTCAGAATATCAACGCCAGCACTTCACTCAGAAGGGATGTTGTGCATCTGCAGTTTTGACTGTTAATCACATGTTAAGCTATAGTGTCTCAAATCCCAAACCGATTTGCATGCTGTGTCATTTTTCATGCACATGCCCACACCTGCATACCTTTGCTATGCATGATGAGGGGTGCAATCTATTTCACTCTCCTGCATTTGAGCAGCCACTCTCCGCATGCATTGCATTGCATTTGCATGGGAACTGGCAGAGGCCAACCAAAAATGCAGTCATGAATGCAGTGCAAAAGGCAATGGTCGTCTACAATGGTGCTGCCTGTTTAATTTCACTGATCTATTCCTGTGGAAGTAATACATGCTGGAATAGGATGTGAGATGGGATTGGGAAAAGTGCTTTGTACTGTAGAATTGCTGCAGGTTATTGCCATGTGAATGCATGCAAGTGGCAGATGTTTTTTATGCAAGCAAACTATATGTGTTACCCAGGAATATAATTTATGAGCCATACTGTCATTAAAACTAGTGAAACTTATCAAAAATTTAGAAAAAGTTATGGTCTTCCATATTAACATCAACCTTACATTTTTATGTGGAAAACTGATCATATAATTTCTAATGGAAATTTTATTATTTCAGATTTCAGTCAGTTTTTGTGTCGGACCCTACTGTATATGTACTTGAGACAGTAATATTTATGTGCACAATTTAGGGTTTTACACCTACATCATACACACATAAATCTGGGTACGTTCTTTATTGCAGAGGCTATAATACAAGGGCAAAAATATCCAGGAAATGTACACGGTCTGGATTGCCCTACGATATTGCCCTGCTTTTTAATAAAGTTATCATCCCATTGTTACCCACATATGAGAAGTCCATCATTTGGAAAAGAAAACATGTTTCCAAAATATAAACTTCTCATAATCGCCGCAAAACTCTCCACTTGCGCACAGCGCACCAGCGTCTCCGTTGTTTCCTCTGTCGCTCTTACGCACTGAGACAGCAGGAGATGAAATAGAAAATTTGCTATCAAACACCTACAAAAAGGGGAGATGACCCCCAAAAAGGGGAGATGAAAGGGGAGGGTTTGATGTTTTTACATGCCATTTGCATCAGAGGGGCCAGTTAATGATTCCTCCTATCAGAAAGACACGGAGGTCAAAATCCTTTTAGGAAATAAGCGCACCTTTAATCCACACACAAGCGCTTATTGCGCAAACTAAGGACATAGGTTATTATAGCTAGATGCGGTTTTATCTGACTACACTTAGAAATTTTATAGAGCTCAGAAGATCTGAAGACCTTTGTAGGTCAGGTAAGAAACCTGAAAGTCGCCGATTGATCTCTGGGAAAGGGCGATGATGTTTAATTATTTCACCTGCCCAAACTCTCTGGTTCTGCGCATCCCTTTGCGCCAGAGCAGTATCTGTCACCATCACTCTTAAAACTCATCTGCAGTATTCTGACCCGTGTTACTTTTGTCATTGTTGATGCCTCTTCAGCGTTATGAATACAGATTTATGCAATGAATAATGAATACAGAATATGCTTGTTTATTGTGAGAATTATTCTCTATAGTGGATATAGAAATCCTATTGCACATTGTTCCACTTATATTGTAAATAGCACAGATATTTAAGAACTTGGTTTGCCTGGGATGATGGTCATTTGGTCATACAGTTTACTGGTCATTATAAGAAGATATTTCTATGCAGCCTCTCAATCAGATAAACATTCCTAAACGTAACTTCATTTAGTAATATTTTATGGTACAAATGACAACGCTCATAAAATAATCAAAAGGGCAAATAAAAACTGATTACAGACAGATACATATTCAGATACAGCTGTATATTGCACATCGTTCTCTTGTAGGGTGTGAGGTGATCATCAGGGCTGAATTCAGTTTGATCTGTTCACAGAGCAGGTCTGGACATCTCACCCTCTCAACACTGGCACCTGTAACCTCAAAAAGAGAGTTTTTAACACAACTAACAATTAATGAACAAAATTATCTGCTCAAAATGCCGGTACCCCTTTTCATCTCATTGTATTACTTTATCTATAGTGTTATTTGTTTTAATGCACTTAGAAATATTACATTAATACAGTTTTATTGATTTGTAAGTCAGACATCCTGTCATATGTCGACCAATCATGAGTTCACATTGACAGTACACTATACTGGACATATATATATTTAAGATATATCTGTGTATCTCAGCTGCGTGACAGGAAAAAGACAGTTTAAGGAGACAAAAGCAATACCAGGGTTAATAAAACAACAAATTCTAGAGCTCCATCATGTTTTCAGTTGAGGAAAGAAAAACACATCCATCTGTCAGGTGATGCACATATCAGAGTGGTCTGTAATTCAATGTGGAAAAACAGTTTATATCCACACAAAATGACATTTACCCAACTATGCATGGAATTGTGCAAATGTCACAACACAACGTAGACGACCGGGGAAGAGTTATGGGGAAATAAAATCCCAGGATTAATTTAATACTTCACCCAAAAATGAAAATTCTTTTATTATTTACTCACTCTCCTGTCATTTTAAACCCATATGCCGTTTTAATATCAGTGGAACACAAAAGCCTTGAAAAGCACTAAAAAACACATAAAGTAACTATAAAAGTAACCCATGCGATTCATGTGCCATCATCCCCGTCTCCTGAACTCATAATAAAACTTTGTGTGGGAAATGGACTGAAATGTATGTCATTATTTACAGAAAATCCAACAGATTTCACCAGATCGACTATTAGCGAAGTGTTTTTCCTGACGAGAACTTCAAAACATTAAGAAACATCTAAATCACAACTAAGAATGAATGATTTAGATAGTACACCCATTTTTGATTGGATAAAACATGCACCACAATTTTGCTTGCCGTTGGTTTGACATTACATTACAAACATCCCCAAACACCAGCTGTTCTTAGATCATAACTCAATACCCCCCCAATACTCAACAATAGTAAATGCGTGTAAAATTACGTGTAATTATCAGACTATGCATGCAACTGCTGTAACAGTGCACTTAGAAGCTGCTTACTGCAGAGATGAACTATGCAGTAAACTAAAGCGTGCTAGCGGTAGTGCAGTCAAAGTTGTAAATTAAACATTATGGCAGGAAGATAAAATTGTCATTTAATTCTCCTGTCCATATGGACAAAAAGATCTGCTGCTTGTTCAAGGGACCAAACAGATCCTACCAAACAGATGTTGGTAAGACACATACACACACACCACAGCAGCCTGTTGCCACAGTTACAACACCTGGCTCTAGAACAGTGTATCACTATATGACAAGCACATCGAGTGGCTTAATAATGTTTCATATTTTATTTCTTGAGTGCTGTGGTCTAGCAGTCTGCAACACACACAGAGAACATGAGTTCTCTATGGAGTATTAGTATCATGAACATTTGGGTTGATTTGGACAAGATTATCTTGATGATTGTTGTTATCTTTAGAAAGTACTTTGCCTTTGGTGCAGGCGTGTGACTTGTGGCGCTTTTCAGATAACCTTGTTATCTCAGGTGAAAGATTACTGTGACGTCATCACTGGTTTCCGGTTCAATCTTTGACAACCTGCAGCAGGAGTAAAATGTGAAATTATTATTATTTTGTACCGATAGATTTACACAGACTGTCTGATGCTGAGCCATACGTTATGTGCGCAAATAGGTATTTCAAAAGGCATGCAAAATAATGCAAATAAATAACAATGAAATATTTTACGACAACAATTCTTTGCGTTACGGGACAGGAAGGTTTAAAGTATGGAACACTACTGCCATCTGGTGGACGCTCATATAATTACTGTCTTTCTATTGTGCCGTGCTGTTTTTGTATTTAAAAGATTAAAAAAGTATAAAAATATTTGTCTTCATTTACTCACCATAATATTATGCAAATTCAAAATTATTAAACACATTCACTATTAAACTGTTTATGCTGTAGATGGTATTAGGATGGTATTTCAATTTTAGGTGAACTGTTCCTTTACGAAAGGTGCACAGATTTCACATTTGAATGTTGTGTATTAAAACAAAGCATTCAGTATGTCTCATAAATAGACAGAATGCACTGCACATGGATGTAGTCTAGCTAGCATTGGGAAAGACACAGATAAGTGCTTTGGTATGTTAAAGAGAGAGAGAGAATACAGAGAAAGAGAGAGAGAGAGAGAGAGAGAGAGAGAGAGAGAGAGAGAGAGGCACCACCCTGTGGCTGGGATTCAGCTGGGCCAACAACTTTCACGTTTCAGCTATTCAGAACAGCTATTCAGAACAAGTGAGGAAAGAACCTCCAAAAAGTGTGAGCCAATAGACTTTCCATCAAAACAGAGCGTTTCTAACTCAACCTGCCTACAGGGTATTCGCAGTGCTCAGCACTACATGTTAAACTCAACAGTCAGCCTTCTTTTTCCATGATCAGATGTTGGATTACTGGAAACCCACATTCAGTTTACGATTCTGAACTGTTTAAACAGAATTGTAGTATTTTTGTTTGCATGAATATGGGATTCTGAAACATACTGTGCAACTCTGGAAGTGTAGGCATATATACATTTACACTTGATTGGGCCAAGAGATCAGATAGATCAGATCAATGGGTTTCCCAAAGGACCTCCAGAGCACAACGGAGGGATGTAGTGAATGTCGATGCATCTCTCGGCCACCAGGGGGAAAACTCATTTTTTTCAACTTTCTACACATTTGTCAATCACATTTCTCATTTGAATCTCATCTTCATTTTGATTACTTACTCTTATAGTTGAGGCTTTGCCACCTGTACGAAACTATAACAAGTATAATTTATAATCCTTTTATATATCATTTCTTTCTACTCCCTCCTTTTTGTAGTATTTTTGTAATTTAAAAAAACATTTTCAGGGTCAGAAGAGGCTGAGTAAAATAAACAGATGCAGTTTGGTATAGGTTACACAGATGGTATAGGTTTCTTCAAATGTCTGAACTGCCCTGGGTGCTTGCTGCAAAAGAACAAAACTTTGATTTCCTTGATTTAAAACAGATTAAAAGCTTATATGATTTTGCAGCCATATTAAAAGAATCCAATTTATAACTTCTCATTATTGTCCTGGATCTTCTTTACTGATGATGTTTGTTGCTAAAAATCTCACATATTCAAGCTTGACTTAACAAGCTTAACATTTATCATATGCATAAAAAGTGGTAGGACATTTCAAAAAGTGGTTCAGTCCAGACTTCCGACAAGCAGTTCCTTAACCATAAACATTCAAATCCAGTTATTTGTGAGGGCATTGAAATGACAGATGCTGGACGACTGTGGTGGAAATCATGCTGTGTGGTTACAGTGAGAGGGATGTTTACGGTCAAAACTATGACATGCACAGGCCAAATACAATTTATCGTTCAAGTCACTTTGGTGAGTATGTTACTCTCATTTCTGATCAGGCTCTTGCAAGCATTTTAGCCTCAGACTAGACAGAGCAGATCAAATGAACTTATACAAAGTAAATGACAGTAATGAGATGTAATAGCCAGATTTAAAATGAGTTATTATAAAATGATGAGTTGGTAGTCATATGCGGATTAGTGGTTATAGCCACTTATGTCTACATCAATCATGTGCAGGTAGAGTAAAAGCCATGCTGCAGTTTCAGAGTTGTGTGTGTGTATGTGTGTGTGTGTGACAAATTTGTATCCAAAAGTCAGCAAAACCTGACAAATCTAAGCAAAACCTCCTTTTGGGGACACCCTCATTTGTTAAAAACACTATACAAATATAGTAAACAAAGTTTCTTAAAAATTGTAAAAATGCAGAACATTTTCTGTTAGGGTTAGAGTGTGGGTTAGGGTTAGTTATATTGTTTATAACTAGCTGTGTTTAAAAACAGTAGAAGTCTATGGAATGTTCTTGTTTTTCTATCATTGTGGGGATCAAATATTCCCACGTGCATGTTAAAAGTCACACACACCTACATTGTGGAGACATGTCAGCGGTCCCTATGAGGGAAACTGATTATTAAACATACTAAACGATAATTATTCAAAAATGTCGAAATGCATGAACGTTTTTGTGAGTGTTAAGTTTAAGGGCGGGGTGTGAATATGCAGTTTGTACAGTATAAAAGTCATTATGTCTATGGAAAGTCCCCACAAAGCATAGAAACATAGTGTGTGTGTGCGCGCGTGTGTGTGTGTGTGTGAGTGTGTGTTTAATATGATAAGCTCTCATATTTCAGCGTTATGTGCTGACACAGCACAAGGACTCCAGCCGCACCTGGTGTGTGAGAACAATTCACCAGATGCTGATGGTCTTGTATCAGAAACAGCACAAACACACACACACATCCATTCCTTTTAAAATTCCAGTATATCTGTATGCAAATGTTTGTATTCAGATATCAATGCATGCAGAGGACTGCTGTCTGAAGTTCTGTGTACACACATGCACGCACCCCATTTATTTCACATGCTGTTACTGTAATATGCTCGTGTTAAGTAAACTATACAGTCACAATCCACATTAAGCCAATAACTCATTTCCAATCTTTGTTTATTGCCTCAGGCGTTCATATGTAATGACCGCCCGGACACAGCTGCACACTTCCCAAAACTCTAAAAGTTCTAAATTTTGGAATGTTTTGAGTGTGACTTGTTTTCTGATATTCCAGACAAGTGTAATTCCCAAGAGTGGCCGTTTAAAGAGAGCTGACTGCCAGAAACACATAAGAGGAATCTGTGGCTGAATGAATTCAAGCGTTTTGTTTTTCCATCAATTACACGGTAGAGGTTTCTTACTGTTCACCATTAAAGCAACATCATAGTAAGAATATGAGAGCTGTATAAATTTAAATAATAAAAAGTTGAAGACGTTTACAAAGACCGGAACTGTTTAGGTTTGAAAATACTGGCACTGTTTTCAGTGTTGATCAAATAATGTTGCCGTCTGGCAGGACTTTTGATCCAGAACAAGATTAAAAGTAAACGTACACCTTGAAATGTTGCGAAGTAAGAAATTTAATCTTTCTTATGGGTCCATTTAGACATACAACAGTGAAGCTTTATGGTGTTCTAAACAAGGATCCCTAAAAGAAACGTTACTCTGTTGTATCTTAAAAAAAGTTTATAAACAAACAAATTTGGCAGTAGCCTACATATAAGTTATTGGTTTCAAATGAAGTATGGCTTCTAATAAATGAAATAAGTTTTAATCTTAAATAAGTCTTAATGTGGCTTAGTGCTTTCTGTTTTTTTATTGTTTTTGTTTATGAGGAAAGGCAATACAGTTAGAAAGTTAGAACAATACCATATAAGTAAGTTACATGGTTTTTTACACTCAAAATGTACCTCACGTAACTAATTCGATATGCGGCCACTGAATGCAGTCTTGTGCTTGTGGGTTTGTGTTCATTAAAGCTGCTTAATGGACAGACTGACCGCTTGTCTGAGAAGACATGGTGAGAAGAAAGTGACACTCAGGAAGAACTTCTGAGTCCCATCAGGGTTAGACAAGCCCCTATTATCTCTCTCCCCGCTGTCCCTCCCTCCAGATCCCACTCATAATTGGCTCTTTGTGGCGCGTGTGAATTCTTCAGCTTCACTCTGTTTCCCAGACCACAGCATGCCACCAAACAGATGGAGTCTGTGTTTATGTTTGTGTGTGCGCAATGCGAGTCTTCACACGAGTTAGACAGCCCCGTTCAAAACCCATTCACAGAAACTGCTAAAAGACAAATCTTTTAGCAGTTTAAAAAGTTATTATAAAGATATATATAAAAAGATAATATAAAGTTAACAAAAAAGTTATTTTAATTGTGTTTATTTTTTACATGAAAATACATTTCGTACAGACAATAACATATCTGCATAAAATTAAAATACCTCCTGTGTGATGAAAATGTTTTGAAATTCACATTTGAAATTTACCTAATTTCAAATTCAAGATCGTAATAAAGATTAAACACTCGTGAAACAACTTGGGATGAATTTTAAGTGAAAAAATATTGAGTTGTTTGCCAAAATATTTTATTATTTTTCCTTAAAATGATTAAGAAGTAGTGACAACTGTTTGTTAACTGTTCCCTCCCCCTTAATGAATTATACTGATAATGTGTCTACCCATGTTTCAGGCCGTTATTTCAACTTGTGTTTAATATTTGAATAACTTTTGTCTCCCAAATCAATTTCCTCAAGCGTCAAACCTGTAAAAAGACATTTTAATGTCATGTGACCAAGAACATATCACAAAAAAACTCCTGTAAGTAGTTAAAAAGTTGGTATAGTAGGAACTAAATAGTATTAGTTCTTTAAATATTATACATCATTAAATATATATAATACATCTTTAATGGAATATGGATTTTAATTTAAAGCAAGCAGCAAAAATATATGAGATCACACTGATGATAAGTAAAACACATTCTGTTTAACAGAGTTATGGTGGAATTCACAAGTATTGCCTGGTTACTAACAGGTGTGCTGCAGTGGCATGATGTCATGAGAACTTGTAAGCTGTCAAGACCTGCTTAGCCAGGTGCACCCTGCAGAAAGGTCCAGCTGTAAAGAATCCATGTGTTAAACCAACCAGAACCAACCAGAAACTTCTATAAAGGGCACGGGTCAGGATCCACTGGGCCACATGGGCTGAAACCGGCTGTGTGAAGCCATAAATCAGGACCTAAGTGAAGAAAGTCATATCAAAAGAGACAATTATTTATTTGTTTATATGCAACTCGGCTTAGAAAGGAAATTGTGAAATGATTTACATTGTGATTTTCTTAACGTTTCTCGGACACAGAAATGCTTGCAAGACCCACAGTAAAATTTAAAAGTATCAAAAAGAACTTCTGCTTACAGGGACACATGCTCTTATAACCAAGCAAGCAGAAAGAGAAACTCAAGCAGGGGTGACATTTTTCAAGTATTTGAAGTATTGACATAGCTGCTATCCTGTTCCACCCTGCTCGTCCTTCACACACGCCCAGGTGCACTGTGGGAGTCCAGCAGCATTATGTTGCTATAACCGTTCACCACTGAGCGCATTTATCATTTGACCGGATTGATGAGTTTCACCTCACCTCTTGTGAACTTTGGTGCTTGTAGATGTTTATTCTGCTCTTCTTCCTTCTTAAGGGGTTTTCACACTTGTTGACCCAAAGTCATTCTTGACCCTCTTTAAATTCGGAGGTGTTATCTTCTTTTTCCCTGTTTTACTTTGTACTTGAAATAAGGTGCACTGGTTGTCTTTTAGAACATTTGTAACTGTTTCTTTCAAACACTAAAACTAAACAAAGGGCATGAAGGTTTTTGCTACTGTGTGAAATGCATGGATGTTTAATGAGGTAAGCACTTAGGCCATTCTTGATTGGCTATAAAGCCTGCTCTAAACACCCTGGCACCACGTCATGTCACACTGTATAACTTTGGCACTGCGATTCACCACAAAAGCAGTGCTAACCGTTTTCAGGAGCAGGTTTTATCATCCAGAGACAAAAGCATTACTAATCCCCTTTGAAAATTACAATTATGAATGTTGCTTAACCCAGGGTTAAAACTGATTTACCAGTGGTTTCAAAAGACGTAAACCAAGCAAGTGTAATGTAAAAAGTCCTTTAGATTTTTCAACAAAGCAATGGGCCCCTAAATTTTATAAAGGTCCAGCTACACCCAGCACTCAAAGCTAAGTGTTAGTGGTAAGAGTTTAATTTACATGAAAGTGAATTCTTAACATTAAAGTGGCGTAGTTCATTTCTGCATCAAACATGGAGATCAGAGGGAGAAATGAAAGAAATGGACCACAACTGCTCTTTTTTATTTAAATTCGCTGGATGTGCCTGGTTCCCAAACAGAGAAGTTTTCAATGCTAAGCAAATATCTTTGTTAATTTAGAGATTCAGGCAAGAAATTTGGTGTGACATTTCACTGCAAGATGAGAACTAGAAGCACAGCTGTTGTTCTGAGCCTCAGCATTCCGGCTGAGCACCCCGAGAGATTTCATTTCTCTCTCTCTTTCTTTCTGTTCTTCCTTCCTTCATTCCTTCTTTGTTCCATTCCTATTTTTAAATTTGTTGCCAATATGTCCCCAAACTGCTAAATGCCACATTTACTCATTAAACTACACTGAAAAGAACAGTCTTGGGGACAAAGCTATGTGGCACAACTATGTGGCAGAGTTTTTCTTTAGCTGTATCAACTTTAAAGAGTTCTGTGCAAACAGCTTCTTTACTCAAATGTGTTAAATTTTCATTGTTCCTTACGAAGAACTGTTGGCAACCACATTTACCCTCATCACATAAACACTCATGTGGTGTGTGATTTCATCACACTCAGACATTAAAACTGGTTCATGAAACAAAAAGATAATAATCAACTTACAATACCGTTTTAATTAAAAAAAGAACTCATCTTGACAGCATAAGACAACATATTACTAAAGGTGACCAAAATTAACAACAACAACATACATAAAACTAGCAAACAGTCAAACCAGGCAACCAAACTGTTTATTTATACTCCAGTGCGTGCTGGGAAACACCTTTAAACTCCAAAATATGCATTAATTCAACTGCTATGATTTTTCATTACATCCTAACAGAAACGCTACATTGATATACTTAACAAAAGTAAATTCTTAACATTATTTACAGAGACAATTTAAGTTTGATACAATAAAGGGATGCAATAAAGAAGAGACTTTTCTGGACCAATAGTTTTAAAGGAAAGGTTTGAAGAACCATTTATTTTAATAATGATGTTGGCTGAGCCTATCGACACAGTATCTCACATTGGATGAGCTCCATTCTCTCCCACTCAAAGTGTCTCACCTGTATTTACAGACAGATACATCACTCTTAATCAGGGATTAAGCATTTTCTGGTCAGTGTTCACTGTAGTGTGGTGAGATACAACCCTTGCTTGTCCTCACGGGCAGATAGTGTGAGCATGAGTAATGAAGGGAGAGAAAGTGAGAGAGAAAAAGAATGAGAGAGTCCCAGTTGTCCCTTTATATCAGATGAGGCATCCACTTCAATTTGCAATTTTAATGAAAATCAGACACCTGGACTGCAAATGATCGCCACTCTGTAGACTTTAGAAATAAGTGAGAGAGGGGGCGGGCAATAGAGATCCCACAGTCCCTATTGGAGGGGACAGAGCCTATGGACATATCTGGTTACTGTAGACCTACCAAACTGGGTTTTCAGATGTGTGAGGTGGGAAAAGAAAGAGTTCCTTTCATTTAGGGTGCAGGGACAGGTATCTTCTCACATGGTGAAAGAGTGTTGAAATTATGTCTGATGTTGGGGCAGCCCAAAGACCTGATTACCCCCGGGAAGCACACATACAGAGACCTCCTCAGCATGAGGTACATAAAGGGTTCTGGCCGAGAGAAGACGTTCTTCTACAGTGTCCTTTCTGACACAGGCTGTCAGGGTGAGGTGAGGTGCCTCATGAGGTTGCCAGAGCACAGCTTTCACTGGGTGTCTTTGGAAGGCCAGGGGAACCAACTCAGACTGGTTCTCTGTTATTCACATGAGAGAAAGACAAGGACACAGAATAACGAGGAGAAAGAGTGGAGAGTGCGGAGAGGAGGTCAGCAAGATCTTATCAGTCCATTACTTAAACTCACACACACAAAGGCAGCTACTCTTTTACAGTTTGGCCTAGATGTAGGGCCAGCTCCTGCACAGCGCATATGCACACCAATACAAAAGGGCTTTGGTGCAGGTGTTAGGAGATGCTACAGCTGGTATGAAAGCCCAGTGCAAAATCTTACCATGTCCCCAACCTCACATTCAGATAATGGATAATGAAACCACTGGACCTCAAAGGTGGGCCGCATTTTTAACAGGTCAGCCCGGGTAAAGGTGATGTTTGTTTCTGGTTCTCACACACCACTCTGCCCCATGTTGTACTCTTTTCTGGCACATAGAGCACTGGATTGGAAAAATCACACAGAGGAGACATTATAAAATAAAAGTAAGTTTTTTTTACATATTTACATATTAATTTTTTCATTTTACATATTAATTAGGCCATTGATGAATGTACATGACAAATAACCTCAGTGAAGGCTTTAGGAAGTATATAAATAGTACAAATCAGTTCAGGAATGGGTGTGATGTTCTAACGTCTGAATCAGAGAACCTCAGTAGAACACAGACAGCTAGAATGAGGTTATGCAAGGATTTCTAAAAACCTGTGGCTCCACCAGTTCATGAAGATAGTTAACAAAGGGAAGACATACATTTATTGCGTGGTAAAAGTATGCAGTGAGGGACAGAATGGAGCAGAGAGCATGATCATTGGCAACATCTTCTGAACTTGATTTTAGCAGCTGTGTGGTAGCATGGCAACGATTCAGAATACAACAGTAAATCCATCAAGAAAGTTCTGTTTCAAGAATGATCATTCTAATACAATAATACCACAACTGTGTTAATCTTCTATTTATAAAGAAACCATCCAGGAAAGCACCAGCAGATATGTCTTCTGTCCTTCTCTTTCACAACATGTCACATCATGTTTATCATTAGCATCACTGAGGATGGAGAAAAATGTGTGCTCTACATACCAATAATAAAAACACGCACCTGTTGTCCCCATTCCTTGCTATCTCTCTCTCTAGGGTGTTTGTCACCCTTTAGGGGGTGGCTGGGACACGTGGCCCTCCTCTAGAATGGTTTGCTCAAGGCCCCTGCACACGCCACTTTGGCAGTTGCTATGATGGATGGGAACACAACTGGTGAAAGAGTCAAAGCAAAGCACACACTTGTAAAGAGCGATTAGAGAGTCTTTATTTTCCCTAAACATTGGAGAACCCGTCTAGAACCACTCTTAGATCTTTCTAACACAACATTTCAGATCAAGATATGTTAGATGAGATCAAGTGATCACATGCATCCTGTTAATTCTGTAGAAAGAGAAAACTGAAATCTAGATCTGGAATTTGTTAAAACCTCAATTCAAATAAATATTTTGTAAGGTTTATTTGTAAACCATTATAACATGCCATTGGGGTAAGAAAAATAAACTTCTTTTTCCTAAGAATTGTTTTTAAACTGATTTTTATTTATTGTTTTACATTTGTTAGATTTTTCTGAAAACAAGACTATTTTAAGTCACCTGATTCTGAGTTCTAGGAATTCCATGTGACGTTTGCATTAAGCAATAGTTTAAATATTGACTGTACAATATTTACAAATATTAAGGTCTAAGAATGTTACGTAATCTATGCTTTTTTTATTCACTTGATATATCATGTAAAACTCTCAAGGCGGAAATGTACTGTAAACTGAATAGCACAAAACTGGGTTACTGAGTTATTGAAACTAAATATGTACTTATATAGTTAAATAGCTAATGGTTTAGGACTGGATACAATTCTCATGGTGAGCAAATGAGGACACCACTGTAATTTAATATCCTTCATCATAAAATCTGGACCAAGTACTGGAGTCCCTGTACATCCCTAACTGAAGAAACTAAGGAACCGTCACACCAAGACTTCCTTTAGTGTAGAAATCAAACCTTAGACTAAACTTTTCACCTACTCTTACAGTAAAATGGCTGACGAGGGTTCTCTTGGGGTTCTCTTACCCTAGAGGGCAGCAGGTGGGTGTTAAGTGGGGTACTAACCCAGAAGTTGTTTGTGAGTGCACAGCAGGAAATCAGCGCAGAGGGAGTTCGCTCAGCTAGGGCCTCCAAACATCTGGAAAAGGCCTATGGGTTGCCATCGCAACTGCACGCAGAGGGACGACTTTGGTGAGGTGGGGGTTGATTTAATGGCTTCTATCTGTGGTTTGGATTATGTGGGTCTGTGAGTTTATGCTGAGCTCAGAGGAGGTCAGTAAAGGTTTACCTGGCACAAGGGTTCAAATCCTCAGGTCAGAATGCCCTAGTAAGGGATTGCATTTACAAACTGTGAGTGTGTGTGTTGGGGTGTTGTTCCAGTCTTGCTATGCTGATGGAAGCAGAAATGAGAATCACGGGTGTCTGCAGAACTTTCTGTTCCCCTGATCTGCCCCCCGCTTAGTCTGAGACCCTTGCAAATGCAGGCCAGCTCTCTCCACTCATCTATTTTTCCTTTGCTCTGATACATACTTAATCATTTACATAATTCAGTCTTCCTTGCTATTGTCTTGGGGGTACCATTTCATACTTCATTCCCATGTAGGGTGACTATGACCATCAGAATGTTAATTGCATGATAACAACCCAAAGAAGATGCTGTATCATATCCACCAATCACCACCAATCACAGCCACCTCCTAGGAATACATGAATCAATATATGCTTTCCATGGGAATCGAACCCCTGACCTTAGTGTAACTAACAGAAACCTCTCCTTGCTGAGCTACAGGAACAGTACAGGATGCAGTCACCCCCACATGTTCACTTTTGGGTGAACTATCCCTTTAATTCAGCTTGCTGTAAAACTTTATACCCAATGTTACTTTGGAAAAATGAGTGATCAATATTGATTTTATGTCATATTATATATTGCATTGTTCATTTAATTCTTTTGTTTTATTTTTATGCTGAGGCCTCGCTCGCCTCTCTAGAGAAAACACCTCTGGTTCACTGCCAGAAACTGCAGCGTTAATGAGAATACAATCCTGCTACATCATCACCGCGATGCTGAGATACTTAGCACATGATTGCTCCAAAGGGAAAGCCCTCGAAGTTAAATGAAAAGCATCTGCTAAATGGCACGGAACAGCATCAACACTGTTTGTGTTTTGGAAATTGCATGCGCAATTTGTGGTTTGAGAAAGACTTTGATTACAATGATCATCATTCAGACCCCTTGCAGAGAAAACAACTCCTTCAGCTGCTTTCTCTAAAATACTGATCCTAGATCAGTTTATCATATTTAAAACCCAGAACAGGGAAAGTCAAAAGGAATTGATCACAAACCCCTGCTTAACTGGCAGATTTAGTGAGAGTTTAGAGTCCTTGTGCATGGTCACCAACTGTAATGCTTAACACACATTCCTTTAACACAAACAACTAGTGTTGAGATTGTGTCAGAGCTATTGGGGGTCCCCCAAGTTTAATTCTAAACACTTCACAAAAGTGCATGTGGTAAACTAAAGTGTGTTTACAACTTTCTGACAAAATCAATAAAAAATTCAACCTTTATCAACTGTGTGATGACAGGGCAATAATTCACCACTTTTTTTTCTAATTTAATAAAACAAAACCTTTTGACATTTGATATTATCATGCTTAGCCAAAAAAATAGAAGATTACATTAACATAAATGCAGTTAATACAAACTATACTTGCCTCTAATTAGGGACTCTACTACTTACAACATCCCTCTCTGTATCATTACAATCTACTTTAAGCAGCTATACTTTCTTCAATTTGACTCCGTTCTGATCTCTGTTAGCATGCGCAGATTGATACACATAGTATATGTGGCATCCATAACACCCAAGGCTTTAGTTCAAAAGAGCAATTTGTCACCACCTTGTGGAAAGTGATCCCCCGGGGGGCTTGAGCTAATAGGAAAGGGGCAGTTTAATCGGGAAATGAGTGTTTCATCCCCAGCTCGCAGAAATTTGAAACCCCTGAGGTGCAGCAGAAGGCCCTGCGAGCGAGGTGGATCTTGGCAAGACGCAGGAGGCAAATACAGTCAGCTATTTTTTAACATCTCATCAGACTGGAGGGGAGGGGGAGGTACAAGCCACGGGCAGGCTAGTTTTAACAGGCCTTCAAGTGCTTGTGATATCAGCGGGAAAAAGACCAGTGACAAATAAGACGAAAGTTAGGAGGTTAAAAGATATTAATGCAGGCCAAGAGAATTTCCTTTCTCGTGTCAAAAGTGACCTGGCAAAAAACAATTATAGCTTTATAAAAAACTTTGGAAAATAAAGCGATGTTTCCATAAATTCTGTACAAATTCTTCCAGTATGTTAGTCACGTTATAATTTATAAACTGAGGCCATATAGTTATACACAACATCTCTGGATTGTCTTGACTTCTTCCTTTTCCTCTATAAATACAGCAAGCATATTTATTACTAAGCCCAAAACTCTCCTGCTCTAAAGGGAAAACACAATGTTAATACTACACAGATGTACAAAGTTTGTAAAAACAAAATGCAAAGCATTTGCGTTCTGCACTCACAAGTTCCTAATTTGTCTTAATATTTTTATACACAGTAATATCGTGAGACTTTAATATGTCACAATGATGCTGAAAGATTATTATGTTAATATACCATTTATTCTTTAAAGATACTTCAAAAAATACCATTGGACATCTGACATTGACTACCATTAACAATTATGACTATTTAAGGGATTTAATCTTTCCATTTCTTCAATTGTTTCTTTGTTTGCCAGGTAAAATCTGCTTGCAGGAAAAATTCTAGATTTAGTACAATATGTGCAGGAAAATGTAAAAGGGTCCCATAACTGTTAGACACTGGAAAGGAGAGAGTGTTGCCAAAAACATACAAACAATTTGCTTCATTCCTCTTTGTTTGGGTCTGTTATCCCTGACAAACACTACAGGACTTTGTTTGTTGCCAGCTAGCCTTATGTAGCCTTAAAGTTTCCATTCCCTGCTAAAGCAATTTTCTTAGAGAGATCTGTAGCCCACTAAACTGTCTTTCTGCTTAAGAGCAGCAGAAGAATGCAGAGGCTAAAACAAACAACCTCCCCGGATGATAACAGGAAAGATAGCTTAGCAAGCATAAAAGCTAATGATGTCAAGCTGACTTTCCTCTGGAGGATATATCTATGATCCCCAGCCAGTCACTCTTTAAACACTTAAACACAAGAGGTTGTGAACTGTCTGTCTGATCTGGGAACAGAGAGTTAAAAATACAATGGCCTTGATTTACTTAAGATTTACTTAAGCATTAAATTCTCGCAAAGCTGTTTTTCTGGTGCAAAAAGTGAAACTTGTTTAAAGACTTTAGTATTATCACAGAAACCTCAGCATATTTATCTTGCATAGTTCATTGCAGGGACACACTGATATAGGCAAAGCTTTGTTATTTGTTATGGATATTGTAGTGTTTATTATAAATGATTTATCCATGCATATCATTATTGTTTTTAATTCACATGCCGTAATCTTTAATCAAAATATGACAATGTACTTCCCCTCTGGAATGGCAGACCTTCTCTGATGATGTCAGTCTGATGGTTTGGGTGGAGCCAGAGGCATTAACCACTCCCCTCCTACAGTAGTCTGCTGCCAGATTTAAAATGGCTGTACAATACTTTAAAACTTTCTATAACCAAACAATTCCCAATGGAAAAAGCAAACAAAACCCTCCATTTTTCTGTTTCTCTTTGAATTACGTTACAACACTGAAGTCAGTTGCAACTTCAGCCTTTAAATTAAGCTTAGAAGATCATTTTTCTATTTTCTACCATAACAGGCAATGTAAAATGTTAATTAGGTTTATTTATAAAAATATATGCCTGGAAACGTGTGCTGAATGCTGCATGTCATAATTAATATTAATTTAAGTTATTTAGACCATAAAACATAGTGTTTTTATTTTAGTAAAGTAAAGTATGTATATATAAATTTCAAATACAAAACAACCCAGATAACTAGTAAAGCACAAACGTTGTATTACCATATTACCTTAATGAAGTCTATAGCTTGAGCTGACGGTCACGGCATCTCACTAGACATGATGGTTATGAAAAGGAGCAGCAAGCACAAACCTCTGAGATCCATGCCTGGCATTGAATACTTTGTACTAGCTGTTATAATTAAAAAAATGCCAATCAGGTGGAAGAGGAGAGCAATCAGTTATCAAAGGCAGAGAGAGAAAGATATATAGAGGAATGAGGGGGAGGGGGAAAGAGTGATCAGATGATGTTTGGCTTTGGGCATTAGGAAGTATTGTATGTGACACCTCCATGCGAAAAGGTTACAGCACACCACTGTAGAGGCCTATGTTCAATACTCACACAGGAATAGCTGACTACTAGACTTCAGCATATCTCTCTCTCACACACACACACATACACACAGTGTGCACAGTCAATAAATCTATCAATTCAGAGCTCCTTAAGAGCTCAGTGTTCTGATCCAAGGATCCACCCAAACAAAGCTTCAATTGGTTCAATACATGGGTCTGGTGCTTGGAAGACTTAGGAGGGCTGTGTGACTCTATAGTTTCAAAACATTTGAGACAATTAACATCATTCTTATACTGCAGCACATGCAGAAAGCAGACAGCAAGAGGGGCTTATGTACAGTTCCTTTGGAGCATGGCCTTGGCATTCATAAAATGATGGGCTTATATCTACAGTAAATGCACACTGTATACACTTCCTGCATTTTAATCCATGAATCAAGAACCTAGATGGCAGGGTGGAAGTGATATTGTACAGTCCCAGTAATGTATGCCAGGTTGGGAATTGTGGCTTACAAATTGGGTACAGCACTAACTTTGTGGGCGTGTTTGCACAGTTAACTGATTTGCATAATTCCGTTAGTAAATCCAGCACTAAAATAAACAAGACAGTGCAATGCAATTACACATTACTGTCATCTGGCACAGTTCATTTGTAATGAATTAAACACCTGAGTATCTAAACACATATCTGAAGTACCTATACACCGGCTTCAGATGCTGCAGCGTTTATCACAGTGTCAGAACACAGTGTTCGTGTGCTTTCTTGTATAAGAGTTTAGATCGGTTATGAAAACACACACACACACATTCTCACATTCTCTATTCCACATGGACTGGACAGAATGATTGACAATTTAATTTTGAATAATTCATACGAGCATGTGAAGGTCAGACGATGATCTGGCTTGGACTTGACACAGAGGTGACACAGTCATTAAATATTTATTTACCCTGTGTACTCCCATACACTCTCAAAATACCCCCCCCACACACACACACACACACCAGCATTCCCCTCAGACACTTTCTGACCACCCCAGCTCTGCAAAAACGAAGCAATACATTCTTTACACGTTAGACCTCAAACTCAGACATAATGACCTAAAAATTATACCGTGGCTCAGAGTTGCCTAATGCACTGATCTAGGATTGAAACCTAGCTTCCCTATTAGAATTAGGGAATGAGACAAGCTGTTTCTACACCAGTGGGATATGTACCAAAACTTGAAACAGTTTCACATTTTTCTGCACATATTAATGCTTGCTACGTGTAAATGAGTTTGTGTCATCTTGCTGCATCATGTTTTCTCTGGCATCCAGTTGCGCATTACTCATGGACACAGGTGCAGAGGGTGTGTGTGCAGCGTGGGTGGCAAACGTGTCAGATAAGTTAACTTTAGATAATCATATTTTGTAACTTCAGCTATAATTGAGTACATTTTGCAGATGTATTGGTAATTAAGTAAACTATATTGTTATATTTGACACAAACCATATGTATATACATGTACATATGTATATTCTTTAGTTTTGATTAAGCACGTCCATTGAAAATGACAACAGTAATTATAGTTTTTGCCAAAATACCAAAGTTATGACAGATATAGTTATTGTAAAACTGTGGTAACATAGCCATCACTGTCATAAAAATAAGAAATGAAACAAAATGACATTTTTGTTTATTACATTTAAAGGGCATCCCATATTAATTTTTTACTATTTTACTATAACAATATCTGTAGTATGTAATATGCATTAAGTGTTTTCTACAGAAACATGGTTACCATGGTAAGTTTTTTACCATGGTAAGGTATCAGCATTTTTATTTCAGCTGGTGTAATTCATTATAATTTATCAGATAATTATATACTTTGTTTTATCCCAATAAAGGTACACAAATACATTTACAATGACTACTAATAATAGCTTTGTTCCTTTATAAATCATTAGACAGCCCCATGGCCCATAACAGAGCACAGCCTGTCTTCTTCAGCAGCATTTATCTAAGAAAAAGTGCTTAACTGCCTGTGTATGGATCCATAGACAGAGAAGTTTTGATTCCATTGATTTGTTTACAGTATGTGTGTGTGTGTGTGTGTGTGTGTGTGTGTGTGTGTGTGTGTGTGTGTGTGTGTGTTAGATAGACTTGGCTGTCAGAGAGAGTTCAAGTGTGTATTTTAGTGTCTGCACCAAGGGGAACAAGGAGAGAGCAATATGTACTGTATGCTTTTGATGTGTCCAGTGTGTTTATTTGCTTAACACTGAGATTTGGAGCTTACAAATCTACTTTTTTAAACACAAACAAGCACTTCACGGTAAGGAACTGAGCACTGAGGGAATTCATGGCTACGGTTGAACACATGGACTGCGTGTGTGAGCATGAAGCCATCTGATGACCAGCACATGTTTGATTGCAGCATGCACCATGAGTCCGGATGTGTTTACACTTGTGTTTACACTCTGAGCCATATGTGCTCCAACACTTGAGCCCAGAAACATTTCATAGTATAATTTATATATCCAAAATTCAAAACGAATAATTACAAAGGCCAGGCTAACATTGCTCTATGATGTAAGCTGTAAACTGCTTTAGTTTTACATTGAACAAAATGCTAACGTTCAAAACATATTTATATTCATATATAAAGAGGCATTCATGTAAAAATGTGGGAAAATGAAATTTGAGGGTCTGTATACCTGTGAACAGGCTTGGCTTTTGTGTCTGCAAAATACACACACACACAAAAATTTGGCTTAAAAAATGACCAGATTGTGTTTTGTTAGAGGTATAAGTAATACTGGTGTAGTAAATGTCATTTTAATTATCATAGTTCTTATATATCTTTGCTAATATAACTCTGTGTGAGTGTGTAACTGTGTAACTGTGTGAGTCTAATTACTTAAAAAAGCCTCCAAAAGGTATACATAACAAAACCTTTACCTTTTCCCTATCAAAGGGAAAATAATAAATTATTAATAGATGACATAAATAATGTTCGAAAAAAAGATGAAAATGTTCGAAAAAAAATTCAAAAGGTTAGAGTTTGGAGTCAATGGAATGTCCCCATTTAGATAGCTATACAAATGTGTGTGTATGTGTGTGCGTGTGTTCATGTCGCTGCATGTGTGTGGGTGTGCTTGTTGTAGACTGTTGCACAGGTGCGTGTTAGTGTGTGTGTGTGTGTGTGTGTGTGTGTGTGTGTGTGTGGGGTACGTGCCTTGATTGGTCTGAAATGTTATTGAACTCGAGTCTCAAGCAGTCACACATCTCCAGGGGGCAGCTGACAGCTGAGGTCAAAGGTCAACTGCAGCCTCAATGACAGGCGATTAGTTTTTGTTGTCAAGAGTTTAACAGGTGAAGGTGGGAAGGGCTGATTCTTCTGAAAGCACATCACCAAGAGAAAACAACAGCGCTGAAAAACAAAGCGAAGCACAAATTCCAGCAATACAACACATTCACTCAGCACACGCATGTCACAACAACTACTGATGCTTCACTTCTTGTTTTTGTCCGTTCAGTGAGGTGGAATGCAGAAAAATAACTTATGTCGTCATTTCTTTTTTTGTTTGTTTTTGTCAGGTTTTGGTATTTCTGTCAGGTGTAAGGAACAGCACACCTGCTGCAGAGAACTATTCTGTAAAACTTACTATTCTTTCCAAAACATCTATACTTTTTAGGCACTTTTGACTAATAGTGGTGACTAATATCTATTTTGTTGTTTTTACCTAAATTAAATGAGGTTGTTTCTCATTTTATAAGGTCAGTTTTCCTGCAAGCATCTTTTTGAACATACCTATTAAAGTCCAAAACACACACAAGGCTGAAACAACTTTCCAGTGGTATCATAGATAGAGTAATCAGATCTTAAAAGGTGAGTGTGTGTGTGATTCAGATGAAACTGTTTAAATAAGGACACATGGATGTAAGTTTTTCCATCTCTCTGCAGATGTCTGCTCTGTTCTTGCCTCGGTGAGCATTAGAGATAATTGCCTATAAATGCTGCAGTCTGAAAATAAATGAGCAGTAATGCATAATAATGGCTAACTTCCCATCTGTGTGAATGTTTTGTCAGTGTGTTTATCTTCACAGCTGGTACAAGTAGAAAGTAAAAGCACTGTTTCACATTTTAGTGCCTATGTGCTGGAATCGATAGCATTTGTTAAAAATTATAAAGGTGTTATTATTATTAGTCTCTTTAAATACTATTCTATATAATATAATACATAAAAAGTAACATTTCTGTAGCATTTTGTGTGTGTGTATGTGTGTCAGACAGAATGAGAGAAAGTCAGAGGAGAGATAGAAGGACATAGGGGGTATGTGAAGAAGCAAATCTGGATTTGCCATCACTGTTCACACTAGAGAACTGATGTAAAAACCACTTACGGATAAAATTAATCGCACAGATCAGGAACTTGCAACATTCAGAAATTCCCTGGACACGTTTCTGTCCTACCGTTTTAGTGAATTTAAAATAGATCTCGACGATAAGCACGCAGGCACAAGTCAGCAGTTTTAAATTCAGGTTTATGTCCATCTGTGTCTCTTTTCCAAGGACAAAAGTGCAGAGATCACAAGCATTTGTAGTCAACTGAGACAGTGGACATTCCACATGATAGTTTAGTGTGTTTCCATACTTATGGAAAATACATTACAACTCTGTACTTAAATTCTAAAAAATTAATTTAGTTTAATAAAAGCCAATCTCCTGTGACTGCCATAAACAGTTACAGATTTGCATTGTGATTTATAATGAAAAGATCAGCAGTTCATTATGTGAGATCGATCGTTTCCTAATAAAGACTTTGGTTTTACATTTAACATTTAAAATACAGATGGACAAGGTCACTATTTTAGATTCCTAATAGATGCAATGTGCATTGTTTAAAGACAGTTATTCATCACTATTTTTATGGCACAATTAATTTGTTCTACTTAAAAGCGTATGTAATTTGAATGGAATGAACTATTTCAAAAGTACAAACGCAGCAGAAAAATCTGCCATCTCACCTTCCTGTGTCACACAGACCATTCCAACAGCTGACAAAAGATCTCCTAATCTTTTCCATTAGAGAGGCATTTCCTGGGAAATACAGAGAGACAGAGAGTGAGAACATCTGCCTGCAAAGCTGCTATTATGCAGCACATGTTCAAAAATTAAGATAACATGCTGGTACTTAAATCCCTGTTTGTGTTGGATTGAGCCACTGATTAACAATAGGTCATTTTATGAAGGTGCTGTGGACAAAAAATCCACATTTTTATACATTTCTATATGCCAAGTCTTCTCAAAATGATGAACAATATCAAATTGTCCAATGACTGCATATTACTTGGGTTGTTTCGGGAAACGTCTCATTATCTGGAAATATTCTGAGTAACACTACAGATGCAGTAGACAGGACATGTTTGAATGCCTCACACTGACGTGGTCTGATGAGGAAGAGGAATCATCATGATGGTTGTTGCAGAAAGGTGGGTGATAGGGTCCATTTGTCATCAGATTTATAAATCAAAAGGAATAATGTGCTTATTGGATATGAGTTTTTGATACCATCATATATTTACCAATTTATATATGGAATCATATATTGAACAATTTATCAGACACTGTAACATCTATAGGAATGAGAAAAATGATGCTGTGGGCTTCAGGGCTTTGGAGCATGGTAACTGGTTGGTAGCTAGTCCAAGCTAGTACACCATATTGCACCATTGCACTTGCTTTAAGCAGCTGTTGAGGGTTAGACATGCAGAACTGTGATGCATCAGCCCTGTTACGGTTCTGTCACTCAGCCGATCACCCTGAACGAATCCACCGCCCCACCCTGAAAACCCAACATAGACTCCAGCTAACACATCACACTTGTGCTTCACACCCCCGGTCTGAATTATCGCTCTGTACGTTTCCACTTTCTTGAATGTATGAACAAGGTCCATTATTCACCAAATTTCTTGTATGACAGCATGCCATTGTAAATCTGCAGCTCTAGCACAGGTTTGGCTGCAGTTAATGCATCATGGTAGTATCACTCAGTAAAGAGCACAACCTGGCATTCCTGTAAAATGCATCTAGAAAATTCTATAACATCCAGAACATTATATAATATAACTGCAATGATGCATCTGTTATATGTTTTTCAGTAACCATTAAAGACCATATAGTTAAGATCCCTGGTTTCCCAGAGTACATTTTTTCTTTTAAATTATAAGGAATATTAGAGTAATTAGCAATATCTATTCAATATTCTATTTATGGTGGATAAAGAAGTGAATTTTGATTTTTTCATTTTTTTCACTTTTTACTCTCTCTTGCTTTAACTGATTTTTCTCTTTGAGCCATGAATAAATGATCCTGACTCAGTTTTCCCCCCTACTAAATGAGGGGTAGTTTGCCTTGTAGTTTTGTCGAGTTCATTTTAACATATTCTCATCCACAGAAGCTCTAGTAATTTGGATACTTCCCAGACTGCTTTGGCAGTCTGTTGTTTATATACAGACACACCAGCTCAGGTAACATTAAAAAATGTGAGAGCCCAACACTGACTCACTCAACTCCACTGGCACTCCTTTTCGTCCACACTCTTTATATTATAAGCAAAACAAATTAAACAGAACAGCGCATCATTCTCGTAAAGCACGCAGCCCCAACTAACCTATCCATTATTTTGAAAGATAAGTATTGGAATATCTATAGAAATGAGGGCTTCCCTCAGCCAAAATGATTATTTCTGTTTTGGTTATTCACATGGATTCTGGATTGAAAGGTTAGGCCTAATTGCAGGGTTGGAGATAATGACTCTTTTGGAGTGATTGTCAGTCAACGGAATGGAGGTTTCTGTGAAGTCCTCTGGTAGTTCCCTGCATTGAGTATTCAGTGTGAGGCCCTGACTGGCTCAAGTGCTCACAGCTGGATGCTCTACTAAAGAGCATCCAGAGCAGCCCTTTTGTTGCTCTAGACTAGAGAACTGAAGGCATGTCAGGGGATTAAATAGGACATTGCTGTATGGGCCTCTGTCCTTATTCTACTCAGCGAGTTGGAACCCTGTGAGTTTCAGCTTAAATTGAGATGCATACCTGAGCACGACTGGATGAAGGAAAAGACATTCATCTGTTTCTTGGAAACGGATTATTTGCTGGCTTCTTTGTCATATTTGACAAAGTTATACACTCATTAACTGTGATTGTTTTCCCACAGTTTGTGTCTCTTTTATTAAACTAATATATGTGTGAGTAATTTCTTTGATATTTCCTGTATTGAAAGTCTCATTGGAAAGAACAACATCTAGCTAGAATTTAATTGCAATTTAAAGGCACATGAATTGATCAGCTGGGTTGGCACAAGTATGGCAAACACATCTACACATATTTCCAAAAGCGTGCCTTTTACACACAGTGGCAATAAATCCAGCTTCCAGAATAAATTATTAGCATTTAAAATAATTAATCTGAACATATACAGGTGAAAAAATGGTTTATTTAAAACACTATGACAAATCCATTTACATGTGTAAATTATAAATATGGTCACTCCTATTGAGCTACACTTTCACATTCACTTTAAACTTGCAAATTCTGTCATCAACTCACTCATCTTAAAATACAAAGTGTTATTATATATTTCTTATGGCCTGGTTTGCCTCCCCTTAAGTACATATGTGCTATAATGCCACTGTATGTTCTTCACCTCAGCAAATATTTTACCGATCCCCCAGTATCACACACCGCAAGTGTTCAGAAGGTGGCAACCATTATCCCATTATCTATAACAGGGGCCTCAGGGTACACAGCCATAATCTGTGCAGCTGCAGCAATCAATGGCAAAATCACCACTATTGAGAGTGTTTTACCAAAGCTGTGGTGTCATCAGGGTAACAGGTCTGAGATCAGCCCAGTGGAACTTGTTGTCTAGTCAGAGGTGGGTGAAAGAGGTCAAGCAATCCGGCGAGGTTAAGCGTCGTTCCTGGGGACCTGGAAAGATGAGGAAAATCCTTTAATAGATTTAAAAGAATAGGTCAATCAAAAATTAAACTTCCGTTAGCATTTACTAAACCCTCATCTCTTTTAAAACCCTTGTGAGTTTCTTTCTTCCATGGAACACAAAATGAGTTACAAACAGGAAAGTGTCAAGCTCCACAGAATGGAATTACAATGACAGTGAATTGTGACCACAGCCGTCCCTGGTCCCCATCTACTTGTTTTTAACAGAAGAAAGAAAGTCATACAGATTGGGAACGACATGTGTGAGTAAATAAGACAGAATTAGTCATTTTTGGATGAACTGTTTCTTTAAAGTGCAAGAAAAGGTTAAAAGAATGCACAACAAAACAAATATCTTCACACACATGTAAAGTCTTGACAGTTCTGCTTGGATAAAAGACAAAAACAGACAGCTCAGATCTTAAAATATGCTTTGTGCAATTGATTGATTGCTAAATAAATATGTAGAATCATGTTGAATGTACATGCCAGAGCTATCCTCTTTCCTCAGCAATGTTCTCCTTAGTCAATTTAACCAGGTGGAACTTTGCTTTGTGCTGAAAGGAATAAACTAAAAACTAACTTTCTTTCCTAAAACCGAACAAGATTTATGTGCACTTCCTCTCCTATGCAAAAAAAGAGAGAAAATTACTGTTTGCTTTGACGAAGTTGTACTAAGTTTTGACAAATGCTTTTCTTTTGATACGTGGCATGAGCTCGCAGACTCCAACTACAAAGTTACCCCTCTCTTTGAACTGTGCAAATAATGGACTTTTGAAATGGGTTCATTACACCATGCTAATTTCTATTATGAGCGATTAAACGCAGAACACCCCCCCCCCTCCATATCATAGCCATGGCCGGGAGCAGAGAGCTCTGTAGGGGTTCTGGTTCATTTGGACTCCACTCCCACCCCTCCCTCCGGTGCAACTATTCAGCCGACCTGGCCCGATCTATTCAGTGCAGCTCTATTCATGTCTGGGAAAGAAAAGCAGCCAGCGAGAGCGAGGGAGAGAGAAAGAGGATGAGAGAGAATGGTTTCACAGCTGCAGATGGCTAAACGCAGGGTTTGGGATAGCTGAGCATGCATGATCTACAGAGCTCTGAAAGGCTTTGGCCTCTGCTTCTGCTTTTTTCTCATCTTCTTTCTTTCACCTTCCTTCTATTTTCACCTTTCCTCTTTTATTGTGCTTAATAAAGAAGGAAGAGGAAGAAACTAAGAAACATGGTGTTGTGAATCATTCGAATGGAGCTATTTTCCTGGTGGGGTTTTCTCAGCTCGACTACTGTTAAGTGCATGCACCATTTTTCTTATGAAATTACTTCATGACATCATTACATTTAAAAATGTAAGCTCATACAGTGTATTTGGCATATTAAATATTTTACCATTTAAGCATATGTATTGAATATTGAATATCTTTCCATAGTCTTTAGCCAAAGTCTATATATGTTATGTAAAATGACACACTTTTTTTACAGTTTTATCTGTAAAGAGACTCTCTCAGTAAATTAAGTAAGTAAATTAGCCCGTACCTGTTCTCCATAGCCCCCCACATCCCTCCTGCAAAGATACAATGACCACTTCCCCACAGCTCATCAGCCACTTAAGATAATGTAATGAGGTTGATAAATTACCCATAAATCTGTGCCCCCAAACATGTGTTTATTGGTGGTGGATGGGAAAAGGGATTGTGTAACTTTAAATAAATTGAATTTCCTTGGCTGGGCTTCTGTGTTCAATCTTCTATGCTCCATTGAAAAAGTAATTTAATATGCCAGCTGGAGTTTCTGTAGATTCAAGGCTTTGATAATCCCACATATACATTGTATAACATTTTGTAAAACGTTTGTCCTCCTCCCAGATGTGTCATGTTAGGATTGCTCAACCATCCTTTTTCCCGTATGCTGCATGAATTTGATTTTATCCCCAATTTCCCTACAAACAGTTTGAATATCAAGTCTTGGATAGACTGCAGCAAAACTTTGTGCAACTTTTGTGCAATTAAAACTGGACAAAACTTAAGAGTCATCTGACATGTTAAGCCATAAATTACAGTTTGCTTTGTTTAAACTAAATTATGTTTAAATAATTAAATTTCTTCCTTAGATCATCTGCACAAATTATATAATTACACTACTGACCTCATATTACAGTTTGTAAGACGACATGCCCATATTTAAAAAGAAAGTGACGCAGGTACATTACACATAAAAAAGAAACAAAAGAATGCTGCTAAACAAAAGATGTATCACCTCTTAAGCTCACATAAGGCCATACATGTCACCTTTCACACACTGCATTCCTGCCCTGCGCTGCACAAAAAAACACGTTCCAGACCATCGCTTCTTTTATCACATATTCTATAGTCGTCCCTTTTAAAACACTCCTATCCAAATAAACAACAGATTCACTGCATTTGTGTAAGTTTTGTGTTTTCCACCCTGCCAACATATGGGAGGCAGTCACTATACATCACACCTGAATTTGTGTGCTGATTGAAGACATAGAGTTCAACGCTGCCCAGGTAAACACTGAGAAAAAACAAGCAAGCTGTTAACACAAGCCTGTTGCAACAACGCATGCCTTCTATGAGGGATATCAAGTGATGGGCAACACGCAACGCTCAAGAGCAGGTTGTAGGGGAGACGTCTTTCAACAAACTCAGTTTACCGGTGTGCGTGGGAAATGAAAGGAACTTGGCAGAGGTGGGCCAGATCCACTCACTTTATTAAACAAACAAAGTGAGAAGTGTAAATGTTAGTGTACACACAATAAAAAAACTTTGCCTTCTTGTTTGGACACCTGCGGAGAGGTTGTGCAAAGTTCCGTTTGACTCAAGGCACTGAGCCTGAGTCATAGCCAGTAATGCTGAAAAATAGCAATCAGTAAATGGGTACTGCAACCATAGCTTGTTTCACACTGCAGGCATAAGCGGTGCATATTTCTTTTGGCCTCATATTAATAGATGAGAGCATTCAAACTATGCATAAGCTGTGCATCACTGCATAGCAGAAGTGAAGCTGCAGGTAAAGTATTACCACTGAGCTTGTTTTCCATGTGTCAATCTAAACCCAAAAAAGAAATTGAAAATGCTCTATGAACATATTTATCAACACATCTTTTGCAATAGACTCTTGGCACTTATGAAGCAACATAAAAATATAACAAACTGAACTGTTCACCTGAAAGATGTCTGTTGGGCTTGATGCAATGACAGGCGCACAAGTAGCACTTTCAGTAATCATGACTAAATCCAACTGATTTAAGCAGTTTACACTCAACATTTTAAAGCGTTGTTTATGCATAAATTAATTAAAATTTGGATGCAGATGTGGTCCCCTGTTCATGAAAACTACAGTTTAATATGAATATGTTTGCTATTTTTATCAATGGCCCAGTCCTGATAACATTTCATAACGTCTTACGTTATTACGCAATCATGCTATTTTCTGTATATAAGCAGAAAATTCTCAGTGTAAAGGCAAAATGTGAGCTTATTGTTGCAGTTATACACTGGTCTAATTGTCTAAAAAAAAAACAGTTGCATTACATTTGGCCCAGGCTGTGCATATTAAACCTTTCTTCATGCCTCATCTGAGCTTCAGACAGTTTTCCATGTCTGAGTTTTTTCTTCTGGTTTCAGGGATTCTAGCTTTTAAGCCATGACTCCTAGATTGGAGTGGATGTGCAAGTATCTCTGCTTCCTATTAACCCAGGCATTTCCTCACTGCACACCCGTTAACTATCTAGAGATAGTGCAACGTGCTAGCCTCGTTTCACGCCTCTCCGTTTTATTGTTTGACGAATAGCTTGAGCAGATGGGCTCATTATCTTTGAAGATTCCTGCATGGCCAGCATGATAAATCGACACAGTCCTGCAACGCACGGACAATAACGCACAAAATACAACAAAAATATGGTGTTGCATCTTTTCCAACCTTGAATCATCTGCTATTTGAAAACTCTGGTTCAGGCCCACTCGACTTTATATACTTTCAGTAATGCACCTAATCTAATGTCTTTATGTGTTTCACCGTCTGTACAAAACCATGCATGAGTGTCTTTCATCTTTTTCCAGCTGTGGATGAGCTTCAAAGATAGTGTGAGTGAGAGAGAAAGAGAGAAGAAAAGAAGGATCTTTACACTGATACACACATTAGTTTACTGGCACACTGTGTCATCACTGCAACAGATCCAAAAACATCCCTTAGTGAGTGTTTGTTGAATTGTTCAGGTATCGTGCTGAATTAAATATAATAAAAGATGTCTTTTGTTTTGGCTATTTATTTAATAGCTCTCAAACTAAAATAGCATGTTACAGCAGATCCAACTAACTTCCATTGAAATAAGCTTTTGTCATTTTGGATTTGAACTATATAGCTAAGCAGTATTGATGTTTTCGAAGTGTACTTGTACTATTGACACTAACTTTCAAAGCACTAACCTGTGTCTCTTTATTGCTCTTTATGGCCCCTTTGTCTCTCTGTGTGTCACTTACTAGTTATTTGCAAAGCAAATGATTTACAGTCGACACACTGACAGATAAATCACACGGGAAAACATGTCAACGGCTCTCTCAAAATAGAAAGCAAAATATCTGAACCAAATGCCATTTGGGTTAAAGCGGACACTTTACTTGTATGGATCTTTTTGTATGGATTTGGCTAAACAAAAGTATTTCTGCATCTTGTTACACAAAACAATGCATGGTATTGTTGTCACTATAGATAAGGAGACATTTACATATGTGACAAGCATTCTTTAATAAAAATAAACAAAAATATTTTTAGTTAAAAAATCTTATGTGTAAAGCTAATTTCATGGCTTCAAGAAACAGCTAATTAAATAATAAAAATATTGTTTTATAATTTTTCGGTCACTGTGGTTTTGTAATGCTTATGTACGAAAAAAAAACCTCAAAACGGTTTACATCTTTCTCCGTCTGTTACATATTTTAATAAAATATTCATAAATATTCATAATGTTATAAAATATCCATAATGTTAATAAAATATTCAAAATGTTTAAACAGTCCATGTATTTAGCGCAGAAATTCACCGCTTTAAGACGCGCTGAGAGTGAAAGGGGGCGGAGTCATATCGCACTCAGGGTGGGAAATAGGGGTGGGGCCAACTCGAGATGATTGACAGCTGGCTCCTGGGCACGTCCAAAATCGTGGCGCTCGAGCATTCCGAAGCAGCCAGTGAGATCCCGAGTTCGGCCGTCCGTCATTCTCAGTTAGCCAATCGGAAAGCGACGTGGGAGACTCTTTATAACATCTGATGTATCCAACGTGGGGCGAAAAACTCTCGGATAAAAGAAAGCAAAGTCCGGGCGGTGGAAACGATCAGAAGTGCGACGTGAATCCGTGAATGATCGGATCGCAGGAGTTTTCGGACCGGGCGAAACGATTAAAGCTTCCCAATTCCGCCAACCGCACACGGGGAGACCGACCGAGGGCTGCAAAGTTCACCACAGCCGAGTTTACCGGACCTGCTTCATCGTTTCAGAAGCGATTCATTTGCATTCACTCACACGATCCGAGCGAAACAAATCCGTGTGCGGAGTCGCGATAGCAAATCTGTGAAGAAACCAGAGCCGCGGCGTTTTTCCAGGGGAAAAGTTTGTTTTGAGCGCCGATGATGACGGACTTTCTTTTAAAAAAGCGTACGGATGGAGTTCAGGGACATCATTTTTTATGTTTTCACTTTTTATTGCCCTGAAACACTTGGGAGCAAAACATTACGAGACCTCGACGATTTAAACGACTCGCACTACATTTGATCCATCGGTACTCGCTTGCCAAAACAAAGCGCCTATCTCTCATCCAGACCCCCTTTTCAACCTTTTAAGGACAACTGCTCTCAACTTGTATTTAGTTTTGGCTTCTGGACAACTTTCTTGTATTGCCTTGTCGTGATTCACCTTTGATTTACTGACGTGTGGTAGCAGCGGGATATTTTTTTAACTGTGAACTGTTTGGAAGTCCGGGACTCATGCCTCGGCCCAAAACAACGCGGTATAATGTGATCGTAACGTAGCGTAAACAAACAACTTCATGAATGCGATTTGCTCAAACTCTGAGAAACTGAATAACCTCAAACCTCCAAGTGTGGTTGAGAAAAATCGGTCGTTAAGTGCTGAGACAACTGGATACAAAATGGCGGCGTGGCTGGGACAGATGGGATCACTTTCGTATTATGTGTTTTATTGGGTTTTAATGCTGCAACTGTTAATCAATTACGGATTGGGATCGGACGCGCCGTGTCCTGTAAACTGTACGTGCAGGGTCGACACGACCGACTGCAGTCACTTGGCCATCACTGATGTCCCTCAAAACTTGCCCAGGAGAACCGTGCATCTGTAAGTAAATGAAAACACTCCTGTCCGAAAGAAATATCTAAGTAAAATATTGATAATATTGATTGATATGGATAATTTATGTCGTGCATAACAAAACTGTCACGGATTGCTTAATGACATGTGTCCAGTTTTGTGTGCACCTTATTTTTCCTCACTCTTAAATACTGACATATCCATTGCTCCAATCACATTTGCTCTTTAACATTGTTAAAAATTGGTAATAAGTTATATATATATATATATATATAACTAGTAGTGGCCTGGTTGGTTAGGACATGTTACTGTCATAAGTTTAGAAACTCTGACAGACAGTTTTGGGAGGCCTGATGATATGATATGAGTCAAAGTAATGAATCAACAGTAATAAATAAACAGTTGTGGAAATTCTGGAAAGTCATCTGGCCCTTAAAATCACGGTCTCGTATCCACTGTAATTAGGTACAATAAGAATTAAGTTTATAATCTTTCAATATATGTTATTGGTTGTGTTTAGAGTTTATTTTTAAGTGCTCAATATCTTTAACGTGTGAACTTGTTATATTTTCTGTATAACTTTACAAACAAATAGGATTTTTAATATGATTGTCATTCAGCAGTTATATCATGGTTTTATAGATTGAGAGTATTAAAATGTGTTAATTTCTTTGATCGCAGTGATAGATCAGCGGCAGTGGTTATCTCAAAATGTATCTCAAAAGATTATTTTTTAAAACTGTTGAGAACTTTGTGTAAATGGGTACATGCAGGTTATATTTTTATTTGATTTCATTATTTCCCCTCACCATTTTTTGAAGTTTCTCCTTAACTGCAGTGAAAGTTTGGTTTGGGTGTAATGAATGTCTGCAGCCTAGGCTAGGTCGCTGAAGTGTTATCTGCGTGTATGCTCTTTAGTTGCAGAGATCATAATCATATCATTTTCAAAGGGAACGATTTTACTGCACGGTATTATCTTTAACACCTCTGCTGCATGTTTCATTACTACTGAAGATACCCGTCTTGTCTGTCGATTTCACAAAGCCAGCTCCCTTGCTATTCTTGCCACAGCAAGGTTGAAAAGATCTTATCATAAACAAGCTTCAACACGGAAGCACTAACTAAAGTCATGCGTTGTCTGTTTTGCAATTTGTCATATTTTAATCAAAGACCCAAGGAGTTCGCTGGGCCTTTCTTTAAATATGCGATAAGTGTGATACAAGTACAACTATGGTTAACTTTTTGAAGGTGAGAAGATTATTAGTCGTAACAAAGGGTCGTTGGCATATTGTGTTGCTGGTAAATAATCGTTCATTGTTTGATAGGGCAGTGAAACATTCATTACACATGATATCGGGCTTTAGACGCGGGTGATTGTGCAGGTAGCTTTGTTGATGTTCTGCCTCAAGGACTGTCTAACCTAGTGCTGAGTAATTTGACCTGGTCTGTCTGAGTGCTGTAGTTTGTGGCCCTGTATGTTCTTAAAACGAATAAAGCGTCGGAAGGTTTTGGCATGTTTCATGAATTAGAGGTGAATCAAATATGTTTAAGGTCATTCACAACTTGTTTTACTTATGTAATATGATTTATTTCAGAATGAACAACTACATTCAGCAATTAGAAATGTTGGATTTATATTTACTGGGATATGATCAGATCATGAAAGTTGTCTTTATGACAGGTGGTTAAAGAAGGAGGGGTTGAAAAACAGAGGTCTTGGTGACATCCGTCAGCCGAAAAAGAATGTTATTTCATGTTTTTTTGTTTTTTTTCCCAGCGAACTAAGTGGGTAATTACACCTATAAGGCCTTGTTTGTCATTGGTTAAGCTCGAACTGTATTAGTGCCAGTGGATTATTTATTTACACTCCTCACTAAACACCAAGTAAATGGGTAAACCTGTCAACACAATGTTTTAGATATCTTAATGTGCATGTCCACACTTTCTTCATGATAGGTCCAACAGAAGCTAAATTCTAAGGTTAGAGGACAGAGGTATTTCTCTAGGTGCCTGTCTGTAATATATCAATCAAGCTTTAGTTGGAAAAACCCACGGAACATGGAGTCCCTGTGTATAAAATCAAGCCTTAAAACCTTCCAGTTGTCCAAATAGTTTCTCCACTCTGCCAGTTTTTCTTTCTTTTTAATGGCTCCCCTGTGGCTCAAAGAGACCTTGATGGCAATGGCAGGAAGCTGTAAGGTGTTGGCATTACCAGTTTGCACATGGTCTTGTATGGATTTAGGTTTAGATATGGAAGTTGAGAACTCCATTAAGATAAAGAAACTAGGAACGTTGTAGTTTTGTTTGATAGGGTTTATTAAGGAGAGAATGTGTCGAGTTAACCTGAGAGCGGAGCAGACGCTTAAACTAATTGACGACTGTCTGAATAATTATGGCTTTGCTATTGCATGACAAAGTTGTCTGAGTTCTCCACCTATAAATTTTTAAATCGATGTCAGCTGAAAATTTTGTTGGAATTCTTTTTGAGTTCAATATAAATGATTGCCCTTGAAAAATTTCTGTACCTGATCCATCTGAAGTAATGGGAACAACCCAAAAAAAGTGATTTGGGCTTTTGATTATGTACATTTATCTGACAAATATTCCTATCCTTAGCCCTTACATTCACCAGCACTGACTCTTGAAGTCAGGATTAAATAGTTAATTAAATGGCTATTTTGTTGTGTCCATGTATTTAGTGTACTATAAAGTGTAAATTTGACAGGGTGATTTTAAAAACCAAGAAGATGGAAACTGTTTGCCTCACAACACTGAAACATACGAGTCTTATTCCTCAAAGTAAACTGCAGGCTCCTGACCCTTTGGTGGCTCCCTTGATTGTTTTGAAAGCCAAGGGGGTAGTGGTGGGTTTGTATGTGCAACCTGGGTTGCCACATGTGCAAGTGTGGTTTTGGTCCCCGCTTTAGGATTGGTAAACAGCCCACCAGATTTTTTCACCACCATGAAATGTGTTTTGTTGTGTTTAAGCGTGTATCTGTGGGCTTTTCTTTTTTTATGGGCCGTGTCACCTGTTGTTGAATGTTGAAACCTGAATGTTAAGGGTGTGGTGTGTCTTTAGCCTGGCCAAAAGTTAGTTCAGTGTCACAGTCCACAGCTTTCCATTGTTTATTCTTTTAGTGCGTGGAAACAGTCACCAGTATATCATCAGCAGTCAGACTGGTTTTAATAGTTGTTAATTTAGTTATCTGAGCGGTATGCTTTGGTAATCCCTTTGTTTTAGACCTGGGTTGCATTCACAGCAGCAGCTGGGAAAATCAAATCGGATTTGTGGTTTTTGACAGAAAATGCATGAGATATGTAAAACCAAAACTGATTTGCTCCAGGTGTGTTCAGTAGCCTGGAGCAGAGTTTGCTTGCGTTATTGCTTGCGTTATTGCTTGCGTTATTGCTTGCGTTATTGGATTGTGAGTTAACGGAGCGCTTTGCCATGTTTGGCTTAGGCTGCATCGCACAGAGGTTAACGGCACCTTCCTTTAGTGCCGAGTTTCCACACATTCAAGGGCACTTATTTGAAAGCACATTTTATATCTGTTGATTTATCACCTGGATTGTATTGAAGCTTGTTTTAGCTTTTTTTTTTTTTATAAAATCCATAATTAGCCAAAAAATGTTATCCTTTGTTCGTTAAAGGACCAGTTCACTCAAAAATGAACATTCTGTCACAGTTTACTCACCCTTATGTTGCTTCAAACCCTTATGACTTTTGTTCTGTTTAGAAAAAGAAATAGGTGTGCAGCGACATGAGGGCGAGTAAATGACGACACCATTTTCATTCGAGTGAACTTATTCAGTGAACCTTTTAAAATATCTGTGGGTGTGGTGTGTCGTTTTGTCTGTTAATGTGACTATTTGAATAAAACACAACTGCTGGTACATGTTTTTAACAGAGACCTGATGAAAAGCAAATTTCTTCACAAACACGGGTATAATTTTAATTTAGACTAATTTAGATAAACGTTATGTCCGTTAGGGCAATGGCAGCCACTACAAGCAGAATTGAAATTCCGACAGGATCAAACAAATATTCCAGATTGTGTTTCTGTTGAGACACATTTGAGCACCTCCTCCTCTCCCCTCCTTTGTTTAAGTGTCTGAAAAGTGATGGATGACTCATCTGTGAATTCTGTACATCTGGTAAGAGTTTGGAAATCTGGAAAAGACATAAAAAAGAGTGAAAGAAAGGGGAGGGATGAGAGCATTCGAGAGAAACAGGCCTTATAGAGCCCCCCCCAGCACATTTGGTCTGGAGACCAAAATCGCAACTCAACATTCATACCATTACTGAAGCGCTACCCCTCTAACGCCACACTGCACATACTTCCCAGTAGTTTTATGTAGGTATGTATATGCTTACACAGATCTGTAGGTATATGCATATGTGTATGTTGGCCTGCCTGCTGTTTATTGGATGTATGCATTCATTTATATATGTATATAATACCCACATATTGGCCAGCCTTTTCCTTGAAATGCATGGCAAACTGTGTTCAGTCTACCTGAACTTACATTTTATATGTATATGTACTGCTGTAACACGTAGTTCTTTGTATAGAGTCGAATGCTACATACAGTCATATATAATTGACTCCCTTAACTGTTTATGAATTCTGCTGGTGTGTATGCAGTTTAACCCTGCCGATTATGCAGTCTCACAAAATTACATTTCAGACATACTTTATACCGTATATGATGAATGCACTACTGATGTTGACCATTTCTGGATAAACTCGTAGTGCAATTATTCCAGTTTTCTTTTCGTCTAAGATAATAAACTCTATGAAGGGCAATCTAATGATCACTTGTTCAGTTCACTTTGAAGTTTTCTGGAACAGTCTGTCAGGAGGTAGTCTGCATGCAAGAAGTATTTATACTCCACAATCAACACTTGGGTCTCAAGGCCGGGTTTTCATTATGCGATTAAAAAATTACCCTATGTACTCAAGCAAATGTGCACACAATCAAGGCTTTTCTGTGTGAGCGCGGTAGACTCTTGGCTGGCGTTTTCATTACATCGGTTCTGGTTTAGCCCACGGCGAGTGGAGACCTTTTTGCTTGTCTGTTCCTGAGCTCGTACGACCCTGGTTTCTGTCCACTTTGGCTCTGGTTTTTTGTTTAGTTTGTCTTGGATTTGTTAGAATTTTGTGTTTGTCAGTTTTCTATTGTTTGTTGGCGTTGTTGTCGTATTTTATTTTTTCTTCCCACCGTTTATTTCCCAATGATCTTTATCTGGTTATGATCTTCACTCTAGATTTGATAGCAAAAAAGAGGGAGCCCTCTTTTTTGCTTTGTTTAGACTGTCAGCAAAAGCTCCTGGCTTTGCTATCAGTGGTGTTGCTGGGCTGTAAATGCCTTTTTATTGCGGGAAACAGAGAGAAAGAGGCACAAGCTGTTCGCCTTTAGCCAAGCAAGTGTCTCTCTGTCTGGTCTGTCACTCTCTTCTTCGCTCAGTGCCATGATAGAAGAGTTATTCTTTGACTAGTTTATGGCCCTTTAAAACAGTGCATTAAAAGATGCTTCTGTCTTCCAGCTGCATCATAAAGCGATATCATCAAGATCATTTCACACTTCCAAAGACCGAAGTTCACACTGCGCTTATCAGCGAGAAAGATAGTTAGATTAAGGTCGTCTTCATGAGGAGGGAAAAAAAGAACATTTGACACAACATATCTTTTCTTGTTGATATTAAGATGATAATCGTTAACATTTATTATTTTGTATGCATTTCTTTGAACCAGTCTATCTGAGCTCTGTTTGGTGTCGTCAAATCAAATGGCCGTTGTTGGTTACATTTATTGCAATGACCAAATGTCGTTTTAAATTAGATTACATTAATTGAACAAAATAAACCTAATAAATGGGATAGTATTACTATTTAGACCCAAACTCGATAGTGTCCCAGTTCAATACCAGTTGCTGTGTTTATATTACTAAATCCTTTTCCCACTTCTCTGATTGGTCATTTCCTAAATGACTTTGACCTCTATTAGGTGTGAATGTTCTTTTACTCTGGTTTCCTGACATAGGAAGCTGTTGATCGTTGCCTTGAGGTTAAATCAGAGGTCAGAGGAAAAAGGACATCAGTGGCTGTTAGAGTTTGAGTTGACCCAATTTACTAGCCTGTACTAGTGCTGGTAGGTTTGAAGTAATAATTGTCTACATAGCTACACACTGGTTGAACAGAGTATAGACCCTATTTCTAAGCCCTTAGGTGTGTAAGAGCTCTGTTCTGACTAAAATGGTTCGCTGTTCACTGACCTGAGGTGTGAATAAAAGTTTCTGGGCTTATTTGAGAGCAGTTTTCTGTCTTGATTGTACAGGTTTGGTTTGGAGGACCAGCAGAAAATGACTGTATTGATAACATGTTAATTGTGCTCTCATGAATGATATGGATAAAACATTTATCTTATAGCGATACAAGAGTGTGTTTCTGGATTTGTGTCTGGTTGGCCAGCAGAATGCTCTAAGGAAGAGAGAACCAGTGGTTGTTGATTTGAATGATTGTGGACATTAAACCAGATAGATGAAGACCAGGTATCAGTGAGACTTTATAACCTCATCCAAATTCAACCACAGCATGCTGGGAGGGTTAAATGTGTATTCTTCAGCCATTTTCTTATTCACACTTTAAATAATAATTTTCATATTTTAAATCCATAACAAAATACGATCTGCTTTTTCTTCTGTAGTTTTCAGAATCAGTTCAAGCTTCAAGCAAGCTTTCCCTTACTAAGTTACTAAAAGCAACAGATAAACTTGTTTCAAAGCAGTATCTTATATCATATAGTCCTCATATAGTCTCCCTGGAAAACTAGGTTGTTAGTTAAGCCTGTCGTACGGTTATAATGACCATGTGATTTATGCCCCAGAGGTCAACCTGCAGGTGTGAAAGTTAGTGTTATCTGATAAGATAAAGAGGCTTAAACAAAGTGGAGTTACTGAGGATAAAACACTGCGATTGTATAAACACTCGTTTCCTTTTTGACTGGTTAATAAAGGCTCAGGTCTGAATCTAAAAGTCATGTGTCCGCATGAAGACTGGAGGCAGTCTAGTTGGTTCTGTAAAATAAGTCCGGTAAATCCTGCCTCTCTATTTTCTCCACCCATTAATGCTTGGCAAAGCTATTATCAAACACATTTTATCTTAATCCAGTCAATTGTGGAATTGCTTATCAGTAAATACTGTTAACCCTCAGACTCTTAAATGTGTTTGATTAACTACAGTTAAATTAATTTCACTCTAATTTTAGTCTGAATGTGTAATTTCACTGTACAGTTGCAGAAAGTTTTTTTAGTCATATTTGCTGTTTGTCTTCAATCAGAATTAAGGTTTTGATCATATCACATCTTTGGGTAACATTTGTGTAATTTTGGATTAATGACATGTAGTTTGTCTCTCTATGTGCCATTTTAGGCCACCACTTTCTGCAATTGAAACTAATATTAACACCAGTCACTTATCAGTGTGTGAAAATGCTCTTTTGTGTTGAGTGGGAAGATGAAGCTGCTATGCTGGTTCCATTGTACTCACCTTCTGCGAGTTGTAGGTTGTAAAAAAACGGCTGAAGGAGATTAGCGATTGGTGTTCTACATGGTGTACACGATGATCTCTGCAGTATTTGTCCCCCCTGGCGAGTCACGCTTTAAGAGAGCCTGCAATTTTTCACTTTTCTTCGGTATAATTAGGTAATTGCCGTATGTTACAGGATTGCAATTTTGTAGTGTTCACCCCTGTCAGACAAATGCCTTGAGGCTAGCTCACCCTGTATCATTATCTCTACACGCACACATACACAAGCCACAGAAGCGTTGTGACATTTTTTCCTGTTTAAACCACATAAACTACTACAGTAGAGTAAATTGGTTTGCTGGTTCATATAACATTACCACGACAGTAGTGAGAAATTAAAACTCGTTATATTGAAACTCTTATATAAGAGTTTGAAAATATTGAGTTATGACATTTTACTTTTTTTATTTGTAGTTTAGTTGATGCTTTTATGGTACACACAAATGGTACATTTGTTTCTATCTGATCCTAGATGAAGTTATCTAACTAACTGTTAACTGTAGACCAGGTCTGTTCTGTATCAAGGTTGCATGCCTACAACTTCAGTGTCCATGACTGACAGCTCTGGGTGTAAAACAGACGCATTATATACTGTGTTAGGAAATTTTGCCCCTTTACATATGGCTGTAGCCTTACAAAAATGTCAAGATCAGCTAAGATGGGAAGACCGTAATCTGTTTGTTTCACCATGGGTACCGGTGAGCAGTCAAATAAGACGGTTAAAACTACAGAGTGTAACTAGATGGGTGTGTCTCAGTAAATATTAATCAAGTTTCAGTGCTGTTTGTCAGGTAGTTAAGAATAGTTTAATAATAGGTTTTCATGTTTGTTCGCAAACAACATTTTAAGCTGATTTTACATTCAAACACTTCCTACCCTGCTGAAAAAACAGCCAAGCTACGACCAATGGGCCAAAACTTCCCTAAAACCAGCTCGTTTAACCAGGCTGGAAGACCAGCTAAAACCAGCCAACCAGTTTAGGCTGGTTAGGCTTTTTTTCAGCAGGGTATTACTCTTCCTGTTGACCCAAAACTTAGAAATCCTAACTGTTAACAATGGTGAATTGTGCGGCCCGTTCAGGAAAAAATCGGAGTGTGTGATAACTGAGGAGTGGACGAATAACCACAGAGCTGACAGGAGCTTATAGATCACTGCGCCATCAATCTCTAACATTTCATCAGGCTGAGCGGTAGGCTGACGCTCTGCCAAGCCCAGTCTGAGACCTTCGGACAAGTGCTCGCCTGAACTGCGCTGAAATGAAGATGATGTTCTGCTGGGAAAACTGTTGATGGCATTGATTTATGGGTCATAAGTGTCGATAAGACACGTTTGGCAATGGTCCTGACTGATAGGCTGTTAGTGTGCTGCCTGGCGTGCTGTTGAAAGCTGGTGCTGGTAAAAGAGATATACCGAGGAGAGGGAATTTAGGGCAATAGACTTGGTCTGCTCTTTGGAGAAATGTGATCGTTTTCACATCACCACTTTTAACTGAAGGACTACAGTCTGTAGACTGCTACTAGTGCCTGACTAAAGTGTTTTAATACTTTTCTCTTTTCCTCCCCCCTTCCCCTTTCTGTTCACTCAGAAATCTGAGCCACAACAAGCTGACGGCAGTCGATATGGACATCCTCTCCAATCTGCCCAACCTCAGAGAAGTGTGAGTAGAACAGCTCCGTGTCCCCAATGCCTCAAGCAGTCACAGTACAGTACTCCTGTAGATCTGTCCAACATCAGCTTTAAATCTGTCTTTGTTTAATGAAGTCAATTAGCATCTCCATAACAGTAACAGAATGTTCTGTTCTGTTACCATAATCCAAAGCTTTAAGCACATTTTATGTCAGCTCAGATTTCAGCATAAAAACCTTGTTAATTCGTATAAATGCTGGTAAATGTTAATAGTAAAACATACACCAGTACTTAAACCTGCTAGAAAACCCACCCACAGCTAAAGCTCTAAGGAGGGAGATGATTGAATGAAGTAAATGAAATGGTGTAATAATGTTAATTACAGCCATTACCCATGAATCATTTTACAGTGTGCTGTCCATTCTATTGGATATTTAAGTACTTTTGTTGGTGGCTATTGTCCTGAAGGTGGCGGAGATTGAGAATAAAGAGGTTTGCTATTATAAGTGCCTTTCATCATCACCCGACACCAGCCACTAACCTGTGCTGTAAATATTTAATACATCCAGGGACTGGGTCTGGCATACAGCCAGTCTCTCTCTCTCTCCTTCTCTCTCTCTCCTTCTCTCTCTCTCTCTCCTTCTCTCTCTCTCTCTCTCTCTCTCTCTCTCTCTCTCTCTCTCTCTCTCTCTCTCTCTCTCTCTCACACTCTATAAGTGTAGTTTATATGTATGTATATGTGTACATATTCAATCTTCAACTAAATATAGTAAATGTATAAAAGTTTCTATATTTATCATTTGTAGTATATATGTTGTGTATTTGCTGTGTCTTCTGCTGTTTCCTGTTGTAAAAATAATTTGTATTTTATGTACTATTCATATAATGTAATTTTTAATATTTACAGTATGCTCTCCTCTTTAAATTATATTTTATGAAATCGTTTACGGAATAAATTGACATTAAGCTGTAGGTAACCTGAACTCTGTGGTGTTGTTTGATTGACAGGAGGCTTGACTACAATGAGCTGACGTCTATCCCTTCATTTGGAGATGCTGCAGCAACAGTCGTCACACTCTTATTGTAAGTGAATCATCAGTGTGAATCATCAATATGTTAAATCATTTAACATATTTTATTTATTAATGATTTAATATATTGCTATTTATTAATGTTATAATACCTCTGTGTATCACAACATTTAAAAGTAACTGTGTTTTGTGGTAAAGTGTCATGAAACATTATCACAGGATGTCTGAAAATTTGTGTTCTGTGAAACTTTATTATATTGTCTTTATTAGCATTACCCTGAAGAGTACACAGTTTAGACTCAACATAATTTGAGTTCACAGAATAAGATAATCACAGCTAGATGACAAAATAACAGGTTTATACATTCATTTAAATTATGGTTCAGACAGGCTCTTGGTTCAAGATTGTTCAATCTGCAGGTGTGTAGATCTATCTGGACCCTGTTTCAGAGCACCGGTTTGCCGGTATCTCCTTCACACCTACTGATATCCCAGCAATAATCTGCCTGCCGCATGGATCATGTTCCCATCTGTAATATATCTCTCCACTACCAAATGTGTCATTTATTTGAGCAGTACAGCGATCAGTGTCTTTATTGCGGGCAGTTCTGCTGACATGGTGTGACCTCATTGATTTACAGTTAATCAAGATCTCCCAGAAAAGCCGAAAAACCTCCTCACTCTGAATTAAAAAAAAAAAAATTTATTTAATGTCTTTTGATATTACACTGATGAACAGTGCTTGGAAGATATTGGGAAAGTTTGTCGTGTGGGGCAATGATCAGGGAATGTAGGTCTAAAGGGAAGAGTGCTTTTTTTGGTCTTGGTGCGAGGCCTGTTGCTATGGAGGCTTGTCGTGTTTTGGGAGGGACTCATCTTTTTTGAGCCGCACAGCTGAATGTGGTAGAACGCCCAGCTGTAGCTGCCAATCAAACAGTTTACTGTAAAATTGGGGAAGGGGTCAATCGGAAGGGGGCTAGGTCAGTACGAAATCGGCAGTCACTGATACAGGCGGTCAGATGAGTATTAACAGAAATAACGAGAGTTCTCGGTTTCCCACCTGTGAGGAGCACCTGACCCATCTCATGCTCACAGCTCTTGCTCGGAAAAGCTGCTCTGCGCTCTGAATTCCTCTCCTGTGAGTTCACCAGCTGGAATGCTGTCGGACAGCAGACCCCTGTGATAGAGCCACAGAGGCAGCACTAAAATACTGCAGCGTCTGTCATCGAACTCCTCAATGCTCCATTTCATCCGAGAGAGACAGGGTTAGCCACAGAGAATTCAGTACAGCATTTAAACAGTAGCTCTCTCTTTCACTCTCTCTAGCTAAGTGTATTAACAGCAGAGTAGCCATTCCACTGATTTTAATCTCTACCTGTCTTAGTTTTACAGTGTGCTGAGATACATGATCTCACTCTTTACTGCTAAGGGAAAATAATTGTAGCATATAATACAAATGTGCATTGAAAATATAAAATTGCAAAAGACTGTCAGGTTCAAGTGTTTGTCAGATGTTCTTACTAGTCGTGTGAGGTTGGGTTGTGTGGCTCTCTCACACATTCTCTCTCTGATTTTACACACCCCTCCCAACCGTGCACCATTTTATCTCTTTACTTTTGGAGTTCATCAAGCAGATAAGCCAATCAGTGCTGCCTTAAGCAGCTAACCTGCTAATCCTCTGTGTGGTGCTGCTTTGGCTGGATTAACAGTTGAAGACAATCAAGTCCCACACTCTCACCACGAAAACTGACTCTGGCTTTGATCCAGATCTTTCTGGAACCCACTTCCAACACCCCAAGTTCAAACCAAAACAAGTATGAGAAAACGACTAAACTGAAAGAGAAGTCTTTATTTGTAATAAATCATTTTGCTGTGGTGCTGTGTTAAGATCTACATTAGCCAAGATGGGGCAGGTCTGACACTGGATCTGGCTAGATCCCTGCAGAACTACTTTAAGACATTTTGGGGATTCAGGCCTGGGACAGCCAGCATATGAGAGTGGGCCGTTTCTCTCGTTAACGTCAGCATGTTTTTTTTGCCTGGTGAAGGTCACCAGCTGCTGACCTGCTACTCAGTGGAGTTTCAGTGCTCTGCTAGTCACAGGAACATCCTGTAGCGCCATGAGCGCAGCACTCGTCCTTATCCGTACCCTCTATCTGTTTATTCAGGTGGGACAGTGGGGGTACTCCCTCCTTGATGTTGGTCTCCTCGTTCCTTCCGTCTTTCTCTCTCGCACACTCGTTCTTCTCTTTCCATTCCTTTTTCTTTCCCCCTTTCTCACAATTCCCACCCAGACTTCCAGTTAAACGGTCAACCCAGATAGCATCTGCGTGTCAGCCGGGTCCCGTCTTCACTGGGAAAGGCCTTGCCGGTTTCTCAGACTCCCACAGAACACCTGCCAGCCGCCAACTAGAACAGAAATCCCCTCTCAGTCTCAGCAGACTGCGTGTTTACCATGAGACTTGCACAGAATTAGGGATTAGAATAAGTAGGCTTTGTTGTTTCAGTGATGACCCGTCTTTACCATATGGGCATGTTTGCTTGGGCTTTTGCAGGGGTTCATTCTAGCATCAATAACAGTGCAAGTGATAAACACTGATTAGCCGACATCATGACTGAAGATGTCTATGGGAACTCTTTACAATTGTCTTTCATGAAGAATATTAAAATAATATTTTTAAGTTAAGTTGTTCAATGATGTCACACAATCAGGCCCTGATGTGACAACCTATAACTTTCCGATCACCAGCTCAGATCTTTGACTACTATTACACCAGTTCACATTTTGAAGTAGTTGTTTTTTAGAAATCGCAAACTATTCATACAGAATTGATCTAGTGAGGCAGTGAGGAGACGTTAATTTAACAGCCTTTGGAGAATGAGTGTGGTAATTTTAGCCATGTTACCATAGAGCTAATGTGGAGAACATGTTGTACACATCACATCGTTATTGGCAGCAAGCTTTTATCCTTCACAATGTCATTTCCATATGGCTACAAACTCCTTTTTATTTAGCAGCAAGTTTGAGACTTTTTAAAACTATTCTGTCCTCGAATGTGGAGATGACTTGCTCTGAAACTAACCCAAAACAAATTCCAGATGTGGAGAGCTCTGACCTCGCCATTCCTTCTGTGGCCGGCAAAAACAAGTGATTCTTTAGTCAGTCACTTTCTCATGCCTCTATTCTAAAGAGAAATAAAAGCAAATGAAAAAGGGAGCAAGGGCAAATATCTAAAGTCCCCATGAGAGGAAGCTGTTATTCAGGCTGTTACCAATTTTTTTTAGCTCTATGAAAACGTTTAGATATGCGAATTGATTGGTGTTCAAGTGCAACAGATTTGCTGTTTTCTAGGAAATCACCCTCTGTATGTTAGATGGGACGGGGAAAGAGTATTTTAAAATAAATAAAAAAACAAGCCCTTTTAAATGCCAGGTTAAATATTAAGTCTAATAAATCTGAGTAATAAATTTTGTCCGTTGTTAGTATCCTGTATAGCACCAAGTGCTAGAGTAATACTTTTGATGAATCTTTCATTTGACTGATATTTGTCACCATAGCCAGGCTTTTTGGGATTCCTGGCTCTGTGAGTTTGTATGTGTGCATGTGTGTTGACAAATCAAGTTACTGTATCAAGCCACAGTCACTTGGCACTTCTGAGGGTGTGTGTGGAAACAAGCTTCCATTGGGCTTCAAAGTCCTATTGACACATTCTCTCCAAAAGAGCCTCATGTGGTTAGAGCAGCCAGCCGCCTATCACCGCAGATATGTGGGGCAACATATGGTTTCACATAGTTCCACTGGCTGTACAGTAATAAAATGAGAAACACTGGGATAACATAACTTAAGTATTATAAGTCTGTGGTAATCAGGGACAAATCTGTAGTCTTAGATTTTTTAGAATGTTGGATTTGTTTTACCTCATCTGTATAGACAGTAGATTTGTGTTCGGTATGTAACCTGTCCATGAAACTGTATTAAACAATCACTGGAGGTTTGTACAGCTGTGTATAGAGTTAGATATAATGGATGTTTCTTTTTGTCCTTCTAGGCACCATAATAAAATCCAAAGACTGGAGGGGAACCTACTGCAGAATTTTTCTGTTCTAGACACTCTAGATCTGAGTAACAATGACATCACGGAGCTAAGAGACACCTGCTTCCCTCCAGGGCTACGAATCAAAGACTTGTAAGACCTCTACCTTTCTCCCACAAATGTTTGTGAAAATCATATTTAAATGACATCATGGTCATAGGATCACTATGTTCTGTCTTAATCTGAAGTGTGATAATTCATCTCAACAGATACTTGGGCAGTAATAAGATTGTTCACCTGGAGTCCGGGGCGTTTAAGAACCTAGCAGAGAGTTTGCAGGTCCTCAGACTGAGTCGGAACCGGCTAACCCACCTTCCTGTTAGAGGCCTGGGAGGTGCGCATGAATGCAGGTGTTGTGAGTGCACTATATCTTGGTCTGCACTATACTCTATGTCTGCCTATACTATGGGTCTGCACTATACTCTATGGGTCTGCAGTTAAGGTCTGCACACGCTTGGGTCTGCACTATACTCTATGGGTCTGCACTATACTCTATGGGTCTGCACTATACTCTATGGGTCTGCACTATACTCTATGGGTCTGCACTATACTCTATGGGTCTGCACTAAACAGTCCATTGGTTCTCATTAGATGACAGAAAACAGATCACATAACAGATCAAAATGAGAATACATTATTCAAGTGTGTGTGTACGTTTACATGGGTATGGGTTTGTATCAGGCATATCAGCATTCATGGTCAGAAAACTATTGGTAAACATTAAAGTAGGACATTGCCTTTCTCCATACAAGCTAGATCTATGCACACCTATCCAGCATAACCATCCGTACCTAAGCACTTTGTTTCTGCTTATAACAGACTTGCATCAAAGGGAAATGCTTTGTTCTTTAGGTGGTTAAAGTGATACTGAATATCTGTGTTCATGAGGCAACATAAGCTCATGTTAAACCTCACACACATGTGCATACACACCTGGAGTGTATTTCAAGAACCGCAAAGCCACAGCTATGCTGGTGAGGAAGATAGGTTAGCTAGCATAGTTGAATCAGAATATGACACTGGATATTTTGAAGCTACATTTCTACAATTATTTAAACTATAGAACTTTTGTTAATAATGCTTTTTGCATTTTAATTGTGGGTGTGTTTTAGGGATCTGAGCAGGAACAGGTTGCGGTCAATCGAGGGACTCACCTTCCAGGGTCTGAGCAGTTTAGAGGTTCTTAAGCTTCAGAGGAACAACATCAGCAAACTGACAGACGGAGCGTTCTGGGGTCTGGCACAAATGAGGGTTCTGTGAGTTCTAATCTTCACATGTTTACCACAAACCTAAAACATAGAATAAAGGGTTTCTGTGACATAAAAGTAGACCACCTAGATTACGTTTAGATTTTTAAATTTTTTTTATTTGCAATTTTTTTTTGACCAAAGTCACTATATCATGTAATGAAATTCACGTTGGTCAATCAACTAACAAAAAACATGAGTGATGACTATTATTTTGTGGGTGAACTGTTCCTTTAAGAAATGATACAGTCATCATTATATTAAGTCTGATGATATTATCATGTGAAGGCACCTGGACTTCAACAGTCTGCGGGAAGTGAACAGCGGCTCTCTCTATGGCTTAGACTCGCTCCAGCAGCTCTATCTCTCCAACAACTCCATCTCTAGCTTCAACCCTGAAGGCTGGCACTTTTGTGAGAAACTACGAGAACTGTGAGACATCTTTCTGTTTCATTCTTACTTTCACACTCATCTTGTTTTTCTTTTTCTGAACAGTAAAGTAATAAGCTACTTGAGGCTGTGCATTGCAGTCAGTGTTGAATTGAATAGTTTAATTTAGTAATAATGGTAATCAGAATAAACAGCTCTTTTTACCAAGTAATAATTGAAACTGAAAGACAGAAGATTAGCGTGTTCATTAATATTTTGGTGAAAAACATTGTACTCTATATTTTCGTGGAAAACGATAATTCTCAGTAATACTGTGATAGCACACATTGCCGACACATCTATTCATTGTGTTTTCATTTATTGGTTGCTCATTTTCTGAAACCTTAGAATAACATTCTGTAGATAGTTGTGTCTTATGATTTAGAATGTCACTTTCTTTTTTAAGGTGTATATCAGATGTCTGTACAGTTAAAAAATGCTAAAAATACAATATGATGCTTAGACATTTTAGTGTCTTTTCGATACATTTTTTTATTGCTCAGATTTGACATCTGTTAAACAATTAATCTCAACTAGTCTTTACATTGCACGTGTCGATTTGCAGTATGTATTTCTATTATCTATTGCACTAAACGCAAATATAATTTGACTTCTATAGATAAGAACTGTTTAATGCCCTGATGATGGACTGGCTGCTCTTAGGAGTTTGGCCTCACTCACACACAGCGCAATCGTCCACTGGGCATTATGTGGAGATTTCCACCTGAAAGGAATCTTATCTGAGTGAATGTGTATATACACAGGGCAGATCTCTTCACCATGTCATATCATCCCTGTCTGTGATCTTCTTACAACTGATACTCTTGTCTGTTGTGGGGGTAACAGGGCTTTATTGATAGGACTTGTTTACAGTTTTATCATAATACGTCAGCTGTGATTTTGTGTGTACTGTATGTTTATAACATGGATGTTATTGCATACATGTTGATGGAACACCTGACTGATGCAAACAGCTGCTTATAAAATCCACTTTGCAGTTTTGACTCTCTTATTCTTAGTTTATTTGGCAGCACTGTAGAACTAAGATGAAATATGAAAATTTATAACTGTGAGTGTCATTCTTGTTTGTTTTATTCTCAGGAACCTGTCTTATAATAACTTGACAAAACTGTCTGAGAATAGTTTCGCCAAGCTGGTGAACCTGATCTCACTGCGTCTGGGCCATAATTCCATCAGTCACATCACAGAGGGAGCGTTCAAAGGCCTTAGCTCCCTACGCACGCTGTAAGTGTCTTTATACTATAAGAGAAAGCCTCTTAATCTTACATTACTACAGTGTACAGTTTACAGTTGCATGTAAAAACACTATTGGTATTGGAGCTATGGCACCTGTAGTGCTCAAATGGTTGAAACATTCAAATGCAGCTTTGTCTGATTCGTTATGGGGTAAGATAGGTTTTGAAGGTGTGAAAAGGGCCAGAAATTAGATTTCCAAAAGCACAACAGGAATGTCTTATTGGGTATACTTATTGGTTTAATAATTTTAGTGGGAATGGCTTGTACTGCATTTAAATCCATGTTTGAAATGAGTGAACAGAAATAGCCTCTTACTGGTTTCTCAATCAATAAACATATAAGACATACATATAAGAATGTGATTGATTGATTTAGGGCCATTGGTGAAGTAGCTATTAGCCGTCAGATTTGGTGAGAACACTTCTTTCCAGCAGTCTTTTCCTTGTTGGTTCCCACCAAAGTTGGATGCGCATATGCTCCCTGCTCAAGGCCTCTTTGATGAGGCTGCCCATTTTCTCTCTCTCTAAGCCATTATGGAAGGCCCATCTGACTTCTATGGGCACACACAAAGTCTAAACCGCCACTTCATGCCCCTCACTTTCAGCTTCTCTAAAAGAGAGAAGAATTCTGCCTTTACTTTTTTAGATGAAGGCTTTTTCACAGTAGGATGACAAGCCAAGGCACAACATGGTTCTCAGTGCTGCTGGCAGTGGGCAGAGTGTGAAGGGGCCCGTGAAGTGTGATTCTGAGGGCCTCTGTTTCTTCCCCCTTTTCTCTTTTGTTCTGTTCTTCTTTTATATCTTACTTTCTTGATTTTCTTTATGTCTCTCTCTTTTGCTCTCTGCCTTGCTTACTTGCTCTTCTGTGAGCCAGTTCTAATCTAATTATGGCCTTGGTGCCTCACTGGGGCTCCTATTGAAAGGAAGCAAGGGAGGTTTTAATTGGTGCACACTTCTGTCCGAGCTAGAGGAGCCCTGGTCGGGTGTGAAAGAACAGAACCGGACCATCTTTGAGATGAGTAGGTGGGGGTCAGACCCGGGGGCCTCCAGCCCCACTGTCATTAACAAGCCAGAGTCCATTTAGAAGCAGCCAGCCAGAATGAATAAGAAATTGGCAGCCGAGGCTGGGCATGGAGAGAAAATTACAGAAAGAACCAAGGGCCGATTGTGGGCCTGAAGGGAATGGGCAAATTCCCTCCGCTTTCACCTCAGAAGACATTTATTCTTTATCGCTCTTTTAAATGCTGTTGAAACAATGTGGCTTCTTTAAAAAGCTGTTAATGGCTAGTATTTATACCATATTACTACCATAATACACCATAGTATTTTCATGTAGTTACTTCAATGGTTCATGTCTGTAAAACTATAATACCATTGTAACTGACATGTCTTAAAGGTTAAGAGTCCTGCTCTTTGTCCAACCAGTGGTTAATTGGGGGTGTTTGGGAAACGGTTTGAAAACTTTTTTTTTTTTTTTCTATTTTATTTGCTTTTACCTTTATCCAAAGCAACTTCACCTTCATATTAAGTTATACATTTTATCAGTCTGTGTGTTCCCTGAGAATCGAACCTGTGACCTAACGCAATGCTCTACCAATTGAGCTACAGAAACATTTGGCAACTCAAATGTTACAATATTAATTGATTCTAATGCTTTAGAAATTACATAATGACTTCTTGATTATTTTCAAAGTTTTGTTGAAACTGGCAAGAGCAAATCAACGTAATCCATCATCTTTTGAGATTCACGTCACAAAGTAAAAGTCTAGTAACTGTGTAGGCAGGCCGCTGGCACCGCCTGGACATGTCTGCGCCTCGTCTGGAGGTGTATTATGGGATGTGTCCATATGTCCTTACCTGCCAATGTATTTGTTGCGGTGATGTGTTCAAACGGCTGTCAGAGTGAATGCATGTGCATCTGTGAGAGAGTTGTTTGTGCAAGTCGCTTTCAGCTGTCATGCATTATTCATGCATTAGCCTGCGTGTCGCTGCGCTCCTTAATGTCACAATTCACAAAGGAAGGAATGTGCTTGGCTGGAAGAGAGAAAGCAAACAAGAAAGAAAGTGTTGTTTTTTATTTCAACCAGGTGTTGCGGGCAGGCTGTGCCAATACCTAATGTTTACCAACTGTACATAGACGAGGCATATCAGTCCTTCCTCTGCTTTTCTTCTTAATCTTATTCTTCTCTTCAGGGAGCTTGATCACAATGACATCTCTGGGACTATAGAGGACACCAATGGAGCTTTCAATGGCCTTGAAAACCTCAACAAACTGTGAGTATCATCCTTCACCTTTAATTTTTAACATCATACATTGTGACAAATTACTTTTGACAAGATGTTTTGTGGGTTGGTTTATATTCCTGTTGGATCTCCATAATCATGCTCCACATAGCTAAATATTAAACATCAGATAGTCTACACTATATGGCCAAACCTATATTTTCACTCCTACTGGATGGCTAAATGTTCTACCAGATGTTGAAATATAGAATCAGATCTGAACATGGTGTAGGCCAGTTAAGTTCTTTCCCACTGCATTTTTTAGCATTCTGGACTGGATTAGCATTCTGGAAGAGTGGAGGGCATTCTGCAAACTAAAGTTGTAAGCACACTATTCTTTGTCATTGTGGCAAGATTAAGATTTATCAGTAATGCAATTATGGGCCTAGTTGAACAAGTTAATTAAAGAGAAGGGTGTCCACCAAACATTTAGATCTTGGGAAGTATCTGGCCTTTACTGTCCAATACTAGCTGTCTGATCCAACACGTTGCTAGCCTGCAGTTATTCTTTGTTTTATCATTTACACTTATCCATTCAGCAGATGCTTTTATCCAAAGCGACTTTTACAAATGAGATATAGTGCAGCATTACACCATGCTTATCCACTAGAAATATTGAGTATTATATTCCTCTATTATTAAGAAAGCATTGAGATAAAACGACAAAGAACCATAAAAAATTTCAAACCGTGCTTCACAAAGGTCATTTCTCATACACTGCAGATTTAGGAAATGATTCCTTAGTGATGAAGGCAAAGGTGAATTGGATTTGATTGCCAGGCCGAACACTTTCATCATTGGCCGATAGGAGATGAGCTTCGCTCTTGTGGTGGAATCAGTGAGGGTGTAAAATGGGAGGGAGGCAGAGGAGGGGCTGCGTTCCCACACATCAAACGACCCGCTTTGTGCCTTTTGTTACGGGAGCAGAGGTTTGTAAATCTGTGGAAGCCGCCTGTTGATGCACCAACCCTGGCCAAATTCTGCCAGCTACCCTGCCAGAAAGCCTATTCACCCATCCTGGGAATATGCAAGAGAATTAGACTGACATGCACAGCATCAAAGTGTTTTTTGTCGTTTTGTTACCACAGGATGGCTACTGTTTTTGTAGTTCAGAGTGGAAGAGAGTGACGCTGTAGTTTTAGCAACGCCAATAAAATCCCCTGCCTGTCTTTGGTTCGTAGTGATTTGTTTGTAGGTCATTCTGATCCTGTTAGCCTCTATTTAAATGGTTTCTATTTGCAGCCTCGGTTTTATCTAAGAGATGCGCCAGAGGCCGAGTATTTTGAATTATGAGGTTGGCATGGAAGCTCAGGGCTGAAGACGTCTCTGAGGGTGACCTGCAGATGGGTGGTTGCTATAGAAATGGTGGGGGGGCAAAAGGAGATGAGTGGAGGTGATGTCTTAGTCATTGAGGAGATGACAGATGCTGTCGCACACCCGCAGAACTTCAGGCTGCTGACAGACACAGCAGGGCCTGGGCTTTGTGCATTTAGGATTGATTAGAGATGATTCACGCAGTGAGTCTACGGGTGGCACGTATTAAATACATTGTCTCATGTAACAAAGTTGGCAAACTATCAGGGAAGATCTCCTTATAAAAACAGAATGAAATATAATTTTGAACTTTTTAAACCCTTTTTAAATTCTCATTGCCACTAAATTAAGAGTTTTAATAATGAATTGTTTTGACAAGATACATTTTTAAACATTTTGGTTCTGTTAGATGCAGTATGTCATAATGGTTTTCTCTTATTAGCACTCTTAAATAGGTCACCTTAGTACCACAGTGTACCCAAATTAAATTTCATCATTTCTAGACAGGAAATGCACTGATCAGAGCTTGTTTTGGTCCAACATGCTTAAGGGTAGAAATCGTGTCATCTGGAGGGATGGTTAACAAAAGCCTGTCAAGCTTGTGTGTGTTTGTAGGGTTGCTTTTGAAGAACAAGCAGGATTAACCCTACAAGGGGGCAAGCAGCTCATTCTGGGTTTGAACAGCAGCCTTGACAAGGCCACTTTTATTACTTTACAAGCTGCTTGTCCTCCGGCCACTGAAACTCTTTTTCATGTGACCTCGGGCTGGGGGCTCCACCCTGTCATCGCTATTAAATTCTAATAAAGATAAAAGTGAGCTTTGAAGAGCAGCGCTGGGCCGTGATTCCTCGCCCTCTTCCTAATCTCTACACAGTTCGGATTTCTAATCCCACAACCTCTCTCAAATCAGTGTCAACCAAACTAATTTTTCCCCTCTCTCCCCAACCCTTTTTTTCTTTTTGTGCTCTCTCTCTCTCCTTTCCTCCCTGTTTCTGCACCCCGCATGTCTGGAACCTGCAGAACCCTGTTTGGAAACAAGATCAAGTCAGTGGCCAAGAAAGCCTTCTCGGGCCTGGAGGCTCTGGAGCACCTGTGAGTATCCCACAATGCAATTCGGCCCCTACAATGGCTGCCAAAAGTAAATGCTTAAGAGGGCTGCTAGCAATTTAATAGTGTCTTTGTAAATAGAGAGGACGGAGTTGGTTTGCAGGGCCAGCTGCTCTTGTCTCGTTAGAGTCAGCTTTAACTTGCACAGGAACAGAGTTATGGAACATATGGTCAGTTTCGTAGAAGAAATGGAATTTTTAAGCACTTCTGCAGACACAACTCCATGTGCGATACTCAGTATTGTTCATATAAAAACAAGTTTACGAAGTCTGGATTTGCATGCAGGTAGAACAGCTGTGTACGAACATTCCCATGTCCCCTTTATGTCACGCATGATGGCTCTGTTTAATCTCTCAACAGGAACTTGGGAGAAAATACTATCCGCTCCATCCAACCCGAGGCATTCAGCAAGATAAAGAACCTGCGCTACCTGTGAGTCGCATTAAACAGGCTTTCCTTCTTGCATGCACAACCGCTCATACAGTTATGATGTTTTTCAGTAATATGATGTCTGCCATTCAGATCCATTATAACTATAATTTAGTTTTTCTCTCTGTCCATCTTCTCCAGACATATTCAGAGTGATAGTTTTCTGTGCGACTGCCAGCTGCATTGGTTTCCAGAGTGGCTGGTGACACGAGGGCTTCAGTCTGGCGTTCAAGCCACATGTGCCCACCCAGAGAGCTTAAAGGGCACCAGCATCTACCAGGCTCCTCCACAGAGCTTTGTTTGTGGTAAGCACTGCGAGATCGTACTTCCATAACAGAATGTGTGTTCATACCGTCCTATGTTTGGGTATTACTAAATGGATACAAATTGGTAATATTTATATATGCATATGGTTCCATCCAGATGACCTTCCAAAACCTCAGATTACAGTCCACCCTGTTACCACGGCAGCAGTGTTAGGGAAGGACGTGCGTCTCACCTGCATGGCTGCCAGCAGCAGTAGCTCACCCATGACCTTCACTTGGCGCAAGGACCAGGAGACATTACGGGAAGCAGAGGTGGAGAACTTTGCCCATGTGCGGGCCAGTGATGGAGGAGTTATGGAATACACCACCATCCTCCACCTTCGACACATCACCTTCAACCATGAGGGACGCTACCAGTGCGTCATCAGCAACCACTTTGGCTCCTCCTACTCCAGCAAGGCGCGTGTCACCGTAAACGGTAAACTTGACTTTTAAACCTTAATTATACCTGCTGGTCTTAACTGGTTTAAGATGCTTACTTAACATGATCAACCTCAAAAAATGCCAAAAACAAGAGACCAGAAACCAGCACAGTGTGGTTTTGGCTGTTTTTTTAGCAGGGATATATTATGCTCTTAATATATTGTAAATTAGTAAAAGATCAGATATGATTTGGACATTTATATTTTATTCTTCGAGTGGTCGAGGCTAATTTTACAGTTGCATAACATGCAACAATATAAACATTTGCTCAACGCATTTCCTCCATTGTTTAAATTGTATATGCTTTGAAACAGAATTCAGGCACTGTTTCTAATTCTTTTTCTTTCTTGATTGAACTGTTATTTTGCTCGTAAAATTTAGAAAATTCATAATATCTGTTGCTGTGTTATACTGTATTAGCAGTACACACACATTACATGGCTTGTCAGTTTGAGCAACAGATGCAAATTGATTGTCCAGAGGCACTTTTTGGTTTCATGCCTGGGCAAATCAAGCCATTTCCCATCGCCAATTGAGTTAGTCACAGTTATGAATGCTGGACTTGTTTGCTGATGATGTAGCAATGGGAATAAAACTTGCTAGTGCTAATTGACCTTTATACAATTGTTTCGCTCCATGCGCACAGTGCTTCCTTCATTCGTGAAGACTCCACGCGACATCACGATCCGCGCAGGTACGAAGGCACGGCTGGAATGCGCAGCAGAAGGCCATCCTACTCCTCAGGTGGCATGGCAGAAAGACGGCGGTACGGATTTTCCTGCCGCTCGGGAACGTCGTATGCGTGTGATGCCTGATGATGACGTCTTCTTCATAATGGATGTAAAGCCAGAGGATATGGGCATGTACAGCTGCACTGCGAAAAACACGGCCGGCATGATCTCTGCCAACGTCACCCTAACAGTGCTAGGTATGGCAACTTTGTTGTGGTTTTTAAGGGCAGTTTTATTTATGATTGTAATTATATCGATATATTTCAACTTCCTTCTTCCTTTTATGGAACTCAGATTTTGTCTTGTTTATAAAGTTGCTGAAATTTTGCTAACCCATGTTTAGTTTTCCAAAAGAATTGTGTTTTTTCCATCCCCTCGTGCAGCTGGGTCTTTATGTTCTGGGTTGAGGGTGAAAGGTCAGGAACGAGGTCACAAGGGTTGGGGGGGCAGGGGCTCACACAGTGGTATGTTTGAGTATCTCTGAGATCTGTTTTCAACCACATAATTACAATGCACAAAGAAAGCTCTTAGTCTGTGTATTATTTTACTTTAGACATTGTCTGGTATAGAAAACCTAAGAGACAACTGACCAATGTTGCACAAGTTTGTTTTTTACACAGCAGTGTTAGTTTCTGTCTCTAGGATCACTCAGTGCTGTCTTTCATAAAATAATACATATTTACATTTATTTATTAAGTAGGCATGTAGTAATTAAGAGTACAGGTATTATGGCAACAAAAGGACCCCATTGTGAAGACTGTTTTCATGCAATTTTGCAATCAAATGCCACCTGGTTATATAAAGAGTACTCATAAAGCTCAAAGACTGTTTAAGACTGGTTTCAAATCCGGATTTTACCATCAAGTTATTTTATTTATGTCCATATATAACCTGGAACCCATTTCTATTACCTTTTGTACAGAGACCCCTCACCTAGTTCAGGAAATGGAGGATCGAAACGTGGTGGTGGGGGAGACTGTTGCGTTGCAGTGCAAAGCTTTAGGCAGCCCACCCCCTCGAATCACCTGGCTTAAGGGGGAGGAGCCTCTTCAACCCAGTAACCGTCACCACTTCACACCCGGCAACCAGCTCTTGGTGATCGGAAGCACCACCTTAGAAGATGCTGGACGTTACACGTGCGTCATGTCCAACACTCTGGGCACGGAGCGCGCTCACTGCCAGCTAAATGTTTATCAACGCATTGAAGAGTGTGCGCCCTTCTCGAGCCCCAGCACTGTTACCATAGGGATCATTGTTATTGCTGTGGTGACCAGCATTGTGGTGACATCACTGGTGTGGGTGTGTATTATCTACCAGACGAGGAAGAAGAGTGAGGAGTGCAGTGTAAACACAGGTGCTTATATATTCACTAGGAATAGTTTGTAGCACTCATTTGTATAGGGCTTGGCATGTTTTGCGGTAGTGTCGATTTTGACTTCTGATCTATTGGTCTTTCCTCTTATAGATGAGACTATTGTCCCTCCTGATGTCCCCAGTTACCTGTCCTCACAAGGCACTTTATCAGAGAGACAGGATGTGTGTATACGAGTGGAGTCCAATGGTGGATCTCAGCCTAATGGACGCATTGAAAACAATGGTTCAGTATCCATGCTATTGGATTGGCTTGAATTAAACTTGTCCAAATGTTATCATAACTATTAACACATTGGTTAATAAGTGCCTTATCTCGTATTTCAACCTAGGCTTTGACGGTCCAGTCGTGTGCACAGATTGCTTGGAAAACGGCACCAGCTACTCTAAACACTGTACATACCTCCCTCTTGAGATAGCACCCCCTTCAGGTCTGGAGTATCAGCAGATGCACCAACCACCAATATTCTCGAGCCAATCCAATGGTGAAACGCACTGCAATGGCACACCCAATGGGGTCAGGAAGGATGGCCAATCACCAGTCTTTCCTACCAACCATGACAGGGTGACAACAGTGCCCTCATTACAGCAGTACAATGACCGAAAAGGTGAGAATGAGTATGAAAACAAATTCATTAATCCCTCAGCTGACACTTTTAATATTTTTTGGCTGAGTCTTAGCTATAGTTTAAAGTAATAAATTGAAGCCATATATTCAGGAAGCATCACTGCTTGTCTCATCAATCAGAATAGCTCATCCATATTTGCTGTCCTACGTACATTCTGTCATGTCGGTGCTGTGGATTGATTTGCATCGAGTTGGTAATTTCACTTAAACATTGATGGAATATAGTGATAATGTTCCTTAAATTCAGGTTTAAAAGAAAGTTTACCTGATAAATGGAAAATGGTCACCTTCAAGTCACTTGAGATGCATGTGACTTTCTGCTGTGTAACAGAAAAGAAACATTTGTGAAGAATATCCTTGTTGTTCTCCATATAATGAAAATCAATGGTGACTGGGACTTTCAAGCCCCTAAATAAAGCAGCACCACAGTTAAGGTAGTTGAAAAGTAGTTAAGGTTGAGTAAAGGGGTAGTTCACTCAAAAATGAAAATACCATTTCAATGGCCCTGTAGTTCAACTGGCACTAGCAATGCCAAGGTCGTATTGGATGAAAGTGTCTGCCAAATGCATTAATGTGAATGAGCTTGTCTTGGTGGCCTCACTTCCTCTTTTATTTTCTCAGGATTGTTGGTGAACAGGTCAGATACACTTCCCTCACTTGAAGAGAACTACCATCAACCAGTAAAGCTCCTGCCTGGTGGGGACTTTGACATTGGGTCCGAGCTTACCCAGACTCTGTTATCCAACGGGTACATGTATATGCCCAATCCCACACTGAGCGAGTGTGAACCCTTAAGAAGGGCCTGTGACTAAAACCGCACCAACCCTCTATTTTGAATCTTCATTTTGCACTGAGAACTGCTACCTCACACTGAGGGCACACAAAGCTGGCCCCGTTTATCTGAATGCAGAACAGGGGAGCCCGGAATTTGAAGGCAAAGCTTAAATGGGAAAACTACGTCCCATTTGAGCGTAAAAATTGTATATAGATTTAAATCCTCCCCAGGGAGGTGTAATTCACACTTCAGAAATATGACTTGCATTTGACGCATGCAAATATATGTCAGAGTGTTATAACATTGGGTTTAGAACTGTACATAAGAGTTTTCATATATAAATATATATGAATGTATGTATTCTATAACTTTTACTAAAGATTGTGTAGCTCTATTTGGTGCATGATGAGAACAGAGTGGTTATATTTTCTTTCTGGGTATTTTTAAATCTTGTTTTTCCCAGTTTATATAAGCAGTGCCTTATTGCAAGATCAAAGAATCCACATTCTTTTTGGAGAGCAGATGTTAGGAGATGCTGTCTGTGCATTTCTCTTATTTACAAATGGAATGTTTTTCAGATACTAGAAGTTTAGACAAACTCAATATTCGTAATACAAAAAGTATGTAGACCGTATCTGTGGCACACTGGCAGTTACTGTAGAAAAGAATTAGGACTCTTATCTCAGTTGGTACAAAGAGACACAATGTGTGCACAGAAATGCACTTATAAGAAGTTGTGTAGGGCAATGTGCTTGACTCATACACTTAAACCCAAAAAATACTTAAAAATGCTTGTAAAATCTACATTTAGGTGAATTTGTAAACATGTTTGACCACCTTTTTAAACGCATTTGGGGAGATAACAAATCAGTTTGGATTTAATCCAAAAGTAACATTTAGAACATTTTGTTCTAACAGGTCTAGCTAACACAAAGAAGTTGCCAAAACACAAGGGAGAAAACTGGTTTAATGGAAAGGCTTCTCCGGTCAAGATGTGAGCACTGGTTTTCAGCACCCTCCTTCAACAGCACAGAATGTATTCATGTAAAGGGAATAAGCCGCATTTCATATTCAACTATTCACCAGCTAATCTTTCATATTTTTCGCTAAAGACTTCAGACTTTTTTTTTAGCTTATGCTGTATACTGTCCTTATTTGTTATCCTATACCAAATAACAGGTTTATGTCAACAGCCAAGGTTTGTATTTTTAGGCCACAAAGTAAAACATTACTACTAAAGTAGGGTAAAGTTGGATTACTGCAAATACCAGTTTAACCCCCAAAATATGGATTAAATGATACACAAATCTAAAAACCTTTGAAGCTACTGTTGTACTGCTGTCAGCATAGCCAAAGGTTTGTGGTTAGCTGGCTAATTGTGTAACCTAGCACTGTGAAAACCCCTGCTAGCTCACACAAGTTAACCCTCATCCTCTTTCAGAATGTTTAATTTATTGAAATGAACTCACATCTGTACACCCACATTGCTAAAACTGTTCAAGTGTTAAAAATGGCAATTGTTTTATTAAAGTCACATCTTCTCTACGCTGTTTGGTCTGTGACTATTTTTTGGTTGGTCTGACACTTTGGTGTCCTATTACATGTTTAAACATTGGAGGCACAAATCCCATTTTCTATGAAGAGAGAACTATTACTATTAGATCAACTATATACAATAACATTAACAGCATAGTATATAGTTTAAAATGTATACAATTTTAGTAAATAAAGCATTACCATTTTAATATTAAGCACCCCATATTTTGCCCACAACCTTGTTCCTGCATAATGTCCCCCAAATTAAAGTCTCCTAAAAAGTAACAACAGTTTTGACCCTTTTCACAGCACACCTGGAAGACAAACACTCACTATTGCCTGCATCTGTCAAGCTCAAGCATGCAACATTGTTATTGTAAGAAATATATTTTCATATTGTTTATCAATAGTAAAATAATTTGTGATTGTTTAAATCCCTGTTCTGGTGAAGTTTTAACTAGATTTTGTTTGTTAATAGACAGGAAATGCAGTTACACATCCCTCTCAATGGTTAGATCTGTTGAGTTTCACTCAACTGTCTCCATTATTTAACTGTGTTTGGAAAGGCAGCACATTCCAGTGAAAGGCAGTGATAACCCACAGGGCAGAAACGGTCCCCTGTTGCTCCAGTCAGTCGCTCTGTATTATTCTTGTGCCTTGAGCTTCATGACAGGTCTGACAAGCATTCACACCTGTGGACTAATCTGTCCAACTAATGCATTTTGTTTGACTGTGTGCGTGTTTTCAACTCAATGAATCAGAAAGGGCAATTAAAAAATGAACCTGTGGATTAATTTCAATTCGCTGAACGTGTAAAAATAACACTGGAATAATATTACTATAGTTTATTGCTGATTGTATCCTGGAGTTTTAATAAAGCAGTAAATACTGCTCTCACGAACACGTCAATTCTTATACACTGCACAACATATTAGACCAGCACTGTCATACTAAAACACGTAGCATTTTTGTAAAAACTTTTTGTGTGATAAGAAATTCACATGGGCTTTCATATATCCAATGCAAAAAACGACATTGGAGTTTCAACAGGATCTGTAGTGCAACAGAACTCAGGCGGTTCAACTCAATATATTGAGCAGGAATGCAGACCTATGTGTTATGTGATCTTTTTCATCCAGGCACCAGGTGTCCTGGCTGTGCCCCTCAAGACCACCAGTTCAAGCTGGGACACAGTTTCACTCGTGCAGGCTTGACCAGCCTCCTGCCCCACTGTAATTCTGCATTTTGCTTTTGGTTTTTTGACCGATTTTCACAGTTTCTTGTGGGTCTTCTTTTGGGTCTTCTGATGGGTTGGGGAAACTGTTCTGGCCCACGCTGTTCCATGGAGTTATTTTTTATAAAAGTGTGTGACGCACTTTCTCATAAGCTCCAAGGAAAATGAAACCTCCCATGCTGATAAATGTCATCCTGGGGATGCTGCCAGCAAACAGCCTTTCATGAAACACATGAAACCAACTTAGACAGGAAGTAGATGCTGCCTCTCCTGCATTGTATAACATTATACTCTGATTGATTTATTAAAATATAGCAATTCATTGCATATATCAGTATTTGTCATTTTCTGTTACAAAATGTGTCAACATATTTTTATAGCACTGAATCATTGCATGATTTAATTTTTTAACAGATTTATACAAGCAATTACATAAAAACATTTTGTAAACAAGATCAAGACCAAGTGGTTATCAGCTTGGACATGATTTCTGTCAATGATATGTACAGAGCGGCATAAAATGAAACATTAACTACGCTCGATAAAACAAGTATTCAATATTTCTGTGTTGACAGTGTTGCTTGACAGATTAGAGAGCATTTGAGGCGGAATGCGCAGTGCAGGGGTTGTTGATGTTGGAGAGGTTAGAGGGATGCGACAAGCCATGAAAGCACTATAGTCTCCTAAGGCTCTTTTCCACACAGCTGCTTTTGGTATAAGCACTGGCCCCTGGGGGCTCCTCCTCATGAGTGATGGCCAGATGACATCCACACATGTCCCTCAAGCTTCCAGTAACCCTGCACCCACTACCCCCACCAAACACTCTCTCTATTCATCTCTCTTTCTCATTTACATTCATCTTCTTTCTGTTTTTCTCTTTTATTCCCAAACTTCCATTTGATCAATTTTGCTCTGTTCACACTGCATACCACATTGACTCCTATTCTGGCCCTATTCAGGCATCATCATACCACAAAAACTAACTTGATTTTGGATCAGCCTTTTCATGCCTCTGCAGTGTCACACCTGTGGGGGATAATGGTGGTGGAAAGGGGTGTGGGGTGGTTCTAAATTTAGAAATAAGGTCACCACTAATACATCAATTTTGTCAACTGCAAAGCTGTACAAGGTGCCAAGCTTGTCAGGGATTTCTGGGCTATTCCAGTAATTTGCAGAACTTGACGTTTCAGCATGCTTCTGCTCGGATCATGTGTTTATCAGAGGGATGCCATGTCAGAATGCGGATCATGTGTGTTACAGAGAGATGCCATGTCAGAACGAGCATGTGTGTGTGGACCTGTAAGCAAACACACTCATCCTGGAACGAATTAGCAAAGAGGCATTTTGACAGTTTGTCTGCACAGTGTGGGGTTGGCATTTTAGACTATGCACCAGTCTGAGAAATGTGAAACCTCGCGTGCGTGATTTGAGTCAGTTCTGACCTTTTCTTCTGCAATGGAAAGTAGAAAAATGTATCACACCTTTCGTTTTTAATACAGCCTTGATAAATTATCCTGAATTTACTAATGCTTAGAAAGTGTTCGAACTTCACCTCAAAAGTCAGATATCAAGATCTGTATATAGAAAACTACATTTTAAATGATTGCCCATACAAAAGTTAACCAGAAAGTTGTGGCTGATCGCCATGGCCTTACCATGCTAGAGTGTTCTGTCTGGCTCAAGTCATGATCTCTATCATATTTTGGTTCCTAAATTTAACTTGGGTGCTAATACTTAAGAATACATTGTGGCTTCATTGTTATGCTTTTAATTATCTATTATCTTCCTTACAGACCACAAATCAGCCACAGCCTGCTACAACAGGAAATTAAACATAAAAAATAGCAGTTATGTCACAATGGGAGCTACTGACTCATTATGACATCATCACCCTGGGCAGCCATGATAGGCAGTCAGTCATTAGCAGCTGGGTCTAATAACACTTCTAATAATGGCTCTATAAATAATGCAGACATCCAAGACACTTGCTGAAGTGGATCCGGTTTTTCTTTCTGAGTCTTACTGGACTGAAACTGATCATATACCACTGAAAGTTGTACCAAGACTCTACCTGTACTGCTTTACGGTCTTCTAATACTGTCCCTACACCCAAAATCTACATTACTCAGGCTCGTCAATAGGTTTGTTTGCAGACAAGAGCAACAGGTCGGAATTCTCTGTAGCAGCACTTCAAAGCTTTAGCTAAATAGGGTTAGTCCACGAGCACATAGCTGTCTTGATTGCCATTGGTTTGCTTGCTGTAGTTCTGCACAGGGCTCTGCCACACATGGAAGCACTTTCAGGCTTCTCTAGTCTGCAATTGGAGCCATTACTGTAATTACAGCTTTAAAGCTGAGCAATTTGTACAAGGCATGCAGCAGTTTCACTCGCCCCTTTACAAGTGTGGCCGAGCCACCTTTCCACCTTTCCTGCTCTTTGTTTTCTTTTGGTCCCTTTTTCAGACCCCCTCTGAGAGTTTTACATGTTGCACTGCGAGATGTTTGGAATTCCTGAGTTTGTTGCATGCACTACCTAAGCTCAATATATTTGTTTGTAAATGCACTTGTATGAGCAACATTGCAAGACTGGATGAACCAATGACATCAGTTAGGGGGTGGGGTTATTAGTTTGTTTGACCAATAAAAAACAGAGTGTTTGGTAAATGTTTGAAAAGACCCAATATTTTTGAAAGCTAGTAAGATTAAAATCACAATTTGAGATGTTCGAATTAATAGCAAAAAACTGTGGAAGAAAGCAGCAGTGATTATGAAGAGACAGATATTTACAAATGGTTACTTTAGGAAACTTCATTCATTTCAAAAACATTTGAAATAAATGAAGTTACAAGACAAAAATGCATTGTTTTAACTTACCAGGGTCAGAACTAATACACAGTAATTTACACTTACCCAGGTATTCCTCTGCTTCTCCACACTTCATACAAAACCAGAGGGATGTTTCCACTGGCTGTACTCGTCCCAGCCTGACAGACAAAGACCAAACACAGAAATGATGGATGATTTGTCTTTATGCTTTATGCTTTATGCAAAAACACTGTGTTTTGTGTTTCCCATAATTCTGTTCTATCCCTGGTACAGTCCACCCCATCTCCACCTGTTTAACGGCTGCCCTTCTGCACAATCTACATTCACAGTTACTCTTCTAGAAACCCACAGCACCATGTTCAAAACTGCTATCTATATCAGGGAATTGTGAAAAAGAGGTAATTTAACAACTGCCTGTCTGGAAACCACATACACTGTGGTGTTTATTTGTGGAAAATACTTTTTCTAATGCAGGAGTCTATAAACATACCTTCTGCATGCTAAATTAGTGGTGCTTGCAAAGGCAGACATCTGTATTGCCCATACTTGTGGTTAGGGATTTAAATGTCAGTGGGCCTCAAGGACCTCCACTGTGCTATGGACACAATCAAATCATGTGGCTTGTTTATTAGAGGTGTGCTATTACTCTTGTAAATAATCAGATTAGATCAGATTTTGCCTGGAAGACAGGTGAAAAAAAAAAAATCACACAGATTTGCACTGCAGGAGGGACTGACGGGATTTCTAGGGCCCAGAATATCAAAAAGGGCTGGGCGCTTTTAACCTGGGCCAGTCCTTAATCATTAAGCAGCTGCCCTGCCCAGAATGCACTAGCAAGCACATAGCAACATGCTAACAGCCATAAAGGAAACCTAAGTAACCTTAAAGCAACACCAAAGCAACCATCCAGGACAGCCTAGCATGGCTGCAGGTTCTGCACAGACATGCACCACGCGCAGTTTTCCAGAATGTGTAAGAAGCCAGTCTAGCTCCCCAACAGACATTTCTCATTTGCTGTTCAGACTGCACAGGTTTCATAGCTCTATATTTAGACTGGGTTCGTTTATCGAATTTTACACTTTCAGAACTGATCGGCTGCCTGTGCGTTGAGCCGCCCGGTACGCTACAGTTCCCCACAGGGCTTGGATAACAGCCTGGAGTGTCTGTTGGCCAAAACACACAAACACACGCACAAAGTACAGCAGACCTGCCTGAAAACAAGGTCTCTATTTCTTTAATTGGTCAAATTTTTGGACAAACACAAGGCAGACTGAAGAAATGACCTGAAGCGTGACACCTCCATTGCCAAAACACATCACTCTGTCAGCCAATACTGTGAGGAGACAGGTGCACAAAAACATCCTTCACTCATTTCAACACGCACATACTCTGAAAGTACTTATGTAAAAAGCCGTGTAGCACTTTATGTCTTACATGCTCTCCTCTCTGGCACTTAGATTTAAGTAGGCTGATTTTGTTACTGTACCTTTAAGACTTCCATATGTACAATGTAAATGGCCTCTGTTTTTATTGGTTAACCCCTGCATTCCAGTGTAGTTCACTGTCATTCATCTTATGTTAATGGCGCTTACCAAGTTGATTTCTAAATGACCCTTTTCTGCAGCTTAGTTTTAATAAACGATCTGGTTTAGCTGAAGGGATTGTTGCATTATAAATGATCAATCCTCAAAATACCAACCATGCCATTTTTAAATGGTAGTACTGTAGATACTGTAGTACAGTAACTACTGTTATATGTGAGGTAGCAACTGTTACTGGCTCAGCTGAAACTGTAATTATTTAAATTGCATTATTAACTGCATTATTTAAATGTGCGGTTTTCCTGTGTTGTGCAAACAACATAGCATGTTGATCTGCTTGTATTTTTGCAACAAAATGGATGCATGTCAAGAAAAGGCATGCTCGGTTCGTTTTTTGGGGTCTCTGAGCGGTTTGCAAGAGTTTTGGCTTATGTGTGAATGCTTTAAAGAAACTCGGACCCCTCTCAAACAAATCAGATCATCTTAGAAAGTCCTTATGAAGTTGTGGTTTTGTTTTTAACTTGTATTCAGACTGCTTTAATCTTCACAACAGCCGTTATCTTGCCGTCAACAGCCGTTTTTATGATGTGTTCCCCTATTAAGGATGCAAATGCTAGAAATAGCCTTACAGTCAGTAACCTGGAGCTCTGAAATGCAGTTCCATCCAAGTCAAAAGACAAATGGAAATTACTTTTGAATATACAAATGTCCTCTGACATCTAACATGCTCATACACAGGACGGCCTGTTTTGAGTCTTGACAGGACACATTTGTGCGTCAGTAACGTCCCTGGCTGACCCATGCGATTGGATCAAGCTGTGTGTCTACTCAAGGTTTTTCTCTCTCTCTCTCTCTCTGTCCTCTCTCTCTTCTGTTGGTTTTGTCTACATTAGGGCCGTTTGTTAGTTCACCTTGCACTTCATCTGGGAGGCATCAGTAGACGCAAGAATTAAACAACAGTCACAGCATCTTACCTTAGCCAACATGATCCAAGTCTTCGCCACATCTAATGGAGTCGTGACGAACGCTGAAACTCCACCTAAGAAAGAAAAGCATATCATGAGTTTGTGTTCATGCACAAATACAAACAAGCACCACGTAATAACATTGATCATATTATCATTAACAATGAGTTTAAATGTGCCATGACATCACTGATGACATCATTCAACTTCATAAACGTAAAGAAAAAGGTTAATGCAGATCAGTTTTACGAACTCGTTTGTCAACACTCATGAATGTTCATAAATTTCCATTGACATGAATGAGAATACAAAGAAGTTTCCTCTCCCCTGTGTAGAAATGATCCAGCAAACAACATCAAGCTTTAAACTGGCGCTTCCCTAAGCTGGAAACAAACTGCATGTTCTCCCATAATGCCTAATTTCACTAAATGATCCCCGAACAGTGATGTGTCTGTAGAAGAATGTTCTGGATTCCAGTTAAGCTCTATCGACAACATCTGCAGCTTGTTCAGGATTAACATAGTAATTTAGATTTAGATGGAGGCATTTTGTAGGGTTACATAGCAAAAATGTCCTTATATTTTTCTTAAAGTACTATTAAAATTAAAACTAAACTACTATTAAAATTTATTTATTTGCTTTAAAGTTCAGAATTCTTTTAGCTGAAAAATTAAATGTAACTTTGAACAGATAAGGTTTGTAAATGATTCTGCTATGCTAGTTTTGTGTAAACATATTTAATTCTTAAGTCTTGCGAGTATGTTTCTGAAACAGTATTTTATGCTATTCTGGTGCAATGCTTTCCTCTATAGACCTACATCAAACCACATACTGAAGTTATTTTCAGTGGTAATTACAGGCATGTCACAAAACACCTTAACATATATTGAACCCAGAACATTTTTAAAGAAGGACACAATAGCAATATCTTGGAGGAACAGAAAAAGAAACCTTTTCAAGCCTCCAGCTATAGCAAAACACCATCATCGGCAATACAACACATCACAACTCACATTGGTTTGCGTAATGTTTCACAATGACGCTAACAACTGCAATGCACATGTGCACACACAAATCGATTCCAAGGCTGCTCTCCAGGTGCTGTGGCAGGCGGCCATGTTCTTTTCCTCCTGGGTAAAGCGTCCCAGTCCCTACAGCTTCAATACCTGGTAAGTACTACGGTAAATTATGATTCTGGCCTGAGAAGTTTTCCAGTATTGCAGTGACTGGGGAGTTCGACAGCTGCAAGGGCCCCTGGGCCAGATTTGCGGCCCCTTAGGATAAGCCTGGACATAGTTAGACTTGATCTAGTTTGGACCCAGTAAACTCGATGACTGCTGACAACAGCTATGACAGTTACAGAGAGCCTGATGCAGGAGTCAATGTGAGGTCAATGAGAGAAGAGGGAGATAGTGGTACATTTATTGACTCCTCAACTCTAATTGGCTGCTTCTGTCCCACTCTGTCGGTGTGCACCAGCTGGTTAACAACCTGATGTGACCATCTTGACCTGACCGGAATTATAAAGGAATGTGACTGGGTAAAGTTTGGATATTCCTGGCATCGGACTTCATCCCATCTCTTTCTCTTGCTTTCCCAGACCTCTGCGCTAAAGCTAATCCCACACACCTGCAACAGCTCCACACACCGCTGCCTGCCAAGAGTCCAGCGTTCCCCCCTGCCTCCTCCACCACACGGTCTACAGAGAGAAAGAGAGAGCATAGAGAGAGAGAGAGAGAGAGAGAGAGAGAGAGAGAGAGAGAGAGAGAGAGAGAGAGAGGGGGAATTGGGGATTATTACATTTATCAGCCAACTTGTGTTTGCACATATGGGAACTAGACAGAACAGCGACCCGAACATCCACGTTTCCAGTATGATGTCATAGTCTAATTTTCCACACAAGGCTCTATGACCAAATCTAAAAGAAAGAAATGTAAAACTTCACAGCTCAGCAGAACACTGTCCCGGATAGTTCTATTGTACAGAACACCCATGCACACCCGATCAGTTACTGGAAAAAACATTTTCTTACATGATGATTCAGGGTTTTCCAAGAAACGAAGGGAAAATGATATTGAGCTTTGATGGGAGTCACAGATGGAGGAACATGATGAGCCCAATGTGCTTGTTAAAATACTGTTCCAAAACTTAGAAAGCTGTCCTGCAGTCTGCTGTGTAAATAGCCAGCTGTATAATCAACTTAATTTGGGTGGAAATTTTTGCTGAGCATGCTGCAATGAATTCTGGGAAGGCCCTGTATGCTTCATACATGAAATGCTGCCTTACTATTTGGCCAATATGAGGCATCTTAGAGACCAGCAAAATTGTATGTACCAACTTTTGTTTCTGGGGCACATATACAGTATATTGCTTTCAGTAGACTGAGAGTTGCGATCAGTAGACACCGGTAAGACAAGTTTGACAGGATTTTAGTTAATTACATAATTTGTGTTCATTTTAGGATGGTTAATTGTTGTTTGAGTTTAACAAGTTAAAAATGGGCGTGTAGGAATGCGGTAAATAAAGAAAAATATGTTTGTGTGTGTCCACTGAACTGTTGAAAAGGTTGGGGAGGAGTTTTTAGGGTGTACAGGCACTGATTTTATGTGTTTGTTGTTTTGTGTCTTTGCTGGTGTTGTGTTCGGTTGGTGTTATTATGCAGTCAGGCTGCAGATCAGTTCTGGAGTTCCCCTACGGCCCCAGACCAGCAGCGTCTGATGGCTAAAAAAAGAAAACAATCGAAGAACAGCAGGAAATAATTATGAATGATCCCGTTCAACCCTGTATACCACAACACACACACACACACAAGCCTTCTCTTAGGCAACACATCATATGTGTTTCATTAGCTGTCAGATTGAGAGTCTTCATTTCCTAGATCAAAGAAATACAAGTTAGAGATTATCCATTCATCCCTGTCACACTTACTGAAAACTGGAAGCAATGTCACCTCAAAACAAAGTGATGGACCATAGTGCCATTTGCCAGGAAGTACCTGACATGAGCTACATCCACCACAAACACAGGTGTTACCATTCAATATATGAAAACTGAAAATCCTTTACGTTTTAATTCATATTACACACTACAGTTTGTTGGTTTCTATTTCAGCAGTGCTGTGCTGGTAAGGTAGGATTCAACTTTGTTGAAATGTATGTTGGATGTATTTTAAACGTAAGGAACATGATGTTGAGTTTGCTGTTCTGATCCTGACTGATGGTTATTGAACAAGCAAAGCCAGAAACATTTCTGGATCTGAACAGGTGGGTTCCACTCATGTAGAAAGATGGGGGAGCTAGGTAAACTGACAGCCAATCTCGGCAACGGGCTGCGTTATATGCTTTTAATAAAAGGACTGTGAGAATCAAGGAGGCAGGTCACTGGCAGCTCCTAGGAACCATGTTTAATATGAGTTTGGCAGCTACTGAAAGCCACTGAAGATATCCAAGCAAAGGTGTTTGATTTACTTTATAATTAGCATCTGCCAAACTCTTTGCGACCTGAGCCCACATTAGCTTTCAGTTTACCCTAGAACATACCTGAGATCAATTTAAAAACATTTACTGTACGTAAATAAATGTCAAACCGTACTAAACCGTAAAACGTAACCGTTTAGCCTCCTTTCTGGAATGCACCATATTGTCTACATGTAACCTAAATATCCGCTTTCATTCCCAATTACTTAAACCAAATTACAATTTACTCATGACACACTTGCGCCTAATCATGGGAATGAGTTTGATCCACTGACACATAAACGTCGAGCTGAGTGGGCACAGTGGGAAACAAATGCCCTGATGATGTAATGACACAGCTGCTTGTGGTTTTGTAACAGAGCAGCACTGAGTTTAAGGGATTGTTGGTAGATAAACTTTGGGAATTGTGGGATACGCTGAAGAGAACAGATGGTTTAATTCGGCCTGCCGCTCAGATGCTGGGGCTTAAGTTTTTGGTGCGAATGACTTGAGAAGTGGTTTGGTGATACTAAGGGTTTGGTTTTCCTGACATTAAACGCTTGAAAGAATTGTAGAACTGGGTTATTTTACGGATTCTGTGTGGCCCACATTAACAATACACCAGACATTGTGCTCGAAACCAAAAACAGGGACATGCACACACACAGCATTAAAAAAAGCCACATTATAAAATTTTGCACAAACATTTTCTCTCTTTCTTCTCTCTCTCTCTCTCTCTCTCTCTGAGCTTTAGAATTACACAGGCTGTTTTTGCAAATGCACCTTTAAAAAATCTGTATGCAAATGACATTGGTTAATTAATGTTCTGGTTAGACTGGTAAGAGAAACAGTTGTTAATGTTACAGTATATCAACAGTACACAAGCTGTTTTATTTCAAAAGAGCAAGAAAAATACAGTTTTTCTATGTTTTAGGGCCTTCAAGAAATCATTTTCGAGTGCAGAAAAAGAGACCACACTCATGGCTGGAAATAAAGCATATGGCACATAATCCTGTATCTATGCTGCTATCACTGCTTTACACTCTAATGCGACACTGGCAGAACCATTCAGCTGCTCCAAGATGTCTTAAAGTGGCAGGCAGAAAATATACACACATGCAGACACAAGGATGTCAGAATAAAAAATAGATTCAGTCCTGAAGCTCAAAGTTTGCTGTGTGAAATGAGAGAGGACAGAGCCATACAGATTTTGTGCTACTGGACAAAACGTGTTTCCATGGTAATTTAAAACTGAATACACATCTGACCAAAAGCGGAATTCTGGGAAACAATGAATGAGGTAAAGCAGCTGTACGAATCAAACGCTGGCATCCTGTGGCATTGTCTCATTGAGGCTTTTCTTGCTTTTCAAAGAAAGAGTTTAGCAAAGACTCTCACATTCCAACGACTCCGCACAGATGGCCGGAGAGGGTGAAGAAAGGAAAAACGGAGGAGTGAGAGAATGCCTTTGAACGTGTCACAAAGAGGCGGCCATGAATGACACTCCTTATTATGGCAGGGAATCGTGGTTAATGCTCGCCCACAGCTGCACGTGCTATTGTCCTCCGGTGCCTCTCCTGCTTTGCTCCGCTCCGGTCTCTAGGCCAAGAGCACTAATGGAATTTTTTGCTCTCGCCCCGGAGACATGATGTCATGCTCACAAACTAGGTTTTTTTTGAAAAAATGACTTTTATGTGGCCCAGACGAGACAACGAAGGAAATAGACAGTTGGCCGAGACCCAAGGCTTGCAAGAAATTACGATTCCGTTTAACCGCCAATAAGGTGACCAATAAAATGAGGCGTGATTTTGAGATTACCTAGAAAGAGAGTTATTAACAGATACTGAGTCAAAGTGTGGTATTCTGAGTTGTAAATGTGTCAGAGCATTAGCAGGCCATTATTCCTTCATTATAGTGATGTAATGAGGCCAAATTAGAGCAGAATGAAAGAATGTGAAAGCAGAAAAGAGTAAGAAAGTGGATTCATACCTTCAGGTACTCCCAGAGGGGAAACTGCACCAGTGAGAACGGGATCTGGAATTGAAACAGAAGTACATCCATTAAGGGTTTCAGAATAAACAAACAGCCAAAAACAACTGTTCATACAGAATAGCTCTAATGGCAGAGCTGGACACTAGCAACACAAAGGCCATAGATTTGTTTTTGGTTAAATTTATAAGGGAGAGTGAGACATAATGTTATAGATGCTTGCTTCCATTCATTTTTATTAAAAATAAGACATTGATTTTACCTCTATCTCACTACTCCTTGCCTAGAACATGGCTTAAGTAAAAACTGGTGCAGTTAATTTCACTCTCCCCTTCTGAATGCACCACAAATCACTTTGGACAAAATTGATGGATTTTTTTTTTTTTTTGGATTTTTTTTATTTATTATTTGGTAGACAATGCTGAATGCAGGTACAATTTTTATTCTACAGACAAAGTCAGCTGTCTGTTCTCCTAAAGTGACAGATACAGGCAGCGGCTGCTGAAAAATGATTTGACATAAATGACAAACTCCCTTTAGAACACATGCAACAATAATGCCATGCTGCTGTTCAGTGGGAAAATAAATAAATGAATAACTAAACCTCTGAGCACTATTATCTTCTGTAAAAGAAAATGGATGACTTGTGGCAACATGTTAAACCACAAGCATTGGCCATTTATCTCATGTGTCAAGCTGTTTTAATACTGAGTGAGAGTGTGTGAAAGAGATGGAGAGAGAGACAGGGAGAGAGGGAGAGATGATAAATAAATGAAGAGTCTGTGGTCAGAGAAAGCACAAAAAACATAAAGGTGGCAGAAATCTCCCTTTCCACCAATCAGGCTAAAAGGGAGGAAATCGATGTCACAAGTGAACAGTGGGCTGACAAAATCACAAAATTATGTGGCTGACTATCATGCATCAGAGAGGGAGAAAGAGAGACAGCCAGACAAACAGAGGCAGACAGACACAGAAAAGTCACAGTAAACAACTACATTTTTATATTTTCTGAAATAAATGTGATGCTTGTCTGTGCAAACTTATCTGCCCCGCTGGACTTGGCAGAGTAAATTTCACAGGATTTGCTGAGCAATTTCTTATTGCACTAAATCAAAATATTCTACCCTCAAATCCTTAGCTCCCCCAAGCTAAAGTGTGCAGGACTGTGGCCCTCCAGGAGCTGATCTGAAGCCCTGTTATACGATATACTTGTCCCTAGACAAGGATGGAGGCTCTCCATCAATGTAAATATATGGGATTTTTTAATACAATTTTTCATCTGCCAAGTGAAAAATCGCAGGTAAAATTGCTTAGAAAAGCACATTTGAACAATCCAAATGCTTTAAGCTATTATTCACGTCCAAAGCAAATTAAAATTTGAATGGAAAATATAATACATTTGTGCAATTAACAACAGCGATGCCTACCGTAGAAACTCAGCTAATTAATGAACGATAAACTCTTTATTAAGGAATGTTAAAAAATGATGCATTGCCTAATACAAAATCCTTTCACACCCAAGCCTTTTTCATCTGAACATCAGACGAAGACTTGTTTAAAATACTTCCCTGCAAACAATTTTCTTGAAAAATACGGCCTAATCAAATACAGTAGTGGATTTAACAGAAAACAAGGCTCTGATTGGCTCAGGTTAAAAAAAATGAAATCTGACAACAATTGCCATAACAAACACAACAAAACAACACTGTTATACGGGCATCATGACAACTGTCAAAATGCGATATCTCCTGATTTCAAAACAAAAAGCAGATAAGTGCAATGTGACCTGACACTTGGAAGTGTGTGCGCTTTTTCCAAAAACTAAATCAGCCACCTGTCTTTTATTACTGACATGATAAATTTAGCGTCTCCTGCTCTGGAGAAGTGGAACGCTTTGAGGAATCCGCAGGCAGAAATGAGGTACAGCAGATTTATGCATCAGTCTCACAGTTCTGGCAAAGACGTGGCGCCTGAACAACACAGATGGTCAGATTTATATTGATAAGGCCGTAATGGATGACGAGAGAGAGCACGTGGTGAAGATGGAAAAGACAGAAGGATGGAAAGCAGGTTTTTGACTGAAGGCCAATGAGCTTTTTCATGATGGGATGTTAGTTCAGTGGATGATGGCACATTAAGCATGTGTGGTCTAATTACTGCCCAGCTGTACTTATTACAGTTCATTCCACATTCGACCACACAGGTGGTTTTGTGCTTGTACCTTAAAGAAACTATCTTTGTTACAACTGGCTACCGCAATTATACTTTTCAATTTCACAACGGCACATTGTTACAAAGCGGCTGTACAAATGAAAAATATCAAAAGATATTTACAGTGAAATAAAGCAGTGAAATAAATACACAAAATAATCAAGAAAAATGAATGAAAAAAGTTAAATTTATTAATTGAAATTATGATAATTAACAAAATGTACAAAATATTACTGTTTAATGTAGGGACATGACACACACTGACACATCTTACACAACTCTCCCCTACACAATCCCACCTGACTCTCCTCTATGTTCCAACAAATACAAACTTCTCACAACAAACCACATGGTACACTAATCAGTGCAGAACTGAGAAGAACACACTCCCAATACAAACCTCTTACTGATGTGCACACACACACACTCACAAGGACCTATAGGGAACAATATGATTGATCAATGAGTCAAGATGTTGAAGCATCTGATGGCTGGACAACTATGCATAGTTTGTTTGATATTGATGATTGGCGGACAAAATTAAAGACTAACAAACATCAACATAATGTGCATTAAATTTTCTCCTGAAGAATCCTTTATGTGTCAGTGAGGAAACCACTGTGTGTATCTGCCAGGTGAGTTATCATTGAGAGATCTGGCTGGCTGTGTGCTTGTGTGGGTGTGCTGGGTTACCGGTGAGAATATCAGTATTCTGCACTACTCTACACTGTCAGACTCCTGGCCGCTCATGTGGCATCTGGGAAAACAGATGTCAAAATGCATTTAAATGAAGGTTGATTGGACGGGTTGCGGTTTGATGCTATATGACAAATGGCTTTAATAGGTCAGACAGACCTGCATGAATACTAACAAGAGGAGAAAGGAGAGAGAGATAGAGAGAGAGAGACAGAAAGAGAGAGATCAGTCTAAAATCTGATTCAGTTCAATTGGATTAATTTACATCACATTCATTGTCAGTTTTCCTTAATTAAATTCAAATGCGTTCTAATATGCTTCAGTCCATTTGAGCCTAAACTATATTTTTAAACAAATTAAATATAAAACGTCATCTTGCAGTTGAATGAAAAGCCATGAGCAGCATCTAAACATATTTTTGGACCACTATAAAAAGCTTTTAAATGCATTAATGAATTCATAGCACCATTAAAAACACCTTATAATCTAAAACTTGAAAGCAACGCTTGAGTTTTGTGGCTTTTAGTCCATGTCTGTTGGCTTTAAGAGCATCCATATACTGTACTTGTGTACTACTAAAGATTGACAAAAATCACTTTTACTAGATATACACATTCAAAAATTAAACCTTTCTCTTCTGAGGGACCGGATCAAAAATATTGATGATTCATCCTGATCTACACAGATTTGTGTTCAATCAGATACTTTTTAGAATAAGAATACCTCTTCCCTTTCCTAGACTCTGACTAGGAAGTAGGCTTACGGCTGTGATGTGGTCTGTATGACTGTGACAAAGAAGAACAGACCATATATATTCCAACCTAACAATAATCTCATATTCCAGAAAATTAAACTTAAAATACTGGAAAATGGAAAGAGCATTAAAGTGAAATAAAGATCACAAATCTGCAGTGCTGACTAAAACGTGTTTCAAAGTGATGGAAGAGTGAGGAAAGACAACGTTTATGCAGTTCTGAAATAATATGAAGAAATATTAAAGTGCAGTGGAATAAGGATATTTCTCAACTCTAGAGGGAGGACATACAGTCCACTCCAGAGACACTCAGAGAGAGAAGAAAGAGAGGCAAAGAGGTTCAGACTGAGAGACAGGAAGCAGATGAGGGCCAGATGGATAAGTCATCAGCTGAGTAGTGATTCAGCAGCACAGGGTATGAAAACAGCAGACAGACTGAAGGTGAGCTGGTCTTGGAAAGACTAATCCTCACTTTATTACTGAGAGCTGTGGAAAATGGCCACTATTACTGGCTCGGTTTAACACATGCATATACATACAATCTGTTCCAAAATCTAAGAAGCTACCTACAGAAACAACATTTTAAGACACACCCTCGATGCAACGGCTGTTTCAAAACGTGGGCGACTACATTATGCTGCTGATTATGGGGAATTTGCCAAAAAAGTATAAGGCAGCACAGTGTATAGCCTTTGTAAAAAAGGAAAATCCCACAATGCATTGTGACAAACTCTGTGAAAACAATTCTAAGATGGCAAACAAAGTATGATAAAAGTTTAGAAGTATTAATGCAAATAGTTAATTCCACTTAATCATTGACTACTCAAAATTTGCATACATATTATTATGCTTACAAGAGCAACACAGCTAATGCTTGTTGGACAACTTACAATTATTCAACTTCGACAGAATTCTGCTTGTGTGGACAGCAGACAGCCAGGCAACTTTCTACAGTGAGTTTTGAAACAGCGCTACATACATAAATGTCTGAGCCATAGAAATGTACACAAACAGTATACTCTTGTCAAAACAGAAACCAGTGCACAGACCAAACACTGGCACAGTTACATAAAGCAAAAGCAAATTTATCAGCCAAAGCGTTTAATTGACAGCTTGTCTAAGTGCGATGAAGAACAAACAAGAACAAATTAGAGGAGAGAAGGAGGGGTGAAACCTCTCTCGAGAGAGAGTTTTATAATGCAAAGCCATCTGCCAAAGTTAAACATGTCACTAAACCTGTTTGTATTCTGAGTGATTTATGAGTCTCTTCACAGGTGCATGTGTGCACGTGTGGGTGTCACATTTGTGTTTGCACAGGCATGTTTGCATGCCACTGTCACGATACTGTGCTCTTAGGTTCTTTTGAGATCCAGACATTATAGACAAATTGCCCTCCTCAACCATTCATTCACCCGCCATAACAGCATATAACTGACAGCCAATTTTTCTAAAGAAAAGGGGCACTTGCCCATGCAAAAATCATCGCCATGATGCTGGGTAGTTGCCAGGGAAGAGCACATGCTAAGGTGCTCTGAGTGATATATAGTGTGTTGCTATATGGTTGCTAAGGTGCTCTGAGTGATATATAGTGTGTTGCTATATGGTTGCTAAGGTGCTCTGAGTGATATATAGTGTGTTGCTATATGGTTGCTAAGGTGCTCTAGGAGGTGTACTGGCTCAAGTTAAAAGAGCCCCACCCACAAGATCCTTAGACGGATCAACATGGAACAGTTTTAAATGATAACATATGAAAATAAATTAATGGCATAGAAAAATCTGGTACTGTATTACTTTTAACCATCTATAACTGTTGACTAAACAATCAGTCAGTTCCTTTATTTACTATATGGTACCCATAATTCAGTTCAATAGTTTTCTCGGGGCTTCACATCAACTTAATATCATAGGTTATATTAATGGAGCAGAATGTGAAACATTCTCTGAGCGTTTCTGAGCCTAAAAAATGGATACAAACTCCAGTGCTATAAAAACTCCTCTGGGAACCTGTTCAGAAAATAAACACATAAATAACAGAAAATCAATAAACTGAAAGCAAGCCAGTGGGATGCCCTAAACGGTTTATCAGAGTGGGGGGAGTGGAGGGATGCTGGTTGTGTTGTGTTTCATGCTTCCCTATGGCCATAAAATCTTGGCTCTGGAGAAAAATGAGGCCTACTCCCTCTTACAGCTCCCTTGACTGGAACAAACACTGCTTAATGTAAATATAAAAGTCAAATATGTGGAGAGAGGTTGATTTGAGGTTTTGCACATAAACTTTCCCGTAACGCTCGTCAAGCGGCAGCATTTCTGGTTGGTTGTTCGGGAGAACGCATGAATCAGCAGCGCTGTAAGTATTCAGTTCTGTTTTGCGTATGGCTACGTGAATCCACTTGCTGAGAAATATTAACTGACAGGCTGAATGCCTCACGATCAGACGAACATTTTCACCGACTTTGCTTGAACAAGCCAAACCAGGCCTGGAACTCTAGAATGCTCCAACCAGCCAATCAGGAGATACGGAATGCTGCGACCGTCCAATCAGATTTCGGAAGCTCCCTGGTTTCCATCAGCGCCTATGACAAGTAAAAACTCCGGGCAATAATATTCTAAACAAATTTAGACTTGTTTCATGCTAGAGGCGAAAAGAAAGCAAGCAAGCAGGAATAGGTGGAGGGAGGGTTTATGTGGTTAAGGACTGTTTGGAATCAGTGAACTGGCAAATATTCAGGAGCTCAATTCCATTGACATGAGCGAAAACGCTTCCCAGAACCGTCACGTAATATTTACATTGTAGGGAGATTTTCTGGCCGCTGCTGCATTGTCCTATCACAGCAAGTGTGCCAGGCTGATACAACAAGTGAACAAAAGAGGAGTGAAAACATAGACTGCACCCCTATCAACAAGCTATCGGGTCTATGTCCCACAAGCAGCAGCTACAAATGATCCGTTTGCTTCCTTTGTTCTCATTTGAACAGGTGAATGCCAGGCCTATAGAAACAGGAAATTCAAGTCCAACAGTGACCAGCGTAAGCTACAGGTGCGAATGTCCATGCAAATAAACATAGAAACCTGTCGATCTTCCATGAAGGCCCTTTTACGTAAGGCACAAAAGCATGGAGCAGGGCCTCACACGCGGGCCATGATGACAGAGGAAATCTTTTAGTGAGACAATTTATAATCTGTGTTTGTGCCATGGGATTCCTTTTGGCTGGTCTAATTAGGTGCTGACAGCACCAGAAAGATGAATGGTGGTTCGGCAGAAAGGCAGAACAAGACAGAGAGAGTTTGGAAGATGGTGGGAGCACGAGGAGAACATTAGAGTGATTTAGAGTTTGACAGCCTTCAAATTCAGAGCTGTCAGGTTGGGGCATTTAGGCAACAGTTTGGTACATGATCATGCCCTCTAGGTGTACAGAGAGGTGCATTAAAAAACGTCAAACTACTCTGACATTAACCAACAAGCATAAATATTGTGCAGTACACTAATGATCACAATCTGATAAAGATGTTTGGAAAGTGGCTATCTTGAGACACTGTGCAGAAGGCGTGAACAGAGCTGAATCAAACAAGTCTCCAGATTTATATAGCCCTCTTTTTATCTGGGGAAAAGAGATAGAATTGGGAATAAAACATATTTGACAGCAAGTACATTTACGGATTTGGCAGATGCCTTTATCCAAAGCAACTTAGAGTGCATTCAGATTTATTCCCCAGTACTGAACCCATGGCCTTGGGGTTGCTAGCACCATCCTCTACTAGCTAGCCTACGGAGAGCTCCATGAATGTTTTTCTGAAACAAAAAAAACAGACAGAACAAATGACTCAAAAAAGTAATTTGATTTCTACAGTTTCTGATAAATAATGCGAGTTTTGCCACCAACCAACTTTGCCACCATAAAGCTATAGGGTGTTCTGGGTGGTGGCTTAGTGGTAAAGTAAAAAGAGTCCACCCCTAAATCTGTAACATATTTAGGTATGATCTATGCCTGCAGAGCAGACCGAGGTGTGTGTAACGAGTTTCAGTACAAAACACAAGGTTAGAGGTTTGTTCAAATCATCTTGCTTGTATGAGCAATATTAACAGTGCAGCTTGCCTTCACAAACAAACGTTAGACAATGGAAATGAAAAAGCAGTGAGATTTTTCCTCTGCTCTTAGGGTTGAATAAGTGCAGCACTTTTTGACATAAAGCAGTGACATCATGCTCTCACCCTCGAACCTGACAGCTCCCTACAGATGTTCCCAGCCGTGGGCTGCTGTTATGTGAGCTAAACTAAACATTACAGTCAATCTTCAGCAGGTGGGTTCTCCCAACCCACCAATCATCTACAACACTTAACACTCACCAGATATCGGTTTTGCTTTTTCTTATATTAGTTATGGCACAATTAGAACTTGGACAGAAGCAAAAAAAACATCTACCTGGCACACCAATCACAGCCTTTTTTATGACCTTCCCAGCATGTATGTTTCAAATGACATCATCGTGACATCATTTAATTTAGCCCAATACTATCTCTCATGAGAGCAATAGTGTGGCTGAATTGGCCATGATTACTAGTTCACTAATAGATGCAAGAGCGAACAGTCTTCTGTGTTCTGTGATTTATATTAGGTGCTTAAAACAATGGGAGTTCATTTATATTATCCTGCCAGATAAAATCTGGTGCGAGGCATGCGTTACATCAACATCTGCTGACCTTACGTTCGGACGCAGGAAATGCTGCAATCTGAAGTCATCGCTGATTGCTTGGTCAACATTAGGAAAACCCCTCAACCTATCCTGTGTTCTATGTTTGATGATAATTGGTTGGAACCTCAAAAGCACTGCTTCAACCAAATATGCAACAATTATGGATCTGAACGAGCTCCCGGTGCGAAGCTCATGCAAGCTGTAATAATACCATTAACTGTCCTGTTGAGCTGCTAACTTTCAACCTCTTATTATCATGCACATCGGTGATCAGACTCTATCTTCCTCCCGAGACGTCTGGGGTTAAGCACACAATTTCTCTGTGCTTGAGGAAAAGATGTGTTCAGAGAAGGCTTGAGATGAATAAAAAAACGTTGAGAATAAAATAAGTCTTCAACGAGTGAAGCCGTGTTCACATTGACAGCGATTTTATTACTTTATTGCTGTTGATCGGTTATAGGCATTCCTACGGCTGGTCATCTTATAATGTTATTGGTGGACTGGGCAAGTGGTCATAGCTTTGACAGTTTGAGTGCAAGTGAGATGTATCACATTGCAAGAAATAGCAGGCTCTCAATAAAATGCTGCGAGTTGCCGTCAATGTAAACGCCCCTTAAAAGTTTATAGAAGGGCAGAAAAAAGATGGGATGAGGGAAATAAATCACAGCAACAGACAGCAAAACTCACCCTACAATTAGGGGTTAACCTCACACTTGTTTTACAAGGGCACCACTCTTTCATGAGAAGGGCGATACATATCATCCTCTAGAAGAGATGGCTCACTGTTTCTGCATGTTGCTTTCTCCGGTAAGCATTTTTACACTCTTAGAGCCATTTACACTCGCTGGTTAATTTTATTTGTGTCTGGGTAACTGGGTAACTGTGTGATTGTTAGTTTGTTGCTGTTAAGAGGCATATTCAAGCTCTGGTCACTGGTCTATGGGCCATCAGCGGGACAAGATCCCCTCTAGCCCTTCACCCCAGTCACTATTATACCCCTCCCTCTCTCGGTCCCCAGCCAGACCGGCGGCCCTTATTGAAACCACATGTGAGAGGCTGAGATGCTTTTCTGCTTGGATTGAGGCAAACATGCAGAAAATTGTGGGAAACAAACATAACCCAGAGACCTAGAGAGATACGCTAATTAAAGCAATCTAACCAACAAACAGAACGTGCACACAACCCCACGGCAACAAACTTTAAAAGTGACTATCAAAATAAATAAACAAATAAGTGAACTAAAATCTAAAACAAGGCAAAGTTGGTGCCTTGCCTATTTTAAGGCTCAAGAAGGAACAGAAATAGAACTTCTAAATTCAGAAGAGAATGCCTTGCTTCTAGAGCTGCAGCATGATCAAAAACGAAAAGCAAATTGTGTATAGAAGATTGCAAAAGATCTCCTAGATTAATTCTTCCTTATGCATTTTATGCAGTTTCTATTGCAATCTAATTGTTGTAATGGATCGAAATGTACCAAATTGTGACGTTTTCCTGATATTTTATATTTTTAAACCATAGATGCAAAAATTTCAAGATCAATATATCAAGATCAACTTCAAACACGCTGACAAAGCATGCTTAGCTGACCCTAAAAAACTTCCATAATGTGTATATCTGAATGAGTGACTGTTTTTGACCTAAGCTTCATAGTGCTGAATAACCGCATGCCAATATGAACGCCTGAGAATCTGTGTTAGGGTGAAGTAGAGAGTCATCCTTATAGAGCATGCTAAATATCTAAAGATAAAACCATTATATGCTTTGGACGATTTAGATTATCGGTACAACACTGGACAGAAATATCAACATCTCATGCTGTTCTAAACCTCCCATTCCAGAAATCTTGGCGAAAGCAGCAAGTCTTGTGATTGTTATGCTATGGGTGAGAAGAACATGCACAGCAGAGGATTGTGGGTAAAAAGGATAATTTAACAGCTGTGGCTGCACTGAGACTGTTGCTAGACAGGAGTCCTGGCCTGAGACATGAATCAGTAGAATGACAGATTGGAGTCAAGCAGGGATGGGAGTTTAAAGTCTACAGAAACAACATGAACTATACATTAATCTCTGTATATTATGCTACCTACCACAATTGTAAGTGTGCATTCTAGGAATGGGTCTGAAGAACACTTAAAGTGTCTATACGCAAGTGTGTATGTATAAACCTGGTCTTTTAAACACACAGAAAGGTCTGTATCTAATTAAACTCTATTACTCATCAGAAAAACTCAGACGAATGCAGTGTCTTGTTCAGCCCCATCATATTGTACATGAGGATTCCTGTAGTGCTGATCAACATTCTTGTGAGAAGACCTGCCAAAACCAGTCCCACAGAGAGAACATAGACTGAAAGGTTGGAGCAACCTGCAGCCAGACACACATACTGCATGGCTCACTCTGAATCTTCTCTTAAAATCCACACACACACACCCAAACCTCTACATCTTGAACAAAACATGCCTATGAGTTTCTCTAGCATGCATCTCATAGAACCAGACTAGTCCAAAGCTTACAGCTTATTTTGGCCAAGAACAGTTGACTTAGACAGGAAGTAGCCATCTGACCATCACATGAAATTACATTTTTAAGTGACATTTAGGGACAGGTAAATGTGAAATCAGATATAACTCTTAGAACAAAACAGAGTATACAGGGATGCTCAAATAATCCAGTATACTTGTTAAGTTGTACATTCAAAATGCCACCTCCAGTGGAAACAATTAAATCTTAATGAAATCCCCCTAAGGGTCACAAAATAAAAGAGTATCTTTTGATTAGCTCTTTGCAATTAGCCTGAGAATTGAAAGCTGTCCACCCTAACTCGGTCCATGAAAATCGTGCATTTTAAAAGCTCCTGACAGTTTTTGTGCCGGTATGCTTAAGTCAGTTTGTGGGTGTTCCCCATGGGACCTATACAAAGCAGATGTTATTTTCCTCATTACAAGAGCTGAGTTGACATCACCTTTCCATGACCATGGGGGCTTAATTAATGTTTACTCCTTGATCAGTGACTTCAAGAATGTGTCACTTGCTGTCAATAAACATACAGTAAGTCAAATAACTAAGGTGTCATCACTGATGTACATGTGGAATTTGAGGTTCACTGCCTCAGTGGGGGCTGGATTAGCAGGATAGTCTGAGGTTTGGAAACAGTTGGATTTTTTTTCTCTCCAACAGCCCAGGCAACAGCTGGTAAAACTGCGTCTCAGTTAACACAACCACACCATGCCAGAACCAGCCGTTTGAAACATAGGAACAGCATCTTTATTCTGACACCACACCACAGTCTTCAATATTGTCTCTCTAAAACTCTCCAGTTTCAGCTGAGGCATGATGTGTTTCAGGTGGAAGACAGGTGGAGAAGCCTCAATGTCTGCACGTGTACTGTAAATCATTCACTCATATACAGCACAGTTAAAATAAACAGAAACCCAGCCAACCAAAAAAGAATAAACACAAACTGGCATGGAACAGTGCTAACACACACTTATATATAAATACACCCACACATATGCTAAATGTACTCACACATTCACATATGTGCACACAGAATAGTGAAATATGATGAGGAAAATGCTTGACTTGAATGTTTATTGTGCGCTAATCAAATAAAACAAAGACAACGAAAAAGATCACATGGAGAAATAAGGCTGGACTACCCAACAAGGTCTGGATGATTTAACTCATGTGACGGAAGTTATTTTACATCCAGCAACGACACAACAAAGTTTAACCCTCAGAGAACCACTGTTTCAAAATTGCAAAGCAACAGCATTATGGCAACAAATATTATATTTAGTTACACTTTACAATAAGGTTCCATTTATTTTAGTTAATAATCTTTTCAACATTTACTACCACATGTTTTTAAAATCAAAAGTTATATCTGTCAGCATTAGGTAATGCATAATACATTAACATGAATGTGCAAATAACAATTGTATTTGTATTAACTAACATTAGAATAGATTAATAAATGCTGTCAAATATATTGTTTATTGTTGGTTTATGTGAGCTGATGCATTGAACTTATGGTAGCGAATTCAACCTGTAAAATGTTACCAAATATATATATGTGTGTATATATATATATATATACACACACACACACACACACACACACACACACACACACACACACACACACACACACACACACACACACATCAATATCAATGTTTAGGTCTGATTATTTTACAGCACTGTTAAAAGAGGCATGAGTCCAAATAACGTCTAAAGAACTGAATCTGTAAATTATGAATGATTGTAAATGATAGAGAAGTTGGTAGAAATTAAAATAAAGAGAACAAAGAACAGTGGAAAACTGACAGGAAATTAACTGGAAAATTGACACACTGGAGGAAAGCATAAAGCTCCACCCCCTTTTGCCATCCTCTGTGTTTGTGTTCATCAAAGAAAAACGACAGCCGCAAACCAACATTGCACCGTTGCATGGCCCACTGTGACCAGTGAACACCAGCAACATAAATACAATTCTAAATCTGACAAATTGATCTCAGGCAGGTCCAAGACCTGAGGGCCTCATGGTCTTCAGTATCAACTAGCGATCAGAGGAAGGGTGGAGAGACCAAAACAGAAAGAGTGAGTGAGAAAGCAAACATTGAACTAAACTTGATTGATTTGACAAGAATTTGACAATCCATTAGGGTTGAAGCTGTCAAACACAGTTGCAATACAATATAAGAATACAGACAAGAATATATATACCTTTCAATAACAATATAAAGCTAAATGCACTGAACCAAACATCTTAAATTCAGTTGTCATCAGAAACAAGCTGTCATAACTGAATCATTGTCTCCCATCTGTCTTCAATATCTGTTGAATGTTTCTCCAATAATAAGAAACCAACTTAGGCCGAACTTATAAACCTATTCATTTAAAAAGTTAAGAACCAGAAACTGTCTGTTAGGGAAGGCCTGTCCCTCATTCAATATGTGGAAGTTAACTGTGCTACGATGGGAGAAAACAGGAGTGTGCTGCAGATGAACTGCAAACAAACTTGTAAAACCCAGAATCTTTAAAGAAACAGTTCACTCAAAAATGAACATTCTGCCATTAATTTTAATATGGCTTCAGAATACTTGAAAAATATCATACTGGTCATATGGAATATTTTTACTGTACTGTCATTCCTGGAGCTTGGCAGCTCCAGCTCCCGTTTGTTTTCATTGTATAGATATAAGCAGCTGAATAGACTTTCTGTAAAATATCCTTATATGTGTGAAAACTTGACAGGAACGCAGCTCAAGGCGTAGGTGTGTCATAACTACATTCTTGCAGGGTTGCCAGGTCTGCTCTCCTCCCTCCTCTCTAACATCTGTACTGATATACAATGAAGTTTGTCAGATAAGAACTGACAAGAAGCTACTGAGCTATTCTTCTTCTGTCCATCTTTTACAGGCAAGTGTCATCGACCATGAGGAAGTGCTATGATTGGATTAAACTGCGAACATGACAGAGAGAAACATTACAAACAACTTCCATACATCCCTTTTTAACTTAAATTCGCAATGCAGCAAAATGGGCAAGATATAATGGAACAGAAAGATTAGAAAGGGATAGATAGATATGATTTTCAGTTGTATTGGCCATTTAACTTTCATAAAGTTGATTAAAATGTCGTTGTTTGATGTTGATATTAATCTGAAGTGCTATATTCTAAGAAGTAACACAGACGGCTATCAGATTTTATCCTGATCTCGGTATGCCCTCTAGTGGTGGTAACTAGGCTAGATCTTACGTGATGGAGACTCGCAATACATACTTTTTTTTACTGTCACAATCTATTCAGACATAATAATCTGATCCCTTGAGGAACACAGACTTTGGTACAATTATTACATCATTGAATTTTCCACAGATCAGCATTTGTCATTCAAATAACGAAACAATAATGGCTACATATACTCCAACCAATCAGACCTGAGGAATAAGTTTACAGTTACTATGAAGTTTAGGCTTATAACCAGGGTTAGGCTGCTTATACACCATTGTTATTCACCTATCATTTTCCTCTGATTTCAGGGATAAGTTATGGTTAGGGTTAGGAATAGGGCTTATCTACAGTTACGTTCCAGGTCAACAAACTATGCCAAGCAGGCAATTTTCCCTTGACACTTTGGGAGTGTTTATATACTGCAATGTTAACGACAAACATAACAATACATTTTATGATTACATTTCTATTTTGTTTTGGTCATTTTGACTAACTGCTAAGCATCTTCTCTCTGTTGTAAATGATCGGCTGGTATCTAGGTGAGATGCATCTCATCATAACCTCCTGTCCGGTGCTCTTTAATAAATCTGCATAATGGAGAAGACCCCAATTAATTCCCTGCGTGAAGGGGACTAGGCATCCAGGGTAAACAAACTTACCCTGACAGGGTTGAGAAGCGCTGGATAAAACAGCGGGCTGAGAAAATGAATTAGCTTCCTGACACATGTCAAAGCCAATTCCAAGGAAGAAGCAGGGCACCTCTCAGCACCTCTGTTTTATCTGGCCCTTAGTATTCAGCCTGAGACACTTGCTCACATCCAAAATGTATTCATTTATTCAGAAGCCCTTGGAGAAATCAGAAAAAGCCTGTTGTTCTATTTTCTTTATGTCCAGATGGAATTTGCAGGAATAATGTGCGTTAAGTGAGGCGGAAAATAAGTACAGGATTGCCCGGCAGCAAGAGACAATATCGGCTCATAAACAAAACGAGTGTCACCTTCATACCAAAAACAAGTTTTCTTTGATTTCAAATATTCGCTCCCTTCACCTTTTTCTTCTGTCGATACGTGACACAAAGGGCGAGAAAATAAGAACGCAAAACAAATGAAAAAATATCTGCTTTGCTTGATCTCGATATGCATTATCATGCGATGCGCGTGGAGAGGAAAGCAGCTGATTAATCAAACTGCGAGAACAAGAGATCTGTTCAAAGAAAATGGGGTGTATTGAGATATACTGCGTTTCACCTTGTGGTTGCTTGCGATGCAAACCTTGATCCTCTGCTAATTAGTTTAATTAACTAAATAAATTGCTAATACAAAAAATAAAGACTGGCTCAGATAAGCAAAATGAAATTCAGAACAGAACCAGAGACATCAACAAACACAAACGATATTCTTGACAGAAAGAAAAACTTTCTATCTATAAGAATGAGGAACTGCTTGAATATGTTTTAACACTACTGGACTTGTGTACTAGGCTACTGGACTTGTGTAGCCTAGTAACTAACACTACTGGACTTGTGTACTAGACAGTTAACCTACCTCCCTGAGGACTGTACTGCCATAACCTCTGTATAATCCTCTGAAACCCTGCAACGAAAATGAGAAAAAGAGTAACGAGTTCAAACATCTAGCAAACGACCTTTGTTGTACAAACAAAATGACATGCTGTTTTCAGTTGCTCTCCAAAACTAAATATTTATCAACCAATCCAACTGTCCATCTGTCTGACAGCACGAGCTCAAGCACATTTCACCGTAAATCGACTTGACAGTGCATGCACACCTCTTCCTGCAGTGTATTCAGCAGCACACGGTAAGTACTGAGAGACGGACTGGCCTGCGTCCTCTGCTTTATCACTTCAGTTGGTACACGGATCAGACACGCAACCTGTGTGAGAAGAGAACATTCATCAACGTCAAACAGCACTGTGTAACACACAGAAATGCAATAAAAGCTACATAATGTAAAATAACACATTTAAAGAAATTTATACTAAAAATGGGAAACAATCTATCGAACAATCGGACAATGGAACAAGAGAAAAAAACATTTGGTCGAATTTCACACACTCAAAAGCACAAAACTTACAGAAATCTTTGAGGTTTCCACTATATAAAAACTGGCCAATTAGTTAAAATTTTCAATTTTTAATAATTTTCAAATTCTTAAAGCAACGTGTACTTGATATGTTGCTCTTGGAACATGGTATATCTTTATGGTCACCCAACCATAACTATGTCTGAGCTTGAAACAACTGTTTGTTTACATGCAAAAAAAACAACTTCTGGTCAAAATATCACTCAAAATCCTTTTGCCAAGATTAACAACCACATAGGATATTCAGGATACATTCTCTGAAAACATGGACATGTTGCTTCTCAGTGGTTTTATTTTGTATTAAATACCGTATTAAATACCGCCAAACACACTTTGTTGGTAGATGAACCGTAAACTCCTTCACTGCGGTCACATCCCTACACTTGTGGTGCATTGCATCTTATCCTCTCCATCCTGGGGTCGGAAATACCAGAGCAAACCGAGGATGGAAAGCAATCTCCACAACCACAGGGAATTTAAAGGGCCCCCTGCCTCACCCTCAGACTCACACCGGATGTGTGGTGCTAGAAGTAATCTCTTCTGAATGAGAGTGCGGTCGTGGGGTGCTGCTGTGTTCACTTCATCTGAGAGCTGCTGGGTCGGCTGTGAGCCCAGCTGACAGCATATAGTCACGGTGTGCATGAACAAGCTATGGTAGTTTGCGCTCTGTGTGAACCATGATGACGGCAGAGTTAATCTGTGCGGTTTCTGAGTGAATAGTCTCTTGCTTACAGAACAGCATGTCTGTAGACTTTAAAGTAATGTTATAGTCACAGTGTGACACAAATGTGCAAAAGTACGTTAGCTGCAAGCTGAGCCAAGTGGTATTCTCAGCAAACTTTTCAAACACTTGTAAATCTGAGACATAGCCTATTAAAGCATTACAGCTAAGGTGAAGCATTTAATTGTTATTTTTACAGAGAAACTTCAGATCTGTAGGGAAATTAATGCCAAAGCATGTGCCAAGAGTGACACCCAGTGTCAAAACATGGAAACTACATCATCAGTCTAATGTAGCAACTGACAGGACCTATTTTACAGAGCTCATTACATTCTTTTTTTCACTGGGTTAACATTTATGAAACACTAAACCACGTCTCCCCATATATTTCTCAAAAGGATCAAAATTACGCCACTAAATGGAGAGGGAAGTGGATATGACAAGTAATTCTTGCAGTAATTGAATTGGCGGACACGAGTACCCGCCACGCCATTTTGTATCATCTCGCAGGGGAGTTGGAGGACTAGAGAAGTATTATACCTGATGAATTACTGACATTGTGTATTTTGGGGTAATTTACAGAGAGCAGTGAGGGGGAAACTGGGCTGATAACATTTTAAAATAACTGGATGTCCAATTCTTTCTCATTATGGCGTGTTTTTGTGAACGTATGTCCAGTCAAGCGGTGATGGAGGCGGTTTACTTGTTAACTATACTGACTGACTTCTTAGAAAGAGTTTAGATTAAAGTTGTTTATGACCCAAATTTGAACTTTGCGACTGTCACCATTTATCTTTATTTGAGTAAAGCAATATGGAGACAGTGGCGTTAATTAAGCGTCTTAATGCATTAATTGCCCTCATACAGGGGAAGAGAATTAATATTATTTATATTATATTATTTAGCTTATTTAGTCACCACAATTAATTTTATTTAGTTTTATTAATGAAATTACTTTGATCGAAGTGTTGTTTTCTGTTCTAGATTCTGTTCTAGGTCATAATTTATTAATCATTTAATAGTATGCATGTATGTATACATACTATTGTACAGCTAAGTATAGTAAAAAGTATAGCTGTCTATATACAAGGCTGCCTATACAGTGCACTGTAAACTTATAACTCCACTTTGTTTTGACTGCATATTTCCAAATATTTGTAGCTGCATGTTACCCTACAAAGCAAATGACGTGTCCTGTGTGATGATCATCATTCAGTGCAGCTGTCAGCATTAAAGCACATAAACCTCAGGTCATTCTCACATCAACAGACAGCTGGAACATTCCAAAACTTCCCTGAACTCAGCATCGCATGGCACCCAGCAGAGCTTCAGGAAGCTGGAATTCCATCAGGCATCTGGAACAATCTTCCCAAAATCATTCTACAGGTGTTTTAAAAAAACAACAGGATCCCCCCTGGGTCCTTCATTCTTCTTTCCAAACACCATCTGCATGTAAAGCACAAACTAATATCTGTCTGACACATCCCCCATCTTGTCCCTTAATACCACACTGCATGTATTGAGAAAACATGTTAACTCAACACTTACAATTTGGTTTGCCTGTCTGATATTTAATGGGCTTGCCAGGTAAGGGCAAGCCAGGTGGCAGGAAGAGGTTGAAAATGGGCCACAGTACAAAGCTCTGGCTTGACGTGTACAATAAATCACCAGAAACCTTTTTCTCATGGGCAATGTATGGATTATTTGCTGGGCCAAGTTTGGGGTGCTGATAGCTCCTCCGTTCATGCTAGACTGTGTTTTTATCCCACAGCCACAGGGAGAGACAAGGTTTATGAATGCAGGAAAAGTGCTCCTTCAGCTTGACAAATGAGCTTTCGGAAAGCGTGTTTGGCGAATGGGAATGAAGATAAATCTCATATAATGGCTAGATAACAGCCTGCTCTGGTCCTGACAGACACCATGAGCCAGAACATTTTTTATAGCACGTACACACACACTGTGATACCACCAGGCTGAACTGAGTTAGAAGAGAAAGAAATCACTGTTGTTATTAATTCACAATCATACAGTACAGTTAAACTTATGTGATTGCAAAAGAGATGAGGTGGAGTTAGGGGAGACTAGTAAAGGTGAATAAAATCCAGATTCAGGCTAAGTTAAGGATAAGTTCCGGTTAAGTTAAGGATAAGTTTTCAGACATTTCCGTTTTGATGCTGACTGTGGCTGAGAGACCGTTACGAGGTGGATCTAATACAACAAAGGCAGAGTATGAATCCCCAAACTTAAGATACTGGATTAGCTTGCTAGTGTTAACCTCTATAGGGTCAACTGGGTAACTGTCAGTACAGCAGCGACTCCCTTCTTCAGATTTAAAAGTATAAGGGAAAGAGGAAAACCTCACATATTCCAAGCAATAGTGCAAACTAAAAATGAAAATGGTTTGATGTAAAACTGTCCAGAAACCTGAAAAAAGCTGCTAAAATGCTGAACTAATGAATCATTGATTAACTTCAGTTGAGAAATTAAAAAACAACTTGGCAAATGGCAGGAGTTACATAAGTGAGATGATGTTTTCTTCTGCTCCAGACAGCCGGAGGGAAAGACTTTCATGGCTAAGCTCTGGGATTACAGGCTTTGAACAGGGCGATGTGTACCCAAAACACACAGGGATTCAGTTGAGACTCTGCTGGTAAAAATCCCTTTTGAAGAGTGCAAATCCTACAGCAGGCAAAGGGTTATCAACAGACCTGACTTCATCTTCACCTTACATTCAGATATCTTGGGTATTGGTAGAGGCTGACCTGTTCACCTTACTTTTATTTTTTGGGTTATGTTTAATGGCTGCAATTAACAGGTAATAATAGCTGCTACAGCTGCAGGCAAAAAAACATATTTCACCCAGCGTGTCTTCCTCAGCATAGAAAAGCGGATGGAAAAACAGGAAATTAATTTTAATATTGCCCTAAGAAAACTACCCTTCCTATCTCCCAGGAAATTAAATGTACAAAATATTTATTAATTAATGATTATCATCCAAAAACAGTTTACGCTCATTTACTTGATTGATTGATAAATGTAATAAATATATGTGGTTTGTTTATGTTGCATATGTATATAATGCATATACCGTTTTTAATAAAAACAAGATTAAAAACTAAAAACAGCCACTAGTTTTAGCAACTCCACAACACAATTTTTGCAGTTATATAGATTGACTTTATACAGGAAACTAGAACCATGCAACTGAATGGGGTTGCCTTCATTAGGCCACATGTAATCTGCATGCTTGTTATATATGTTTTTTGCACAGATTATGGGGTTAAACTTTGTTGCATTTGACTGAATGGACTTAAAGATGTACAATGTGTATCACTAAGTCTACTACAATTGTATTGACAGCTGTCAATACATCTGGTAATGTGTAAAATATTATGATTAATGTTCAAATTCTACGGCAATCTAGGGAACTGTAGAATTTGGCGACTGTAAATTCCATACAGGCCTGTATATTATATTGTATATGTAAGGTCAAGTGTGCTAAAGAGGGTAAGCAAACTTTTTAAGATCCTTTGTGTCAGATAAGCTGTATTGCAAGGCTCTGAGTAAGCAGAATCTCACCAGCAGAGGAAATGCTCAAACACTAAAATCTCACTGGACAAAACAGCAAGTCAATAGGCAAATAATAAGACCCTAATTTTTCCAGCTGGTCAAATTAGGTGGGAAAATGCATGGTCATCTGTTCCCTGGATCAAACCCAGGCGGTCCATGCCAAATCGTCTAACTAAAACCACATTCTAAACCCCCTGCATATTTGTCTGTGAAACAGTCTGTGAAACAGTTAATTTGGACTGCAATGTGTAAAGAATGATAAATACAAGAACATATAAACAAGAAAAGGAAGAAGAAGAAGAGAAACCTACAATTTCTCCTAGTGATGCAGCCAGCATGTGAGTGATGGGGGCCCAGTGTGCAGCAGTGTAGCCAGCAAGGAGGGACTTGGTGCTGTCATAGGTGACGAAGAATGCCGCAGCTGGAACAAAGTAGAATCACTTTTGCTTTAACTAGTTATTGTCCATGCAGTTTCTGGGACATCGATACTAAATTAGTTTTGTGTAGATTTTATATGCACATATATACAAGCATATACACATATATGTGCACACATATAGGACTATATAGTCTTCATGTTTATTTCATTGTAAGTTCTATGAAGTTACCGTTGGGAAAGGAGCCCACAGCAGCAGATGGGACCCCTGCATAGATGCCTCTGAAACCCCCTGCCCTGTAAAAGCCCTGCTGGCTCTGTAATCTTGTCTTTATAGTGTCCAGAGGGAAGAGAGTGAGATCTACACACATTCCTGCACAGCCACCTGCCTGGAACACAAAGAACATGACAAAGAATTTAAAGGAAACTACCCAATGCATCATAATTAAAATACCCACACAGGTGCATAGACAGTCATTCATAAGTGTCATCAGGTATTTTTCCTTATGTACTGTCAAATACACCTTGCATACAGCACAACCAGTTAAGCTATTTTAACCAAAGTTTGTAATTGGTTCACTTTTCATTTTCATTTGTAATTAGCTCATGTTTGATCCACAGTGTTTTTTACAATGGTTGGGACAAACATTGTAAAAAACATTGTGCATTTGGATTGACATTAATAAAGACAACAAAAAATCTATATAAAATCTAACTAATTAAAATCTATATGGGAACAAGAGAAAAGTGTCAACTTTATAGTAGTTTATTATGACACTGAAAGAGAGTGTTTGGAGACCTGTCAGTTATATGAACTGTTAGTTATCATATAGACTTATTTAAAATATAGTACAAGATAGTTTCTTATTTCTCTAAGACTACAATAGATTAACAAAAAAATAAAACAGTAAATAATAATACAACACATAACTATGAAAGAAGATTAGATTATTTCTAATCATCCAAACCACAGTAGTATTAACCTGATTGGCTGAAATAATCAATCAACAATCAAATAATCTTTAAACTTTTGTGAGCGCTTAAAGAAATGACAATGACAGCTACTCCAGATAACAGGAGACACTATGAGACATCATTACTGTATGTGACATTCATATGTAATGTCATCAGGAAGAATGCCAATAGATCTGTATTCAAATTGATTTGATAATGTGTTATATATACGAAATGCACAGTACCACAAGGGAGGCTGTAAATTCTCGTCTGTCCATACTGTACGCGGAGATGTGTCTCCCCCTAGTCTTTAAAACAACATTTAACAGGGAAATAGTTCATCTTTGACACTCTCCTACAACTACTGCACGTTCATCAAGGGCGCAGCCATGTTTAAGGCGGGCCTTTCCGAGTGACGTCACTCTTTGCGTTCGACACAACGTTCACAACAGCACAAAAACACACAGATTAAACATTTATAAATGAGCAAAATGCTAATATTTTCAGCATTATAAAGGCACACAAAATGTCAGGTCACTGTTACAATCCAAGAAATGTTTTAGTAAGATCCCTAAAGAGTAATGTGAATATTCAACCTTTGTCCCTATAGAAATGTTAGAAATTAGAAACGTATTGTCCCTCTGCTTATAGGTTTGATTGGGACGACCACCTTGTACATTTGTTTAACGTGTCCCGTAGAGGGACACTTGAAGACTCAAATGAAAACGTAAATAAATTAATAATAGTGAAGAATATTGTTGCACATTTCCTGTTTTTGGCCATACTAACAAACAAGAGTACAGGGCATTCCGATTTCATGTCGTTTCTCTTTCGCAACGAGCTACTGCTCCGCTTTTAAGAAAGCATTTCGCTTTTGTTTTGATATTTTTATCAATACCGCCGCTGTAAACAACACGCTGATGCAGGCGAGCTCTCCCACAGGACGTATCGGGTGCCTGCGCGATGACGTCATCGGCGTGATGACATCGCTGGCTATCGGAGGCTTGTTTTGGAGGAAGTTAAAGCAGATCTGAAAAGAGAAAAAGAAAAGATCCACCAGTTAACAGGGGGTAGTAAAGGTTGTAAGACCCGTATCGTTGCTCCCCATTTCGGATTAAATCACCCTTTACACTACTCGAAGCGATTCAGTCTCTGAATCGCTGAGACTGGGGCTGAAGTTACATTTTTGTTTTGCATCATAAACATCAGTCTCGTAAAAGGACACGGCATTTTAGCTCACAGGCTGAAACATTAGTACGAATACAGACTGATATTCGCTGGATCTCCTGCTTTATAAACCAGGTGAGTTATAAAGTCAACATGCATGGTGTTACATTTTAAATCCAGAGACTGATCGTTGGCTTGTAAATGTAGATGAGATGAATGACTTTAATGTTGCTCTGTATGCTAACTGACGTTAGCAAACGAGCTGACCGACAGCTCATTTTAATGCTGTAAGGGGACGATAATACTGAGTCACATTATCGTTTTCCTTTGTACATCATTGCGATCCGATTAAAATGAGATTTTTAAACACTGTAATATGATGCTCAGCCTGCATTCAGGCCCTGAAAGATCAGGTGCTTCTAGTTACATTGACAGGCCTGTCAGTAGTAATGACGGACTGTCGCAATAATATATATATATATCTATATATTGAACGACTTATTTTCTGTTTTGTCAGATTGGTACATTGAGAAAACAACAAATACGGGGGGAGCATTTATAAGGCAACCAGTTTAGACGGACCTCGCTGTTGACTTTCATATGAGATCAGCTGATTGCGCAACCAGCAGGCGCATCAAACACTAACTCTCAGTCCAAATGCTCACAACACACTTCCAGCTGAACAGTTGTCTAATATTGCGAAAGAAGCGAAATTAAAGGACGATTGACTATAAATTTACAGTTTACGATTTGCTATTCATGACACTATAACCCATCTGTATGTTAACATATAACATATAGCGTCTATACGTTTCAACAGTAACATAAATGCATTATGTCTATGATTATGTTGTTGTATTCTTGGTGGCTGTCTACGTATTCACTAAGGGAAGGTGCTGTGTACCATGTGATCCGATTTAAGCGAGTGTCATGGGTTCCAGATTAAATATGGAGTCGTATAAATGTTGGCAGTATCGGGTTGTGCCTTAACAACTAGTTAGTTCCCTACCTAGACAGCATTTTTATATTATGGTTATGATCTGGGTTAGCTTACCAGCTTACAAATCTAGGTACAGTAGTCAGCTCACAAGGGATTTTATCTACATAATGAAGATGGACCTCACAGACATTTGTAGCCATGATACTAACTTTGTGCTATGATTGTATTGCAGGTAATGTGTTATATGGCTAGCGAGGATACACATAATGTTCTTTTACTTCTGGTGATTGTTTCTATCCTCCTTCCTGTTTGTTGATCCAGTTGACCTAAATTTTTTGCTCTGTTGACCGTTATCATTTCTGTCAAAAATGATAACTGTTCCAGGTTTGTGATTTTAAGTTATGACCTCTTCTTGTGATTTTAAGTTCAGACCACTTCAGTCCACTTCTACAGCAGCAGTGGGTCTTGTGAGGGTTAGGGACTGTTGTTGTTTTCTAAGGCGTTTCAGTATTTGTTGCTGCAAGGAGTATTATATTCTCCTTTTGAATAAAGCATAGGCTATTTTAGCCGATTGCATACGCAGACCTATTGCTTTATGCTGCTAAATGAAAAGCTAATAACACAATGCACCCCTCATTTGATTTTATGTGCCTGATTTTTGCAGCATGCCATTGCATTATATGAAATTGAGCCACTTAGAGTTGTACTAATGGATCTGAATGGTTGAAATTGTTGCTTTTTAAACCATTTTAACAGCTTGAACCTATTTTCTGCTTGAATCATACTGTAGAAGAGTTTTTCCAAGTAGTTTGTTGAGGCTTGTTAAAGCTGATGTTTCAACACTTAAATAGCACACTATGTCCTAATGTATAGAAAGCAGTCTTTCCTTTTAGTCTGGATGTTTGAATCCAGATTCTGTCACCATGTCAATACTCGGCACTTGTTGGATTACGTTAGTCATTCGCAGTGGCAGTTTGCATGATTAACTTGCTTTTCTTCATTTCATGCCACCACGTGACTTGAGGCCTGCCCGTGAGTGCCCTGTATCGTTTGAAAGAGAAGTTTTTTGTAAGCCGTGCCGACAGTTGCAAAAAGGGAAGTATTTGTGCATTCGGCAGCAGACGTGTGTTGCATATGGTTTGTGAGTTTGTTTCTCGTGACTTTGGTAGCAATGGCACACATGACCTTTTTGAGAGTGTGAGCAGAATCATGGGTTTAAAAAACAGAAAGGCTTTTGTAACTCACTTGTAAGAGAAATAAAATGTGTGAATGTTTTAGCGTATAATAAATGTAGATGAAGTTTGTGCTCCGCTTCCATGTTCTTGAAATAAACCTATTTGAGTGTAAATAGTTTTTGGTTTAACTTTCTTTTAATTTGGTATGAGCTGTGCTTTTGAAATCTCTGTGTCCTTTTTCCCCAGCTGTGACATTATGACATCGAGGAAGAAAGTTCTACTCAAGGTTATCATCCTTGGAGATTCCGGGTGAGTTTCCACCTGTAAGCACGGTGCCCTTGTATGTAGGGCAGGGCTGCGGTCATTTTACTTCTTCTTTTAGGGATTACATTAGATGAGGAGCTTCCTCCCACCCCTATTTGACTCATGTACTGACTGGAAGTCTTGTAGTAATGTCAAACAGTCTTGTTATAATGTCAAATATGTTATTAATAAGTGCTAATGTTTTATTATATTGTTAGGACCAGTTATGGGGTGAGGAGGTTTGTGGAATCTCCTCCCCCTTGCAAAAACAGGAAATCCTGTCAGTGAGTGGTTGATATTCAAGCATGAAAATGTTTCGCTTGGTAAACTGGTTAACCTAAAAGACTTCTTTATTAACCAACAGGAAGTGGTTTATTAAGTGGCACAATTATAAACTACACTACACAGTCTACGCTGATTAAAATACAAACCCTAACCAGTCAGAAAACGGCTATAAACTGTGGATAGAAATGTATGAACGCTACTACAAATTCCAGGTAGATTTTATTACAACCTACCAAATGAATGCACTTTATGACTAACATAACAAAAAACATGTATGTTTAGACAGATTACTTCATTAGTACATATGAAATCTGGGCAACGTAAAAGTTATGTCAAGTAAACATCCAAATATTTAGTTTTAGTTTTTTCCTCATATGCAGTTATGCAGATTGGAGCTCAGTAGGTTGAAGATGGGAGAGTTTGTGGGTGGAAGATAAATGTTTAATGGAAATAGATTTGGTTCTACCATTCCCTTTATTATATCTATATTTCATAACAGGTTCTGCTTTTTACGGTACATTTACAAACAGCTGCAGTGTGTTCTCTGTCCCCTGTACCTGCCATTGAGGTACAGGGGGACAGAGAACAGCCTGTATTGAGCTGTTCAGTGTGGAGTAGCTCTGGTTTATAGCATTCTCCGTTTGTCTCAACAGGGTCGGGAAGACGTCTCTGATGAACCAGTATGTGAATAAGAAGTTCAGTAATCAATACAAAGCTACTATAGGAGCCGATTTCTTGACAAAAGAAGTGATGGTTGATGACCGACTCGTCACAATGCAGGTACAGATGGTTGCAGACCATGCAAAAGTACATGATGCTCTGAAAATGAAACCACATGATGTGTTTTCATTTCCTGCTTGCCCACATGAAGTGTTACTTCAGGCAAAAAGGAAAATGTCTCAAAAGCAGATTTTATTGGTCTGGGTTGGTTTGCTTTACTTGAAAATTGTTTTATTTAGATCTGGTTTATTGCTTCTATAAAAATCCTTCTAATGAGAGTTTTGAGGTAATGTACACATGTTATAATAATTCAAACTAAGGAAGATGCAGTACAGTTTAGCCTGACAAAGAATTAATTCATGTATAAACCCTTTGAATTGCTCGTAATCAAAACCAAATGAAAACCAAATGAATCTGCTACATTTAGTTTGAATGTATCACTTTGTGACTAATTGTAACTGTTCTGTATCATTCTTCATTCAGATCTGGGACACAGCAGGTCAAGAAAGGTTCCAGTCTCTGGGCGTGGCTTTTTATCGTGGTGCCGACTGCTGTGTGCTGGTGTTCGACGTCACTGCGCCCAACACCTTCAAGACGCTGGACAGCTGGAGGGACGAGTTTCTCATCCAGGCCAGCCCGCGTGACCCAGAAAACTTCCCCTTCGTGGTGCTGGGCAACAAAATCGATCTGGAGAACAGACAGGTAGGTGGTGTGATGTAACGTCTCCTGTGGGCGTCCTCCTATGAGTTATGTGGTGTATTTATATCTGCAAAGGTTTATGCTCATCCAGGGCATTGCAGAGTGTCTGGTAAACTTAATTTGAAAGCTGCAGAAGTGTGTAGCCAGTTGCAGTAACTGAAATTTACAAGATTCAAGATATATAAACATTAAGAATTGTAGATGAAGTATAGTAGATAAAGCCAGGAAGCTAATATAGGATCAGCTGCACCCTATCCACACTTCCAGAATACAACTGTGTTTTTTTGTAATATGAACTGATTATTTAGTGTTACTTTATGAGCACATTACAGTTCTAGACATTATGCATTTTGTATTAATCATGCAGTGACCCACAAGCAGTCTGCTTTTGAATTTTGGTCATTTTCACACTTTCTCACCTTCAGGTAACAACTAAGCGAGCGCAGGCTTGGTGCCAGAGTAAGAACAATATCCCGTACTTTGAGACCAGTGCAAAGGAAGCCATCAACGTAGAGCAGGCTTTCCAGACCATTGCACGCAACGCACTGAAACAGGTATGTGCACTGCATGCTAAAATAGTTATGCATGTGATCAGATGATAAGCTTCAATAAAACTGCTGTAACAATATAAACTTATATTTCTATAATATATTTTGGAATTCTTTATTCTAAGAATATATTATTCTTCCTAGTATTTATAAATAATATACATGTGATTGTAAGTCATGATGTAGCCGATGCTAACTGTGCTTATTCTTTGTTTTTTGTAGGAAACCGAAGTGGAGTTATACAATGAGTTCCCCGAGCCAATCAAATTAGATCGGAATGATAGAGCCAAACCATCAGCAGAGACTTGTAGCTGCTGAGGACCTCCAGGGGGTGCGATGTTTCCCCCTCAGCCTGTCTGGCCTTGTGTCTGCCTCCCTCCCTCTCTCTCACCTTTGTCTGTTCCCCCACTCTTTATTTAATATAATCACTGGCCTTTGTAGATGAGCAGACTTCTTGTCACTCAGTATCCTGCACAGTTTGCATTCACAGCCATAGACACGCATACACCCACATGCTCAAGAAGGCTAAATATGACTCCCAGGGTAATCAAGAAGACATTTTCATATGCAGTCACGGCACCTTTCACTGGTTCTAAAGAATCGCATAAGTCTTGCTGAAACTCATCACAACACTTGAATAGCTCTTTTTATATGATCCAGTCCCGCAGTGTAATCGGAATGTGTGTGATGTGGGTTGAAAATGGGGGCGTGGATCAGAGTATTAAAGCTGCACATACCAGAACTACCAGACATTCTCAACTGCTTCCTCATACTGCTTAAAATAAAGCGGTGGCCTGACAAAAAAACATACGCTACATGCTTTATTTACATTTCAAAGTCGTAGACTAAAAATTACTCCTCAGTTTGCCAAGATGAACTACCGCCCAAGATTTTTTCTTGACGCACCGAAGTCTAACACCGCACCACTGTTACATCCGAGTTCTGCAACCAATTAATTCAGTGTACAACCCCTGTTAATCAAAATGTAAAACAAAACTTAATATCATCATGGGATGGGTGATAGGGAATTTAGCTCAGTACAATTCACGCTACAATTTTACCATCAATCCTCATGTAAGCATGACTGTATCTGCCATGAACAAGTGGCATGGGTCATCTCTTATCTGTCTTATTTTCTTACCTTGTCCAGACTCTACCAGTAGCTCAGGACGGTAGAGAATTCAAGTGCTCAGTATGACTTTTTCCTGCCTCTTTGTTCGTTATAATTGTAATTATTATTATTATCTGTATTGCATATACAAATAAACAACTAGACAATAATGGGGTAAAACTGAGAATTATTCATGACGTAATGAAACACCATATACATTGTTTAAAATGTATTTCAGAGTAATATTGAAAATAAAATGATGTTGAATAAATCTTCTGTACACTGCATGTTTGCTTTAAATATATATAATACTATCTTATGGTCTTATATGTTGGATAGAATTATGTTTATATATGTGTGGAGTGAAATGAACAAGCTGAATTCACTTCTACCAAATGTGAATGTTTATTTGCATCATATAAAATCATAAAAAAATAGCAAAAGTTCACTAATATCTATATATGGAATACTTGGCAAACAAGTGGCTTGTTTTTCAGACATCTTTAAAGGCATATAAAATTGCAGATTCTGGAACCAATTCAGTCTTAAAGCCGAGTCACATATTGGTTATTTTAAGAAAACATAATTTTAATAATCAGTCACTAGTTTGGTCATTTGATGAGATTCACCACCAATATATAAGAACACCAAACAACCCACTAACATTTCTGTTTTTATGACGTCCTTGGTTTCTTACTGGAACCTGTTCCCAGCAGCCATTGCTGGAGAGGCCCAAATGGCTGGGTCTGCTTTTCTGATTCAAGCTCTCCTTCAGGTCTTTTAGGTGCATTATCTTCATCAGGATCCTTTCTCTTAATAGGCGAAGCAGTCTTTAGCCAGCTCATCATTGTTTTACTACTGGCTGCAGGCTGAGGTGTCTGGGGATAGGTAGAAGTTAGTAGTATTTGCATTAATCGGAGTGTATCTATGGTCTGAAACATGAATGTTGTTCCAGAGAGGTGAAACTATGTAAAATATTTGGTGATCGTTGTAGTTTGTCTAGTGCTTCGTACTTTCACAAATATGCACAGCAGGCATCCTGTGAGATACCACCACACTGACTCACAGAACCAAGCAAAGATGACTCACTGTATGAGGTGCTTATGAAACTGATGCAATGTGAAAACTGGATTATTGCTCATATTTGTATTCTGAACCTGTCATGGATGATTTGAAGGTTTGGTGAGGCGTCTACAGTGATAACTGTGTATGTGTACAGAGCTTCTGCATTCAAAGAGACCAGCCATCGTGAGAAGACGCCACCCTGTCCAATCACTGTCCTCTTGATCACTCTGTAGCCAGATTTGGAATAAACATAGGAAAAAAATTAGCAAGACTGCCAACTAAACAAATGCACCTCTAAAGGAACCAAAACATCACTTGTTGGTCACCTCTCTTTGGGTAAGACTTTGAGAAGCCTTCTCTTCTTTTGTGTTTTCTTGACTGGGCACTCCTTGGCTTTGTAGGAAATAAATAAAGAATGGCTGTTTCTCTTTCTCCTTTCGCTTCCATTCATAGAAGCCGTCGGCAAGGACAACACAGCGCTGTCCTTTCAGAAAAGGATCCTGTGAAACAAATTACTTTAAACCATATGGCTATATTCACACAGTTGGTTTTTCTGATTGACAACCATATCTGGAAAAAGGTGTGACTCTCAAATTGTCCTGTACATACTACAGCCCAAAGAAGTGGATTCAGTACGGTTTGTATAATCAGGTCACTTAAATCAATCCCCTACCCATGTCAATGACATGACAGACAAGCAGCTTTGTATAAAGAGAGACTGTCTCTTTATATAATACCTAACTGAACTCGCACTCATTATAGTTGTGACTTCTGCATGTATTATATTCAGTTCATACAGCATATAACAACTGAATTCACTCTCAAATCATAGCTGCCCTCACTGAATGACCAATGGCATCTTGCTTACCTTATAGGACTTCTTTACTAGGACACTCTCACTGCGGCAATTTGAGGTGCTGTACTGCATTTTGCTGGGATCGTTTTCCTTGAACCACGCCGGGATGAGACCCCAGCGCATAGCTGCCAAAACACACTCATCTACAGGGGCGTCCTGTGAAAAACGTTCATTAAACATTTGTTAAAACATTGTGTGTATGGCTTGATAAAGAGACACAACTCCATGCCTTGTTAAAGTGTCTTTTGGACTGAGGGCTTTTGTTGTACGATGGCATGTATTTGTCAGTGTCTCCATCCTTCCATCGGGGTCGGTGTCGCTCTCCTCGCCGGTTTCGATACTGGGATTATTTGACTTAACCAATAACTATTAATGCTTTTAATGGGTGCAGTAATTTTCTATGAAACTGGACAGTAAGTAATTACCCCAGAGGTTATAAACGCAAAAATTGTACCTCACAGTTAGTAGCTTTTTGCAGGTGCAGCAGCTGCAAGAGACTGTTACGGTTTCTGCTTCACATGCAGCAGATGAGCGCAGAAGAACGACGTTGAACTTCACTGAACAATGAGATGCAGAAGAACGACGTTAAACTTCACTGAACAATGAGATGCAGAAGAACGACGTTGAACTTCACTGAACAATGAGATGCAGCAGATGAGTGCAGAAGAACGACGTTGAACTTCACTGAACAATGAGATGCAGCAAATGAGCGCAGAAGAACGACATTGAACTTCACTGAACAATGAGATGCAGCAGATGAGTGCAGAAGAACGACGTTGAACTTCACTGAACAATGAGATGCAGCAAATGAGCGCAGAAGAACGACGTTGAACTTCACTGAACAATGAAATGCAGCAGATGAGAGCAGAACGACGTTGAACTTCACTGAACAACAAGATGCAGCAGATGAGAGTAGATGAACGACGTTAAGGTTCACTGAACAATGGAGTAGAGCAGATGAGAGCAGAAGAACCCAAGTAGGGGTTCACTGATCAAGCTGTTTGTAAACATATAACAGAGCCCTCTACCAGTGCAACCTTTAACAACACGTCAAATCAATTCTTTTGGACTGGAAAACAGAACAGACCATTATGCAATCAAAAGATTTTATTTTCACACTTACATGCAACAGCAATATCAAGGTTTAGAAGAACAGTTACAAAAAGTAGCATACTGACTATACTCACATTAACAAAGTATGCTTAATTTTATTTACAGACTCTAATATTACTATACACATTACTTGTGTATTTGCAACCATATCAAACTCAAAACATGTTCTTGATCTATCCTACATAGTAACAAAATACTTTTAATATTATGATAACAGCTTTAACGATATCAGTCATTTATAGTAATCGCTTTAGCACTTTGAGAACTGTACAGAAATAAAAAAAATTGTGAAATGTATACCAGGTCCTATAGTTCTAGCATCATCAATCATCACTGGCTCTTTGAACCCTTAGTGTCAATAACTTTATTCAGTAGTTGGTTAGATCTTGTTTTGGACTGAAGGTGGCCAAAATATTGTATACATATGAAATGTTGTCTGATGTGTTTTTAAAGTTGCCCACAGTAAAAACCACAGTGTACCGTAATCCATAGTCAACAATCATACCAATGACATCACAGGATTTCTGCTGGTCATATTTATCCATCTAAGAGTTTGAGAATACTTTCTCTCTCTTTCAAAGCTTTCCAAGCCTGATCTTTTTCTTTTTTTGTTGGCGTACGTTTCTTCTGCCTAGCTGCCATGATGCGACGGAAGGCCTCCATGACCTCATTATCAGCCACTCGAACCCGCTGACGCAGGTCTTGTTTTCGCATCTCTTCCCGGGCCAGCCTACATAAACAGGAGTTAAAGTTCACTTTTCCCACCTCATATGAATCCTGGCTTATGACTTAGCTAAAAGACATTACTACTTCAAATTCACATCTACAACATGGTTACGTCTAAAAATATATACCTGACAAGGCTGCTGCAATACAATTCTCTGACCATAACTATGGAAAAGAAATCATACCCTGCCACATCAAATTAGTTCCTCTAACTCTTGAAAGGGTTGCAGAATTACAGGCTTCGTTTGATAGACTAGACTTCATTGCATGGTGACAGAAGTCTTGATGTGAATTTTTAAAGGAGACTCACTTGAGCAGCTCCTGCTTGCGTGCACGGTTGTGGGCTGTCAGCGCTTTGAGTTCAGCCTGTCTTTTTTGAAGCTCAGCCAGTACCTCATCTTCAGATTCACCCCCAACACCCTGCCTCTCATCAGAGTCCAGTAACCCCTGTGACACCAGCTCCTCTCTTATACGAGCCTCCAGAGAACGTGTGTGAGGTACACTGTGAAAAAGGGCAACAAACACAAGAGAATTAAAGTGAACAAGAAATCAAAATGAACAAATACACATTTCTTTATTTCTTAAAACACATTACTGAGTTAATGTACACCATTTGTAAGTGCACAGTATGCCACAGAAAATAAAATCAAATGAAGGCTAAATTCAACATGTTTCACTTCTTCTGAAGCATCTTTGTAAAAATAACATGTAAAAGTTAAATTTACCTGAAGGCTTTTCCCTGGCTACGCGGTGATGTACCAGCCCCATCATCCTTTCCTGGAATGTCTGGAATGGGAGAATCCTCCATAGGGGATATGATATTTTCCTACATGCATCAAAAAGGATAAAACATATGACAAACATTTATTATAGTGAAATAATTATTTAAGATTTGATATTTAATGGAAACTTCTGGTGAACCCTTTTTTAAACCATCCACTGAAGAATGTTGCAAAAAGCTTACTAAATAAAGTTCTAAAAGTAATTTTAACATAACTCACTGACCTCAACCAGTGCTTGTAGAAGCCGTTGTGTAAGAGGACCAAAAGGACAGCCATCTTCTGGTGGCTCATGCTGTGACTCTGACTTCTTCAGGAGGGCGTCTACATCTACATAAACCAAAAAATAATCACATACAAACATACAGGATTAATCCCAAACAGATTTGAAATTATACAACAAAAGATGTTACCTTTACCATTACAATGCTGTACTATTATATCAATATAATATAACAGTAATTAAGATACAACTTCTATCCTTAACAAAAGTGTTACCTTTGGCATCCAGTTCAGAAAGTGGACCCATCATGCTTTTCTTCTTGTCGTTAGCTCTTGCCCCCTCTCTCTGCTCTTCTAACAGGTCCTCTTGAGCCCAGCGCTGGGAATAGTGCTTCCCCAGTGCTGGGATCTGCAAGGCAATAACATGTAAAACAAACTCACAATTACAAGTAAACAACTAAACCCATTAGGTATGCATTCTTAATATTAAAACAACAGATATAAACCTGTATTTAAGATTTTTACCTTGTAGTACTCAGCTTCATCCTCTGGTGGTTTAAGTAACTCCTCAAGAACTCTGATCTCTTCGTTTGTGATGTCTGCACAGTAGGGCTCCACTGAAGCCCAGAATCTGTTTAAACACACACACACACAAATAGTAATGTCCAATAACAATGCTGCATAGGTCCTGGTATTCCATCAGTACATTCACAATGTATTACTGTGGAACAAATCTGTTTTTTATTTTTCAAATATGGGTAACTGAATAATTGCATTTGAATTAATATCTTGGCTTTGTGTGGCTACTGAGCACAACTAAGGCATCTATAGCCATTATGATATATTGCCAGTGTATTCTATATAAACATATTATACATGACACTTTCTATTAAGTCTATTTAATCTAACCTGTTAGGAGCATCATTTTTGGGATTGCGGGGTATGTCTTGCGGGTCCACTTCAAATTCAAATTCCTGAACCTTGGATGGTATGTTCTTCGACTTTGGTCTACCTGGACCAGGCCCGGGACCATGGCTACCTTTTCCATCAAGCTTCTGTTTCTTTGGCTTGGAATGGCGAGAAGAGGCTGAAAGATCTGTATCTTTTCCCAGTTTCAGGAACCTTTTGTCCCCTTTTTTGTCCTGCCAGTCTGTAAGGATCTGTTTTAGAGAGTTAAAATAAAAACATCAGTCGCATGACAAGTGAATAGGAGAAACAAATACAACCAACAGGGACCAAAACCACCGCTTTTCACCTGTCTCTGTTCTTCCAGCGCTCTGAGACGTCGGCTGGCAGAGGACAGGAGTGTTTCCAGCTCAAGCTGAAGTGTGTCAAGCTCCTCAATGCCAATGCCATCATCCTCAGATCGGCTGAGCACCGCTGTGTAGCGTGGACACACTTTCAAGTGGTCCACAGGTTTAAAGTCATAGTACTTCAGAGGGGGACAGTCTTTCAGTTCGCTCATCTTCTCAGTAACAGGAATCTATATCTGAAAGAAATATCAGTTCAATAAGAAATATCAGACAAGTCATGGATGTGAGAGAATAAATGCATGGTTTTAGGGGTTTGGAACATGTGTTCCAGAAAACATCTATTAGAAATAAATAATTTATTAAAAACTTATTGAATAAAGTAATATGTTATTTTGGTAGGGTGGTGAAGTATGAGCTGGAGTCTGTATGATCTCATGTTGAGCGCTGTGGTTTATCCAATGAGCTCCACGCTGTTGTTTCGCAAGCAAGCTAACAACAATTGCAACATGCAATTTTTTTGCAACATGCAATTTTTAGCGAGCTCATGAACGGCAGCTCAGTCCTTAGAAATGCTGCATCCCTGCATTTTCTCTCTGTTATGTAATACTGACCTCCATTAAACAGACTACAGTGAGATATTAAGATCCACTGTAAGTTAGCGGCTACATGCTATTCAAAACACAGGGAACCGGTTACAATATATTTTAATACATATGTGTGGAATTGTTTACATATATATGTATTTAAAAGCCTGTGGTGACAACTAAAAAACACGTTTTTAGATAACAAAATGAAACAAACCGATCTCGTACAATGCATTTATTACAAATATCGTTATTTACCTGCGTTGAAGGGGCATCCATTACTGACTAAACCATTATGTAAATCCGAGGGGCAGCGCTCACAGACCAAGACCTAAAAACAACAATACCTACTACAGGGGCTTTGATTATGATCAAACTGTTTTGTAAAATATTGATTTATATAAATATTTATTTATTTAACTTTACATCACCAATACTGTATTTCAGATAAATAATCCCATATTAATTTTACCCCTCATAACGACGTGGCTGCTAATGAAATGGTATATTCCGAACTGAAGCGCGTTCATAGTTTATTAAAGCAGAATGAAAAAATATGAGCTCTTTTAATACACCAATGCCCTTTTCAATGTATTAAGAAAGCGAATGTTTATGTAAGATTAATAATATTTTAGATTTGCGTTTTTTTTCCGTAAAATGCGCCGGACCAGTCATATTATATTGGCCATATAAGGAAGAAAAACCGAATCAATGTAAGTTTGCGAGTAAGCTTGACCGTAAAGTTTAGAATAAAGAGGAGCCAATGTTGAGATCTTTGTGGTATCTGTAGTTTTCATGATATTTAGTTTCCTTAAGACATACGAACCTGTTAATGTAGTTTATTATCAGGTGCGAATTCATATACAGCAAATCTTTTAATCAAATAGTTTAACAAATACATGGACGAATGATAATGATAAAGGCTTTGCGCTTTTTATTGTTATATTACGGTGTTCGCACATCTTGACAGGCGTGGCGTGCGGACTTCCGTCTTCCTGCACAGAGCTCATATAAAATGGTAAGAGATTTATATTTTTTTGAAAGACATTTTATTGAGATATTTTTTTTCATTATAGCCTGTGCAACCAGTTGACCCGATGAACATGATTTCGTAGCATGCGATGCGATCACAGTTGTGATTTTTGGCTCGTCTGATCGAGGGATGTTGTCTTGATTTGATCCTGTCTTGATTTGTGCTAGCTGGCTAACTGGATGAGACACAAAGATGTGAAAGAATAATAAATGCGCGTATTCAAATGCATATAATTGTACATATCATTCATACATGGAGAAATTGTTTACTAAATTCCACTTATTTGTTTTTATTCGGAAAACTTAATACTTTTAGATAGTTGACTGACTAATTCAAACACTTCAACCTGATTGACACTTTAACACCTAATGTGACACTTTAGCCCTTAATCTGGTCTCATCTTCACATAAATATGTGCACAATATTTGCAGTAGCCATAAGCAAAACTGCTCTTTTATTCACTAACAATCATGTTTGTATGTTTACCTCTGATATCAGTATCAGAAAGAGCTTTATTGCCAAGTGTTGTTGCACACATAAGGAATTTTCCAAATACAACAGCAAGTAAATAATACAATTAAAGGGTAAAATACAAACAGGTAAAAAAAAAGAAGAGATAATTGTACAGAATACATATGTTCTGTGACTATACATATTTACACATGGGGGTGATGATATGTACTATTAAAGTGATGGATGTGAACAAATAATGGCATGCAATATTTTCTAACTTTACTCAAAGACTGCGACATTGCGACCCTACCTAAACGCAGTGCGTGCTACTCTTCAAGCAGCCCTGTGTTTGGAGAACTTCTCCTCTCAGGTGGTGGAGCGACACAATAAGCCAGAGGTGGAGGTTAGGTGAGGAAATAACTACGTCTTCTTTCATGCATGCATGCATGTATGTTTTTTTTAGATGCAGCGCTTACAAATATATTTCAATACAGAAGCAGCAAAGAGCTTCTGCTGCAGCCGGTGGTCATTAGTCGCAATGACAAGGAGAAGGTTCTGATCGAGGGCTCCATAAACTCTGTAAGAGTCAGCATCGCTGTCAAGCAGGTGAGGAGTTAAAGATGAAGGTTGAGGCTGGTGTTTTATATCCGTCAAGTGGTGATTTAAAATGTTCTGATCACCTAATGATTATCTTAGGCTGATGAGATTGAGAAGATCTTGTGCCATAAGTTCATGAGGTTTATGATGATGCGAGCAGAGAACTTTTTTATCCTGCGGAGAAAGCCTGTTGAGGTGAGACAAATGCAGATTTGTGAGAAACAAACAAGATATTGAAGCAAAATGCGATATGTGATAACTTTCTAAGTAATGCACTATATGGTATGTGATATGATAACCCTTTAAATTTGGAAAATCAATTTAAATTATGTTAAATGTATTCATAAAATTGAAACTTGCATAATCAAAAAACATTTCACATTGTTTCTGGAAAAGAAAGTATTAGTACGACTTCTGATAGCAATCTCTGTGCTATCTGCATCAACCTTAAACTGACTACGTAACTTTTTGAAGTATTTGAGTCATTCATTGGGATATTCACATTTGCAATACTTTGATAATTTAATATGTTGCACATCTCTAAATGGGAGGAAGAAATCTGTTCAAGCATGCAGATCTCTTCGGTGGGTTTACAAGGAAGGTTGTTGTCACTTAGGGAAAATGCTGCATATAAAATTTGCATACTATAGGTTTCATGTCACACAGAGTGATAAATCTTGGGTGGGTGAAATGCATACCTAAGTAAAGCTCTGCATGTGAAGCACCATTTTGTTTAAGAAACTATTTGAGATATTGGTGTTTTTTCTAATTTCCCCTTCTATTCTTGTCAGGGCTATGACATCAGCTTTCTCATCACCAACTTCCACACAGAACAGATGTATAAACACAAGCTGGTGGACTTTGTTATTCATTTTATGGAGGAGATTGACAAGGAGATAAGCGAGATGAAGCTGTCAGTCAACGCAAGAGCTCGAATTGTCGCAGAGGAATTCCTCAAGAACGTATGTTTTTCACAAAATAATGAGATTTAGTATCCTTGTCTTTTTATAGTCACATTAAAATTAATATCATTTAACTGTTTCTGTTTTTAGTTCTGAGGATCCATGTCTACATTCCTAATACCCATCAGAGATTGGTGTCGCTTCGGTTCTTGTGGACAAAAACATTCAGAGTTTTTAAATCTCCACAGAGCAAAGGGGATTTAGTTCATTATCTAGCAGCCAACCAGCAAGAAGATCCACAGGAAAAACCAACCAATCGTGCAGCACTGTATGCAGTCCCCTTTGCCTTCTGTTCAAGGTGCTCCTTGTGCCCATGGATATTAATAATTGTACATTTAAAATCAAGAATTTATTGCTCTCGTTTTCTGTTCTATAGGGAAAAAAAACACAATCAAGGCAGGTCCTTAAGAGTATTACCTGTAATTAATATTGATGGGCACAGGAATCTTGTTGATGAACTGTAGTCTTCGATTTTTTCTGTTGTCTTTTATATACATGTACTCGTGCGTTTTCATTTTTGTTACCATGCATAATGCATAAAAAGTTAAATCCGATGTTATATAGAGATCATGAAAAAACAAGACAAATTGGTGTTTATATTTTGGCACAGCTAAACTACAATATGATAATATCTATACAGAAAAATTGCATTAAGCATAATGCCAATAAATTCAATAAACGTATATTGAGCTTTCTGTAACTCTTGTGCATGGTTTGTGAGTACTTTCAGTTGTGGTGTATTTTTGGGTATAGAATTACTGCTGTAAGTTTTATTATATTGCACTTCAATTTGAAACTTCTCTTGTGACATTCTAATGCACATATACTTAACAAAACACATTTTACGTTCTAGTACTTTTGTGTCCACTTTGTGTTTAAAAAGGTACAATAACCCATAAAACATTAAGCTATTACTTAACTGTGTTAGTTGTGCACACTGTGCATAATATTTCCTCAGGATCTTGCTTAAAGTTAAACTGAGCAGAAATGGATGTTGTTTACCAAATGTTTAGAGATCAATACAGAAAATCTATCAATTTCAGCACTGTTGGGTTATTATGGAGACCCAGACAGGCCATTAAATGAATTCTGATTGTGATAATAGTGTTTTGTATTGTTAACTGCACAACAGAGGAAGCAAACAGCAACATAATCAACCACATTTTATTTAGCTCATGTTAAGTTTAATGTTAAGAGTTGCTTTACATTTACAATAAATCTGAAAAACATTTACATTACTTGAGAAAACAGTCTCGCTTGTTTTAATAAATAAAATCCTGTAATCAATTACTTCTGTCCATTGTCGCACCCCAAGAATTAAATGGCAAAATTTGCTTATTTAGTTCATGAGGTAAATTTTATTCTAAATGAATTTGTTTTAACATGGAATTCTTAATGCATGAAATACGGGGTTAAATGTATTTTGATGGTGTGATGTCACCTTGCAAGACTTCAACATAGCCTGTGCATTTATATTTACAAGTGTGGTCACATCAGTCCAAAGTCTCCTGTCATTGGCACATCTGCCGATTGGGTGGGTCAGGCCCACCTGTGGAGCTTTGAGTGGCAAGAAGCATGTTAACATACTTCAACTGGCACAGCCACACACACACAAACACAACATCATTTCATGTTAGCTATGTATTATACTCTACAGCAATTCACACTGAGGATTCATTTAAGCCAGGCGAGAGGTTTTACGTGCCAGTGTTTCTGTTTGGTGGCCTGTTTTTGTACTGATGAATGTGTTTAAAGCCACTGTGTGAAGATCTGTGGTCATCACACCTAACAACACTGCATCCAACATAATTCATGTTAATTGAAGGTCACGGTACTGGTACTGTAAAATACAGATACAAATCTTACAGCTTTAAAACCTTTCTTAAAGACAGAGAATACCATTGTATGGACCATACCATACAGTCACATTGGTTTTTCATGATATTAAACCTTATGCCTAAATGCTAAAAAATAGTTACTAAAATGGGTTTTTTAATTAAAAAGTGTTGTTTTTTAGGTATTTTGCAATTGATATTTTGTAGTTAGATCAGACACAGACAGCCACAGTACAAAACTTTAACACCAGAGGGCGCAAAAGAACCAAAGCGCACAGAAAATGTTCTGCTCTGTGTGGCACATTAGGGTTGTTTTCAAGACTCATGACAAAAAGCCTGTGCATACTTTACTGCAATCAAAGATATTTTATATATATTTTACTAAGATCATTTTCCTATCAATGAACGATCTCATTGATAAACCATTTTCATATACCATGCTATGTAAATGTTCAACGCTCTTGGTCCTTTTGTAAGTCGCTTTGGATAAAAGCGTCTGCTAAATGACTGTAAATGTAAATGTACATGACAGAACCATGTTTTTAGCTCTTATTTGTTAGTGTTCAGATGAGACAATTTGATATTCAGCATAGGAGGCCGTAAAGCCTAGCCTAAAACCGAAATCAACAAAGCTATACTTTCACTTTAAATCAGACCTCTTCACTGAAAGCACTCTCGCTGACGCATGGGTTATTCTGAGTTTAATTATCAGGAGTGACATCCTGGACCTCAGACACTATACCGGACACACTGTCTGTGTTTATAAAGATAAGGCTGTTACTCAATTAGTCATACTTTCAAAAGGTGTTATGTAATGATTTACAGGAAGCTGCTTCTGATTGTCTCAGATTTGTACATTTTCTGAAATACATTTAGAAACACATGGTGCTCAGCCCTGGAGAAACCAGGGTGTGGTGCGTGGTTGCCAAGGTGTTGCTATGCAGTCGCTAATACGCCCTGAGTGGGCTTTACCATGTTGCTATGAGGTTGCCATATTGTTCGGAGTGTTTTTAACCACACTGTGGTTGCTAACCGGGTTAGGGTTCATTCAAAATAGCTCACCTAAGTCTTTGATATTCTGTAGCTTTGCCAGGCTCAGGTATGGTCCGCACAATTTGAAATATAATTCATCACCCACATCACAAAAAGTGCAGGAGGAGTTACATTCTGTAGCTTAATAATCAGGGTTAAAGGTTTGTTCAAATCACAAACTCCGAATAAGAGCAAGCGGGACTAATTACCAGCTGCTTCTTCTTTACTGTTGTGTCCTCGGCTTCTCTCACACAGACCCACACACAGATGTCCCTGTTTTACACGCCACACAGCTGCCTGGACTGAGCACAGGAAAGACCATATTTGTGAGGAAGTGTCCGTCAGGTCATGACTATGTTCCGTTGCCAGGGGAACAGCAACAGGAAGTGTGGAGGTTTTCTGTTCCCAGATAAGAGAGAGAGGGCAAGATTGAGAGCCCTGTTTGTTTGTGCTGAGGTAAAATAGGGCAACTGGAACACTCAGACTCATTTGCTCTTTGTTTTATTTGAATGGCCTCTCTACATCACACACTACATTACACATTACATGACCTGTCATACCTTTTGATCTATGTGTTCTATATGGTATCTATTCTGGACCTTCATGCCATTATAATGATGTATGAATCAAACATAAAAATATATCATTAAGTGATATAGGTAAGACATGTTTAACAGTTTATTTTTTCTGAAGAAAGTTATGTTAGTGGTAATTGCCTTTATGGGGATTTTGTTTGATTGTTTTGTTGTCAAGCATGAGAAAAATTAAAACTCTGATTAAATATTATGGGAATTTTAAAACCTGGGGTTAAGGGCTCCTACGGTATGTATGTAATAATAAACAATGTACTTTCTCATCTACAGTACATCTACAAGCATCAATCTGCTACAAAAACAGACAATTTCATGGGTTGCATTTACAATGTATACCTAAAATTGGTGTGATTTATACGTTATACATGATTTATAAATAAGCCATTAACAATTAACTAAACAGATCTTTGACAGAAGACTACAAAACAATCAATCATAGTTTGAAACAGCCATAGACCCAGTGAACTTCATCTCCATATTCCATCACACCGACTGGCGAAGTTACGCTGGAGTTATGAGCAATACTTTATTTCACAGACCCAATAAAACTTTCCACACCAGACAGTTCCATCAGCTGGGGAGAAGGAGCAATGGTCTGTCAGTGCAAACTAAATCAGGTCAAGCAAAAAACTGACACGGCCTCCTCCGATCTTCACAAGAGCCACAGACAAAACACAGGCTTATTCAAATCCAGCAGATAATAGGTTTTCTTCAAAAACAGCATATCTAACACAAATAATAGGACGTCACATGAACATTCAATCAAGCTTTTGATGTCAACAATTAGATCTATTTAAAAGAGGAGAAACCCTGTTAAACAGTAAAGGACATTAGAGGGGTCTATTTATGAAGCTGTCGTCAGCAAGGGTTGGAAGATGAGTGCAGGGGGTGAGTGGATGTCTGTGGTCTGATTAATTTTAGACTGTGTCTGATTCATCATACCCAGTCACCTGATTACATGTTAAGAAAATTGACCTCTCGAAATACAATTCAGATACCATTCAGGCTGAACCCATCTCCCAAGAGCAGTCAAATCAGTTCTTCTCGAGAACAATAAGCCATTCTGCTCTCATATGCAAAGGTCTTGTGAGGTTTTTTTTGTATTTCATAACTTCAGATTGTCTTGACAGATATGATGAAAAGGGCAAAGATGTCAAATAAATCACTGTTTTGTAATCAATGTAAATTGATACAATACGGTAGACAGCAATGGTAGTTTAACATGATAAGCAAAACTATACAACACTAACCAAATGTACAAACACACACTGAAAAATGCTTTAGGTTGACAATTCATTTACTGGGCCTAAACAAACTTGACAGGATAATCAGAATTGTTTATAACAGACGTTATGGGTGCGCTTTTAGCATGTTTTGTATTTTTCAAAGACAAGGTTAATTGATAAATGATATAGAAGGGTTTTATGATTTTTATTAATCCTCTGTACATTTTAAAAAACGAGGCACTGTTGATTCTTTCTGTGCAACATTCTAAACATCATTTAGTCCTCCTGCTCTTGGTGATAAAATACAAAATCTACAACTGACAATGCATGACTTCAGGAGATTTGTTAATATAAAACTATTTAATTGTCTAGTGGAAATAACCATGTAACCACAAATACAGAATGCAGATCTGTGATAAACTGACCGTTCATGTGAAAATGCTACATAAGTAATGCCCACAAATCTGTGCTGCGCTAATTCAGGTAATCATATAAACTCTGTTCCAAAACCCAGTGAGCTACCTTGCTGTATACTGGCTACATGAATAGTGTACTGCCTACATAATCATCAGCTCTGAGATACACACAAGTGGTGCACCCTGTTTAAAGCACATGGGGACACTTGACTTGCAATCAACAGATTTTGATGCTAGCATGTTGATTGTGAAGATATAGGAAACAATGTAATACTCTAATAAGCACAAAAATGCATAGCACAAACAAATATTAGTCTAGTAGTCAATTGAATTTAAATATATATTTAAAGGTGACATTTTACTGCAATTTAGGAAGATTTTTTGCTGATCTTGCCGCAGTGCAACTTTACAAAGGATACATGTAATGTTGCCTAAGAATTTAGCTTTTTTTTACCATGCTGCCTACCTTTTTTCTATCTTTTAACTTCCTTTGTTGGAATTGTGCCTAAGATGTCTCAAAATTGTATCCAGGTAGGCAGCTCACAGTATAGTATTTTGAACACAGCCATATTGAATATAAAGCCATATTGAGCTTTGGCTCATTCACACTGTAAATTCTTAACAGTTTGCTAAAATGGTTTACTGCTTGAACTAGACTGGATTTTTTAAAAACAAAGCAGTTAGCAGAGGTTTTTTAGTTAACAATTAGAAGACACAGTATAGTAGCAATTAACAAATGCCCTTTGGTTTTAAAGAGAAGACAGCACTTTTTTAAACAGCAGTCACATGCAGCAGCTAATAAAAGCAGTCTATGCAGACTTCTTTATTTCTGTGATTACATTAATGTCAGCTACTCGAGATGTATCACAATGCAGTGGCGCCTTCTCGGAATGAAGTCACTGTGGTCCAGTGGTCAGCAAGTGTAATCAACACCCCACAACACAAGACCACATATTTTGATCCTTGAGTTTCAGAAATTCCAACAATGACCACTAGGGGCTCTGCTGAGCCAGCGGTGGAATTACAGGTTGCTTTTATTCACAACGATGCTACAGCCTTGTCAACACAACCTGGATCTATAAACAGGGCAGATGAGGGTGTCAGAGGAAGACCACATGAGCTAAAACACTGAGTCTCATGTGTTAAAAGCCACGAATAGGCAGAAAACAAGTCTGTTAGCTAACACAGAAGAAGCGAAGTCCAGTCGCATTCAAACCACGTCCTCGATCCTGCCTTTAAACTTCTGAGCGCAGACCCTGGTGTGGGTGTTTCCTGATAGAGAGTAGAGCCCCAATCCTGCAAGGAACACAGCGATTAGAGACCGCTCATTCTCTCCAGATTTTTTCATTCTTTTGTTTGCACCTGATCTCAGTGCAAACGAAAAGCAGGCACTCTCAGGTCGGAGGTGATCTGTCTTCACACCGTCGGTCTCACCTTTTGATGCGGCTGATCTGCTCGCACAGGAAGGACAGGTACTGAGTGAGCTTCACCATGGCGATGATGAGCGTGCCCCCTATCAGCGTGCACGTGGGCCAGAGGAGAGAGCTTATGATGGCCCTGCGGCCATAGAGACGTTGCAGGAGGACACTGTCCTGCTGTTCCGAGGGGTCATAGTAACACGAAACCTGGTGGTGTGTCTTTAGGCGCTCCGAGATGTTCATTACAATGGTGTGCATCAGCGTATGATCCTTGCGGCATTTTGGAATATAAAAACACTGGGGAAAGAATGCAATGACTTTAGTAGAAATTAAGTAATTGAATTAAGCATTTCACAAATGAGATATGACAGTGATGAGATGAAATAGAAACTTTTTCTTAGGTGTTTTGCTTTTATAAGAATAAAGACCCTTTATAGTCAAATCTTCATACATTCTCAATCCAATAATTAATGCGTATATGAGTGTCAGTAAATCTACTCTGTGACCATATAATTACTGTGCATTCTGGGAAATAACAGCATGTGCTAATCATTGATAGGTAAAGTGATATAGCAGAGGTAATGCATATGTTCAGGTGTGGTGTACCTCAGGGTTGGCCTCGTGGGCCTCCTCGTTGTGGGAGAGCCTCAGAACCCTGCCAGTGGAGTTTAGACTTACGTACACCTGAAGGCACGGATATCTGGAACTCCTTCTACATTCTGAACCACAGCTGTAGCTGCAGTTAACCTCAGCAACTACACTAGAGTTCAGCACAGTGCAGTTAGACTCTCCTGTCCAAACACTGAGAAAGAAAAGAAGTGTGGAAAGGTTATAAACATTGATTTGTTTGGTTATCCTAAGAGCAGTTCCTCACAGCAGATGACTTTATAATTACTTCAAAGGCATTATCATACAGGATTGGATGTGCTGGCTGACTGTGGGTCAGATTAGGGCAGGGGTGCTCTTGGACATCCACCTTCCTACAGAGTTTTGTTCCAAATTTCCAAGTTAACCACAAGATCTTGATTAGCGGGTTCAGGTGTTTGATTAAAGTTGGAACGACACTCTGCAGGGAGGTAAATTTCTTGGAACAGGACTTGGCAAATGTGACTTAATGTGAACATGAACCCACAGAGGAATGAGTCATTGAAATTTGCTGCTATCAACATGAAATCAAAACTGACCCTATGTACTTTAATTCTTGTTCTTATTCTGTTATTCCAAAGGAAAAAAACATCAGGTTAAAAAAACATGATAAAACATGACAAAGATATTGTTGACAATCCTATAAGTAAAGAGTCATATCCTGCGGCAGTGATCCCCTTGGCTTTGTTTTAAATCCTTCCGTTTGTATGTTTGGAATGCAGTGACATCAAAACTAGTTACTGTATGTGTGGAAATCCTACTTTAGTGCTTGCATTATCATTGGATTAACCCATTTCCGCTAAATGACATTTTGATCAACAGCAGGTGAAACTGAACTTGTGAAGAGGACACTTTACAAGGTAGTGCACTAATATATATATTTGTTAAATTGTTTATGTTATTTGTGTTATTTTGTTTTATATATTTGTGTGCTTTGAATAATTTCAACATTGCATTTCTTAATTGCACATTTCCTGCTCAAGATGAGGTCTTTTGCTAATAAATTCATCAAATATCAAAACAACAAAGAAACAGATGAAGAACCAAAAAGCTACTAAAATGGACACAGCTGTCAAAGCCAAGTCTTATCATTTAGAACAGGCAAATGTTCTAAAGATTTTGCTAGACTTTAAGCATGAATAAATGGCCCATTATATGCACCCCATTGCAACCTGTAAACTCAAAATATTCATAGCCAACAGACTAAGCAAAAAATCAGGGTCACACTCCATATAAACTAGGGTAAAATTGGTGATTTGGCTCTGTATTGTGCAAGGCAATATCTTTGTGCCAGGTCTCTAGTGCCTTTGTGCCAGGCCTCTAGTTTTCAATAACTACTCTATGAATAACAAGCCTTGTGTTCTCTCCTGTTCCAAGGGCTCTGCTGCCTCTGTAATTGGCTCTGACTGTGGCGTATGCCAGCTCTGATCCATATGAAATCTGTGGTGGGCCAGTGGTATTTGGAAGGCCTCTGCAGGACCTAATTTCAGTTTTTAGTAATGCTGGCTGAATGCTGTGTGTTATGGTCAAATAGGGATGAAGCTGTAAATGTGTTGTACAGTGTGAACAACATAATTAGTGTTTTACACTGCCTGATCACCAATGATGGATAACATTTCATAACTAGGTGAGGGGAATGATATGAATTGCAGCTCTTTGGGGGTGATGCATGACATCAAAAGCTTTCAGGAATAAAACAGAATAAAATAATGTCTTCGATTTACAGGAAACACCTGTAATCCAAGCATTCACAAGCACAATAGAATCAAACAGAGGAGAAAACAACACCTACAAAAGAAGACAAAACATGCAATGTCAGTCCCTTAAGAATAGAATATGAGAAACAGCTGCAATCTGCAGATTAGACTAGACTAGACTAGAATAAAATAAAATAAAATACAATAGAATAGAATAGAACAGAATAGGAAACACCTGCAATCTACAGACTACACTAGACTAGAATAAAATTAGAATAGAATTTGAGGAACACCTGTAATCTACAGATTTGAAAAATACAACAAAATACAAGAAACAACTGTAAACAAAGGCATTCAAGAATACATTAGCAGTATTTGTATATTTGTTCTGATATTCTTATAGTTTAGGAGCATTTCAGTCTCTGCTTTGGAGTAACTGAGCATCTTTACCTGTCTGAGTAGGACCGCACCATTGTAATACCCAACACAAAGTATGTCATGGCAGAAAAGAGGATCATGCTGAGACCTAAGAGAATGGCTCTGTCCTCTCCAGCCTTCAGTGCTGTCACTGTCCTCCTCTTCTCCAAAATATCATACTCGCGGATCTTCAGATAGATGCTCCTGATCATGTGAAAACCACAGTACACACAGAGATCAGCATACAAACACTCATTAAACAGGGCAAGGTGTGTATGTGTATAAAAATACACAAATACAATTACTGTGGGTTCATACTACTGATTATTCATTATAATATTTTAAAACAATAACAATAATGCTATGAACACAAAGAGGATACACATTCAACCTCACATTTCTAATTTCTAAATGAATGCTTTGGATTGATTATTGATACATATAGATAAATTGAACTAAATATATTTTAAAAATGATTTACAAAGGCAAGGTTTAAGGGCCAGGATGAATTAGGTACGTTATGACACAAATGACACACAGACATGTCCTGCTGTTCTATTACATATGCATAGTTAGTTCCCCTCCAAATATTTAGCTTATGATTATTTAATCATGTTTTGACAGTAGGTTATATTGCTTTTGAAGATTATGCATGGGGCTGAAGGCAAGCTGTCTAACCTGTCTATCTTTATCAGTGACCTTTTAATAATTGCTGTGAGTACAGTGGTCAAAAACATCACAGACGCGCAAGAGACTTCCTGTGATTAGTTTACGTCAGAATCCAAGATTAGTTCATTAAAATGTATGTTTTTGACACTGAATAAAACAGCTGAATCACAGCAGTTACACATAATAAATACGGATTAAACGGATAATAAGAGCAAATAAATTTCATTATGTAAAAATGAACTATGATGGTACAGTATAGTCAGTCAATTTCCCACTTATTTGATTTAATTTCCATTAAGCCAGTGAGTCGATTTCTCTGCTTTTGATAATCTGATAAAAATCTAATTTAATAACAATGATAGTAAGTGAATTTTCTTCCATTAATGAAACTCCACTATGATGCAATAATAATAATAATCTATTGAATAAACTACGGTGTAATAAAAGTGAGTGAACTTACATTAAATGAACTATGATGTAATAAGGATAAGAAATAAACTTACTCCCATTAAATGCACTATGACGTAACAATTAAATGAGTGAATTTCCTTCTATTTAATGACCATCATGTAATAACAATCTTAATAAACTCTTTAAATGAATGATGGTGTAAAATAGTATTGAGTTAATGACTCTGTATAAAACAACTACAAAACACTTCCAGAGCAAGTGTTTTCTAAGTTTAGCTTAGCTGAGTTTTGCCTTGTTTTTCACTCTGGACAGGAGTCACCATTAAATCAAACCTGAACCTTTTACCAGTATCTAGACAATGAGAAGTTCAGCTGGTTTAGTGAGACTTAAGTTAAGATCATTGTACTTTACCTCCTTTCACTTCCTGATCTTTGAGCTCCTTTGCTTCCAGCCCATAGAAACATTCTTCCAGCTAATTCACTGTATGAAGCACTTGTGAAACCCTGCTGGGACGACCTGACAGAAAAACACACTGTCAGCCCACCACGTGCTTCTCTCCACACAGTTCTGCCTGCACGCTGTCCCCGATACCAAAAGACCGATGCGTGCTTCTATTGTACCTGAAACCACAAACAGCCTTGTGTGTCAGAGATTATTCTAGATTCTCTGTGACGATTCAGCCCTTCATAGGTCCATTACAAGGCAGGTTGGTGCACTTTCACAATCATAGCATTAAGCAAATCATAGTTGTTCAACATTGTATCCATTAGTCAAGAGAAGAAAAGTTTAAAAAGTCAAAATATAATCCATGATGGGGAGGCAAAGGCTAACACACGTGGTAAGAACAGACTCCTCGTAAAAACAACTCACGCCCAGCATTGATCTGAGCATCTAGTCCTTCATTTCCTGCCTGTTGGTTCTGTTATTGACTATTCATGGGCTGACGAGTGACAGGATGGAAAATAATAATGAGTAGTGAGCAGTGAGAGGGAGACCATTCACAGCACTGATTCTTTCCTCCAGCCCCGGCAGAGAGTGAGAGAGAGGAAGAGAGAGATGAGAGAGAGAGGCAGAGAGAGATGAGAGAGCGCCACTCAAAGCCGCCTCCTCCTGCCCAGCACTCCTTTGCTGATTGGTGTTGATGGAGAGTCCTGTAGCATCAAGGTGACACAGGTGCTTTGGACCACATGCTCCTGTCCTCAGATGCTGTTTGAATCAGATTCATGCGTGCATGCCTGAGAATTGGGCGAGATCACTTGACATGCAGCCCAGTTGTGTTTATGTAGTCCACAGAGCTCTTAAATGAAAATGTACTACCTTGGTTCATACCCAAAAAACATGGTTTTGTCCAAAAATATGGTATTAACATGGTACATTTTCTTAGTGCAGAGAGATGAACTAGATACAGGCTGAGCCAGACAGCAAGAACTGACCCAAGACAACCAATTGACCTCTTGCAAAACACCTGGCAAAAAAAACAGCAGGACACGGGGCAAAATGGCACCAGTGTTGCCAAATATTGCTAGAAAAACAAGGAATCTAGCCTAAACCAGACACACATAAAAATAAAAACTCTAGCAAATAGGCCTAATAATGATGCAGTTTGAACAGCTAAACAAAATAAAAAGCCCAAAGTTGCTTATAAAATGTGGACATGGCAACACAGAAGGGTACCAGGAGAACCACACAGTGTTTTTAACATAAAATGGCTCTTTAAAAAGCTTGGTATGTCCATAGACATCTGGCGATCACCCAAAACATCTGGAATGATCATACAATGAGGCAGTGCATCATGGGATTTTGCTAAACTCATATTGTCACTACAGTGATTTATGAGGCGCTGTTGATACTCCACATTACAGCTTGGCAGGAATTATGTTACTGAAAACAGGCTGGAAACTAATAAACACTGATCCGCAGGGAGTGGAGCATGTCAGGAGATAATAATACAGTATATTCAAGATTGCTAATGAACGAGGAAGAGATTCTGTTTTAGTCATTTCTAAGCCCAACAGCTTTGTAAAGAGAGATGTGAATGCGTTGTTCCGGGGTGGGCTGCTTTTCTTTCATTTTGTCTAGCTAAATGACGTGCTAATGCTGCCTTCTGGAAGTCTGACACCTGAAAATGATTATTGCCTTTTCCCATCACAACTGTCTGCATGAGAGCCAGGTGTCTCAGCATAAAACCACTTTGTGAGCTAAAACCAGTTTAGAGCTTACTGTACTATGTTGAAGTACTTATAGTAAACATTTTTACAGCTCAACTAAAAACTCAAATTAGACTCCACCCATTGACCTCTCACAGGTGCCCACATTAAGTTTGAAAGCCATTTTTGGATCTGGCAAGCTCTAATCTGATTGGCTGTCTTCACGCCATTTTACTGTCTGAGTTAGTAATATGTAACTTTGCTTTGTGTCCATTGAGTCTCATTAACAATGTTGCATTCATTAGCAATTTGATCCCTGCTCACCCTTGTTATTTAGCACACAATTACACAACTAATGTTGCATGAAATTATGGCTCTAATGACAAAAGCAGAGGTAAGCTCCAAAGAACAACAGTGAAAAGGTTAAAGACGGGGTAAATGACATTTTCAAAGCTGACTGAATCAACCCATCAGATCACTTATTTAGATAATACCTAATATTCTCAAATGTGTGAAAAGGTATAAAGGAATATTAGGGTAAAAATGTGTTTTGCGGGATGTCTATGGTGTGACAATATCATCAATATTTCTATAGTTTCTGGCCTATGACAGATGTTTGAAGGGTGTTTGAAGGGTGGGAGGCATCTGACACACTAAAAAATTGGCAAATGTTGATAATTAGATAATTAATTAGGTACAAGAAGTGTCATCAAAAGATGCCAAAATTTACTGTCGGGTAATCACGGGCTGTTTATGGGGTAAGATTGATCACAAAAGACTTTGTTTTCAAGCTTAAAACTCTATTCAGTTACTGGTTAAGAACATTTACAACTGTTTCTTTTTGGGCTGATTTACTGCTTTCATCAAGCAAACATAATTATTCTTTTAATGCACAATTTTCAGGTCGATTACACTAATGACATTTTTATTTTGGAGTCTTTGAATGTTGTTGGCTGGAATGAGAATGTTATCTAAACATGCATACGAGAGTGTTCGGAATATTGATGCTGTATTTTACACAGCAGATGCAAATGTTGGCGAACCAAAGAGTAAGTTGCGTATATAGACAAGTTTGATTGATGAAATGAACTAAACAATGAAAAACATCATTCTGGTCCTCAAACTATTTGAGTTTAAGACATAAAAGCACAATGTGATCTGAACAAGAAATTTTAATAAGAAAGCTGAGAGACTGAAATTTTAACTTCATGATAATAAATACTGCTTGCTAAAACAAGGTTTTGTGACCATCCCAGCACCCAAGTCTATTTTTAAAGCTGAATGAATCATTTATTACATTCATTACAAGTGGCTTCTGTGGAAATTCCTCACCATTTAGGCATAGAACCTGAGATAAAAAAAACAATGCTTATAAGGAGTTGGGGTTTGTTCTTAGGAACAGATTTGCAACAAGGAGTTAAAAATATTTGTCCTTTCTGTAAAGTTCATTACAGTTATTTGTCCAGATAACCTCTAAATCACCCTATGTTGATACATTTACTACTGTATAGTGCAAATACAATGCACAGTCCAGATCATGGTGTCAGGTTGTGGCTAGTTAGCATGGTCCAGTTAGCCCTACTGTAACGCCCTACTGCATTCTCTCTTCCTATAAGTCCTGCTTCTCTCTTGAAGCAAATATTCTAAGAGAACTTGTGTGTATCTTGAAGACTTTGGTTCTGGAAGATCAGTGTCTCTGTCACAGCCCACAGCAGCTGGAAGCAATACATGCCTCACATTTTACAATGTCAAATTTACAACCATCAGCGCCACGATTAGCTTTAGACATATGTGCTGGAAGAGGAAGGGGGGCAAAATTCTGTGTCATTGGGTGCACTTGACAGCAAGAGCTTTCTGTAGGTTGTAAATACTGGTTGACTGAAGTGTATAAGTGTAATAAATGTAACTGAGGTTGAAACAACAAAATGGAAATGTGTCGTTACTTTAGTTTAGACGCTTTGGTTATAGTGTCTCATGGCAGGGCAAACAGGTCATTTGGAGAATTGCGTGTTGAAAAGATGGTGTTTAGATAATAACATTTATTACCCCAGTAAACACATCCAAGTAACTGCCTTACTTACTTGTGGAACGTGGTATTTCAAGTCTGACACCAGCTGGATGCTATTTTTGGACCCTGATTCAAGAAGAGCAGAATTCAGATGAACACAGTGATAAATGTAATTATTGTGCCGCTTTCTAAGGATAACCTCTGTAGATCACCCAGCTAAAACATCTTTTCTGGCAAAGAGCTTAATCCACTAAATTACACCTTTGCTGAAGACCAAGCTGCATGAAAACTCCAGCTCAATTATTGGCACTTTTTTCTGAGCTGGTAACAATTCATTTTTTTTACATTGTTGTGCCAGATTCACATTAAAACTTAGTCTTTGAATTTCACTTAAGTGTGAACAGTTCTGTTTTATTTTATCTTTAAATAACCAAATTACAATATATAAAGCAACTGCAAAGTAATTGCTTCACAAAAGCCTGCTGCATGTGAAACAATCAAACAAGCTGAATTAAAATAAGTCCAGGAGAAACCCAGTATAGCCAGATTTCTTCTTTCAGTTAAAATGATCAAGAAGTCATTTGATTGGTAAATGCAATATCTCCACAGATTGTATATTTTAGAAAGGCTTTGCTACTTCTTGGTAAAACAGTATAGCTTTAGCATTTGAGCCATTATGCTGTCATCTAATCCGTTTCTAAGTTCTTAAATATACACCATTCTCACGTCATCTTTCTCACTCTTAACTCTCTGGGTGAATAAGAAGTTGAATCATTAATCCACACATAGGCACATCAAAAAGAGGTGCATCTCAGCCCAAATTTTCTTATGTTGTTCCCATTTAGGGTGCAAGAATTTTAGTTCATCAACCACATTATCTAAGGTGTATTATGTCACACTCTACCAAATATACTCTATACAAATATTTACTTAGCATTGAGAGAGTGTCCAAAACAAACAAGCAGAGCTAATTTCCTTTTACCACATCAACACAATAAATCCTTTGGCTTTATCTCAAGGTCTTTGTTTGTATGTTGAAATACCTCAAATCACAAAGTCTTTCCTGGCAGGTACGACAACCACTGCTGTCAACATCAGCCATAACATGAGACAGATGTGTGCCGGCAGATTATTTAACAAACCAGATGAACTGGCCATGAGAGATTGACATGCCACTCTGGAGAAGAGTGCAGCCCGTCCATTTGTCAATACCATTTCGAGCAAGAAGGCAGAGTGCTCTCGACAGCCGCCATCAATTGGCAAATGTAAAACTTGCTGTTTTCCTCCAGCTCTGCCTCTGGTCAGAGATCCAGTCAGCAGACTGTTAATCACAGTCACTCAGACCCATTCAGACAAGCGCAGTCACAGGGTAATGACACCTAAACAACAGGGATAAATCACAAAGCAGAGTCCAGAACACAAGACACACACAGGAAATGAGTCAAGCTGCTAACAGACACAGAAATTGCCTGCCAGACATTTTATTGGTCACTAGTGTTTTGAAATGAGTTACTTAATCGGTATCTTTGTCTTGTTTTACTTTAAAAACATCTAAACATCTTTACCAAGGTACCTATGTAGTTAATAATGCAACAAAATAAGACTTTGTTTAAATTTGCAATTTAGTGATGTGTATGCTTAACACAAGAAGAAAACTAATTGCCAATGGTGCATAAAAATAAACGTAATTCAAGATGTTTTCTCCGAAAACAAGTTTTGGGGTTATGCACTTTTGTTCCTCAAGTAAACAAATGTAACTTTTGCTATTTAGTTATTTTAACTGGAAAACTAGACAAAGAAACTAATAAAGAAAATACTTTTTTGTACCGCAACAATGTTATGTTTTGTAACATGCAAGCATTTGTACAAAAAAGTTGTAACTGTTGTAATGTAAAAGTTGTAATGTGCATCATAAACAAAGAGAACATGTCTTATTTAAGCTGTTCTTCACAGAATCTCTGGCTGCACTAGGTTGATGAGTTTGATTTTCTTGAACACATGCTGATAAAGGCAATCAAAGTTCGCCTACAGTCAATAAAAACATTTCCTCCATTAGTTGCTTTTTGTGTGAACAATCAAGCTAAAGTCTAAAATAGAATAATCACATTTAACTGCAACCAGCTTTTCGAAGTCTAAAGTTCTTTATTGCTGTTATTATAGCACTACAGTACGTGCAGAACTTTCTACATGTAGCTGCCAGATTTAAATGGGGTCCAACTTTCCTCTGCTGTAATGGATGCCCTGTTTGTCCTCTGGCCCTATTTGGATCTTAGAGAGTTTGGAGAGTTAAAAGCTGGTCTGGTGACAGCTACTGCTTTGGATCAGTCATCAAGTAATGGAGACATTCAAGGTACCAAAAAGAAAAAAAATGATAACAATAATTTCTGTCATCATTTACTTATTTTTATGTTGTTCCAGACTTGTGTGATGTTTAACAGACTGACATCAGCACAATACACTTGATGAAATTACCATTAGACCCTCTTTCAATAAATGACTATAGAGGTCTGCATAACAGACATAAGAGAGATGCCAAAGTGTAAAAACTGTCTGTAAACATAGCCATGAGCTTACAGCTGACAAGTTAAACATACAAGAGGCCAATGACCCCAATGAATCATTGTCACAGCCAGACAGCTTAAATATACGTATAAACAAATCATTCAAAACACACACAACATCACGCCACCAAGCTGTTGTGAAATAAAGCAGCCAACTGGATCACATCATGTTATTTAACAATCCTGTTTGCTTTTACAGTTACTCTCCATTCAAAACCACTTCCACCCTGCTAAAGGTCATCTAAGACATACAGTCCTTTCATTACATCGGGCGATGGTGACCCTGCAGCCATCTGCGCATTATTGAAAAATTCTCCTCGTGTTTGGACAAAGGCGAGAAGTGCCAGACAGTTCGGTGTGTAATGCCCCTACGCTTTCTGTAGGTTGTAGAGTCTCTCTAGTGGCCAGAGTCACTCGACCTCTGCAGATAATGTAACCCAAGACGAGTAAATGAGCTTGTGCACTTGCTCCCCCAAAACAGCCCAAAGAATTTTTCTGAGAAGAATGTCTGGTGTCACAAAGAGCTTTTTGGTGTGGTCAGAACCTCCACAACCATCTAGCTATATACATGCTTTTCCCAATATATCTCCAAACAGTAGTGTGTCAACACTAGCAGACCTTAAGCAACAAATCCTGGGCAGGTCAGGTGGAAATATTTGACAGAGTACACACTTACCCCAAGGTCAAAATAATTTTAGTGTTTTGTTAATCAATAGGTTTCTTCTTAAACAGACAATTAGAGGATTTAAAAGTCAACCTTTAACCAAAACAATGTAAACTGAGGTTTGTGTCATCTAAAACCTCCTGTTGCTATCATCGAATAATGTAATTTGCCATAGAAAGCTTAGTTAACAAGAAGGTCTTCTGTACTCGTTTAACCTCGTTCAGATGATTATTGCTAGACCAAATGTTGCCTTTTCAGCTCATTAATTTGTTTTTTGAGATTGTGTAAACCACATGAAAGGCCAAAATGTCCTAGGAATTGTGGGAATGAGGTGCCATGTTGTGTGAGTGGGGCTGCCTGGCATCAGCTGGCACTTCAAAGCTGTCTGTGCCCATCCAGCGAAGGAAGCACTATGATAAAAGGCTCTGCTCATTTAAATATGCTCATGCTCTACTAAAGTAAGTTTGCTCAGCCAAACACTATGTGACTTTTAGTGTGATGAAGACAATTAGGTCACTGTGGGTCTGACTCTTCCAAAGATACAGTAAACTGGGTTTATCAATATTTTGATCTGCAGAAAGGACATTTTAATTCAAACTCTTGCATACAGATGTACCTTGTTTTTATCTACAGTAAAGTTGCCTATTATAGCTAATCAGCTGTTATAGTTTACACATTTACATGTATGCATTTGGCAGATGCTTTTATCCAAAGCGACTTACAGTGCATTCAAGGAATACAGTTTTGTTTTTTAATCAGTACCTGTGTTCCCTGGGAATCCAACCCACAAACTTTGCGTTGCTAATGCAGTGCTCTACAAACAGTATGTCTGTACATATTTATCCACTATCTTATGTATACTGAAATAAATGTTCATAAAATCCAGGTTCTTGTATCACCCTTAGAAAAAAACGCTCAGCTGATTTTCCTAGGCAGCAATGACATTAAATTGAAAGCAAACCGAAACGCTTTCTCTTAAGAAAAAGACCCTGTAATTTATTTTCATGGCCAAAAACATAACATAGAAAACTTGTATTCAAACACTGGTAGGTAGTATGCTCTGTGCTTTCGATCTTTGGTAGGGACATACCGACTACATCCAAATCTACATCCATGGTGCATCTGTTGACTTTAAAGTCATTCACAGCCAGTTATAAAGCCTGATGGAGCCGTGAAACTCCCCCTGTGTACTAAGTGCTAATGGGATGCAGCTTTGCTGTCTGCTGGCTTGGGATCTGGTATGGTAGCTGTAAACAATGGCACCAGAGAGACTGTGGGCTCCTGTTCCCATCGGTAAAGGTCAGCCAGTTGGCCTTCACCAAACTCAAGTCAAGAGGTCAGAGCAGGAACTCACATACCCTGCTACTACACTTGAAGAGTGAGTGGTCAACTCTATATTTAAATATGTAATCACAACAGCAGAGAATTGTCCATTTTTCATGATAAACCAGATTGTTCCCTCGAAGGGGTTGTTGTAAGTCAAGCATTCATAGCTGTTTTCAAAGACTCAACAAACAAGATGGGACTTAAAAGTGAAGTGACGGATATGGTCTTGGTGTCTTGAGGCTAGAAGTTCAATTTCTGTGGCTGTTTATTTAAGTTCTTTTTATTTTCTTATGCTGTCACAAGCACACAAACAAAACCCTACCAAAAACCTAAAGTTAATCCCTTTACCTAACAGATTTGAAGAATCTGTTAAACTGAAAACAAATCACAGATAAATAATTATTCATCAAATCAGACTCAACTTTGAATTTAATTAAACTCTTTACCTGTTTAACAGAGAATATCGGTATGTAAAAATACATATATATGTACAAATTGTGCCTACCTTCAGATGCCTTTGTTTTCTTTGGACTACCTGGTCAATAATTTCATTTGCAGCAGGCAGTTGCTTCTGTCAGTGGCAGCTTAAAGGTTTCTGCAGATGTTCCATTGGTTAAACCTGTCTGTGAGGAGCACCATTAGCTGGAGAGGCGTGCTAACTCTGAGCGTAAGCCTGTGCGCTCAAAATGTTTCAGATAGCTGCTGGAGTGGCAGGCACAATAGACTCACTTGCTTTGTCATGCTTAAAATTAGTCAACAAGTATCTGTATGTCAATACGTACACACACAGTTTCTGCCAAGCATGGAGCTGTTCTCTGGAAGGGGAGCAGTTCTATTAAGTACACTGTTAAAACATGGATATAAATAGCCCAAGATTTGGGGTCTTTGGCTTGTAACAATAGCAAAACGCCTTTGCAACAGAACCTATTGTTTCAGATTCTAGAAAAACAGTCATATCTAAATAACAGTAATAACTAATATCAGATTATGCAATATCCTTTTGTATTGTCATTTTATGTGGTGTATCTCAATGCTGAGATTGTGTTTTAATAAGGCCTCAGCCCATACCAAAACATTTCAGAAGTCTTGAATTAGAAATATTGCTTCTTCCTAACTAATGGTTAGCTATGATTAAACTCTATTACAGTCTTAATTTTATTAAAAAAGTACAATACCTTGGCTTTCTTTTACATTACTCATACATGTAAGAAAAATGAATAAATTAATCAAATGATTTTATAACAGTTTTTTGTATATATTGCAAATTAAATCTAGAGTCTACACTGATGTTTTCTGTAGTTTTTTTTTTTTTGTAAACAGTATTTGTAGAACTTGCTTAGCTGGAGTGATTATTGTGTTCACACACAAACTCAGTGGACAAAATATTTTGAACTACTCTGCCATCTAGTGCCGTAGCCTTCACATTACATGCACGATTGTAAATTTCCAGGTTTAGCTTTTAAAGGTTTGTGAATCCCCAACACCACAGACAAGCATTTAAAAGCTATAATATACTAAATACTAAACAGGAATTTACAGAAAAGTACAGAAAGTAACCTGGTATCTGCTTAAATGTTGTTGTTGTGAGACTAAGGTGAAAAGAGGGCTAAATTTAATTTAAGATTTTTAAACCTGCCTGGAATAAAAAAGAAAACTTCCTAAAATGTATTCTGGTTTTCCCAGAGGTCTTACACTCAGTCTACAAATTGTATTTTGCTTCTAGCACTTCTTTCAAATCAGCATAAATAATGTAAACAATGGCATTATACAATATCCTTTGGGTGGACCGAGAAGCCCTGAAGTATCACATAATAAACATCACGAAAACAATGAGAAAACAAGATCTGAAGACCTGTGAGACAGGAAGAGAAAGGGGAGAAATGCTGAATGAAAAGTATTTGGGAAAACTTACCCCTGTTCTATCATGGGTCCTTTCATGTACTGTATTTCTCTGGCGGTACTGTTATACTGTGACTGAGCACTTTGTGTTGGTCCCAGGAGGAATGAATTGAAGGAAGTATGTAACGCTTCCGACATTTTTGACTGAAGGGGAGAGGCAGCACACTAGGGAGCTAAACTGAGAGCACTGACTTCAGTTATAAACAATATCTACAATATCAAATATAGTCTACACATCTCAGCACACATTTCTCCTCACATTTGGCCCTCACGTTTGTATAAGTTTGGGGAATTTGTTTTGCGTTTCTGCAAACATATGTGGGCTCTCTAAAACAACACTTTACTTTAATATAATGAAATAGTAGCGTTTTAAATGTTGTTGGCAAAGAACATTTCGTGAAAATACACAAGATGCTTGTGAACGGCAGTCAATGGCCTTTTGCAGCCAGGTGGTGTAGTTACAGTTTCTGCCAGCAGGGGCGTAACAGAGCCATGCTAAACCCCGATGATGCTTATGTATACAATACCAATATTGTATTAAAAGGAGCAAAATAACAACAATGGCCAAAATTTATACATTGAACATGAATGTTATATATTATGTTGTGTGTGTGTGTGTATGTATGTATATGTGTGTGTATATATATATATATGGGTTAGGGTTATACATATATATTCTTTATATTATTTGTTCATGTACATTATCCCAAATGTAACAGTTAAAAACCTTTGCATCATTATACCTGAACATGGTTTGTTTGTCTTGTCATATTAATTTTCATTGGCAATGGAGGTCATCACCGCATCAGCTATGTCTTTGTTATAGTTTTGAATGTACAACCTTAAAATTATATATTGTGCCTTTAATTCATTTAAATACTGAATTAATACTGAATAAATAATGGTGTTTACCTTTGATTACATATGATTTAAGTTGTGTCATTTGTGGAGTAATTTATTATTGATCAGTGTTGTTAAAACTGTGTTAAAAATAGCTTGGTGTATGCAGAATATGTAAAAGTCTTTACCCTGTAAGTTTCTCACACCCTTAAAGCTGCAATCTCTATCGCCATCTCTGTTTGAAACATAAAATTGCAGTTTACTTTACATACAACCACTTTAGTTTTACCAAAAAAAGTTATGGATTGCAACTTTAAATAGCTAACTTTCCCTCCTTTTTTCCACCAATGTAGTATGTACATACACATTAAGGCACTAGGTGGCTCTGTTTCCACAGAGACACAAAGATGTTTATGTTTACATTCTCTCTCTTTTTCATTTCTTTCTCTCTAACTATCCATTTATCTCCCTTGGGTTATGCACTCTTGGCATTAGTCTTCCAATTTAAAAAAGCACATTTAATGTTGATGCCATGAGTTGTTATATTTCAAGGAAGCAAAGCTTTTCGAAATGTGAATGGTTTAAAAGATGCACTGTAGTTATGCAGGCATGTTAGATAATAACAAAAAACAACATTTAAGAGGAAACTTTTTACATGCCAAACCAGGTTAAACCATCAGGAGCCAGTTGTTCCTCAGTCAGCACTGGGCTTTAAGAAACAATAAGCCATCAAGTGGTAAAGTGGAGCTGTAAGTGTGTTCTATATATGGGTTCGCTTCTGTGTTGGAGTCAGAGGGAGTCTGTCTTTTTCTATGTGGCTGACTGATTCAGACTCTTTAGTCTGGCCTGCTGTTCCAGGAGGGGGTAGCACTGCTAACCTGCTACTTATATTACACATTCACTTAGAATGAATTACATTGTAGCTGCTGTGGCATACCCAAGAGAGTAAGTGATAAATCTCGAGGGTTTGTTGTTTAATTGGTCCAATCTACGGAATTCTGCCAAAGTGCTGAAATCGTACCCACTACAGATAATGGAGCTCCGTGGGGGTCTTTAATCGAAGAGATTAATCAATCGCCCCAGATTGAAAGGAACCGTGAGAGTGTTGTAGAAAAGAGATGGAGTGCGAGGGGGTTGGGAGTCGGTGGGGAGATAGGATCAATCCATTTAGTCCTGTCTTTCCTCATCCTGCCTAAAGTCTTGCAGCTGAGAGCATAGAGTTGCTATCTACAAATCCCGCAAGACTCCCAGCCAGAGTGGGTAAAAATAGACATGTGATTTCACACCTACAATTACACATGCAAAAGCTTCATAGCACAACCTGAGCTCAGTCCATCTGAGTCAATATAGATATGATGATAGATATCCTCTTGAGAGATTACTCTTAAAGCAGGATTGTATGAAGAATACACCATATACCCTTGTGACAGATTGTTTTAGCTTTAGATTCAATGCCGTAATGAATGATCGGAGCGTAACTGTACTGGTTTACACAGGCAGGTGTGCACAGGCAGATGAATGTAATGCTGGATGGTGTTGAGAAGAATGCGACTGTGCTAATGTGTTATCAGAAAGAGCGAGAGAGCTGCCCCAGAGCAAAGTGACAATAGTCCAATGGGAAAATAATAACAAGCTGAAATGAACTAGATTTGCTGCAGAAAACAACAGTGTTGCTGTCACAATGTTGGGGTGTTGGTGGTTGTTGCTAGGCAGTTGCTAGTGTGTTTTGATGGTTGTTGGGGGTTGCTATGGTGTTGCATGCTGGCCAAAATCAAAAGTGCCATCTTAAGTCTCCATGATATTCTAGGCCCTAGATAGGCTCACATTCTTTCTTCAGTGTAAGTCTATTGGTTTCTCTTGATTTATCAGCAACCAGCCAAAAATAATAAATCTGAATACTCAACAACCCACATGATTTGAGACATTGTTCATGCCCAAAGCACAAATGGTGCAAGACGAGTTGCGTGTGAAGTTTAAGGGTTAATGTTTGTTCAAATCCTAATTATGAGCAATACTTGCCTTTGCAAATAGCACTCATAACAAAACACCAGTGAGAAATGCAAGTGAGTGACCTAATTATTATAGGAGAAAATGTGTGAACTTTAAAAATAACACGGCTGTCATTCAAGCCACACTCAGATTAAGCAAATAGCACCTCAGGTTGATGATGGCAAATGCAATTCATGATTGCATATGCATGTTATTCATTTCATAACAATTTAATCATTAGGGATGGAAAATACAGTTTTAGGCAACCCGGGGAGCGATGCTTTATGCATATAATTTGTATCATGCCAGTTAATATGAATGCATGGAGCTGTGATTCTCATATCTTGTCTTGCTGCTGTCATTATGGTTACTGTCTTTGTTCTGTCCTGTTGGCATGGCAACTAAGTCAAGCCCTCACTGTTATCAAAGCAAACCTATTGGGGCAGAGTGTGGAAGCTTATGTATGTGTGTAATGTTATGCAGTAATAAGTTAGTGCAGCTGTATATATGCAGCTACTTTTTTTCTATGTCAGGCTGTAACAGATTCAGGGTGAATAAAAGGAGAGGGTAAAGCTCTCCAGCATAATCAGGAAATGTCCCAATCTATTCATTTGATCAAAACAAGGGAGCAGTGTTTACATTCATTCAAATATAAAACTAAAATAAAATGTTATCTTTCTTTACCCACTTTTCTGAATCAGTCCCACGTGTTTTACATGTGCACAGAATTACAGTTAATATGTGAGCATGTGAATTCACAATGACAATAATGAAATGTGTTTATCTAAAGAACAACCAGTAACAAACACGCATGGCAAAATGAGCAAACACAGTTTCTTCTTGAAACCCCTCCCCTGTGTCTATTTTATACACATTACATAACTTCCCCAGAACGACCAACTATTTATTATAATAAAGGCAAGGTTAGAGAGTGACACAGCAACTAGATTTTAAATAGTTTTGGTGTCAACACAGCTGTTTACTTCCTCAATTAAACTCTAATCTGTTTGTTCTTCATTTGAAGCGGTCAGTACTGTTCTAACCATCCACTTATTCATAATTACATGCAGCTTTCATGTCACGCAAATAACTCGAATCATTAATGCTACATCTTTATTTCCCTATTCCAGTAAAAGCCCATGTCATTCTTGATTACTGTGGGCGGTCTGGGGCAGGGGTTGGGCGTTGAGGCAGGAGAGGGAAGAGACAAGCAACACGCTCATCTCATAATGAAATAACACACGGCCTACGTTGCCTCTTCCCAGAAGCCATGTGATCAGTTGCTATGGGAATAGTGCAGAGGCCCACTTCAGCTGTCAATGTGCAAGTGCAATCTGGGCTGGAGAACCACAGACACATACAAACAGAGCCCTGTGTTTTATGTCAACGGTTCACCTCTGTCTTCAGAAACCTGCGTGTCCATTAACACACATTCTCACGTTTGTACTGATAGTGCTTTAATGGCACAGGCAGATCTGTTCGATTGGCTGATGTATGAACAGAGCTGCCCAGCTTGTTTTCGTTATCTATTAGCCTGCCGGGTCGGCTGTCGTGCTTTCCTCTGTTATTAATGTGAGAGCTACGATTTCTCTCACAGCTCTCCTGCAACTGTTTTGCAAAGAAGCGCATTCTTATTGCGTTGCATAATTTTTCCGCTGTGGTGTGACCTACTTCTACTGATATAACACACACAGGTTCAAATAGCAACAACCAGCAGCTGATATTATTTGTGCATGTAGTTTCTGTCGAATTTGTCACAGCAGGGCACAAGTCACATGGATATTGGCTCAACCAATGGCACTGTTAGGGTGAGACTGCCTGTTTCTTAACCTATGGTAAATGGGGCAGCGATCAGGATACTTGTTTGAAAACAGCAATTGTGTTTGTATAGAACATGCACATTAGTTTTGTAAGCCTGTGCAAAACTCACAAATAAGAACATATTGTCATCCAGCTCTGATTAGAATTTTACTGATCACTGATCACTGCCTCCCAGATGCATCCTTTGATAATTTTTCAGATTTTTCAGGAGCAAGTGTACAATGCATTTCATGATGGCACAGTTGTAACTCATCAGTGTAAGCATACTGCGTACAATGAATACAGATTTTTTTGTAAAGGTTAATCAGAGGAAACCGGTTTTGTGTTTTGATTTGTTTCAGTGTGATTGGTTATTTTAGTGTGTGAATTTCATACCACAATGCTTTTTGTTTCAGTCCAGATTGCAGGTGTGCAAACTTCAAATGAATTATTAATTTCTCACCTATGAGGAAGCTGAAATGAGATGCAGCTTTTACTCCCTCAGTGTGGTACATGTGGCATCTGACTGAAAGACCTTGGAGTATTTACCTTTAGTAACACATCAGATTTCTCTTCACGTACAACATGTTCTGTTGGGTGAAGATCTGTTGTGCTGGGTTATCTCGCAGTGGTGTTATGATTTGTTTTGCGGTGGCATAGTAATTTTTCCTACTATCATTTGTGTATCTTACTACAATGCATTACTGATTTCCTTTCTCTGCCTCTCTCTCCTCTCTCTTTGTGAATGTTTGTGTATCTGTGATTTTTAGATACTTTTTTTATCAAAAGATTTTGTATCAAGGTGGCAGCCAGGTGCATACTGGAGATACTGTAATGCAAATAAATTAAACACTGTAAAGGTACTGTAAGGACATGATTAATATGGTAATAAGTTTTGATTAGTGATTAGGAAAGTCAAAGTCATTTCCACATTGTTTTTAAAACAAGTCATTTCAAAGTACCACAAAAACATTTCAAAGTTTTTTTTGTGATATCACATGATTACATCATTCCATAATCTATTAATCCTGTCGTGATATATTACTCTGAAACATTACATACCCTAAAATTCAGTTAAATAGTATGCACACTGTTTGTGTTTATTCAATTAAGTTCTAAATTTGTTTTTATTAGGGTGTTAATTAGGGTGTTTATTGTCATTTGTTATGTATCAGTTCAATTTATTGCAACTATAAAAGACCTTTAAGATGAACAATGCTGGAGAAGGTAAAACAGGCCTATACCTGAAGAAAAATCCATCACAAAATGGAAAAAAATAAATACATTGCACAATCCAGACGGTACTGGGATCAGGCCATTCCACTTAACTGAGCAATCTACAGACTGGGCAGTTATCAGACTTCAGTGTCTAGACATGAGTAATATCTTGAGCACTATAGATTCAGACTCTCATTTCTGAGAAAGGCCATCCCCTCTAACAAGCGTTTCCTAGAGAGTGTGTGACCAAACCTAAAGTGCTGGAAGTGCCCAACATCACCTCATCTATTCTGAGTTGCTTGTTGTTTACAGTGATATCTGTTGTGTACAATATGATGTGATAACACTGTCCCTCTTGCTACAGCTTAATTATAGATTGCTGGTATTAAACAGATGGGATAGATTATCTCCTAAGATGGGCTCTTTGATTACGATCTTGACACAAATAAAAATTTAAAGAAACAGTTCACCCAAAATTGTCATTTACTTGTCCTCATGTCATTCCACAGCACTGAGTTTCTGCTCTTTTCTTTACAATGGAAGTAAATGGAGACCAGGCTCCAAATAAGGACCATAATGTAGCCCATAAGATGCATACTATATTCCATGTGTTATGAAAACATATGAGAGTCATTGTTCACCAAAAATCATGCATGACACCATTCGCTTCCATTGTATGGAAAACTAAATATACAGCTATTAAAAACCTCCTGTTGTCTTCCACACAAGAAAATAAAGTCATGCAGGCTTTGAAAGACATGAGGGTAAGTAAATGATGACAAAGCTATTTCTTTAAATGGAATTAAGTGAACTTTAGATTTGAAGAGCATCCATTTAATTATTTAACAAAAATCAGATTGCTTTTAATAAAGTGGACAGTCTTATTACAACCATTTTCAAAACAAAAACAGAGTTCTTCAGCTTGGGGGCTGGTAGTGGTTAGAAGAATATTCAACCACATAAACACAAATAAATTTAACCCACGCACAAAGCACGCGCATCATCTCTGCGCTTAAGGGTCGCTCACTGAGTCTGCCACAGGATTGGTTCTAACAGGCTGTTTTCGTTGCTTATCCTCCTCCATTAACAGCCCTAGAACACAGAGCGTTTCCCTCGTCTGTCTCATTTAGTCTATAATTACTGATAATGTTCTGAGAGGCCGTTCCATTTTATGATGCACACAGGTGGCGGGGCTCAACAGATTAAAGTGAGCAGTGAGCAATGAGCAAGGGGGGGAAGAACATGGTAAATCAACATGCAGTATGGGGTGGCATGTGCTTCAGGGGATGGGTGCCTCGCTCTCTGGCAGTGTCACATTGTGTTACCAGCGATTATGCGCTAAAGCTCACTGTTTTTGTGGAATTGCCTTCATGGCTCCACGAAGGTGAACTGACACCAGGCCATGATAGCCACAGTATTCATTACTGAACCATTTTTCACAATGTTTCACAGTGTCATGGTTTTACTGGATTATTTTTTTAGGTGTGACTGAGTTAAACTATGGCTGCATCCCAGGCTGGTTATTATAGCCCAGTTCTTTTTATATTATACTAGATGCTTGAGTGGATTCTAACAGCAGAGTGCTCATGAAACAAAGGTGTCAGCATCATTCTTGATATGATACTGAAGTACTGGAGATCTTTGAAATGTCTTATTGTGTACAATAGACTAAAATGTATAGATCCATTTATTTATATGTGGTCATTTGTTTTAGTGTAGGCCTTTCGTTCATTCTAGACTACAGCAGGAACTACTAAGATGAGGAAGTTAGTGAGATGTTTGTCCCTGCAGGTTACGTCACAATTGACTCACAATTATTTACTTTTCTTAATGAACATTTCTTTTTTTATGCACATTATTGTTTGCCTTTGTAAGCTTTTATCAACATGTAATCTTTAATTTTTTATCAAAGTTCACTGAAATCACCCTTTTTTACGGCTGATGTCATAAATCCCCCCTAGCAATCAATACTATTCTGTTATGTAAAAAATTCTTTGATCCAACTAATTCACTTTTTTCTTTTTAAACTGCTTTAACTGTTCAGTTTTACTTTGAAATGTGTCATAATATGAATGTAAATAGTTTGTAAATAGTTTTACCATTTCTCATTGACTTTAAAACAGCATCGTTCTCCTCCTGTGTAAGGTCTTACAGCTTTAACCTATGAAAGGTTTGAAGTGCCTATTGCAGCGGAAGGTTTACTAGCACAGTCTGGGCGTCTCACTGTGCATGTGTTAGTGCAGGGAAATAATCAATGAGTTAACATGCAAAGCCGTGTTGAACATATGGTCGCCCAAGCATCCGTAATGACATACTGCCAAACCAATCATTCCCTCTCGCTGCAGTGTTTGTGTGTTGGATGGAGTCTCACTCTCTGAGCAGGAGCTGAAGCAGATGCAATCCTTTGAGGGTTGAACTCAGTTGCTCTTATAAGCAGGAGGTATCCTAAGCTTCCTGTTTCGAGAACACACTGTTTCCACAACTCTGTCTTTCCCTGAATACTAAGACTCGAACCCTTGAATCAAAACAGTACGGTCCCGGGTGCCAAGTTGGAAAGACACAAACATGTTGTGGTTTGCCCAACCATTGAGCCAAGGATATAAAGGATTGTTATTGTGGAATGCCATTTGAAGGATCCAGCAGGGTCTGACCTAACTCTGAAGAACATTGAGATGTTCAGATAGTTCCAGAGATCACAGGATTCATCTGATCTTATTGGCATGGAGCTTTTATTAAATAGGGTGATTCTCGATTACGGTGCCTGGAGGTACAAAATGTTCTGAGCGTTCAAAAGTGATAACAAAGAAGATCTAGTGCCAAATCATATGTTGTGGTTTTCCATTGTTGTCAACATTCATAAGTATTTAGTGCTTACTGTATAAAGCACGTAAATAAGTCATTAATCTTTGTTTGTATGTGTTATTTACTATTGCTCAGTTTAAGCACACTGACCAGCCTGACACGGCAACATTGGCTCAACTAATGCAATTAGTTTGAGAAAGGACTGTTTGTCGAGCAACGAAGATGGGTGGAGCAAGTAACATTTGTTTAGTGGCGCAAGTAACATAATTAAGGTTAGATTAACATTAATTACGATTATTAAAATGTATTTAATTATTACAAAACAAAGTGACCTTGGAATTACAAAGGTTAGAAATCACTGCTGTAGAATGCACATGCAAAATATACGAAAGCCAATTTTTAATGTTTTGAAGCATAATCTAAAGCCACAGCAAAAGATTCAACATTTATAATTCATTTTGACAGATTTTATTGTTGATTTTATGTGTTTATGAAACAGACGTGTAGCAAACAGTTAAGGATATTTTAGGAGCTGAATTTGCATGGCTGGAAATAGCTCCCCTGTGGCATTACCAAGATGGCTGCCGAGCAGACTATTTGATTTTTTTAAGGACTGTGATTAAACACAGACTCCATGATTCTGTAAATGTTTTAGGGAAATCTCTCAGGACCAGGATTAGGGGTGTTGTTTCTGGGGTTAAGATTTTGGTTCTCAGCCAAAGCCCTGGGGCTGGTGTGTTAATCTTCATGTCGGTCCTCATTAGCATTAATGAATGGAGAAACACATGTCATGAAAACACAGTGTGTAAAGTCATGCAAAGCCACCTTCAGCCAGTGAAAATTAATTTCCTTGTGGTTGAACAATTGATCATTCTGGCTTTTTAAAGTTTGTATTTATTTTTAGGTTTTGCTTTAGCTAAAGGTGAAAAAATCAAATTTGCATTGCCAAGCAGCTTGCAATGACATGTGCTTGGCTTGTATTAATTTGGAAGTCGTACATGCAGTGACACTTCTTTAAAAAAGAATGATTCTCATTTAAACCTGTCAGCTGTGTAAATATGCAATACATATCACTAAAATGAACTGAAGGCTACTGTAGCTTTAACACTGTGTGTAAATCACTGTCGATGTTTACTTTGGGCAAACCGGCTTATATATCATGCAGTGGTTTAGACAGCATGCATGTTTCCTTTACAGAAGTTGAATGAATAGGCGGGGAAATCTTGTAGTACAAAATGCAGTCGGCCTATTTCTTTAGCTGTGTCCAAAACCTCAGAAATGTACACCAGCTGAAATGTGCACACACAATGAAAGCAGAAATCATTGTCATTACAGGCAACACATTGTGAATATTTGTGAATATTTCACCCACCAGTTTTGTTCTGCAAAAATCAGTCCTTTTATTCTACAGAATGTTTTTTTATACATCGTCCCTGATTCTTGCTCCACACAAACACACCCAAGCACAGCAGTTGCATTGTGAGTTAGGCTTGTTTTGGCCGGTGTATAAAAGATCTGCCTCTGATTGCACAGTGGGTTAGCCGCAGAACTTCGACTGGCCGAGTTCCCAGAATCCATTGCACTTTCTGACATGTGCAGATATAAAAGCTGCTATGCCCTAGACTAGATTGCTTCTCCGGGATACACTGGCATTATAAAGTTCTTTTGTTTTTCTGGTGAGTGTAGCAGCTGCCGTTTGCACCCGCATCAGCAGAATCTCTGTGGTCTCTGGCGTCCTCATATTGCTTTCTTTGAAATATATAGAAGCTAAAGCAAAATTTATTCATTTTAATTTAGGCAACACCGGGATGAGGTGCTTCTATAAATCATATTAGGTGTGCGGCACTTTAAGTGACGTGGTTGCAATACACACTGCAGTACATGGCATGTCATCTGTATCTTTATACAGATTGTGTTGCTGAAATAAATTTAGGCTTTAATGAATATCATAAAGGAAGGTAAGTTTTTTCAGTAAGTGTAATTTTATTTTAATGAGCAAGGCTTGTGGCTATCCGGTTATGATTAATATTTTTATATGTAGAGATTTTCATGTATTGTGTCCGTTCTTTTGCCTGTGCTCTCTGGGCTGCTGTTTTTCTTTATTAATACATTCTCTTCATCTCTTGTAAATGAGAAGGGCATGGTGGACAGAGCTCTGGATCCAGGCCATTACCAGTTTCATCATGCCAGCCAGGAGATGTGCACCCCTCCCCTCCTGTGTTAATCTCTACAATAAAACTGTGACTAAAAACAGCCCAGCAGAGAGAAAAACTTGCTCGCATATAAAGGACGTGGTATGCAGGGGAGCAATAGGCATAAGTTTGAGGGAGTTCAAAAACAGTGCATTGCGCCACCCCACGTTTTTTTATCTATGCTGCAAAGAATTTAGTATGAAATGTTTTGTAAAACTGATTTCTGCTGGTTTCTTTTTCAAGAACTAACTAGTAACACAAAGCTTTTAACAATTTACTTCTAACAATTACTTTCCACATTAAAGCATTAATAGAAAGTTATTTGTTCGAGCATTGTTGGCTCATTGCAGTACTGCGAGTGCTGTAGGGTCGTTGCAGTGCTGCGAGTACTGTTGGCTTGATGCGGTACTACGCATACTGTTACCTCATTGTGGCATTGCAAATACTGTTGGCTATTGCTTATGATGCTCTTTGATTGTAGGTCATTTCGGATAAAGGTATGTGGCTCGTTTTGACTTTGGTTGGCTGAAACATACATGTTTAATACCCACATTCCTGTAGTTAAAACGTTTTTTTTTCTCAGAGGTCCCCATCGCAAGGTACAAATAAAACCCAATAAACAGATCATTTTCTTCTCCAATAGCACACACCGCAGTTTCTAAAAGATCTGAATGGCAACTGTATTGATATTCAGTGATGGGATTTAGATGGGATGACAACAATAGCACATAGTGCTTGTGTTCTAAATTTCCAGTGTAACTCAGCTGCTTTAAATGCCCAGAGCCAGTGAGCTGTGCTGTTATGGCCCTCAGCACCCAGTGATGGGTTATTTATAGCTGACTTTGCCAGCTAGCACTGGGTGTAATGTAAGGACATGTCTATGGAGCAGAGGGGTGATTAAATGTCTGAGTAATTGACAGAAACCCTGGAGGAAGTGAGGGAACGGAGAGCGAGAGAGACAGGGGAAAACTCATTCAGTTTCCCCTTCAGATCTATACATTTTTCTTTTCCTTGCGAGTCAGTCCCAAGAGATGCACAACTCTTCATGCCGAACTTCAACCAAATGCCATGGTTTCGACTGAACAAATACTGAGGCCTGGATGTGTAGTAGAGCCTCCTACATTCAGGGCAGGGCTTCAACTGTCTGTCCTGCCTCTCACTGTGGAATGATCAATATTTTTTGATGTTAACCAGACTCTTCATGAAATCTCTCTGGATTTTAAGTCTGTGTACTATGAATGTTAAAGTCAAGGACAATTCCTGTGAGAGATTTACAGTTAAAATGCTCTTGTGCGCTAGCAGCAGTGCTGTGCCCCGCTGATTGCATAACAGTAATTAGCAGTCAGACTTCAGCAGTAGTGACAGGAGGCTTATGGTGACCTCAGAAGAGACAAATACCCCCTTTTCCAAATCCAAAGCTCCATCTACATCTGTTCTGAGCGTTTCCATCGAGGAAAAGACAGTACTAGGCCAAAAAAATCTGCTTCATATCAGCCACTTTAACTCGCTGGTACAACCACACAAAATGCAAATAAAAATGAGGTCATTCCTGTTGTAATTAATAAAGCTGTTTACACTGCAGGCGCTCAACAGCTCCTTACAACATGATGCTATTTTGTCTTGTTGCACGGCTACAGCCAATAGAGCCTGTGATGACAAAGATGCTAAACTAATTGGGATGTTACGTTCTCAAAACTAAGAGTAGGACTTGTAAACAAACACTGCAATGTACACTGCTTTGATGGCAGGTTGTATAGTGACACAGTCAGTTATATCATTGTTTAGCTGGGCCAGTTAGATTCTTCATCCCAAGTCTGGGTTCTAACTGGGTTTTATCTCTTGAGAGCCATTTGCCAAAATATTGTCCCACAACATGAACAAGTGCTCTTCACCTTGAGAAGGTGCTAACATGTCATGCCATGTCATTTTGACCAAAACAGCAATATTAACAGTTCAAATATAAGTGAAGACCAAGACGGATATTTCCATTCTTCAGTGCAGTCTGCAGTTCCCATGGTGCCCTGTGCTCTGTACGCCTCAGTAACTGCTGTTGAGAGAGAGAGCAGAGTAAAAGAACACAGCAGGATCAGTATCATACAAAGCTCTTTTATGATAGCAGGAAAAATGCCCTGGATCTGCCACATGCAATTATATCACTGTCTCTGTGCATGCGTGCAGAGTCGCAGACACTCTGCCACTGTTCCCCAACTTCAATTTCTCTGAGGGATGTTCCTCCTTAACAGCACTGGATAAAAGTAGGGTAAAACGGGTCTGCATGTTTGTTCACCCAGAAATTTTTACCCTGAAACAAATCAAAAATCTGTCATTATTTACTCACACTCATTTCATTCCAAGCCTGTTTGACTTTGTTTCTTCCACAGAATCCAAACGTTTTTTTCTTATAAGAGTAACCAGAAAATGATGCCTGGAGGTATTTTTCGTGTGATTGACAGCCCAGTGCTTATTCAGTTTCATTATGTGGAAAGAGTGGCCAAGATATTCTTTATAACTTCACCATATGTTTTCCACAGAGAAAGATAAATGATAGCGGGTCATGATTATAATAGATAATGACAATTTCTGTAGCATATTGTGAATGTGACATGCATTCTATACCCATATTTGTTATGTGTGGAGTGTGAATATTGTCTGTCTACACAGAGAACGATTTCTTATTTGATCTCTTCGATAATAACAGGTTCCTGCTAAGTTTAGATCTTTATCATCTCTCCCTTACCTCATTATATGTGTCATGTTTCATCACTCTTTGGTGTTTTCTCATGTGTAATGAAATAAGAGGTGTCAGCCGTTGAGGCAATATCCTGATACCAAAGAGTGGCAGAATAAAAATACTTCTGTTTAATGTGGTGGTTGTAGCAAACCCAGCTCTCAGAACAGCAAACATGTCATTCTCAACTGAAAGCTAATATTAAGCTGTATTTACGTCTATTAGTAGTGACAAGCCAAAGACACATTTTATTGCTCGAAAGTTGATCTTTTTTTAGCTCTAGAAATGCATAATAATACGATGGTTGCAGATAATTTTGTCTTAATATCAGATGAAAAATTTTAAAGATGTGTGATTTCTTGACTGCTATCATCACCAAACCAAACATCCAAAACAAATCCGTTTTTAAACAGATTTGAATCTATACACTTACTGTACACTGTCATTGTTTAGTTTAATGTTGAAAAATCGTTGAGTGCCAATGTGCTGTTGAAATTGCAGCTCAAACGATTTTTGGGCATAATTGTAATATTTGTAACGTTATCGTTTACATCAGTTTTGACCTGAAAATAAGCAAAAAGTTTTAGGTTCTTTTAGCTTCTTGTGAATACGATACATCAGGCAGTTTCTAAGACGCCCCTCGAATCCGATTCATCAGCATCTGAGTGTCTACCATCTGTGGAGGGGTGAGAAAGGAGAGGCCACCAGCAGACAAGTGCAGAATGTGTGAAAATAAAAGTGTGGCAATGCTGTTCTGAAAAACCCTTTAATCAGGAGACATGTTTCCTCTCCTTTCTCTGCAGGAAGTCCCCTAGAGTTGTGGAGGTCTCTGAGATATTGTGTGCGACGTTCAAACACAGCATTGGAGTCACCCTGTGCTCCCTGCAATTCGAAAGCATCCATCTCACTCCCCTGCAGAACTATCAATAACCCGCTTGGCTGAAAATCAAAAGGTATAGCTGATGTAATGCAATGAAACGTCCTATTTGGCCAAAGGTTATGGAGACACAAGGTGGAATTTGAGGTTTAATGAGTTCTAGAATGTGGAACGTGTAGTTATTGGTATCACACATTGTGTAATCTGATTACGTTAAAGTATCAAGTAAATAATGAGTTTAACGTTAAATGTTCTGCATAATACTCAAGTTACTCTTTTAATTCAATAAGGCACATTACGTTTCAGTTTATTGTATTGTTTTGTAGTGACAAATACACATTTTATGTATTTAAGAGGCGTATCAGTGGTGTTGTGAGCATGATGTAGTTTTCTTCAGCTTACTGCAAGATTTATACTTTAAAAACTTTAACTACTGCTGGTAAATAAGAATAAATACACACTTGCAGAGGACAAAATAAATGAAGTGAAAGTGGCATATTTGTCAGTGTGTGGTAACCCATATTTGAAATGTGACCATCTTCATTAAACCCATCCAGTGAGTAGTGAACACACACCAACAGCAGTGGGAATTGAAGTCAGACTCTCTAACCGTTAGGCCATGACTGCCCCTAAAGTTTTAATGCAAAAGTAAGTTAGTGTTACTTTACATAAAAATCAGTTATTAAACATCATTGGTTACTTTTTAACACATTATCTTAACACAGGGCTAGTCACCTCACGTAACACTCAATACCCAAAAGTGTTTTTCTGCCAAACTTTCATATGGGCACACACCTCATTTTTTCAGCTGATTTCATAGCGGTGCAGTTATTTAATCACTGATGACTTTCATTGCTTTGCATATCTTCTGCTTGTGCTTCGAATTGAGATTACTATCTGATTTTTGTAGCAGAGACAGTTCGTTCCAGCTTTAAGACCTCTGTGATGAGTGTGTGGGTTTGTATTGTTTTCGTTGCACTGTCTTGATACTTGGGAATTTCAACCCTGCAGACCTTTTCAAACTTCTGTCTATCAGTGGATTACCACAATAGTATGAATGTTGTTTTAACAGAAGATTGAACATTGTGTATGGAAAAAACATTTACTAATATGAATATTTAATATTGAGCAAATGTTATGATCTTCACATTTCTTTGAGACCATCTTCATTATTTTAAATTATAAAGACTAGACTGCTAAAGAATCACTTATATCTGAAAGGCTCAGACATAAAAGCATGCATTCCTTTCCTGGAATCTTGTACAAACTGCTACATAAATACATTCAGTTCCTGTAACAAATGCTGTACAAAATGATTTTAGATCATATAAATAATTCTAAAAGTTTTTTTTTTTACATTTCTGATGTGCTAATGCATCTATCAACTATACTCAAAAATGTATTTTTGGGTCAAACACAACAAGCATAGCAGGTTGGTTGAAAATTTTCTCACTCTCGTCCTAGCATGCTCTTGGGCATGAATAATTAGGGTTCCATTGTTTGACCATTTGCCAGTTTGTTTGTAAATTTTGTTGTCACCTTTAGTTAGTTGATTGTTACCTTTAAAACTACAAGACTTTTTAAAAATCCTGAATGATCGAATGAATGCAGCACACAAACAAGGAGAATCTTGACAGATTTTGTTCTCTAAAATCTTTTTCTTTTTAAAATCTTTTCTTCTTTACAATTGTTTGCATCACACACTACAAGATATTATTAAGGTTATTGTACCAGAAGGAGTGCTTAGTGTGACCTCATGGGGAAGGTGCGTGTAAACAAAATAGAGATTGTGACACATTATAATTATAATAATAATAATAATTATTATTATTATTATTACTATTATGAATAAAAAAGTAATACATAAAATCAAACATATATAATAATAATAATAATAATAATAATAATAATTATTATTATTATTACTATTATTATTATTATTATTATTACTATTAATGTTTGCATTTTCCAACTGGTGTGATTAACCTTTTTCTTCATTAATTCGGTATGTAGGCGGATCAGGAGGTTACCAGATTACATTACCAGATAAGGTGGCTTGACATTGGACCCAGCTGAGGTCCTGGACTCGAGATTCTTGTGAGGGGAAAATCCTGTTTTATTCTTTATAAGAGTTAATGAGTTTAAAATAAGTATATTCTCTAGGCCGATGGATCTCAAACGACAGACATAAACCTTGAGCACAGATGCTTGGGTTGAGAGCTTGTTGTAGGTTCAACATTTATAGCATACACTGAGGTGCTATACTATAGTGGTTAAATATGCAGGCTAGTAACTGAAAGGTTATAGATTTGAACCCTAAAAGGGGCAATCCATAAACTATGATCATTGCGCCCTTGAGCAAGGCACTTAACCCCAGGTTAGTTTAGCTTGTGCTAAATGGCTTCATACTGCCCATTGGTCAAACACTATTTAGTGGAAATGTGGTCAAAAGCCCACTTACAGAGGAAGTCCTGCCACTTTAGAGCTGTGGGGTAATCTAATTTCGTATTTAACAACTTTTTAAAGTCTAAAATTCCCTAACAAAGCATGATAATGTTACTTCAGTCTGTGCTTCAAGGCACATTTCTGGTTATATAATAACACACATAATCCCTCAAGAACCTTTTCAGATGTAATGAAGGGCTAATATGCTGTGTAATCATATATGTTGGCTTTTTATGGATGTTTTTGAGAATATCTCCCGGAGTTACAGGCCCCAGTGGTGTACGCTGCCCTTTACATTTTTTACACACCAACTGTACCAACAAAATGAATATCTGTGGAAATGACACTTGCATACCGTGTCTCTCCACGAAGCAATTTTCCCTCAATCTTTGGTTAAAAATTGTTTTAAGAGGCAGGCTCTACTAAATTATTCTTTGTTTATGGTGAAAACAAGGAGGCTGTTTTTTATATAAGATTTAACAAGAATGGAAAAAAGCTGCAGTGAGCCAAACCACTGTGGCTTTCAATGAAGTGTGTGCTACAGTAATGCAAACTAGGGGAGGTATTTGTCTTGCACTGAATCACTATTAAGGCAATAGAACTGTGGGAATACAGCTCTCCTCTGTGTTTGGAAAGACCTACATCACGTGCTTGATTGTTTTAGCAGGGCCTTGGGCTGGTGTGTGAAAGAGCTAAAGACTGAATATTGAATGACCTTGTGATGTCTGCAGAATGGTCCGCAGGGATACTTGAGCTTCACTGTTGCTGTCGTCGTTAATGGCCATATGTGTTCGGGTGAATACCAATGCACTCTGTAACTGATGTTAAATCAAATATTCTGTTCTTTCATGATTTCATAACATTACTCATTGCCAAGTAAACTTTATGTTTGATCAAATTAGTAATGCTATGATGAACTAATCTTTTCCTCTTGTGTTTTCTCACCACCTTTAAAACATACAACATTAGGATGTGATTACCTCACTCTCCATGTTTCAGATACTTTTTATTTGTTGTAATCTCTTTCCTCACTAGTTCCATCACTTTTTTCCTCATTAGTGACTTCCAAACAGGGGGTCTGCATACCCCAATGGGTTTGACAGGGTAGATTTCAATACATTTCTGTATTCTGTATACATTTTGTTTTGGTTTCTATTTCTATAAAACTAAAGTTACAGCTTCTATAGAAATCATTTGTATATAAAATGTAAGTCAGTCATTGTAATAATAGCCTTTTAAATAATGGTTAAAATTAATGCGCAAAGATATTTAGGATTTTAAGGGTTGAGGAACACATTTTGGGTTTGGTGTTGATCAGGTACTCAAGTGATGAGTCTGTGAAGAATTGTAAGAGGAAAACGATTACAAATTGCTGGAAAATTACGTACACTCATGCTAACTAGACAGATTGGCTGACATGTATGCCATATGCAAATGCATGACATACTAGCAATTGGCAAGATCTTCTTTCATAACTTTACAGAGGGAGAAACTGTACCGAACAGTGTAAGAGGTATTGCATACTTGAGGCTTTGGCTTGTTTGAGCAGGGAGCTCTTCTATTCTACTGACTGCATGTTTAATTTTCTCTGATGGCTTGCTAGACTGCACTCATTGGGAGCCATATTTTATATGTTTAATATGGTAATATTCTTTCCTCACCTTGCAAATGCTGAAGGCCCCCTGTGCCTCAGTGTCTTAAAATAGTCATTAGCCACCCACCATTTTAAAGCATATAAGCTGAATGATTTCCTGTAGACACTTATCATTGTTGGTGCCTGGGGCCCGGAATAAAACAGAGCAGCCATCTCTCAGACACCAAGGACCTGTTCTGAGCGTTAATCAGACCTGCTGCTGTCTAACAGGCTATGCACAGACTAGAATTACCTGGATTTATTCTAACATACTGCATATATTAAGAGCTAAATTACTGCATCAGGACCGAGTCTCTCTTGACTAAAGGATAATGGAAGTTGGTAAGCTGATGATCAAAGATGTGCTCTCGACTGATTAGTTGTGAGGTGAAAGGGAAGGAGTGTAATTTCCACACCACTGGCAACACCGAATAAAATGGGAAAAATAACCCCCCATTTGCTATTGGTCAGTAATCAGTTAGCGCTGCCTAAACTCATGCCAAATGTTGTTGTGTTTGGTTGGCAGGGATGCCTCTTGTTCACACATTTTTAAACAATGAGCAATGTTTTGATAACACTTCATGGGGGATTTAACCTACAAATGGCTTGCTATAGCTCTGTATATAAAGTTGGGATAGGAGCATGTGTTAATAGGGTTCACCCATTCTGTACCCCCATTTATCAACTTAATCATCATATTAATCCCCCTAAAAATGTGTGACGTGATCTCTTATACTGTTCATAAAAACAGCAGCTGTTTAAGCTCTCTGAGATTACACTGAATTCTCCCTAGACGAGAGGAAGAATTTTTATTTGATAATAGATGGCGGTATATGTGTAGCATCTTTATAATTTCTTTAGTGCTATAGGTCTATGTTAGATTTGAGCCTGTGTATGTTATATTTGAGTTGTCTATGAGATTAAATGTGCCATCTGCTACACAGCTCTCCCACACAAAACAGATCAATACTAATTCCCATTCATTACATCACCACATTTTCCGTTTCATATTTGGAATAGATTCAATATCACAGTTTTCTTCCTTTGATTCATTTTGAGATCTTTCAGATTGTCATTACATAAACACGACATCCACCCACCAACAGAATCATGATCACTTAAAAACACTAAATTCACATAAACATAAGCGGTAGAAACCGTATTCTTTGCCAGATGTGATAAGAATGCGCATGCATTTTTTCAGCAGAATAAAAATGGTTCGGCTCTCATTCCAGAACATGCTTTTAGGTTTTGCCAGCTTGCATATTTGTGCTGACAGTTACAGTTTGCAATATTCTTGGCATTCAGTTTTTGTTCGGTTCATGTAGGTTCTTTAACATGTTTTTGCATTGTTTGCCATTCAGGTGTGACGTCAAGAGGCTTAGCTTTGGC